>CAWUFW010004434.1:0-1200000 GCA_963921515.1 Calotriton arnoldi
CATTCTCACACTTCCCCTGTCCCTCGGGGGCATGGGTGCTCCTGACTTTCGCCTATATGCGCTCTGTGCCCAAGCCAGATTTCTTCACTTCTGGCTCCACCCCACCCCCTTCCAACCCCACGTTGCCGTCGAAGCTGATCTTGCTGCTCCTTGGCCACTCCAGACCGCACTATTTACTGCACCTAGGCCTCCGCGCAGTGAAGTAGACACAGTGGAATGTCTGCGTTGGGCCTGGAACAGACTCCGGAAACTGCCTGGCCTCTCTACACTTTATGCCCCTTCCATGCCGCTAGCTTGTAACCCGGCGTTTCCTCCGCTCCAAACGTCCGGCATGGTGAAACATGCTGCGTCATTAGGCCTCACCACTATTGCTGACCTGTACCCTGCCGATACTTTCTTTGCCCTTCCCGGAGATGCTGGGCCGCTAGATCGGCTCTTCTACTACCAAATCCGAGCTACCTGTAAAGAACTCAACCCCACGTTTCCGAAGCCTCCACCAAAGCTTGCTGCCCTCAAGTTGGTATACTCTTCCAGCTCCTCTAGGAAGTTAGTCACCAGGCTCTATGCTCTTTCGATTGCCGCTTTCCCCGCTAGCACTGACAGAGCCCGAACAGCGTGGAGTGCGGACTTTGGCAGGGATCTCCCTCAAGATGTTTGGCTGTATTGCTGCAATCAGATAAAGCGCCTGTCACCTAACTACCGCTTGCGGTTAATCCATTTTAAATATATGCACAGACTATATCGTACCCCTGCTTCACTGCATAGAATAGGACTCCTAGCTAGCGACAGGTGTGTGCGCTGTTATGCTCCCGCTGCCGACTTCTCGCACCTGGCTTGGCTGTGCCCAAAGGTCTCTACCTACTGGCAGGCGGTATGTGCGGCCATTAGTGATATCACCTCTGTGAGAATAGACCCTGACCCGTTGGTGTGTCTCCTTGGCTATGTCAAGCATATACCTAACGCTAGTCGTAAGCTGACCGCCATGCTCCTTGCCAAACGCAGGGTGTCACTCCACTGGGGGCGCAGACCGGCACCCACAGTGGCTGGTTGGCTGAACGACGCTACCCATTGCCAAACGTTATTGGGTGAATTTTGGGACCTGATGCCCGCTGCTAGCCGCCCCCCCTGACATCTGGGCCCCCCTCATTTCCTACTTACAGAGCTTAACCTCCGGAGTCAGTCCCTTACCTGGTTCCCCCAGCAATGTTATACGGGCCTCTCCGGCTCGAACTACTGATGACCCCCTCCCCCCGCCATTGATCCTCTACTCTCTGAGGAACATGCTCACACCACCGTTTAGATCTTTGTGCCTGAAATGTGCCTTTTTCTTTTTTCCTTTCTCATGCATGTTTTTTTCCTTAGGTTCTAAGGTGGAGTAATGATGTAACCCATGTGCCGACGCCATTAAGTTATTGTATACTGTGCCACGCAGTCATCTGCCTGTTTTTGTACTGTTTCTTCCAAAACCACTAAATAAAATTTCAACAAAAAAAAATTTCAGGCAGGATGGGATTATTACAGAGTGGTGTACAAAAGGTCAGGCGGCCCAGCCCAATGAGTTTCCGAATAGATTTCATAATCCTACATCCGCATTGTAGTGTTTTAAAACAGACTTTCTTGAAGTGATTATCATTCAGGTGCCGCCAGACCCACCCACATGCTTCTATCCCCATAACAAGCTTGAGTGGAGATGGTATCTCTTCTATCCTGTTTTCTCTTGGTTTTTTCTGGATAAGAACTCAATTATACAGTATGGTAGTGGCCCAATAATAAAGACTAATGTTTGGTAGGGCGAGCCCTCCCCTTTCCTTGGGTAAAGAGAGAAATTTAAATGCTCTTCTAGGCTTCGCATATCCCCAGATAAATCTGGAAAATAGGTCTTCAATTTTTTAAAGACATTTGGTATCAAATTCTAAAGGAATTGAATGCAGCAAATACAAGAACTTTGGAAAGAACAGCATTTTGACAATATTACATCTGCCGATGATAGATAGATGTAAGTTGTGCAATCTCGCTAATTCTGGTCTGATTTTGGCAATTAATGGCTCAATATTATCCTTAACAATACAGTCAGTATTTGCAGTGATATCTACGCCCAAATATGTTGCTTTTTGAACTACTTGATCATCAGTAGTCATAACATTCTCATTACAAATGATTTGAGTTTTATTGCAATTAAGTGAATTCCCAGAGAGCGAGCCAAATTTCGCCGCCTCTATTTCAATTTCGCCTATAGCTACATCAGGATCGGGGGTCACCAAAGCGATGTCATCGGCGTATGCCAGAACTTTGGTTTCCCAACCGTTGGTTACAATGGACTTGATAACATTATTACATTCTAGCTGGCGTAAAAAGGGATCAATGTATATTGCAAATAGCAGTGGCGAGCTTGGGCAGCCCTGCCGTGTACCTCTCGTTATTTTGAAAGTATCTGTAAGTTCTCCGTTAACAAAGAGCCTTGCAGTGGGATGGCAGTAAAGCATTTTGAAGGCTTGCAGAAATCCCTTTCCAATTCCCACCCTCGACAGAGTCTCCCATAAGAAAGGCCAGGAGACCCTGCTAAGGCCTTCTCTGCGTCCAACAGTATTAATGCTATTGGATCCTTAGTGATATTTTTTGCATCGAGAAGTGTAATGGTCCTTCTGATATGATCAGTCGTCCCTCGTCCGGGTATAAACCCATGTTGTTGTTTGGAGATAACCATATGGATTACAGAGGCCAGACATGTTGCTAGAATTTTGGAGTAAATCTTGCTATCAGTATTAATTAGTGTTATGGGACGATACGACCCGGGATCTGTCGGTATTTTATTTTTTTAAAGAAAAACTATAATTTTTGCTTGCGACCAAGATTCTGGTGGTTTCCCCCCCTTAAAAACATGTGTGAACAGCTGCGTCATACACTCTTTCAATTGTGTTGAATTATTTTTATAAAATTCGAGAGGTATACTATCAAGGCCAGTGGCCTTGCCGCCGGGGAGGCTGTTGATGCATATTAGTATCTCTAACCATTGGGGCAGCTCTTCCAGCTCTAGCTTTTCCTCCTGTGGGAATTGCTCTGTGGCGATCTGATTGAGATATGTCGCCACATCAGCTGAATTTCGTGGTGAGTCCTCATAATAAAGCCTTTGATAATAGGAGTAAAATACCTTTCGAATACCGGCTGAGTCTGAAATTAATCCCTTCTCGGGGTCTTTAATTTCTACAATTAAATTCCGGGTCGCTTTTTGTCTGGCTCTTATAGCAAGATGATGATCCACTTGCTCGCTACACTCGTAAGCTTCTTCTTGCCAAGCGGCGAGTTTATCAACCGCCCCTTTGGCTATTATCTCCATAATTGCCGACTTAGCAACCATGACCTTTGCTTGTGCTTCGGTATGATCACATTTTCATTTTGCATTACTGCAATCAGCTCTTCTTCTGCAGCCGCCAATTTAGCTAGTCGGTCATTCATTGCCACTTGTTTTTTTTTATTCAGAGAAAGAGAAAATCTAAGTGTTTCCCCCCGTATTCCTGTTAAGTGTGTCCCAAACAACGTCAATTCTGGCGCTACCTAAGTTCTCATCAAGAAATTGAGGTATCCACCCTTTCATGTGATCACAATATTCTTCATTAAAAAGAAGCGCCCGCTCAAAGCTCCATGAAAAAGCGGCACTCCTTTTGAGCCCTCCCCCCTTAATCTCTACTATTAGCGGGTTATGGTCCGCCAATATACGAGGGTTTTTTTCGATTCTACAGTCTTGCAGTAGGGAGTGTGCTGCGAGGATAAAATCTATTCTTACATGTTTGCTATGTGGATGCGAAAAATAGGTAAAGCCAGGATTTGTGGGATTCTGCCAGTTCCAAAGGTCCGTGAGCGCGTGTTCCAAACATAGTGCCTTTAGAGCCCGAAACACCTTTGGTTTGCGACCATTATATATCCAGCCTGAATCCTGTCTAAAATTCTTATCAGCAGGTAAATTTATGTTGAAGTCCCCACAGATTATTAACGGAAGTGGCCAGGTAGCTAGTTCATTATTAATGTAATGAAACACCGCTGGGTCGTCTAAGTTGCTACCATAGATAGAGCATATAGTTATAGGGTCCCCATTACTCCTATGACATACAGTGATTGCCCACCTCCCAAACTGATCCACTGCCGTGCGGCTAAATTGTAGGGTGCGATTAGATGCCAATATTGCGACCCCGCGCGTGCGAGAATTCTGCGACGTGGCCCCCACCAATGCATACCCAAGTGTTCCTAATAGATGTTTTTGTGTATTTTCGATTATGTGTTTCTTGTATGCAAATTATATCTGCCTTTAACAACCGCAAGCCTGCTTACATATTCCGTCTCTTTTTAGGATCGTTGAGGCCGCAGATATTGATTGGGGCAATGCGTAGCTTACTCATTTATATTTAAATGGATGCTTGAACCATATTAAAGATGAAAATTTACAAGTTTTCCCCCTTTTGCTGGATCAACCCCCCAAACCCTCCCTACCCCCTCACCACCCTTCCCCTCCCCCTCCCACCACCTACAACTGAGGTTACCTGGCCTAGCCAAGGCCAGGGAAATGGCATCTGAGGGATCAGAACCCCGCGCCTCCCCCCACCATAGTGATCCCCCTAAGTGACTAAGTAGCCTTTAAAGGTACATACATTATACAGTTAACAATAGAGAAATTCAGCTTATTTAACTCCATGTCTGTCCCCGCCAATTAACCAATTCAATAGAACAGTCCAGGGTGCTCCATCCGCACTGTGTCTGTAGTATCACCTCTCCCCCCCCCCATTGTTCTATATACTAACTATTGCTTGGCGGCATTTAGGATAAATAGAAGGAGGAAAGTATAGGGAGAAGGAGACAAGGAGAAAAGAGGAGAAAAGAGAAGAAGAAAAATCAAAAGGGAAAAATAGAGAGTAGACAGCAGCAGGAATGATGTAGCATTATAGAAGCAATATTTGTTAGCTTTCCGGCTAACCAATTTTAGAGCACTTTACTGCTGCTACTTATTCCCAGTTCGATCAGTAACCTCTTGTAAGTATGCTTTGGCCTGAATTTCGGACACAAAACTGCGTGTAGTCCCCTTGTACACGATTTTTAGCCGAGCAGGATTCTGCAGATACACGTCGGCTCCCAGTTGCTGAAAGGGGATGAAGAGCTACCTCAACCTCCATCTGCGTTCGACAGTAGCGTGGGCGAAGTCGGGTCTTGTGAAGAAAGTGATTCCATCAAAAACCCTCTTACTTGTAGGTCTGGCCATGTCATACAAAGCTTGGCGCAGGAGGAAGTTCCCAAAATATAGGAGCATAGCACGAGGATGTTGAGGCGTAGATGAGGGGCGTTTTGAAGGGGTTAGCGGGAATCTATGCGCTCGCTGGATTTCTTTGTCTCAGTCCCAAGTGTATAGTTCTGGGAAGGCCCCTTTGAGGAGCATGATCATATAGCCCCTGGGATCATTCCCTTCCGCACCTTCAGGAATTCCTAGAAAGCGGAGATTGTTGCGCCGCTGCCTATTTTCTTGCTCCTCCATCTTCCATATGAGGTCCTTAACTATGCCCTCGTGTTCGTCTCCTTGGGCTTTCAGCGTGGCGAGGTCTTTTTCCAGATTATCCGTCCGTACCTCTACGGTAGCCATTCGATCAGCAATCTCTGCACAAGTTCTGCTGACCTTCCTGTCGGCCCCTTGTTGTTTTTTGGCAGCTAAGCGTGATCTGCGGCTATCTGTTTTAACTTCCTCCTGGAAGCTCTTGATGAATTGTAATACAACTGTCAGTGCAGGCTTATTTTTCGTCCCTTCTTCCCCTTCTCTGTGGCAGCCATTATTGCCTATGATTGTGTGATTGCCTCCTGAGGTGTCCATTGTGTCTGACATGACTGTAAGTTGTGTGGCAGAATAGTCCCATCTCAGCTCTGCAGCGCTCCCTCTGTCAGGGGTATCACATCTTCTTTGCCGGTCCCCCTTTTTCTATTTTTGGAGTTTTTTCTGCCCATGTTTATTTTTATGAGGATCTGTATTTGAGCTGCTGTACCGTTTTGACCCATCTTCCTCGCTAGAAGCAGAGATACTTATATCCGATATTTCTGATTCGTCAGTTAGCGAATAGAACTTTTCAAGGTTATCTGGCGTCTTAGGTGAGAGATAAGGGGGCTTGCAGCTTGTGCCTAGCGTTGTTTCTGTGGATGCTTTTGGGCTTTTGAACGGTTTGCTGCTGCTTGCTTCCTATTTGTCATCAGAACAATTCCCATCGGTCTGATTTGGTAAATTAGTAGGGGCCCCCTGTCCGGGAGCTAGACAAGTTATTAATACTTGGTCAGTTTCAGGGCTGGGCAGGGGGGTAGAGTGTGGCACAGAGCATGCTATAACCTTCTGCGCTGTAGGCAAGGGAACATCTGGGTGTACCGTTTCTTTGAACACATTTGGCTCCATGTGTTTGATCAGTGTCTTGTCATTCTTTTTTGCCACAACCTCCTCAAAACCTCCCCCTTGAGTCTTAGACCCCGACCCCCCTGTTGGACCAAAACTGCTCGTAATTAGTGGTTGGCAGTGGCCGGGATCTTTATGAGCCTTAACTTGCGCTTTTCTTAATGTTTCTGCTTTTTCTGCGTGGCTTGCACCCTCATTGTTCTCCCCCTTTTCTCCCATCTTGCCTTTAGTCCCGTGGGTATCCAGTCTTTTTTGCCGATTCTCGACCATCACGGAACTGGACTGTGGTGTGATCTGAGTTAAAGGGCTAAGCGGCTGCACATTTTTACCCTTTAATGACTTCGCCCCCCTTGCCAGCCATCCTTACTTGCTTTTTGCGAGATCCCTTGCTGTAACAGAATATCCTGATAATGTAGCCAACAGCCAGGCAATCGGCGTGCTGATCAAGTTGCTGGAGTGTCAGGGAGGTTTTCCTTGCAGCTAACCGAGCGCTGCGGATCACCGATGTGTTTCTGCATCCTAGCAGCGTTGAGAGATGATCGCGCCGCAGGGCAGGGAGAATCAGGGATTGTCCGACCCACGCCAGCTCCCTCGAGGCTGGGACGAGATACGAGGATATTCCACGCTTCAGCGGGACAGGTAAGGTGAAATTGCAAATGCTGAGGCGAATTCATTAGCTGCGTCCGGTTTCTTACTCCAGTTTCTCACTCAGGGATTAAGCGGAGAGAGTCTAGGCATGTTTCTCAGGGGTCTGATCGGCGGAGCATCGCAGTGAGGTTGTCACTCAGACGCCATCTTGCCTCCCGAAGAGCCAACACTTTCCCTACTGTTGCACTGACTGGAGTGGGAATAGTAAATTTGACCCCTTCCGTAATCCAACACTTTCCCTGCTGTTGCAATGACTGGAGTGGGAATAGTAAAGATTACCCCTCTTGAGTCCAACACTTTCCTTACTGTTATTTTATATTATATTATTCCATTAAAAAAATCACAATATGAATTAAAAATATTAGTTTAATAATTTTTTTAATTAAATATATGTAAAAAAAGATATATATATAAATATATGTGTGTGTTTTATTTTTGAAAATAAGTATAATTGTTATATTTATTTTAAAATTAAATACATTTAATTATTATTATTACGGTTAATTTTTTATGTATTTTATGGTTACTATTTTTACTTACATATTTATAAAAATGATATTTTTGAGAATGCTATTGACAGTGATATTTTTTTTCCGATATCTTTGTCATTTCCATTATAAGTATGATATGACAAAACTTATGTATTCGATATTTTTGTGACAATATTTCTGTTGGACGATATTTCCAGTGACGATATTTTGTCAGTGAATCTCCCTCAAGGGGTGGCACTCCTTTTGCACCTTGCAGAACTCTGCCTATAACAGTCCTTCTCTAGCTAGTGCCATGCCCCCAGTATAATAAGAGTGTGGTAATTCATACCACTCGGGCAACCCCAACTTCTCCAAGTGGGACCACAGCTCCACCTCTTTCTAGGTGCTGTACTATAGATCATTCCCTGACCAACAGTCAACAGGCATGGATGGTCTCTCAATTACGTTTAAGGAATCTCAGAACCTGCCCTTACTCAAAGGGAACCAGATTAGTGACTCACCTGGTTGTCAGCTGTCACAACCTGGTGGACTACCCTGGGAATCACCTGCTCTTGGGACACTAGATGATGCTTCACGGTTGTCATACTGACTCATGTGTCTCTCAGTGCCTCCACCCTCTACCCATTGATGATGAGCCACTGCCTGTACTTCGTAGGGGCAAATTACGAGTTTGGTGGTGCAGGACTGGGACCACCCCACTGCCGCACCATCAAACCCATGTGCGCACCACCTGCCAGATTGACTTTTTCAGTCCCTAGTGGCAGTTCTTAGGCATTCCCGCAGCAGTGCCTATGAAATAGGCACTGCAATGGCAACGTCAAAGGCAGTACCTGAACGGCATGGACTGGTGCAGTCCATGCCGTGCAGGTACTGGGGTGCATGCATGCCAGGGGGCACAACATGTGCCCCCTGCATTAACTCCATGGCCCAGAGGCAACATGGGGCCCTGTTCACCATGGTTTTCATGGAGTAGGAACTGCCATGAAAACGATGGCAAAGAGAAAACTCATAATACGCTTGGCGGCACCATGGCGGTTGTGGCGGTGCAATGGTGGTCCGACTGCCCTAGTTCTAATAGGGCGGTCGGAATACTGCTACAGCTGTGCCCCTGCAAGTTCATGGATCGCAAGTCTCCTAATCAGGCCCTAAGTGTTATCAGGCATGTGAGCTTTTGGCACCATCTCCTTGTCAACCAGGGACACCAGGGTAACATGCCCTCCTCCCAAAACTAACTGGGGCATCCTCCTCCCCTAGCAATACTCTGGTGATTACTGGAGTTGGCCCACCAGTGAGGAGCTGCTTCCTGCGGGGCAGATGGCATCATCATTTAGTGCCCGAGATGGTAACACTTATAGCACTTGGCAGGGAAAAAGCCTCTGGGTTTCTTCTTGTCAAACCTTTCCTTCTTATGGTTAAAATTAGAGTGAAATGTATTCCCTTCCTTATTTGGATGGGGACCCGTTGCACTATTCTTGGTGGTTCCCCCCAGGTACCTTCTTTGGCAATCTGGTACTGATCTAGAGATCAGCCTTCTTCACAAGTTCTCTGGGCAGAGTGAGCTTGTAGTCAATAATGTGTTGGCACAACTCTGCAAAGCAATTACTGAAAATGGGATCTTTCATAATTAAATTGTATACCCCAGCATAATCACTCACTTTGCTGTCCTCCACCCAATCATCTAGTGCCTTACTGGAGTAATCCACAAAATCTACTGAGGACTGCTGAGACAAATTTTGGCTATCCCTAAAGTATGAGCTGTATTTCTCTGGGATAAGACCAAACTTCACAAAAAGGGCTTAAGTGGTATTTTAAATTACCATTAAAATGAGTACTTGAATTGTTTTTTTTAGCGGAACCATATTGATGCATTATACGTTATTATAATATCACCCAGTGTTTTCCTATGAGAGAGCCTGTCTTGCCTCAGTGAAAAATGACTCTAGGGAGTGGGGGGTGGGGTTCTGCCAGGAGAGGTACAGCATGCATTTCTACATATCCTACTTTTAAATATCATGCACTGTGCATAATTGGGCAATAAGGCCTACTTTGGGGGTGACTTATAGAAATTAAAAAGGAAGGTTTAGGCATGTCAAAGGGGGGACAGGTTGAAATGGCAATTTAAAACTGTACACCCAGGCTACAGTGGTATGCCTGAAGACTTGCTTTACAAGGTACTCCAATGTGTGGCAAAATATGTGCTGCAGTTCATTACTAGCATTTAATTTACTGATTCTGGTAGTACCCTATACCTGGGACTTATAAGTAAATGAAATAGGCTAATTAGATGTATGCCACTTTTACATGTTTAAAGAGAAGAGCACAAGCCGCTTTCCCCTGGTTGGCAGGGGTAAAATGCAACAGAAGGCAAGAAATGGGGAAATACCACACAAACGATGATCATTTCCAACAGCATTAATGTACTTTTTCATTAAATTATCTTATTTGCTTTTAATGCTGCTTTCCTCTATTTCTACATGTAATCAACATTAAACAGAATACATGTTAAAGAGAAGTTCAAGAATACCCTTGCAATATGTGTAACAATAACCGGTACTTATCAAGTAAAATATATATTTTTTAAATTTGAAAAGATTCAGTAAAACTGCAAGATTAAAGTTCCTTTTGCCTTGACTAATTTTGAATCGAGACATGAACTGTAAATGAAATATGACTTCGAAATTGTGCCCTTGTCTGACCTAGTCAACATTTTATACTAGTTTATGTGATCAAGATAATGGATATTTTCATATAATGGGTCGTTTAATTACAACAATTAATCAAGAGAGAACTTTTTTGTTGTAAGTGAAGTATAATTATTACTGCAAACTAGTGTACTTGTAATATTTCAAAAGCCCTTCTCATCAAAATATTACCTTCGCTCCATTTTTACATGGTCGGTTATGAAGGCCTTATATTCTTGTTTGCAGCAAACACGTTTGGCACGTACGCGTTTTTCATATAAAATCATTTTCAGCTCCGATGAATAGCGTTTAGTGCCAATGTTTTCGAGTTTATGACCTCTAGACCTGGATTGTAATCGCAGCTTCAACAGTAAATGAAACAACCTCGTGACTCTGCAGAAATCACTTCATTTTTACTGTGCACTGAATTGCACGGTATCCATAATGAATTAGCTGCAACGCCACCTATACACTCTGCTTTCTAGTTCTGGCCCAATTACGGGCCCTCAGCACTGCCTGATTTCCGTTAATTGGTCTATGCCAGATGACACATCACAACGTTCTACATTTGTAGAAGTTCATGTTCGAAGAAAATGTTCCCTGTAAAGCACTCCTCGCTGAAGCAATATAAACCCTACCCAAAAAATCCTAATTGATCTCAAAGGGTATTATATCTTTTAATGACCATGTGCGGTGTCTTTTCTGGCTGGCGATCCATTAAACTCTTATGAATTATGTCTCGTGGTCTAGGGAGACGTACCTTCTTGGTTTTAGCTTGCATCGCATGTGAGTGGACGTTTTCTTCCTACGCCTTCAGAAAGAAGCACCATCATTTGCCCTGAGAGTTCTACACAAGCAAAACAGTCGGGGCAGCGCCTGATCCCTTAGCAGCAATAACCCCAAAGGGACACCATGTTTGTAGTCGGTAGATTTAGGATGCACAAACTTGTAGAGAGTGAAAGTTGTTATGATCATATTACAGCATCTCATTAGCCGTGACTTTTAGAACGACCTTTTTTTCTGGGAAATTCGTTTGTTCTCTTTAGAAAAGTGTGCTCCTTTCATAACTGTTTGACAAAAGAGCACCCCATTGTCTTGCAGGATTTTTTTGCGTGCTGTAAAATGCACATTACTTCCAAGGGCATTTCTGACGCATCTTCTAGTTTAGGAGGCAAGGTGCCGCGGCCCATAGCTTTGGCGGGCTAGGGTTTGCATCCACTAGAGCTGTCAACAGAAACAGGCACATGCGCAGAAATACGTACCTCATTAACTATTAGCAAGTATTCCCATTCACTCTCTCCCATCTGCAGGATCAGCGCACATTCTGAGCATTTTGAAATGATGTGTTTTTTTTTATTTTATTTTTTATTTTTTTATCATAGCAATGTGGTTCCTCTATAGTAACATCCCAGAGAAAGACTGACATTTTATGTTTCAGTCGACTCGGTGTTGACTGCCTGATTACTGCCTTATTAAATATGGACTTTCGAGGGCATAGAGTTCAACGCTTTCAAAGTGCAATTTCCTGTAAAGATCTCTAGAAGGAGATAACCTAAAATCCTTATGAGTCTAGTAGTCATGGAATCACAATCAGTTGCCCTAAACTTGCAAAGCAAACATGCTCTCCTATTGGGTGTCTGCAACACCTTTGAATGGTTCCTCAAGCAATCACCATCACTGCCTCAATTCAGGAAGAACCTCAAGACCTGGCTCTTCGACTGAACCACAGCACCTTCGGCGGATCAGCAGTCCTCCCTGTGCCTTGAGACCCTTACGGGTGAGTAGTTGCACTTTACAACACACTTGATTGATTGAAACATATACACCAAACATAAAAGCAAATCACTCAAATATGTGTACTCATTCTGAGCACATGATGTACAACTATAATTAAAGAGCCAGCCCTTGACTCACACAAGCAATACTTTGCCCATGTACTACCCCAACATGCATGTCACAAATACCAGCTACACAAACTATAACATGCTCATGCAAGTGCTGCAGAAGCATGACACCAAATGCCAAACTCCAAATAACAAACCAATCCAATTACCTGAAAAAAACAAGAACATATATATTTAATTGCAATCCAAGAAATACCCATTGAAAAGCACATGCACCCTCTGTAACAGTACTCACAGATTCAACATAGATCATGCACACTCCACTAATGTAAAAATAGGTGTAGCACACCCACAATACGCAATAGCAATGAGCATATTTCAACCTGCTCAAAACGTACCCTTACAAGCACTGAACAAAATGTTGTCAACACAAAGCAAGCAAAAATGAAGAACTTAAACAAAAATACTTGAACGCCATACAATGACCACAACTCTGGCCAACTGCATTTCCTCTCAGCTGGCATCATACTGTAATTATTAGGCCATGGATTTGAGTGAGAAGTACATATTCTATTCCTTCTTCTGGAAGAGCCAGCACTATTTTGCACTCAGTCCTTTTTCTACTTCAATAGACTGGGAAGAGGGCATTTTCCATAGTCCCTCTTCTATGTTACCATTAAGATATCACAACGAAATTCCCTTCGGTGCAGATACCAAAAACTATGACCCTCCTTTTTTCAAATAACTCGCTTTATAAACATTCAGGAACATTACCATTGAATATTCATAGTTCGAAGAGATTGATATCTGTGTTTAAATTAATTCTAACATTTAACTGGGAAACACACTGTGAACCTCATTTAAAAAGATTTCTCTGCTTTTTCATGCCGAGTTTTCCTCCAGCAGAAATGTGAACACCTTTCTGTAGCTTTTAACATATTTTGAGTCAGACAGCCTCTATCCATTACACCATAGCATTACCAATAAAAGCAGTACAAGGCTTCATTTCCGATTAAATGGTACTGGATGAAAGTGTGCAGTAATTATTCTCATGTTTCCCAAGAATACAATACCAGGACCATGACTGGATCACCAGTGCTGTATTCATTTATCTTAACAAAGAACATTGATTTAAAGAGATGCTAACTTACACTGCTCTCCTTTATGAACAGGTTAACTATTTGCCTGATAATATTTCACTGGGGTCATAGAAACTCCTTGTGCCTTGTTGGACTTGGCCCTTTTTGCAGGGTCATCCCTGGACTTTTTGCCTTCCTCCTAGTATTTTTTCTGACCTGGTGTTGGTGGTTTTAGGACTCTGGGCACTTTATCACTGCTGTCCAGTGTAAAGTGCGTGTGCTCTCTGTGGTAAACATGCTAAGATTGGTCTACACCTGTTTGGCGTATTTAATTTACCTATCAGTCCCTTGTAAAGTGGTATCTCAGATACCAAAGGGCCAGTAAATTCAATGCTACTGGTGGGCTTACAGCGCTGCTTGCGCCACCCACCAAAGTAGCCTTTCAAACCTGTCTCAGGCCTCTGCCATTGCAGGGCCTGTGCGCGCAGTTTACTGCTGCTGTGACGTGGCACATAAAGTGGTTGCCATGTCTGTGACCCCCCTTTTTCTACATATCAGTCACCCCTAAGGTAGGCCCTAGCTAGCCCTATGGGCAGAGTGCGGTGTAGGTAAAAGGTAGGACATGTACCTTAATTGTGTGACATGTCCTGGTAGTGACAAGCAGCCATTTTGGTTTCTCACTGCTGTGAGGCTGCCCTCTCATAGGAATGCATTGGGGATTCCCTGATAAGTGTTTCAGTGATAATTTCTGATATGAGAAGAGCAGCGTGGTCAAGTTTGGTATGTTTGGAATAGTGGTAATAAATGCTGCGTAACGGTGTGCACAGATTTATTATCACTATTTTAGAAATGCCACTTTTAGAAATGGGCATTTCTGTGTGCTCTGTGTCTTTGTGCCTGCCTGATGTGTATTGCATGTCTGGCTCTGGAGTGACAGTGACTGGGGAGGTGCCGTGGCTCCAGAGGGGCTGGGTGAGTCAGCACTAGGCTGAATAGGCAGATCTGCATTTGGAGTAGTGGGAGGAGTAGCCCCTGACCCTGAATAGGTCTGTGCCTGCCTTGTACAAGGCTGGCTCGGCCCCCCTGTGGTGTGCCTGGGGCCAGAGCCTAATCTAACAATGAAGGTGTTTGAGCACTGTATAGAAATGTTGGAGTGACCCCCAGAGCTGGTTTGGACCGGGCGCAGAGCCCTAAGAACAAAGACACATGTGGAATAAATATTGGGGCTGTGACCCCATGTAAAAGGTTGGTGCTTCTTGTGCTTACTTGGACTGCTGGGTGCCAGGAGGAACCGCCATGAGGGACTTCCCCTCTGCTAGGGGGCCCTGTGAGCTGGCCTGCCTGGGCCCAGCTCTGCCCCTTGTGAGTTTTGGGCTTAGCGCTGGTAAAGCGCTCCACAATCTCTGCTCCTGGGGCTAAGTGCAGGGAGAGAGCTTGGGACTGTATTCTCTGCCCTGGAGCAGGGCACATTGCTTTCTACTGCCATCTTCCTGAGCCCTGGGCGGGGGCTCCAGCATGCCAAGGATGGGCACCGCCGCGCCGTGAAAAGGGGGCTGCCGAATCAACGGAGACTTCACCCCGTGATTCTTAAAACAGGAAGTCAGGCAAGCTTGTGCCTGGTTGTGGGCGGGGCTCCCGTGTGGCTGGAGAGAGCCCCGCATGCCGCCGAGCCTGTCTGTGGGCAGCCAGAGTCTTGCAAGTTCTTCCCCCGCCTCTTCCCATCTTCTGCCTGGAGCGAGGCGAGCTCCTGGAAGCTAGGTAGGGCAGGGCCGCGAGGGTTGCCTGGTTGTGGGCGGTGCTAGGGGGGACCGCGTCCCAGGAAGCGAACAGCCGGAGATGTGTTGGCCGGCGAGACCCGACCGGAGCTTTCCCGTGGTCTGCAGGGAGACGAGCCTGAGAGAGAAAAGGTGACCAGCCGTTAAGAAGAGGAAGGCTCCTGCCGTGCAGGAGCAGTGCGGATGCCTCGCTCATTGGTTCCCCATTGCGCTAATGTGGGCATCTCGGGGTGAAGCCTCGACGGAGGCCCCTGAGCAGGATTGCTACACATTTCTGACCCGGCCGCAGCTGCCCCGAACGATCGCGGGCAGCTGCACACGTAGCACAGCACCGGGGGCATTCTCCAGGGAAGGGGACAAAGGTGAGTTGCATCCCCCGCCCCCCTTGTATTGCAAACGTTGTTCCTGCTGCATCAGCAGCTAGGGGGGCCAGTTTGGAGGCCTCGTATGGAAGAGGAGCATTTTTGGGGGCGAGCCCAGGATGGGGTCCCGGCGCACCCCTATGTAGCAGCTTGCACCGTGATGGGGTTTTTATAAAGGTGTGCACTTCGCAGGTGTTTACTTTGGTGCCCTGCTTTGGCTGCTAAGGCATAAAGTGCTATGCTGAGCACCGATGTGTGCCCTGATTACTGTGGCGCACTGCTACTAAGTCTGATGTATGCCTAATGCTCCTTGCCGGGTCATAGGTGATGACAGGATGTCTATGCTAAGTGTACCTTACCAGTAGTTACTGGTTGTTTTATTTTCACTGCTTGTGATTCTAATGGTGATGACAGTGGCCCGATTGGCCCTGTCATGTGTATAATCCCCTGTAAAAGTTACATCTAGTGCCAGGTGGCACAGTGTACATATGTGATTACATTCTAATGTGTTCATGAGTAATACAAAGGCTATTTTTACATAACCTTGTGTGGAGTTTCTTTTGTGGTGTGCCTAGTGTGTCGCTGCTGTGTGAGTGTGTTGCGCAAACGCTTTACACATTGCCTCTGAGATAAGCCTGTCTGCTCGTGCCAAGCTACGAAGGGGGTGAGCAGGGGTTATCTTCAGCGTGTAACTCCCTTGCCCTGACTAGAGTGGTGGTTTCTGCCTGGCCTAGGCGCATGCCCTAGCCAACCAGAAATCCCATTTCTTACACGCCTGTGATGTCCTTTGTGGATTGTCAGTAAATTTGCAGCCCTAAAAGGTGTTTGTTGTAATCTATCGCACCCCAGAAAAGCAGACCTTTGTTTTCAGTAGGAGCATTTAAAATGTTGGACAATTGGAGGCCTCAATATGTCAAGGATGCATTCATTGGAAAAAGATAGACATCCTTTGAGAAGCTGCAACGCATTGCTGCACATCCACAATCAAAAATGATTAATGCCAAACAGTAATTTACATACCGCTCATAGTAAACCTATTACTGCTGCAAAGTAGTTTTCATGAAAAAAACAGTCTAATACTATTTGTAAAAGGATGTTCCTGCATGCATGAGCAGTTTTCAATGTCAGTCGTTAAAATGCAACCGCTCTGGAATGGAAGACACTGAAAAAAATAGTTTAAGCAACAGGTTTGTGTAATTATATATTCTGGACCGCTAACTTTCTTTAAATATGTGGGAAGGCAAAATAATTTTTCTTAATCATGCTTACTGTTAGGCTTGGCATCCATGGCATGGTTTCCCCAGACTTTTTGCCTCTACCTCCTGTACTTTTGATGGAACGCTGCATTTAATTTTTGCTGGCTTAGATGCTTTGGCACTTTGCCACCATTGATCAGTGTCAAAGTTCAAGTGCTCCATTGGTATATTTTGATTATAATTGGTTATCCATTTTTGGCATATTTGATTTACTGGTAAGCCCCTAGTAAAGTGCCCTAAGTGTTCCAGGGCCTCTAATTCAAATGCTACTAGTGGGCTTGCAGCACTGGTTGTGCCACCCACAGGAGTAGCCCTGTAAAAGTATCTCAGACCTGCCACTGCAGTGTCTGCACGCACAGTTGTAAACTGCCAAATCGACCTGGCAAGTGCACCCTCTTGCCAGGCCCAACCTTCCCTTTTCTTACTTGTAAGGCACCCCTCAGGTAGGCCCAAGGTACCACATGGGCAGGGTGCAGCATATGTGTGAAGGTAGGAGATGTGCTCGTGTGTTTTACATGTCCTGATAGTGAAATACTGCCAATTTCGTTTTTCACTATTGAAGGCTATCTGTCCCATAGGCTTACATGGGAGTTGCTATGTAACATCTCACAAGTATAACTTCCCATTGGGACAAGATAGAGAAATTGAATTAAGGCTCTTTGAACTCAAAATCTACTAACATCTTTTAGTAAAGATGGTTTTTAAATTGTGTGTTTGAAAATGCCACTTTTACAAAGTAGGCATTTTCTTGTTTAACCATTCTGTGTGCCTCTGCTGTTTGTGTATTCACTGTCTGGTTTTGGAGTGACAGGAGCTGGGGATGTGCAATCACTGTAGACAGCCACAAGCGGGGCTGAGGTGTGTTCTGCCTTTCCTGGGTGACTCATAGCTGGGGTGAATAGACCTGGGCTGCATTTTAGAGTGGTGGGAGGAGTTTCACTTGCACCTGAATAGGCTGTGTCTCCTTTGCACAATGCTGTCTCCACCTCCCATGGTCATGCTGCACCAGAGAGGAGAGAACTGGTTTGAACTGAGCTTAGAGACGTTTGCCACAAAGAGAACAAAGAGAAAATGGGGTATAACTTGTGGATCTTAAACACCAGAGAATTAGATCACTTATGGACTCAAGAGGAACCTCTGCCAAAGAGAAGAGCTGTGAGGAGGAGACTGCCCCTTTGCTGTGTGTTGCTTTGCTGGGTTGGCCTGCACTTGCTGCTTCTGCCAAGGACAGGACAAAGACTGGAACGTTGCTGTGAACCTGCTTGAAGAAGAATCTCCAAGGGCCTGTGTGTGCTGGCCTCCTGTTCTGAATTCCCAGGGCCACAAAGACTTCACCTGCAACCCACTGAACAGCATCTGGACTCTTGCATTCAAAATGGTGCCAATTCCAGTTACTGTGCCCTGAGAATTGTATGGTTGATGCTGCAAAGCAAGAAAAACAGCTCCGACGCAGTCAGCGCCGCCGCCAGTGATGCTGTGACCTGCACCGAGGCTGGGGGCCCCGCTCATGAAGTGCACGACACACCGCCTCGCCTACACCGCAGCTCTGATGCCCTTCGATCCTTACCAATGCCTGCATTTATCGGCCTTCATGACGCCAGCGCTCGCACTGACGCCATAACTGCCAGTGCCTACATCCTGTTATTGCTTAGCCGATAACCGACGAGGGTGACTTCACAAACTCTTCAATGCTGTCTCGCCACCGACATCTCACCGCTGATGCCGCCTAACTTCCTGTGTCCTGGATTTGACGCCTCACCTCCTCACCTCCACACAGACTTGACTCCTCGCCTCCCCCATGGCAACCGGGAACTGGCTTTGTCTCAGCATCAACGCCTTATCTCCACAACGCCGTGCATCGTCTGCTGACTTCGTTTCCAAGGTACTGTTGTTTGGGGGGGGTTCATGTGACTCCATGCCCGCCTCCTCGCACCTTGCAGTAGGCGCTGTACTTTGGATTTATGCCTGTCACAAAGTGCTAATAGCCCCAGGTGGAGCTATTCGTGTATACCAGTGCTATTTTTGGAGTAACTGTTTTAAAAGTCTAACCTTAATACATGTACATTGGATTTTTGTCATTTTGGTATTGTTTGATTTTGATAAAGATACTTTATTTTTCTAAACTTGTGTGGTGTCCATTTGTGGTGTTTTCACTTTGTTACTGTGTGTTTGAATACAAATACTTTACACATTGCCTTTGGGATAAGCCTGTCTGCTTGTGCCAAGCTACCAAGTGGGTGAGTAGTAGGGGCGGGCGGAATTTGCGTAGTCGCGTTCCGCAAAGTTCCGCGAAGATGTAAAAAATCTCCGCGTGCTGCGCAGAATCCCGCGAACACGCGGAATTGCTTGTTCCGCCCGTTCGCGATGCGTTTATCCTGTTCGGGGACGCTGTTTGCGTGCTCGGGGGGAAATATCTCTCGAACTTGCCCATGCGGTCGCCAATTGGCGTGGCCATCTTGTTTCACTTGTCCCGCCCGTTCGCGATGCGTGTTTCCTGTTCGCGAACGCGGATGTCCGATGGCGCGTCCGAATGAAGTGTTCGCAATCGCACACTCTCGCGGGATCGCGCGGCCGGATAGGAAAACTCGTCGGCGAACGCAGGGATCCCGGTAAGTAGCTACCGTGTGCACGAACACGCATTTTCAAAGCGCGAACAAGGAAAAAACGGAACGCGGAATTGCCAAAATTCCGCAAATTCCGCGAGCGGAGCGGATTTTACTGCCCAGGCCTAGTGAGTAGGGGTTATCTGAAGTGTGTAATCCCCTTATCTTGACTAGAAGCAAGGGTCCCTGTTTGAAATGGCCCTTTTTGCAGGGTTATCCCCAAACGTTTTGCTTCTTCCTCCTATTTTTTCCTGACCTGTTGTTGTTGGCTATAGGACTCTGGGCACTTTACCACTGCTGATCAGTGCTAAAGTGCATATGCTCTCTGTGTAAATTGTTATTGTGATTGGTTATCCATAATTGGCATTTTTTTAATTTTATTATTTTGAATATTATTTTGCTCCGACAAGCACACTTAGTGATGACTTAGCTAATGTATAAAGGTAGGTTTTCGACATGCCAAAGCACTTTTTCTTGCCAAGTGTCACTGAATAGTTTTAAATCTGAAGCCTAACCAGGGCACAATGTTCTCAGCCTATATCTGACATTACTCATTCACACCATCAGTGCATTTCCCTGTACCAGTTTACCATGTCCTTACTAGAGAGTTGAGTGAATTGAGTGTGACCAATTTTACAGTGCATGTTTAGAGTGACAATAGACCCAACATGGCATTGAATTGCAGTGTCACTATGCACCATCATAATACCAGCATTAGTACTTCCATAAAAGGCAAAAAGTGGGGCAACCATGACAAAAAGGTGAATAGCTGCACAGTGTTAAACAAATAATATAACATGGACCTATCACATTCCAAGAAATGTAGTCACAGAGTGCCAGCAATGTGTTGCTATTCTATTAATAGAGAACCATGATACAAATGTAGAGAAACATTTTTAAATGTTTCTACCACACTGAACAATGAAGTTGCCTGCCATGTTGTAAACTGTTTTCTATATTGTTTTGAAAGAGTTGCATGTGCATATACTATTTCCTCCTTCTAAACTTCAGTCTGGAAAACCTTTTCAATTTATAGCAGGCTTCTTACACTAGTAATCAAGAGACACCTTACTATCTTGTTTTTTGCTGTTACAGGTCTATTCAATCATGGTGGCTGGGAGAAGGCGTGCAGGGAGGAAAGAGGATGCAAGTTTGGTACAAGAGAAATTGAAACAATGTAACACATTTTGTTGATTTGCTGTTTCTTTTTCAGTATAAGGAAAGATTTTTCTAGAGCATTATTTTTGCCCATTGGTCTTACAGGACAAACCCAAGGACTTTAATGTCTATATTTTCCTCATAAGTAAGCAAAAGAGCGACTAGTGGAATGACTGAATTAATCTCAGCTACTGGCAATTACTCAGGGGGTGCATCTCAGTCTGTTGTTTTTTTGCCCACCATGCCACCTCCAATTAGACCCAGCCATATGGAAATCAGTCTTGGTCATGCTCCAATAGGAACAGTACAGCATGGACTGCCAGGCCAGGTTCTCTTGGAACTAGAATGCACGCAACCCAAAACTGGTTACACCCTCGTTGGAGCTCTTCTGTCATGTGCAGCTTGGTTCAAGTAGCATAGTGAGCACAGGACCCATGTCTGTGCATACCTGTTGCACTCACGGCATCGTATGAAGTGAACAAAAAAATGATGGGTGGAAGGCTTGAATTCATCTCAGTCACTGCTAATTACTCAGGCCATACCCCAGTCCATCATTTGTTTTGCCCATCATGCCACTTCAGATTAGACCGAGACATATGCAAATGAGTCTTGGTCTTGCTCCAATAGGCAAAGTCCAGCCGGAACTGACGAGTTAGGTTCTCTGAACTGGAACACAAGTAACCCCAGACCGGAATGCAACCTGAGCAATTGCCAGTGGCTGAGATTAGTTGAAGAATTCCATCCATCCAGTTGTTGTTGCAGTTGACACCCGAATTTAGATGGTTATGTCCAGACGTGGGTCCCATGCTGCCTGTTCCATAGGACTCAAGCTACACCCTACTTACTAGCCTCAAGTAGGGTAGAACCAATCTGGGATTGTCTGGGTTCACTTCTGGAGGGTGCCTTGTCTGGTAATTCAGGATGAACTGTTCTCTTGAGAAGCTGGGTTGGTACTGATTTGCATACGGTGGGTCTTTGTCCAGAGTGCACTGTGGGTGTAAAATGATTGCCTGGAACGTGGCCCGAATGATTACCAGTGGCTGAGATTAATTCAAGCATTCCCTCCGCTGACGTATTGTTGTTGCAGTGTATTATCCTCATAGCATTTCTATCTGAAGTGTAATGATGTGATTTTCAAGACAGCTTCATTAATTTTGTAAAGGAACCTTTAATATGTCATCTATTGTAGAATTGTATATTTGGAATTAAGTTAATTCAATATAGACTTTTTGTTACTATCTGCCTATTCAGATACATATTTTGACAGATTATAAATGAAGGTTTTTACAATGTGATGGAAAACGACTGTCCAAACTTTTATTGTTTTAAGACATTACAATTGATCAAATAAATCAAATTTCATATAACCTATTTACTTGAGTGCAGTATTTATACCATTATTTTTTCAATCTTAATTGACAACAAGTCAGACATTTTTAGATTTTTGCGTTACAGGTGGGAACATTCTTTTTTGTTAGGCAAGGGGAGTTTAAGTGATTTGCCCAGAATCACAGGATAGAGAGCGTCCCTGCCGAGACTCGAATACAGTTCCCCAGCTTCGAGGTCGCCCGCTTTAGCCGTTATGCCACACAGAGTTTGATAGAGTAGAGCAGCTGCCAAAATGTGGTGGATGTTCTATCCCCCATATTTAGAGTCCCATTGACGTCAATGCAATCATAATATGATGGACAGAACATCTACCTAAATCTAAATTAGAACCTAAGTGGTGGTAGCCAATAATAACTTGTTTTTATACAGCACTTAATACCACCCTTCTGGCGTTTTTAAGCACTGAAAATAACAGATATTATTGCCACCCAATTTATAGTCCTGAAATAACTGACCTTTGGGAACACAGAAGGCTGGGTTTGCATCAGCAGGATTCGAAGTAATGACGTGTCAATTACTGCTTTGTTCAAACGGCGAAAAATCAACTAATTTTGCGATCCTTCCTGCTTTAAGAAACACAGTGACCAGCTACGAAAACAAAGTGAAAGATTAAGTTATTCTTTCCGATAAAGGGGTCGATTCCGATTCGGGCCGGAAAAAGCACCGACCGACTCGGAGCCGGAAAAATTACCGACCGACACGTACCAGTGGCGCCCGACACGCCAAGTACGATGCAAGCCGCGATAAATCCGACCGACACGTCAGGAAACCAAGCCGACCGACCGAGCCGCTCGGAAAATAGCAATCCGGCCGGAAAAACACGCGAATCCAACCGACCGACACGCACCCGGAACAAATCCGACCGAATCGTACCCGCCAACTCCAACCCGCAAAGTACGATGCAAGGCGCGAAAAACCCGACCGAGTCGGACGGAGGACAAGCCGTACGACCGACACGCATACAAAACCGAGCCGAAGCAACACAATACACCGCGACCGACGCGTACGCAGCATACAAAACTGCACAAACACAGCGTGAACGAAACGGAAAACACCGTACGAGACCAATGCAGGGTCCGACTCGGTCACAAGAACGTTTCCAACATACACAAACAGCACAAAGGAAAAATCAACCAAAAAAGGCCAAACAAGCAATTACCAAGCCAATAAATACTGGGGGGTGGGGACAGAGAACAAAGACACACCCACAACTCCACCTATATAAAGGACACAAATCACTACCATGAGCCTTTGCAAATGCCATTCCACTGCCAGCACCCAAGAGAAAGCAACCACACACCCACAGCTCATCCCTCACACAAGCCACACACCAGCAGCACACCAACAAATACCTACCTCACATACACCCAGCACAACACACACCCACACACCCTCACCTGCACACCAACACACACATCACCCACCATCACCACCCATCACCATGCCCCCCAAGAAGAATCACAAGTTCCTAGATTGTGAATTGGAAGTCCTGGTAGACGAGATCCTCAGGGTAGAGCCACAGCTGTTTGGCACATTGGTCCAACAGACCCCCATGTCGCAGAAAACCAAGATGTGGGAGAGGATCATCAACAGGGTGAACGCCCAATCACCATGTCGGCGCACAAAGAGCGACATCCAGAACAGGTGGTATGACGTGCGCAGGAGGGTACGGAAACTGCTGAAGCAAGACTACATCAACAGCCAACACACCGGCAGTGGCCCTCCTGCCAAGCCAATATACCTCAGGCCCTGGGAGGAGAAGGTGCGGGCCATCCTACCGCCAGTGAGCATATATGGACTAGAGGACATCCCAGAGCCTGGTGAGTACACAACAAATGTACACAATATACTGCCACAAAACACACACACATCACTGTCAAGGGGAGAGTCAAACCATGCACTCATAGCAATCACACAGCAACCAGAACAGAATCATCCCAAAATGTGTATGTCAGTCAGAGAAACACAACACATGCCATCAAAAAAGTCACATCCAACTGTGCCAACACATGTACAAACACAACCACAACTACAGCTAGGCAGTGGCACAAATAGAACTAACAAACACATCCACACATGTAGCCACCACAACAACACCAACACACAGTGAAGACCACTCAAAGGAAGGAATTCTGTGTATGCTGGCCAAGTCAGTGTAGCCAATAGCATCATGGGAGTCGCAGTCACACATATTGCCCCCCCCACAACTGTCCCATCAACACCACCCTGAACCATGCCCACATCACAGGGAGTGGAGAAGGACTCACAAGATGGCTGACACTGGCTACTGCTGTGGGGAGCACAAGGCCCTGCTGCCAACTGTGCACCAACAAACAGCAGGACACCACTGACTGACATCCTGAGAGACAACTTACACTCCCTGCAATGCAAGCACGTTCCATGGTGGGATATCTGGCTGGCTGGCTGGGTGGGAAGGGGGACTTGCAGCACTGACTATAGTCACCAGCACCTCCCCTCACCCCCCCAACACAAACTCCACAGTACCCACCTGGTAGAATGCAATGCCCTCCATCCTAACACAAGATCCCACAAAGCACCACCACCCTGGGTTATGTTGTGTGAAGCACAGGGACACTCTTGGGACTCTTAGCCAAACAACTGCCAGGACAACACTCCCAGCCATCCTGTCAGCACAGCCAGCCCACCCCACAGGGAAGCAGAGTCAAAAGGAAGGAAGCATGGGCATGCTGGGAAGGGGGTGGAGGCAATAGCATGATGGGAGTCGTAGTCACAGACATTGCTCAGCCTCACAACTGGCCCATCAACACCACCCTGAACCATGCTCACATCACAGGGAGTGGAGAAGGACTCACAAGATGGCTGACACTGGCTACTGCTGTGGGGAGCACAAGGCCCTGCTGCCAACTGTGCACCAACAAACAGCAGGACACCACTGACTGACATCCTGAGAGACAACTTACACTCCCTGCAATGCAAGCACGTTCCATGGTGGGATATCCGGCTAGCTGGGTGGGAAGGGGGACTTGCAGCACTGACCATAGTCACAAGCACCTCCCCTCACACCCCCCCACACAAACTCCACAGTACCCACCTGGTAGAATGCAATGCCCTCCATCCTAACACAAGATCCCACAAAGCACCACCACCCTGGGTTATGTTGTGTGAAGCACAGGGACACTCTTGGGACTCTTAGCCAAACAACTGCCAGGACAACACTCCCAGCCATCCTGTCAGCACAGCCAGCCCACCCCACAGGGAAGCAGAGTCAAAAGGAAGGAAGCATGGGCATGCTGGGAAGGGGGTGGAGGCAATAGCATGATGGGAGTCGTAGTCACAGACATTGCTCAGCCTCACAACTGGCCCATCAACACCACCCTGAACCATGCTCACATCACAGGGAGTGGAGAAGGACTCACAAGATGGCTGACACTGGCTACTGCTGTGGGGAGCACAAGGCCCTGCTGCCAACTGTGCACCAACAAACAGCAGGACACCACTGACTGACATCCTGAGAGACAACTTACACTCCCTGCAATGCAAGCACGTTCCATGGTGGGATATCCGGCTAGCTGGGTGGGAAGGAGGACTTGCAGCACTGACCATAGTCACAAGCACCTCCCCTCACACCCCCCCCACACAAACTCCACAGTACCCACCTGGTAGAATGCAATGCCCTCCATCCTAACACAAGATCCCACAAAGCACCACCACCCTGGGTTATGTTGTGTGAAGCACAGGGACACTCTTGGGACTCTTAGCCAAACAACTGCCAGGACAACACTCCCAGCCATCCTGTCAGCACAGCCAGCCCACCCCACAGGGAAGCAGAGTCAAAAGGAAGGAAGCATGGGCATGCTGGGAAGAGGGGTGGAGGCAATAGCATGATGGGAGTCGTAGTCACTGATATTGGTCACCCCCACAACTGTCCCATCAACACCACCCTGAACCATGCTCACATCACAGGGAGTGGAGAAGGACTCACAAGATGGCTGACACTGGCTACTGCTGTGGGGAGCACAAGGCCCTGCTGCCAACTGTGCACCAACAAACAGCAGGACACCACTGACTGACATCCTGAGAGACAACTTCCACTCCCTGCAATGCAAGCACAGTCCATGGTGGGATATCTGGCTGGCTGGGTGGGAAGGGGGACTTGCAGCACTGACCATAGTCACCAGCACCTCCCCTCACACCCCCCCAACACAAACTCCACAGTACCCACCTGGTAGAATGCAATGCCCTCCATCCTAACACAAGATCCCACAAAGCACCACCACCCTGGGTTATGTTGTGTGAAGCACAGGGACACTCTTGGGACTCTTAGCCAAACAACTGCCAGGACAACACTCCCAGCCATCCTGTCAGCACAGCCAGCCCACCCCACAGGGAAGCAGAGTCAAAAGGAAGGAAGCATGGGCATGCTGGGAAGGGGGTGGAGGCAATAGCATGATGGGAGTCGTAGTCACAGACATTGCTCAGCCTCACAACTGGCCCATCAACACCACCCTGAACCATGCTCACATCACAGGGAGTGGAGAAGGACTCACAAGATGGCTGACACTGGCTACTGCTGTGGGGAGCACAAGGCCCTGCTGCCAACTGTGCACCAACAAACAGCAGGACACCACTGACTGACATCCTGAGAGACAACTTACACTCCCTGCAATGCAAGCACGTTCCATGGTGGGATATCTGGCTGGCTGGGTGGGAAGGAGGACTTGCAGCACTGACCATAGTCACAAGCACCTCCCCTCACACCCCCCCCAACACAAACTCCACAGTACCCACCTGGTAGAATGCAATGCCCTCCATCCTAACACAAGATCCCACAAAGCACCACCACCCTGGGTTAAGTTGTGTGAAGCACAGGGACACTCTTGGGACTCTTAGCCAAACAACTGCCAGGACAACACTCCCAGCCATCCTGTCAGCACAGCCAGCCCACCCCACAGGGAAGCAGAGTCAAAAGGAAGGAAGCATGGGCATGCTGGGAAGAGGGGTGGAGGCAATAGCATGATGGGAGTCGTAGTCACTGATATTGGTCACCCCCACAACTGTCCCATCAACACCACCCTGAACCATGCTCACATCACAGGGAGTGGAGAAGGACTCACAAGATGGCTGACACTGGCTACTGCTGTGGGGAGCACAAGGCCCTGCTGCCAACTGTGCACCAACAAACAGCAGGACACCACTGACTGACATCCTGAGAGACAACTTACACTCCCTGCAATGCAAGCACGTTCCATGGTGGGATAACTGACTGGGTGGGTGGGTGGGTGGGAAGGAGGTCTGGCTGTCAACCAAACACAATCAATGCAGACCATGTTCACACCCCAGAGAATACATAGAAATGCCCAAATAATGCAGGACAATGTGCCACACCAATATCAACCCCTGACTGTGACGACTTAGGACAATACAATGTACAGGCCCGCACCCCGAGGCACAGTCACAACTGTCAGGTGTGTCAACCACTGATGCCTGCAGAAACATGACATACATTGTTTGTGTCTCCCAAAAACAGGTGATGATAGGGACACAGCAGCAGACGCTGAGGAGTCCCAGTCCCAGGCTCAAGAGGATGCCGAGCTCACTGGCGTCGTACAGCCTCTGTCCTCCTCGGACGATGAAGAACAACCTGGCACATCCGGTGCAAGTCAACATGCTGCACCAGCAGGACCACCAGCTGCAGCACCAGCAGGTCCACCAGCTGCACCCCCTGCACCCACCCCTCCAACGACTGTCACCACGAATACCATCCCTGCCGACATGGACAGAATAAGGAACAACACCAGCGCAGTGACCCTGGACCAACCTGGGGCCATGGACACCACCACCACCACCAACCCCCAAGGTGGACCAGGGTTATCTGTGCGTGCAACTGCACACACTGCACATGTCAGCAGGGGTGGTGGGAGGGGTGGGAGACAGAGGTCGCTGCTTGCAGACGTTGCTGGTGTGCATGAAGACCCACAACTGGTACGCATAGCTGATGCGTACCAGTCCAGCACCGGAGAGCTCAGCCAGGTAGTGGGGCTCCTCAGAGACATCAAACAGCAGCAGGCTGCCCATCATGCCCGCTTGGACTCCCACATGTCCCACGTGGAGTCACACATGTCACGTGTGGACTCCCACATGTCCCGCGTGGAGTCCAAGTGGGATGTACTACATGAGATGACGGCGGTGCACAGGGACATTTTACAATGCCTCCGCCAGATGAACAGCAACCAGTCCACACCTCCCTGTGTGCCAACAACATCTGGTACCGAACAAACTGCAACTGCCACAGGGAGGGAGGAGGACTCTGGCGGAGAGTCCCCTGCACCGCAGCAGCCTGCACTTGAGGGCCCCCCCCAAGAAGAGGGGTCGTCCGAGGAGGGGAAAGTGAGAGGCTGATGGCCAAGCGCAACTCCCAGGAAGCCTGAACCTGTTCTGGATTTTCGCCTTTGTGCACAGACTGTTCACCCTGTTGATGGCAACACTACTCCCACACATTGCATGGGGAGTACAAGTTGGAACAATGTGTCAGACAACTGTGGCCCCGATACTGGGGATCCTGTCTACCTGGACTTTCTATTCATCTAGGAACTTGGGATTGCAAGATTCATGTACAGCACAATCCATCCTATGCACTATTATCACAGATGTATCACAATAAACACAATAATACACCATACTTGCCTCTGTCGTGATTCCAACGTGGGTGCTGTTATGGGGATGATGAACTGCAAAATTACACTGTGTATGCGAACTGCAACAGCAAGGACAACACAGGCATGTGAGTACAGGCAACGTGACACATATGAGGGAGACACACCACCAGGGCTACACAACACATACACACCTAGGCCATCTGACTCATTGCCTACACTGATGTTGCCAGGGAAGACGGTGCAATGCACAGACACCACACCCATTCCCAGTTGTAGTCAAGTAGCCCACAGGTGCAGTAAGCAAATGGCAGTCAAATGTGTGACCACAGACAACGCACATCACTAAGTGAAGCACAGGTTTATTACACAGTAGCAACATGCCGTAACCACTACAGATGCAAGGTAACCCCACCTGGTAGCGGGCACACAGTCAACAACTGTAGACAGAAGGAAGTCCATGGGTGTGGCGCACATCACCTGTAGGGACACAACAGCTACCAGCCTGGATGTGCAATCACGTCGTCGGTGGACACAGTTGACCAAACGAATCTGAAAGTACCCTGTGAAGGACAGAAATGACACACAGTCAAAAGCAATGCAGTACAGGACAGAACAGCAAAACTCATGCACAATACATGTTACAAGATACCCACCCAGAACCAAGTTAGCATGTCAACACTGTTGGGGAGTACAGCCCACCTGTCACCACACATCGCAACACACATCCTGTCAAGTAGCCCATGGACACACTCCAACAGCACCAGAGCACCACCCACACATCATGCCAACTCACATCATTCACATGACACCTCAGGATACTCACATTCAGCTAAAGAAGTTGGTGATGAGCTGTGTGCGGACATCACCATCACCATCACCATCATCATCATCATCGTCACTGGCATCGTGGTCCAGGCCAGGATCCTCCACAGGTGGCGGATGTTGGTCATCGTCATCCTGGATGAGAGGCAACTCCTTCCGCACTGCCAGGTTGTGGAGCATGCAGCAGACGATGATAATCTTGCACACTTTCGCAGGGGCATATGGGAGGGACCCTCCGGTCTTGTCCAGGCAGCGGAAGCGGCTCTTCAGGAGACCAAAGGTCCGCTCAATCACTCTCCTGGTCCGACCATGTGCCTCATTGTAGCGCATCTGGGCAGGTGTCACAGGGTTCCTGAGGGGTGTCAGCAACCACGGCATGTTGGGGTATCCCGAGTCACCTACGGACAGACAAGTGCACATCAGCTGACTTGGAAAAGTGGGCGGAATACTACAGATCAGATCACACACAATGGCACAAAGTCAGTACACACCGACAAGCCAGGCACGCTGGTTCTGCATCTGTGCCATCAACCTGGGGATGCGACTACTCCTCATCACAAAGGCATCGTGTGCTGAACCAGGGAAACGGGCACACACGTGTGTGATGGTCATGTCTGCAAGACACACCACCAGTGCATTGACCGAGTGGTAGTGCTTGCGGTTCCTGTAGGCCTGCTCCTGGGCCTGTGGTGGTACCAAAGCCACATGTGTCCCATCAATGGAGCCAATGACATGCGGCATCCTCCCCAGGGCATAAAAGTCACTCTTCACGTCAGTGAGTCGTCGCAGTCTAGGGAAATAGATGTACCGGTTCAGGAAGAGCAACATTGCCGCCAAGAAATCGCGGAGCACACGGCTGAACATGGTCTGTGACATCCCACCAGCAGACGCCACAGTATGTTGGAAGGTACCGGTGGCAAAGAAGTGTAGGGCTGCCATCACCTTCACCTTGGGGGTCAGCGCTGTAGGATACGGCCGGCCAGGCTGCAAATGTGGGGACAACTGCACTGCCAAATCCTCAATCAGCTGCCTGGTGAAGCGGTACCGTCGGATGCTGTCCCGTTCCACCATCGTTGCCAGGTCTGGGAATGGCCGATGGACAGCAGGAGCCCTGCAGTGCAGAGGAGAAGTAAGCAAGATCGTCAGTCACCCCACATATGCGGCATTGAACACACTCAAGATCCCAACATACATCATCATGAGGCACAACTACATGAAGTGTGCAGTACCGGAACGACATGTATGGTACATACATGGCCAACATCTGTCAACACGGTCCTACAGGTGGCATCAATTTGTCCCAGGTTGGCCCATTGGATATCATGATGCTGTGTCACAGTCACCCCCCAGTGACATGTGAGGACAGATGTGCCCCAGGCACCACAGCTCAACGACAGGCACATTCCCAGGGACCCTGTAATGCCACATGGACACTGGCATCACCTGGAGTATCATGTGTACACCACAACAAAACAAACATGACCCCCACAGGTAGTGGCCACACTTGCCATGGCAGGAGAGCCATGGACGTCTGTGACACACACGCACAACATCAGAGTCCATGCACACACAACGTGGATGTGGAGACTGTCTCCCATTGTGCACATGAAATCAGAGACATTGTAAACACTACATGCACAAAGACTGTGGAGGGCCATCACTATTGTGCCACTGGGACACCCTGGCTCAAACATACCGTCCCACATGGGACTCACGGGGTATGTGACATGACATACACAAACACCACTGTGAAATGTGACCATGGCACATGCACAGATATGAACAGTTGCACATCACAGTGGTCACGTACACGTAACACCCAGGATCCTGTCCCCATTAACACGTGCACAGCCTGGGGGTGGCTGCCCACAGGTGACACCCACAGGACAACATGTACACCAACATACACACAATAGGAAATGCAGCCTTACATGCCTTATGATAAGGTTTGGACAGGCTGTCGTGATGTAGGTGTGCCCCTCACTCCCTGGGAGCTATCTGTGGCTGGCATATGTCCATCTGAGACAGGCATGCTGACATATGCCAGTCACATGTACAGTGATGCGTTGAACAGCAATGGACCGATCGGTGTCTCCGGCCGGCCCATTGCTTTCAATGTGTGCGGGTACGCGTTGTACCCCTGTGCGCGTTGAACAGCAATGGACCGATCGGTGCCTCCGGCCGGCCCATTGCTTTCAATGTGTGCGGGTACGCGTTGTACCCCTGTGCGCGTTGAACAGCAATGGACCGATCGGTGCCTCCGGCCGGCCCATTGCATTCAATGTGTGCGGGTACGCGTTGTACCCCTGTGCGCGTTGAACAGCAATGGACCGATCGGTGCCTCCGGCCGGCCCATTGCATTCAATCTGTGCGGGTACGCGTTGTACCCCTGTGCGCGTTGAACAGCAATGGACCGATCGGTGCCTCCGGCCGGCCCATTGCATTCAATCTGTGCGGGTACGCGTTGTACCCCTGTGCGCGTTGAACAGCAATGGACCGATCGGTGCCTCCGGCCGGCCCATTGCATTCAATGTGCGGGTACGCGTTGTACCCCTGTGCGCGTTGAACAGCAATGGACCGATCGGTGCCTCCGGCCGGCCCATTGCATTCAATGTGTGCGGGTACGCGTTGTACCCCTGTGCGCGTTGAACAGCAATGGACCGATCGGTGCCTCCGGCCGGCCCATTGCATTCAATGTGTGCGGGTACGCGTTGTACCCCTGTGCGCGTTGAACAGCAATGGACCGATCGGTGCCTCCGGCCGGCCCATTGCATTCAATGTGTGCGGGTACGCGTTGTACCCCTGTGCGCGTTGAACAGCAATGGACCGATCGGTGCCTCCGGCCGGCCCATTGCATTCAATGTGTGCGGGTACGCGTTGTACCCCTGTGCGCGTTGAACAGCAATGGACCGATCGGTGCGCACCCATTGACAATGGGCTTGCCTGGCAACGGACGCGTTTTCGAATATTCGAACGAGTCGGTTGCTGGAAAATCAGTTGGTCACCCACAACAATGTTGCAAAATCATGTATGTCATGAAGTTGAAATTTTGAAGGATGCTGTGGGCGTGTTTTGGTGCTGCTATTCCATGGATTGGCCAGATTCAGAAGATGCAAACGACTTGGACCTATCACTTTGGACACAAGGGACAGTATCTGCCTCTCCAGCACATATATATTGCTGCATGTTCCCCTGAGAGCCCACTTGCCTGCACTACATGCTCCAGGACGGCATCTGCCACTGCACTGCTGCTGTCTCTGCCCCTCTGGACCCTGCAATGGCACGTACTGTGGAGAGAGCCCCAGCCTTCAGCCTTGAGGAGAACCAGGCCCTGCTGGACAGCCTACTTCCACAGTACAGCAAGCTGTATGGGACACCAGGGGAGCAGGTGAGTGTTCTGTGCACTGCCTTTCTGAATGTGCATTTTGTCTGACTAGCAAGGCTGAGAGTCAGCACACCACTGGCTAGCAGGCTCACTGAGTAGTTGTCACCCCCCATAGTGTGTAGTGACTTGCACTGGACAGGTATGGTGCAGTGACAGTGCTTCTGAACAGGGTTTTACTCCCCATGCAATGATACCATGTAGTGACTTCTGGAAAACTGTCCATGGGCAGCCGTGCACTGCCTGGGTACACCATGTGCCCCTGTGATTGCGACATGTATATGCAACTGTGTCATGCACGGATATGTTGCATGTGTAGTAATGGCCTTATCACTTTGTCATCCTGACAGGCTTCTGCCCATCGGAAGCATGAGATCTGGAAGGACATCGTCCGGGCTGTCCGGTCCGTGGGGGTCTACAAGCGCCGGATCCGCAACTGCCAAAAGAGGTGGCAGGACCTTCGGGGCTGGACCCGGAGGATTGCACGGGTCCAGCTGAAGCTGTCGCCTCCTCGCAGGAGGGGCGGAACACGGACCCTGACCCCCACATGCTCAGGATCCTGGCGGTGGTCTTTCCAGACCTGGATGGGCAGCTGAAGGCCAGAGAGCAGCAAGGAGGGGGTGAGTCAAAGACTGCACTGTGTACTCTGTCTAACATGCTATGTGCCCTCCTCGGGCCAGGTTGAACTGCCACAGTACAGCAGTCATGTTGTCCAGGAGCCATGTCCCTCTATTGTGCACTGCCCACTCCTCATCTGATACCCAGGTGTGGCCCTTACATGCAGGGAATTCTGTCACTTAGGACTGTGTCCTTGCAGTTTGCTTGACTCAAGGTGGGAGACAGCATCTGTTTCCCTGACTCTGTGGTGGGCATCATGGGTGGGTCCATTGCTTACACAATGCCTGTATTCTGACATGTATTCAGCGTGTTACTTTGATCTGTGGTCCAATTGCTGAGCTGATCCACCACATGTGGCTGGGGTACCTGGCACACACCCATGCTGCGGGTGGGAACAATGTTTGGGCCCCAGGAGTATGTATATGACGTGTGTCACACATACTTAGCCAGCTGCCTACAGTCCAGGGCTCATCCCTCATTCATGTGGGGCTGGACAGTCATGCCTACTCCAGGCCATACAATACACTCTGTACTCCCACTCCCGTGTATCAGCGGACACATTGTGCACAGTGATTTGACCCCTCAGGTGTCTGCCTCTGTGTCAGTGTGCTGTGGATTAGTCGCCAGGACTGCTGTGGAGTTTCTTGGTAGGGGCTCAGCATGCCACTGGAGATGTGACCATAGGAGACGATACTTGTGTGACACATAGGTGTCTGATCAGCTGCCCATGCAGACTGGGGCATGTAAATGTGAAGTTCAGGCAGCTGTTCCCCATGCACAGCAGAGTGTGAGGGGCTCAGGTTCAGAGGGTAGTGTCACAGGTCTCCCATATGTCCAATAGGTATGACCTGGACAGATGAGGGTTAAGAGGATGTGTTGTGGGGGGGATGTACATGTGCACTTGTGCAGCTCCAGGACTTGCATTCCCCATGACCTACTATTGTGACACAGTGCAGAGTGTTGTTGTCTGGCTGCAAAGTCATACATCACTGAGACAGTGATGTATGACTTTGCAGTCATGCCTCCGCCATGGCATGTGTCTACTGATTGGTGATCCTGCAGGGGAGTGACATGTGCTACATGCACACCATAGTGGCGCTGGCTATCAGGACATGGGTGCATCATGGTGTCTGTCGCTGGTATGCATCACATGCATTTCCTATTTGACTCTGGGCATCCCTTACATCCGTAAACCTGTACTGACTCAGTGGCAAGAGCTGTGATGTGTCCACACCGTGTCCTCTGCACTGTCCAACTACTGTGTACTTGGTGCATGTGTCAACACTGGGGTGTTGCAATCCAACAGACACCAGACAGATGGGTGCAAGGCCATGTGGGATGTGAGTGCCATGCTTGGCATCAGACTGACAATTGACTTCTCCTGTTCAATTAGTGCACTTTTAGCAATGTACAACTAATGATGCCAGGGCTTGCTCTGTGATGTGCTGTGCTCACAGTGGTGTGTGCGTTATGTGCAGGTGACTGATGTCTGTCTGTTTCCCCATTGTTTGCAGATACATCCACGGCCACGGAAGGGGACAGCTCCACGGACCAGGAGGAGCCGGAGAGCCAGACTGGGTCAGCAGCCGAGGAGTGGTCGGAGGGACCCAGTGGCACGGAGGGCGAGGGGAGCCACACCGAGGAGTCCTCAGCAGCATCCACCTCAGCTGAGGACCAGAGCAACTCGGAGGATGACTCCCTTGTGGAGGCGGGTGTCAGCAGCCACCACACCCCAGCTAGTGTTGCTGTCCCCGCCACCACCAGCACCACCACCGCCCTCCCATCGGCTCCCATTCCCCAGGTCCGTGGAGGCTCCCATGTCCGGGAGCGTGTCTCCTTTGGGCCAGGCACCGCACCCCCTGCCCCTGTGTCCCCTGCTGCCCTGAGTGAGGAGTCTGTGTACCTCCTTCGCCAGCTCCATGTAGGGCAGACAGCCATGCTGAGTGTCCTCCATGCGCACACCGCGCTGTTGACTCAGCTGGTGTCGTTCATGGAGGGCATCTCATCGGGCATGTCTGACCTACAGAGGGGCAATAGGTCCATGGACTCCTCCCTGACGGCAGCAGTGTCCCTCCTCAAACGGTCCCTCACCCCTCCTGCCTCTGCTCCATCCACACTCCCCAGCACCTTACCCATCCCAGGCACACACACACTGGCACAGGCACACACCAGCACACACACATCCAGCACACTGACACACACGCCAATGACAAAACGCACACGCACGCACATTCAGGGGACTGAAGCCAGACTCACAGGGGATGGGGCCCTGGAACACACACACGCATCCACATGCACTGCGCAGTCCTCAGTTCCCTCTCCCTCCAAAGCACCCTCCCTTGCCTCACCTGCAACCCCAAAGTCACAGCAGCTCTTCCTCTGTGACCTCGGCCTCTTCCCCACCGATGAAGCTGCTCCAGCATCCCGGGGGAAGAGGAAGCCCACCCACACGGAGCAGAGTGCCCCTCGCCCCCGGACACCCTCCCCCAGGCGCAGACGGACTGAGGCCCCCACCCGCAAGTCCCCCGGAGTGCTAAGAGCAAGACCCCGCCACCGCCCTGCAGCTCAGGCACAAGGTCTCCGTCCTCCATCCCTCAGGCCCCCACTGCACAGGTGCCCCCACCACACCCTGCCCCAGGTTCCCCCACCCACAGATATACCATCCCCAAGATGCTCCGGCCTTCTCCCCCTGCCACTTGCTCTCCCAGCACCACACCCCCCGCTGCGCTTGTCTGTGCCACTGATGTGGTGAGGGTGTCCTCCCCTCTGTCCAACCCACCTTGCCTGTTCCCCATTCTCCTCCCCTGGAGGTAGGCACTGCAGTGGAGTCCACTACCGCCCTGTCTGACTTGGGCACTGCAGTGGCGGACCTGTCCACCCCATCTGCAGGGTCCACTGCAGTTGTGCCGGCACCCACGACATCTGTGTCATGCCCCCAGTTGTGCCGGCACACACCATGTCAGACACCTCCACTGCAGTTGTCAGTGGCTCTCCAGCACCCACCACCCCTTCCCTGACTCCCCCTGGTGAGCCCTGATCCTGTCCCTGCGGTGCCTGGCCTGCCCCCCGGTTGCCCCTCCTAGTGGATTGTCCCTGGTATTGTGCAGGCATGCGTAGGGTGACATCTGCCAGTGTCACCCTGTTTGAACTTTGACAATGGACTGGCCATTGGCCTTTGCTCTAATTTCTTCTGGACGTCGTTATCAAACAACACATATGCTGAATAAAGCAACTTTCTTTTCTCTAGTGCTCATGCTTCAGATGTACATGTTGTTGGTGCAGCTAACCATGCCCTTGCTGCAGTGATGGTGATATCTGGTCTCATGATTATGAAGTGTTACTGTGCAGGAACCCATGTGGTCCAGGGGGAATGTGTCCTATCATGTGGTGTATCCATGTCATCAATAGCAGCATCTGAGGGTGTCATGTGTTCAGTATTTGGCAATGGGTTTCCTACTTACATTGGCAATTTCATATCTGTGGCTTCCACCCCTGCACATCTGTTGTGCCTGCCATCGTTGCATTTGTCTACTTCCCTGACCGTGTTGCCATCTCCAGTGGACATGCAGGTTTGGGCATCAATGGGGAGGGACTCATCCGTGTAGTCAGTGCAACATTGCTATACAAGTGTGTTGGATCTGTGCTGATGATTCCGTTGGCACATCCATGACCAGGCTGATGTGATGGGAGCCCTCATTTGGTGCTAATTGTTGATTGTGTGACCAAGTGCTCAGCTGACATGATGGGGCCCTACTGAGGCAACATATGGCACAGCTTTCCTCACACAGGAGTGGAGTCCCCTCATGGCAGTGTGTACACGTGTGACATTGCCTGCGCCCAAGGTGTGTGTTGTATGTGCATGTCTGTGTGTTCACTTCCATTCATCTGCGCATGCTGTGATCCCTAGTGTTGTACCTGTTTGTGATGCTTGCTGACTTGAGCTATGTTCCCCCAAAGTCTTCTCCCTGTGTTCTCTGTGATGTGGGTGCATGGCACATTACTGGTCATCAGGGTGTCACCCATAGGTGTGTTTGCTGTCAGGGCAGAGTTTGTGTGCTGACGCAGATGGGTCACAGTCAGGTTTCCCTTTGGCACTTGTTGTTTGCCCCTGTCATGTGATTTCCAGTTTGTGTTATCTTTCAGTGATTGTGACACGTTGTGTGTGTGACTGCTGGCACTCCTTAGGGTCCGGGCTGCAATGTTGGTTGTTGTCTATGTGTGTTCTTTGTGGGTGACCTTGGCTTCTTCATTGGTGTGTGACTGTGGCTGGGATCCCATTGGTCGGTGTGGTATTGCCGTCATGTCCATGTACAGCGTAGTGTGCAGTGTGTCAGACATTCAGGAGTCTTGTTGAGTGTCCATGTGTGATGTGTTTCTACACCTTGGTTCCCACCCACCACCCTGGAATAGTCATGGGTGCATGTGCAATGTCACCAGTGCATGTGTACTTCACTGCTGCACATTGTTGGAGGTCGAGGGGTGTGGTCTTGAGTGTGTGCAGATGAGAGTTGTTGCCCGGCTAGTCCCCTGCCTCCATGTTGGCCTTGGCTTACTGGCCATGCTGATTGATTTGTGCTTGTGTAGGTGTGATGGTAGTTTGTTGCTCAGGACACCTGACTGTGGTTCACAGTGTGAACGACATTTAGCTTTGTCATCACAGTGGTATTTTTATTCAGCCCAGGGTCACCACATTGTGGGGGCCCTGGGGGTGGTGCTGTGGTGTGTCTGTGACTTGCTGTGTCAGTTGTTGTTCCTACGTGCCTGTGTGACATGTGTGTTTTGTGCTCCCTCTCACCTGTCAATGCCTGCTTGCCCACATAGGGGATTTGGATCCATGAGTTACCTTAGTGTGGCAGTGTATGCACATCTGTATGATTGGTATTCAGCTCTCCTCATGTGTTGTGTTGTTGCCTGGGGACACTGGCACCCCCACCCCTCACCTGCTGTGTATGATGACAGTGTTGGTCTGCCTGTTTGTGTTTGTGCATCTGCACCACTGCATTGGCATATCTTGGGTGTGCCATTGGCTGTATGTTGTTTGGTGTGTTTCCCCTGCTGTCCCTGGGACTCCTAGGTCATCGGTCAGCACAGTGATCATGGTTTGTGTGTCCCATTGCTGCCATGGTATGGTATCTGTTCACCTCACATCTGCTGTCTCCACAGGGTATCTGCATTTGTGTGCCCATTGGTGCAAATATGTGGTTCTGCATTCTGATGGTCACTTCTGTCATTGTGTCATTGATGACTGTTGACGGTCTCAGCCCCCATGGGTGTTGTTTGTCTGCACATGGCCAAAGGAATGTTTCATTTGCACTGCAGTATTTGGCTCCCCCAATTTATGTTGCAATGGGACACATACACTACTTTGCCACAGATGAGTTTTTGGTTCTGTGACCAGGAATGATCCATGCAGTTTGGCAGTTGCAGCTCTTTCTTTGTCAACAATTACCTTTTGGTCACTGTGATGATGAGGGTGTAGACCCCATTGCCACAATGGTCAAAATGTGCTTCAGCTATGGACCCCACACTTCCCTTTTGGTCACTGTGATGATGGGGGTTTAGACCCCATTGCCACAATGGTCAAATTGTGCTTCAGCTATGGACCCCACACTTACCTTTTGGTCACTGTGATGATGGGGGTTTAGACCCCATTGCCACAATGGTCAAAATGTGCTTCAGCTATGGACCCCACACTTCCCTTTTGGTCACTGTGATGATGGGGGTTTGGACCCCATTGCGACAATGGTCAAAATGTGCTTCAGCTATGGACCCCACACTTAACTTTTGGTCACTGTGATGATGGGGGTTTAGACCCCATTGCCACAATGGTCAAAATGTGCTTCAGCTATGGACCCCACACTTGCCTTTTGGTCACTGTGATGATGGGGGTTTAGACCCCATTGCCACAATGGTCAAAATGTGCTTCAGCTATGGACCCCACACTTACCTTTTGGTCACTGTGATGATGGGGGTTTAGGCCCCATTGCCACAATGGTCATGGGCTGCTTGCATTGTGGGTGCCACACACATATATGTGTGGCACATGTGCTAGGGGGTCACATTGTATGTTCAAAGTCATGTTCGGTGTTGTAGGCATTTGACACAGCCTGCTCACACGCTTGTCATGGTGGTGGGGGGATGTCTTAATCTTGCATTCCCTAGGTTGTGGTGTGCTTGTTGTGTCATGCATTGTCCATCCTATGAGTGGGGGTGGTAGTAGTGGTAGGCATCCAGCCCCCTGGCTAAGGGTGGTAGTAGTGGTGGGCATCCTGCCCCCTGGCTAAGGGTGGTAGTAGTGGTAGGCATCCTGCCCCCCCTGGGTGAGGGTGGTAGTAGTGGTGGGCATCCTGCCCCCCCTGGGTGAGGGTGGTAGTAGTGGTGGGCATCCTGCCCCCCCTGGCTAAGGGTGGTAGTAGTGGTAGGCATCCTGCCCCCCGTGGGTGAGGGTGGTAGTAGTGGTAGGCTTCCTGCCCCCCTGGCTAAGGGTGGTAGTAGTGGTGGGCATCCTGCCCCCTGGCTAAGGGTGGTAGTAGTGGTGGGCATCCTGCCCCCCTGGGTGAGGGTGGTAGTAGTGGTGGGCATCCTGCCCCCCTGGCTAAGGGTGGTAGTAGTGGTGGGCATCCTGCCCCCCTGGGTGAGGGTGGTAGTAGTGGTGGGCATCCTGCCCCCCTGGGTGAGGGTGGTAGTAGTGGTGGGCATCCTGCCCCCCTGGGTGAGGGTGGTAGTAGTGGTGGGCATCCTGCCCCCTGGCTAAGGGTGGTAGTAGTGGTAGGCATCCTGCCACCCTGGCTAAGGGTGGTAGTAGTGGTAGGCATCCTGCCCCCTGGCTAAGGGTGGTAGTAGTGGTAGGCATCCTGCCCCCTGGCTAAGGGTGGTAGTAGTGGTAGGCATCCTGCCCCCCTGGGTGAGGGTGGTAGTAGTGGTGGGCATCCTACCCCCCTGGCTAAGGGTGGTAGTAGTGGTAGGCATCCTGCCCCCGTGGGTGAGGGTGGTAGTAGTGGTAGGCTTCCTGCCCCCTGGCTAAGGGTGGTAGTAGTGGTGGGCATCCTGCCCCCTGGCTAAGGGTGGTAGTAGTGGTGGGCATCCTGCCCCCCTGGGTGAGGGTGGTAGTAGTGGTGGGCATCCTGCCCCCCTGGGTGAGGGTGGTAGTAGTGGTGGGCATCCTGCCCCCCTGGGTGAGGGTGGTAGTAGTGGTGGGCATCCTGCCCCCCTGGCTAAGGGTGGTAGTAGTGGTAGGCATCCTGCCCCCGTGGGTGAGGGTGGTAGTAGTGGTGGGCTTCCTGCCCCCCTGGCTAAGGGTGGTAGTAGTGGTGGGCATCCTGCCCCCCTGGCTAAGGGTGGTAGTAGTGGTGGGCATCCTGCCCCCCCTGGGTGAGGGTGGTAGTAGTGGTGGGCATCCTGCCCCCCTGGCTAAGGGTGGTAGTAGTGGTGGGCATCCTGCCCCCCTGGGTGAGAGTGGTAGTAGTGGTGGGCATCCTGCCCCCCTGGGTGAGGGTGGTAGTAGTGGTGGGCATCCTGCCCCCTGGCTAAGGGTGGTAGTAGTGGTAGGCATCCTGCCACCCTGGCTAAGGGTGGTAGTAGTGGTAGGCATCCTGCCCCCTGGGTGAGGGTGGTAGTAGTGGTGGGCATCCTGCCCCCCTGGGTGAGGGTGGTAGTAGTGGTGGGCATCCTGCCCCCTGGCTAAGGGTGGTAGTAGTGGTAGGCATCCTGCCCCCCTGGCTAAGGGTGGTAGTAGTGGTGGGCATCCTGCCCCCCTGGCTAAGGGTGGTAGTAGTGGTGGGCATCCTGCCCCCCTGGGTGAGGGTGGTAGTAGTGGTGGGCATCCTGCCCCCCTGGCTAAGGGTGGTAGTAGTGGTGGGCATCCTGCCCCCCTGGGTGAGGGTGGTAGTAGTGGTGGGCATCCTGCCCCCCTGGGTGAGGGTGGTAGTAGTGGTGGGCATCCTGCCCCCTGGCTAAGGGTGGTAGTAGTGGTAGGCATCCTGCCCCCCGTGGGTGAGGGTGGTAGTAGTGGTAGGCTTCCTGCCCCCTGGCTAAGGGTGGTAGTAGTGGTGGGCATCCTGCCCCCTGGCTAAGGGTGGTAGTAGTGGTGGGCATCCTGCCCCCCTGGCTAAGGGTGGTAGTAGTGGTGGGCATCCTGCCCCCCTGGGGTGAGGGTGGTAGTAGTGGTGGGCATCCTGCCCCCCTGGGTGAGGGTGGTAGTAGTGGTGGGCATCCTGCCCCCTGGCTAAGGGTGGTAGTAGTGGTAGGCATCCTGCCACCCTGGCTAAGGGTGGTAGTAGTGGTAGGCATCCTGCCCCCCTGGGTGAGGGTGGTAGTAGTGGTGGGCATCCTGCCCCCCTGGGTGAGGGTGGTAGTAGTGGTGGGCATCCTGCCCCCCCTGGCTAAGGGTGGTAGTAGTGGTAGGCATCCTGCCCCCCTGGCTAAGGGTGGTAGTAGTGGTAGGCATCCTGCCCCCCGTGGGTGAGGGTGGTAGTAGTGGTAGGCATCCTGCCCCCTGGCTAAGGGTGGTAGTAGTGGTAGGCTTCCTGCCCCCTGGCTAAGGGTGGTAGTAGTGGTGGGCATCCTGCCCCCCTGGGTGAGGGTGGTAGTAGTGGTAGGCATCCTGCCCCCTGGCTAAGGGTGGTAGTAGTGGTAGGCATCCTGCCCCCCGTGGGTGAGGGTGGTAGTAGTGGTAGGCATCCTGCCACCCTGGCTAAGGGTGGTAGTAGTGGTAGGCATCCAGCCCCCCTGGGTTGGGGTGGTGGCGCGCATTCAGGCCCCTGTGTGCATATGTGGCATTGGTGATGGGCATCCCGCCCCTATGGTGCTGCTGTTGCTGGTGTAAGTATATTCAGATTCCCAGTGTATGTGTGTGATGTGTCGTGTACGTGTTGTATGTGTTTTGTGGTTGGTGTCTGACTTACCTTCTGCGCCGTACGCGTCCGTGCCTGTTCCGGTAGTAGATGTAGAATATTGGTATGATCGGGACGAAGGGATTCATGGTTGGTTCGTGTCGTTCGTCCTTCTCGTTGCTTCGCGTCGTCCTCGTCGCTTGGCTTCGTCCTCGTCGCTTCGCTTCGTCCTCGTCGCTTCGCGTCGTCCTCGTCGGTGCTGTGTTCGTCTCGTAGCCGTGGATCGTGTTGTGGCGCGATTCGGAGCTTATGTGCGCCTCTCCCGGATGCTTTGACGTGCCGTGCGTAGCGACGGGTTCGGCGCGTACGGAAAGCGCATCGTACTTGTCCGGCCGGACGGGGCTGCATTTTCCCTTCCGTGCGACTCGATTCGGCGTTTCCGGATTCGCCTCGGTCGGAGAACAGGACCTGGTTTGGGTGAGTACGGCTCGGCCGGAATTTTTGCTGTTGTGCGCATCGTACTTGCTCGTTCGGTGTGCTGTACGGATCGGTCGGGAAACTGGCTTTCGCATGGCTTTTTTCCCGACCGAATAGTATTGGGTGCGCCTCCGACCGAGATCGGAATCGGCCCCAAAGTGTTAGTCCAAAAATCAGATACAATAATATCTAATAGTTCACTATTCTATAGCAAGTAAACATTTAATTTGTTTTTAACATTTTATTTATAAAAAACAAATACTAATGAAGTCATATTTTCCATACCTCAGACCAGAGCTTGTAAGCAGTTATTGAGCTTTTTTACTTCTCTGATAAGAATGTGCAAATCAGAGTCTACCCAAAAGTGATCATCTCACTCAAATCGGTATGAGGTGGGGTGCTTTTAGGAAGGCACAATGCTCAGTTGTGGAGTGAATTGCCTTCTTACTTATTCATGCTGTGTTAATTCTCTGTGGTGCATTTCAACTTCTCATCAACTAACTACTTGCATTAGGCAGCATATCAGGATTTTACCTAATTTGCAGTCCAAACTGTAGAATTCGGAGTTCCTGTGATATCCTGCATTGTTTTTCCTACAATGAAAGAGACAGAGGGGCATTTCCATAATTCTGCTTAGAGATGTTTGTTTTTGGCTACTTTATTGTGTGGTGCCTGGCTTCTCTTTGCATCTGTTTTGGTCTCATCTCACAGTAAAAGTCACTGTCATTCCATTTGATGTTTTACTTATTTTGTGTAGTTGAGGTATCTGTTTGACTAGCTGCCACCATGAGGCACACTCTGGCACAGGCTAACTGCAAGGCATGAATCAAAGACTTGAATGATTACTTTGCAAAACTATTTGATTTGCGGGTATGTTATACTTGACATTCTTAGTGTGGTCTACCCCAAACCTTTTGCCTTACCCATTCTGTTTTCTGAAACTCATTTTTTTGATGTAGGACTCTGTGCACTTTACCACTGCTAACTAGTGCTAAAGTGCTTCGGCTCTCTCCTTAAAATATGGTAAAATCAGCCTACGTCTGATTGACACATTTAATTTACTTGTAGGCCCCTATCATATAGTACTACTTAGTACCAGTAGGGCCAGTATATTAAATGCTACTAGTGGGCCTGCAGCATTTATTATGCCACCCACTAAAGTAGCACTTTAAAACATGCAGCATGCCTACCATTGCAGCCTGGAGTGCAGTTGTAAAGTGCGAATTCAACTTGGCAACATAAAACCTTTGCCAGACCTAAACTTTCCTTCTCACGATGTATAAGTCACCTCTACGCTAGGCCCTTAAGAGTCCAAAGGCATTGTATTTAAAAAGTAGGACATGTTTTTAAGTTTTATATGTCCTGGTAGTCAAAAACTCCTGAATTCGTTTTTCACTGCTGTAGGCCTACCTCTCCCATAGGATAATATGAGGTTGCCTTATTACATTTAATAGGTGTTAACATTTGACTGGGAACAGGCAGAAATATCATGTTTGGACTCAAGTGGATTGTAACTTAAAATCCTCTTTAATAATGAAGTCGGATTTTAAGTCACAATTCTGAAAATGCCACTTTTAGAAAGTTGGCATTTTCCTGCCCTAACCATTTTGTGCCTGCTACTAGTGTTCTGGGTCACATGACTGCTAACAGCTTAGTTGTTGGACTTTGTTTATACCTCTCAGGCAGTGAGGCAAAAAGGACAAGGTTTTGGCCAATCTGCCAGGAGTGCTGGGGGCAGAACTGGTACCTGCCCCACTTACATTTCAAAGGGCTGACTCTAGCACACACAAAACTACCTGGCACTGGTCTTTTGTCACCCTTGTCTTCTTGGAGCCTTGATAGGGAAAGGAAAAAACATTCCAGAACCAGAACCAGATGTGGGGGTAACCTAGACGATTCCCCCACATCAAAGATCAGCACCAGGTATAAATATTAGACGCTCGGAGCAACTCTTCAGTACACTCCTGGACCTGTGGAAGACTTCAGAAGGACTACCTTGGACCTCCAGAGGACTTCCGTTCTGCTTGAGGCCTGCCTTATACCTCAGAGGACTGCGATCATGCTACCAGAGGACTGCTCTGCTGCTTGAGGCTTCCCTTGTCCCCCCCAGAGGACTGGCCTGGTGTTTGAGGCCTGCCTTTCTGCTTGAGGCCTGCCTTGCTGGTTGAACCCGGGAACCCAGGAGTTGGCTGGCCTCCTGTGTGAGCTACAGGAACGAAACAAGCTCCAAAAACCTTGAACCCTGCTGGAGTGAGTCCTAACCCCCCCAAGTGGTGCCCTCAAGTTTTGGACCCCTGTCAATGGTTTATGAGGAGCTGCTCCTGCCTAACCCTAAAAGTTATGAGTTATAAAAGAATTTCATTAAAAAGTGTAAGACGAATGGACAGAAGACCGAAACCTACCTGCCAGCCTATCTGCCCAAGGTGCATTGCCGGTCGGCCTAACTACGCGGTAGCTCTTGACACATTCTGCTCCACAGCATCAACTCTCTGTTCACCGGGACCTCTAAGCGACGTTATCTGGCCTCGCGGAGCCCTCTTGGGCTACCATTTGCAACATCATCCTTCTGGAGTTTTTTTAATTCCAAAAAGTTGTCTGAAGGTTAAAATCTTCACTGGGTTTGACAGTGGGAGGATCCCCATCTACGACAACGACCTCATTGGCCTGGAAATCCACCTTCTTCTTCTTGGAGCTTTTTCCAGCCATTGTCGATGGTTTCACAGAGACTTCGTCCAGCTGTCATCGGCGACGACGACTACTACTCTGTCACAGACTGCTGTCTTGCCCCCCTGAGCTCTACCTTCTGCTGGATGTCTCTTCAAAATTTCTTCCAAGTCCAAAGGGAAGCTGAAACTGGATCCAATCCACCTTCTATATCCAACCTGTGCTCCATCGCGGTGTGCCTGAACTTTAAACTTTCTCCAAGGCTTGTGCAACCAGATACCCACGTTTAGCTCTTTGATCTTTTAGGCACTAGATTTGATTAAAAACCTTAAAGAATCATATGTTCGCCTCTACTGATTGGATTTAATGTATTACTTATCTTATACTTTACTTTTGGAATATTTCTTGCATTGTGTTTTCACTTTATTACTGCTTGTATGCTGCATAAATACTTTACGCATTGCCTCCAAGTTGAGCCTGACTGCTTTTGTGCCAAGCTACCAGAGGGTTCTTCACAGGTTAATTTAGTGACTTTTTAGGTTCACCCTGACAAGGATTGTGATTGTTGCTTGAGTAGGGTTATCACCCCCCTCAATCATTAACCCAATTTCTTACAAGGTATTTGCATGGATAGGCCCCAAATGACATTCTTGCATTTGTTGAAGCAGTCCCACAATATCCGTTTGAGTCTCTTGGGTCATGCATGACCTTAGGAGGTAAACTGTGTTATTCTGGAGTATTTGATGCTTACTAGCTGCAGCAACTATCTGTTGATATATGGCTCAAGTTCTTTACTTTTATATATTGGCAATTCTAAAAATGTATTGGATATGTTTTATTAGCATATATTTTTAAAATACTGTACATATGTATATGTGGAATGTGAATATTAGTAATGCAGACCATTGCTCTCTTTTATAATAAAATATGAGACAAATGTAATCGCTTAACACATTCTATATATCATTGTATTCTGTCTTCCTGTTTTGTAGGCTACTGTTCTGAAATATGTCATGATCAGTAGAACTCCTTCTCACACATTCCTTGGGAGAACCATAACAAATCAAACACAATTTTCTTTCTAAGAGCAGGCAGGTCTGATCCTACCAGGAAGCAACCTCTCCAAGTATATTTGGAATTTTCCCCAGGAACAGCATAGTACAATCTGTAGTTTTGTCAGCTCGGGCTGTATTCAGCTTTCATTCAGGTATATGAATAATGTTTCCCCAATCAGCAAAGTTTTCCGGCAGTTGGGGCAAGGTCCTGTATTGAACATATGCAGATTATTATAAAGCTCAGTTTAATCATTCTGCATTTGATATTGCCAATATATTTGTAACTCTTGCTACCATTTCATATGTTTTGTGCTAGGTTAGCATTTATTTAAATCATTTGTTATACAAATCAAAATGCATTTTTATATGTGTTGACCTGGATAGACTGAAAGGGAGGTCTGATTTTTCCCTCCGAATATGGGCCATTGTTCTGGCACAATGATAAGGAAGGGTCATGGTGCACCTCCTTATTTTCTCCACTCTGCTCATCTGGTATGTATGTTATGTTATGTTATAAGCATTTATATCTCGTGCGGATACTCAGGAGTGTCCCGGTGCGGTACCTTGCTAGTGAGTTGGGGGTCGGACTGAGGAGATTATACAAAAAGCAGTGTTTTCAGCCGTTTCCTGAACAGCTTAGCATCTTGAATACAGCGGAGTTCAAGAGGAAGTGCATTCCAGGCCACAGCAGCCTTATAGGCCAAAGAGCTGCCACCCATTCTCACACGGCGGAAGCGTGGAATCACTGCCAGAGACTGTGCCATAGAACGCAGGTGTCTGGAGGGCACGTAGAACTTAAATCGCTTCCTAAGATAACCAGGGCCAGAATGGTACAGAGCTGCGTGCGCCATGGTAAGGGCTTTGAATCTCACCCTCTCAGCCACCGGCAGCCAGATGCAAAGATTGTTTTATGCTTGATCTTTGAGGGATATTCAGTAAAGCCCTGGCTGCGGCATTCTGAATAGACTGGAGTTTTTTCAGCTGGTACCCAGGTACGCCAATGTAAAGTGCGTTCGCGTAATCAATACGCGACAATATTAGGGCGCGGGTAACCATTTCTTTGGCAGGCCGTGGTAGAAGCGGAAGAAACTTCCTAAGTGATCTTAGGGCACCAAAACATTGTCCTGCTAACTTTTTTAACTGAGTGGTGAACCTAAGATCCTCATTGAACCAAATCCCCAGATTTTTTACAGGCTGGCCATCAGAATTGGGTAAAGAATATTCGGCCGGCCAGAGGTATTCTTTAAACTGAGGAGGAAAGGTGCCGTACAGGAGGTTTTCGGACTTATCCTCGTTGCACTTAAGCTCCGCAGCATGTAGCCATTTAAAAACGGCAGACAGGCAGGCTCTAGCTTGAGCAGGAGAAGAGTCATCTTTACTCCAAGTGAAGAGGAGCTGGGTTTCATCTGCATAAGCGATGATCTTGGCGCCCAGCTCCTCTGCCAGATAAATGAGAGGAGTCATATATATATATATTAAAGAGGAGAGGACACAGGGTAGAGCCCTGAGGGACTCCAGTGGACACAGCTTGTGGAGCAGAGGAAAACGGGGGCATCCATACCTGCTGAGATCGTTGGTCCAAGAATGATCTAACCCAGCTCAGGGCAGAACCTGTCACCCCAATGTCAGACAGGCGGGCCAGAAGCAGCGAGTGAGGGACGGTATCAAAGGCTGCAGAGAGGTCTAATAAAATCAGAACCGCTCTGCCGCCGGTGTCCAAACACTCTCTGATGGACTCAGTAATTTCAACCAAGGCTGTCTCAGTGCAATAACTGGCTCTGAACCCTGATTGTGCTGGATGAAGCAAGCCACCGTCCTCCACATAGGAGGTAAGTTGTTTATTTACCGCCTTCTCGCAGACTTTCGCCACGGCCAGAAGTAGCGAGATCGGCCTGTAGCTTGCTGGGATCAGAGGATCAAGAGAAGGCTTTTTTAGCAAAGGCAAGAGTTTGGCTTGCTTCCACGTCAGAGGCACAGTAGCTGTCCTCAAGGACAGATTAATCAGAGAATTAACCTCTGGGTTGACTGTCTCTGCTACTGAGGCTAACAGCCTGGCCACACAGGGATCTGACGAGGAGCCAGATTTAAGTGATTTTAGAATTGCCAAAGAATCATGCAAAGTAATAGGTGAAAATGCAGACATAACAGAAGATCCATGAGACCCCCATGATAAGGCTAAGGGGGCAGAGCACTCGACTGATGTGGTCGTAGATGTCTTAAAATTTTCCTGGATTACCTGAATTTTATCAATAAAAAAATCGATAATTTCTCACACCAGGCGGCCGAGGTGGGGAGAATGGTACTTTCAGCAATTGGTGCCAAGAAACTCTGCAATATGGAGAAGATTTCTTTAGCATTATTTTTTTGAATGAGCAATTCTCTCTGCATAGTGCAGGCTCTTGGCTTGCAATATAGCTGCATAATACAGTTTTTGTGCTTTCCTCAACATCCCTTTTGCCAGGGGGCAATAAGTTTGACGCCAACTCCGCTCTAGTTTTTGGCATGAGCGCTTCTGTATTTTGAGCTCCTCCGAGAACCAAGGTTTCGAGGGGGAGTCTCTGGCTCGCCTGGGGGGCAGGGAAGGGGAAATAGACTCGACCGCCTGAGCAATCCAGCTATTGAAAGTTTTCCAAAGCTCCCTCCAGATCTTGGCCTAAATCCGGTTTAGTCCCTGCCAAAGATAATCTGAAGGCGTCTGGGTCGATTTTGGGCGACCGTCTGCACTGACTGGACGTTTGAGGGGGGAGAGGATCCTTAAGAGACCAGGAGAAAGGAATAACAGCATGATCAGTCCAGGTTACTTGAAAAGGAGGCTTAGCGAGAATCGGAAAATTAGAACAAACAGTGACCAGGATGTGACCTCCACAATGAGTGGGGGAGGTAACCCATTGGGAGAGCTCGGCCAGGTGAAGAGAGTCAAGGAACTCCCGCGTTTCCCTTTCCTCAATACAGTCTAAGTGAATGTTCAAATCTCCAAGAAGTAAGAAATGAGAGAAATGAAGTGAGCGAGGGATGATGATATCATCCAATGCTTTAAGAAAGGTGCCTGCGGGACCTGGAGGTCTGTAGACCAAAATACCGCCCAGTGTAAATTGAGAGGAGATGGTCATGAAAAAATCCAAGGCCTCCCCATCTCCAATGCTCACAATATCTCCCCGTTGGAGGGACCACTTGTCCCTGTACACCACCGCAACACCACCTCCTCTGCCCGTTTTGCGGTCGGCCCGGGACACTTTGAAACCCCTGGGTATGGCCAGTTCTATAACCGGGTTGGAGAACTCGTGGAGCCACGTCTCCGTAATAAATAGCAGATCCAGAGACTCATCCTCGACGAGGTCCCAAACATCCGGAGAATGGCAGGCCAAGGAGCGAGCATTAATTAGGGCTGCCTGAATAAAGGGGCCCACCTGACTGTCCCCACCTGAGATTTCTAGGGCGGGTGTAACTGTGATAGCGGGTCGCAACGAAAATTTACAAAACTCACAGATAGTATCTAAATTATCCAGTACCTCCCAAGGGGGGCACCGGCAATGAGGAGGGCAGAGCAGGCAAACTGCGGCAGAAGGCTGAGTATACCTTTTCAACCTGCGGGTTAAGAGAAGTTTACCCAGTGTGACCGAATATTTCAGCATCATCCACATCTGTGTCATCAACAAGAGCAACCGCACCAGTAAACCCGGCTACCCAGCTAAAGATTATTACCACCCTGCTCCAGCCACTTTGCCTATCTTTTGAAACTGTTGAGACTGGAAACTAGGAAAGAAAGAACATGAAAGTAGGCCTTTTCACCAGCATACACATTAGCCTTTGGAATGGTCTCCTTCATCAGAAACAATTTCTATTTCTCGAAAGAAGGATCAAAGGACCAGTTTTAAGAAGCACTGGTTGCAATATACTGATCGCAATTTGTGACCAGTGTTTTTGTGATTAGTGTGGTATTTTGTAAACCTACTTATGTACTAATAGATCGGTTAAAAAATACTGAAATGTAGTGGGTCGCAAATTGACCTACCTCATGAATATTAATGAGGTAGGTCACAAATTGCGACCCACTTTGATGCACAAACATCGCACGGATGTAGGCGTTCTGGGGTCAGCAGACCACCATAACTGTGATTGCTTTCAAATAAAGTAATCATTTATTTTAAATGCAGCTTATGCTCCTTAAAAGAAAACGGAATGGGTTTTAAAAAAAAGAAATAAAAAAAGAAAGGTAGAGGTAACATTTTTTTGGAGTAGGAAATGGTCATTGGGATCATTGTCTACTCTTAAAAATGTTTTTGTCAACATTCACAAAGGGGAAGTGATCCCTTGGAGACCCCTTCTGGGCTTGAGAATGGGTTCCCACTAAATTTGTGCAATTGGTAAAATATTAATGTTGGACTTCAGCCACAAAACATTAAATAGATCCCATTCTGAATCGATATTTGTAATGGGCACCCTAAACAGTCACAAAGGTACCAATTTTTCGAATCAGACTTTTTGCGAACACAAAAATGCTACATACACCTGGCCCAAAAACCTTCTTTTGATCACCAAAGATCGTATGAGGAAGACTGCTCCCTTCATCCAGAACTTCATTTTTGAGAATACACAATGTCGCTCTCTATGTGTTTCTGAAAAAAAAGCCTTCTACAGTCTATTTTATGCTGTGCATTTCGGTTTGCACATTGTGAGGAAGGTAATTCAAAGTTTCAAAGTTTATTGTTTATTGTGTGATTACTTAAAATCATTACAAAATACATAAAATACAAATATCACAATAAGAACACCCAAAGTGCCACTGGACCATGACATGAGTATTTGTAGGGCAGCGACGAACAATGTACAGTTTATAAAATACAGACAATATGTAAAAATGAGTGATGCATGTTTAAAGCTAAGGGTAAAGTGCAAAGTTCTGTGCCTGAAGGTAATTGTGTTTCTGTTGGAGAGTTCCATTTTGTATGTGTGCGTGATTTTTTTCCAAACACTCACCTGATTTTCTTGATTTTTCAAAACCTTTTCTAGGGCATTGTTTCCAATGTAAATATGCAGTGAATATGTGGTTGATTGTTTTCCTTTGCTATACGTAACAAAAACCCTCATATTTATGTCGGATGTGCTTAATCTTTGGTTGGAGATTTTAGCTCCAATGGATAGTCCGCCTGTGAAATTACCTTTGCCATATTATGACCTTGGCAGAGGATTTTTAATTATCTCTCAGCTATAAATCACATTCTAACTAACTAGGACTCTGTCCCCCGGTGCTTCAATGAGACTTATTCCGCACAGAGATTCAAAATCCTGCTGGTTTACTGCCTCCTACTCTCAGCAGGGGCCTCAGATATTGAAATGGTGTAGTGAATTATACAACAGCTGGAAATCTGCAAGTGTGAGATATAGTCGCCTACAGATCAATACAGATTTTAGATGATTCGTGCAGCTTTGATGGTTGTAGATCATAGGGCAATCTGCATTTGCAGCACGCCGCATTAATACCATGACCCCCCTTTTACTTTCTATTCCCTTTCATTGTATATAATGCCCTATATATTTAAGATTAGGTACTTTTGTTACCTCCTCTTTAACAGCTATTTTCTCTGGATAATATGCTTTGAGACAAAAAAACAGATACGCTTTTCTATTTCTTAATAATATGTTGTCCTGGAAGTTTTGTAGTTCAATGAACTGAAATGAATCAACTTTGAAATGTTAAATACAATTTCTGGTGTTAAAGGATTTTCCTATCTAATAATTTCCCCCCGAACAGTTTCCTTGTGATATTAGGCACTTGGTATAGTTTAGATCTCCCTTAAGAATCAAGATATCACATAAAAGAGGAATATCCATTATAAGCTTACTGTCAGCATACCAGCTGCAATGCAATTGCTGTTTATTCACGCATTTGAAAACAAGCAACTTGATGCAAAATGTATCATATATTAGTTTATCCTAATACAATTACTGAAATCCAGAGTTAGGCCAATTACGCAGTTCATTTTGAAAAAGAGCATCTGTATGACACCTTAGTGAGGTGAGTTATCTGACATGACTTTGCTTATCTGTCAGTGACTAGTGACAATATACCTCACACAGGGTCTACCTGCTACTTATGTATTCTCCAAGGCTGTTCTCGAGTCACCTTGAATTTTTGCTGTGAACTCATAACCCCAGATCTTTTCTAGCCCTTTTTCTTTAGCACCAATTAACTTATTTTGACTATAAATCGTAGGTACAAGACCCCGCCTCCAGCTAGTGAGTTTGCATTTCCCTTTGGACTCGAATTAGTTTTCTTCACTGTCTTCTAAGTTGTCCTACTTTGATTATATAAAAACTTCGCAAAAAGCCAGACTTATTCAAACAAAAGGTGAGAGTACAACAAAAGATAATTACCTAGAAATGTACGCACCCGTGGAATAAAAATGAATCAGGATTAAACATAACCATCAGGGTTTTAAAGAAGGTAAAAACATTTTGTTGAAATAAAGGTTCTAGACCGGGATTTTACCAGCCAAATGTCCATTTTGTCCAGACAAAGTGCATTTGTGCTGTTCATGTTCATTACCTTTTTAGCCTCTTTAGCGTTTCCTAAAAATGTCTCCACTCATAGAATTTGGATTAACCAAGATTAATCATAAATATTACGGTTTTAAAATACTCAAACCATTTGTCCATTTTGTCCACATAAAGTGTATTTGCTGTGCATATTCATTTCAACTTTAGTGTGGGATATTTTTCCTGCGTTATAGACAGGGATTTACCAGCCAAATGTTCATTTTGTCCAAATAAAGTGCATTTGTGCTGTACATATTAATTTCCTTTTTAAGGTTAGATTTTTTCCTGGAATATGGACAGGACTTTTACCAACCGAATGTTAAGGACTATGTTTGTCGGGTTCAGTGCCTCCATAATAGCCTGTCTACATGTCCGCACCCTCAGGTTATTAAACTGTCTGTGCAAAAGCTGCCTGCGTTCTCTAAGAAGCACTGGACACAAACATATGGCAAGTATAAGTGTTTCTTTTTCTTCTTACATAATCTACAGTTTGCGGCTGTAGGCTTTATAATCCACTTTGGCAGAAAATCCAAGTTTGGCAAGCCTTTTTTGCCCTTTGCCCTTTTTCTGTTGTGGGCTCTTACTGTCACGCTTGTCCTCTTAACTTAATATTAAAACCAGTGTACCTCATTTGTTAAAAAATATTATTCCAAAACAATGAATGTGGTTGGTTGTTCTTGGTTTATACAGCTCAGGTTTCTTTTCCCTACATAACGTATACATGTATATTGATTTTTTTTCTTACTCTCCTTCTCCAGTTTAAAAAACAGCATTCACTGCCACCATTTCTGTAAAAACGTAGAGCCAGATGTACACAAGAATTTGCTGTCAGAACTCTGCCAAGTCACTTTCAAATGTACCAAATCTCATTTGAGAGTCAGGAAAGGCTTTCCAACTGCAAAAAGGATTTTGCAACTCATTTCAAATTGCAATTAGGTGGGATTGTGTAAGAGGTGCCTCTCCTAGCTGTGATTCACAATAAGATGCATCAATGATTTGTAATAACACTTGTGGATACAATCTATTGAAAATGTACAGACCCCTCATCGGAGCTGGTAACTCATTCATAAAGGTGAAGTGGTGTCCATTAAGCACCATTTCCTGTAAGGAACATGGGCTACTTACAACAAACAAACAAAAAATCTTGTTTAAGAATAAAAACACGTAACAGATGGTGGTCTGCCGTTCCTTTCAGGTCATCATCTATATGGTTGTAATTAATCAGAAGGGGTCACAAATAGTGAGCTGCCTCATTACTATTCATTAGGCAAGTCATTCTGCGACCCCCCAGCAACTGAACATTTTGTGGTGCAACTTATTTTAGATAGGTGACATCACAAAATTACAGACAGGTCCCAAGTAGTTTGTGCACAATTAACACCCGCTATTTGCAAATTATCTGTTAGTACATCAGTTCATATAAGTTTATTATACTAATAGGGTAATATCTTTCTTTAATGTATGTTACCAGTTGGAAAACTGAGTTAAATGTGTATTCAATTAGCTTTATTATCACTCTTATGAAAGTGCTTAGTGAAAGAGAGGCCATGGAAGAAGTAATGGAACTTCATATCAAACATACTGAATAAGACATCAGCATGCATGTGGTGTAAACACCCCTGAAATTTGTTATACAGCTATATATCACATCTTAGTACTTCTATTCAATGCATTACTCCTAATGATGTGAAACCATGGGATCCACTTCCCTCCACAAGTGAACTTAAAAGTGTTAATACCATGCTCACTATGTCACCCATGTCCATCCCCCTTTCCTACATTGCCAGAGCTTTGTTCCTACCCAACACACTCTAATAGGATAGGTCTATGGTATGCACAGTTCATTAGAATTGCTACATTCCTTCCATTCTTTTGACATCCTGCAGAGATGGGTTCTCTGTGTCCTGCTTGAGGCATATTGTGCCTGCTGACACTTATCACATAATATCATGAAAGATTTGCTTGATGCTACAACCTGGTCACTAAATTCTCCCAACTTTAATTTCCCTTCCTTGCCTCACAGTGTACTAAGTTATAGTTCTTGTTAGGATTTCACTGGAATCCAGACCATGGATTCCGATGCTAGCCCCACCCTTCCCCCTTTCATTGAAATAAGACCTACAGTGAACTCCAGAAACTGAAGTGACTGTGTAGGGAGACAGGAGGGACAGGGAAATAGAGAGAAAGTAAGCACTCTGTGATATCTTTCCCCTTTATTGGGGTTAATCTTTCATGTATATTGAAAAAGGTAGTGATGCCCATAGAATGTTTGTATTTGACTATAACTTTAGGTAGCAAAGGTTGTTGATGACTGAAATGTTTCGATTGAGCAACTCTGCTTTAACTCTACAATGTGTTCCTCTGTCTGCTTTTGTTGGGGACCTTATTACACTGGCAACAAGCAGAAAAATAGTGAAGCTGTGTGAACACCTCAACATGGAGTATTGAAGTAGTAAGGAAAAAAACAACATCCCTGTTGAAGGATAGAAGAAAGCTTCACAATAGATATAGTTGTACCTTTGCATGAAGAACATCATATGCCATATGTGTGCTTTTTGGACCTTTATTATATGGTGGATTGAAGTAGCTAGGATTCATGATATTTGTTATATGGAGTAATTATGTTGTTTTAGACATTTTCAAAAGAGAACATTTTCCTAAATCCATTCTGTCAGACAATGGTCCATGGTTTCAATGAGACAGAGGAGCATTTTAGATTGTGTGGGATACAACACAAGAAAAGCTCCATTTATCATTCAGAAACCAATGGACCTGTAGAGAGAATGAACAAAACCTCGAAATAGATCATTCAGTTAGCAAGGAGGGTTCTACAGGAATTGCTCATGGTATACCATTTGTTTCCTTTTTCTTCCATGAGTAGAACATCATTTGAACTTTTCAAAGGAAGACCATACCATGTTGTGTCCAAGGTGGATGACTAGGGGGGGAGGTTTGAAGTTCAACGGGTGGGTGAATTGAGAGAGAGAGAGAGAGAGAGAGAAAAAGTTGGGACTGCAGCTGAAAAGAAAGGTATATTTGGACAAAAAGGAAGGGAGATTTGGTCTTAGTAAAGTCACCCATGGGGTGTGCGCAGTGGTCCTAGTTCAAAAGAGCCCTAAAAGTGGAGTAGATGTTTAGAAATGCCATTAAAACGGATGATGGTAGAATCTGGAGCATGAGTTGTATTGTTGTTGTAGGATCTATTAACTCAAGGATTTTGGAAGATAAAAGGGTGCGAGTGGACAACAATGTGCACGATGCAAGAATGGGTAGTGCTGCAAGTGGAGGTGTTGTTGGCAGGAAGAGGTTTAGGATGTGCAAGCGCACCAGGTTATCTTACTGAATGTCGGTAAGTAATTTTCAGATCTACATAATTTGATCCTATTATTATTGTACATTGTCCTATCTTGCTAATTGTGTTTGTTTCACAATTAGAGGAGGGAGCAGTATACCATCTTGCTCTTTTACTAGTGTCAACCGTTCATTTATTCCATTGAAAAAAGCAGTGATGTAAATAGAATGTATTTATTTGACTAAAACCTCACTTACAAAGGATGTTGATGGCTGAGGTGTTCTTATTAAATAACTCTGGTTTAACTCTACAACTTGTTCCTTTTTCTGCTGTTGTGGGTAACCTTGTTACACAATCCATAAGCATCTTGGCCCACTGAACTTGTCAACACAGACTGGTGGAAGATGTGTGGCAAGGACACTCAGGGGCCGATTCCGATCTCGGTCGGAGGCGCACCCAATACCATTCGGTCGGGAAAAAAGCCATGCGAAAGCCTGTTTCCCGACCGAACCGTACGCGGGTCCGGCCGAGCGAGTACGATGCGAATTCGCCGACCGACTCGTCCGGGCGTCCCGACCGCTCCGACCGACTCGTACCCGGATCGTACCGCTCCGACCGACTCGCTCGGACCCGATTCGCACCGCGCAATGGAGACGTTTTCCGGCCGGGTAAGTACGATGCGCACCTCGACCGCTCCGACCGACTCGCGCCGTCCGACTCGAACTCGCTGTCGGAGCCGTACTTTGGGGGTCCGTGTCGGACCCCCTGTACGCGTACCCGTGCGAGGCGCACACAGGGGGGACCCATGGGTCCCCCCTACCTGTGCGTGTACGCCGCGAGCGCTTCGCGGCGTACTCGCTGTAGGGGGCGCCCTTGTCCGCCTCGCACCCATTGAGGCAATGGGAGCCCGCGTACGCGTTGTACGACCGGCTCCCATTGAGTTCAATGGGAGTCCGACCGACTCGTGTCCGGTGGCATACGAATGCATCGGACTCGTTCGGTCGGACTGCACGGGTCCGATTCGGTCGGAAATCTCTCCGGGTCCGGCTCGGTCGGAGAGATTTCCGGCCCGAATCGGAATCGACCCCTCAGTCTGCAAAGACTCGTAACTCTGTAATCCTATAAGATAATGCATAGTTAATCTAAATATACTTGTTTGTATATAATAAAATACATTATCTTGTGGGTGATAGTAAAATGATTTATCAGAATATGTAAGCAGAGAGGCTGGGACTAGTTCCCAGATGACCAGGATACAGTTTAGGAACCAAATATGAAAGTGTGCCTCCACTAGAAGAGACACAGAATGCCAGGAAGACATGGAGCAAGGATTACTGAATACAGCAAGCAGAGACTAGAATACGTGACACTACGGGCTAATCTTAGTTGCCCTTTTCATCTGAGGTAACCATAACAAAAAAAAGGAGGAGGAAGCGCAAATGGTACAAACTGTGCTACTACAATAGAGAACCCACCAAACACTGTTGGCAGGCAAAGTACAATATGGTGATGGTACTTAAATTATTTCAGCAGTCACTGACCCAGAATTGTCTGGAACATTCTGACACCTTTCTGAATTTTCTGGCTTTTCTGGAAAGTACCAGCTTTTCCAGAATGTACTGGTCCTTTCCATTTTGCCCCAGACGTGTGGCTCTGTGTTACCTTGTGACTCCACACTCCTTTACTTCCCCAGCCACCACTGAGCGATCTGCCAAAGTTTCCAAGGCCGGCCCAAAGAAAGCTTGTATCATGCAGTCTGGGAAATGTGACTGTGTCCCTGCAACACTGGATGCGATTCCCAGGAGAACATGAACTCTAGGATTCCTGACAAATTTTCAGTGGCTTAACCTGTTGAACTTATTTGCTAAGTAGAAAACTTCCCTCATTTAGAGGACAAAACACACTTTTTTAATAATAGTCAGTTGTCCACAGTTGAGTATGTGGCATAATAAGTGCAGGACATAAAACTCTAAGATGAGAAGAACTCTTTTGTTTTCTAGGCCAAGTTAATTCTTCAGTCAAAGCCCCAATTAATGCATCAATATTTTAGTGATCTGCATCTTAAAGAGAAGCTTCACAGTAGTCCTTGAAATAATTAATTACAGTCAGATCCTGCCCTTTTAAAACGCAACATTTTCTTCAAGATCCTAAATTACCTTCTGGTGTTCTGAGATATTTTCTTTGTGTTATAAAAGTGCTTAAGCAGTCTGACTGTATGTCAGTGTGCATGTGGTTATTTATATTATTATGATATACATGAGATAAGTTCTGATTGGTGGGTCAATGCCTACATATTCTTTATGGGTGGCTTTCCATGAATGGAAAAATTCCCCAGTCCTGAAGGGCAGCATCGATAGCCCCACATGCTGTTGATTTAATTTTCTGATGGATATGTACCTGAAGAACTTCTCTAAATTTGTTTTGATGTTTTTAAACAATAGGTGTATTCAAACATGCCTAATACCTTTGGAACAAGCTACCTTTCAAAGTGGCCAGCAGATGATGCATCAGTGTCTTGCACTTTGGACCTTGACTCGGAGATCAATAATGACCAAAAGTTTTTTGTTTTTTATTTTGTTGATTTTAAGTCCACTTTTGACTTAGTCAATCATTCTCAATTATGGTCCTAGCTAAAATGATGGATGATGCCACCAGGGCTCTGGTCTATCATGCAATTGCTGCATACCGATAATTGAGGTATACAGGATGATAATTGAATTACAGTAGAGGTATCAATAAATGGTAGAGTAATCAATGATTTCCTTACCAGAAATTAACTATGGTAAAGTTTTTTCCTGGCCCTAATATTGTTCTGTATATTTCTGGCTTACCATCTAGCTAAAATTGCGGGGTCACACTCCGTTACCCAAAGTTGGGTGCTCCATATTGGATACCTTCTTTTCTCCAATGATCGAATGAACAAATAGGTTTGCACAGGAAAAGCAATGTCTTAAATACAGATTGTGAATCTACTAAATATCTATGCACACAGGACCTTGAACAACATTCCTGTATCCATCAGGACCGCCTCAACACTGCTTCAATTTAGGAAAGAATTGAAGACTCACGTCTTTAAAGAACACTACATCATAATGCATTGACCCAGATTCCTCTCCTATTACTTGTTGACTTGCCTTTTACTATGTACAGTGCTCTGCTGCCTTTTGGCTAGGTTGCACTATAGAAATACCATATACATACATACATACATACATACATACAGATATAGAATGAATACTGATTAACAAAAATTATCTGCTTTGGATACTAACTTATGATAGTGGTTAGCAAGACTCAAATATAGGTGGCCAAGCAATACCAATATTTGGACATTACTTTGGAATTTAAATTAGTAAGAAGATGAAGACAAACGGCTCTAGTACTATGGCAGCCTTTTTTTTCATTTTGATAACACTTATAGGGGGGTTCCAACAAGCCCCCTCCTGAGACCAATTGTGGTAAAAGTCCCTCCTGTGTTTCTGTATAGTAGTGAAATCTTGATATTGAATAGGTGCCTGAAGTTTTTTTGATTTGGAATTAATTGCAATGAATAAACTCTTATCTCTTCCTGGCTCTGCATGATTCAAGCCATCAGGTTAGAGTTGGGGCTATTTTCATTGCTATCATTTATTGAAGGTAAATTATCAAAAATAGGTCTTTTTAATATCCATGATAGATATTGTAGGGATTATGAAACTGTGCATAAGAATCTATGCACATTATTTGATTGGTTAGTCTTGCCTATTGGGACTACAAAAACGTCCATGAAATATGTGGTAAATAACATTTACTCTGTTGGAAAGTTTGAATTTGAACTAAGATTCTTTGATTGGAAATCCTTCTGTTGGCTTGACAGGAGTCTATTTGGGATTATCAAAACCTATGAAGTATTTAATTTTATTTCCAAACCCCACTTTGAGAGCGACAATATTTATATAGAGAGTCAGTATTAATTTAGAGTTACAATTGGGAGGTTTTACGTCCATTATTAAGGCTAATGGTGGAAAAATGCATACGTTTTTAAAACTGTTCTTTAACATGATCTCCTATGCTTTTTGATTGTGGCTTATGATTCTAAACATATGTTGTATGTAGCTGCACTGTTTCTTTTGATAATATAGTTGTATATGTAGCTCATTAAATATTAAACTAGTAGGGGAAGAAAACACTCTGATGTGGCATATGCTGTTGGAAATTGTATTAATAACGTAAAAAATAATTTTAAGCCATTTTAATGTTTTTATTTATTTTAAGTACTTGCTGTAAGAAATTCAACTAAATATATAAAACTTAAGAAAAATACTGATTTGTGATCAAACATTTGTGCATTTCGGTCTATGCGATTGTTTTGTAAAGCCCTTTGGGGTTATTAAAGTTTTTTGAAAAAGCTTAGATTTTTTTACTTAGCGACTAATTGATATATGCATTTGCTTAATCACTTTCAGCTTTGATGTTGAGATCAGTCTTTTACTTGATCCTTCAGTTTAAGAACGCGATTTAGCTAGGCTCAGGGTTTTTGTTTTATTTATTTTCTCCTGCTTGCTTTGCTCAATTCTTTGCTTGAAACAAGTTGGTTTTGAAAGCTGGACTCGAGAAAAAGAAATGTGTGTCACATCAGCAGTGATAAGTGGATGAATACATGTACTTTCAAGACTTACCCCAATGCAACAGAGCTGAACTGCTCTGCAGCTGCAGAGTAGAGATCGGAGATCACAGATAAAAGAACAAGAATATAGGGTAATTCAAATTCAGAATAGGAAAGGCTTAGAAATATTTGTTGTTAATTATTACCAGGCTTATTCTGTGGCTGTGTAAGCCTCAATATGTTTCCCGTTTGCCAACAAAGTGTTCATTGCTGAGGTTTAAACCTCAATAGTTTTTTCTGAAGTTTATTGTACTATTTTGCTGGGTTTTTTCATTTGGGTATTCAGACATTCTATCCTCTTTAGTTGCACTGCAGATAATAATTTGGCACTGAGTGCTTGATTATATGTGACACATAGGTTCACATATCCACTGGTAACTGAAGTTACCTGCACAAGCTGGAATTGTAGGTTTTCCAGGAAAAGCATAGATCATGAGTTTTTAACCCAGACATTTTCGGTGCTTAAAGCTGGCAAAATATGTGGTAGAAAAACTGCCCTTAAATTGGGAATGCCTTGCTGCAATGTGTGAACAGCACAGATTCCTTGTGTTGTTCCCCATTTCTCAGAGACTTATGACAATGCCTTGTTCTGGAAATACCACTATCTGCTGTATCATTACTTCTGCCTGTGGGACTACCAATGGCGAAGTTCTGCTGAGCTTGTAATCTCGGCCTGAGTGAAGCAAAACAAAATGATGAGGGATCGAAATTGAAGTTTCGCTACATTTTGCATAGAGCAAAAGGAGGTCATGCGTCATCAAAACATTGGGCCAGCTGGACTAAAAACGATGCACAATAGGAGCATGAGTGTCAAAACCTTAAGTCTGACACTCACTACAAAAGTCAAACTCATAATGTGTATTCAAAAACTGAAGAAGAGACCAGAGATGAGTGGCAAAGAATTTGCTGCTTACTTATTTGTAGAAGAACTCTTTGATTTGTCCACACTTCAAATTATATGCAAGTACTGCTATAATAAGTTAGAGGATAATAAAATGCCAGATAGAGCAGTATATAAGTTAGAATTAGTATCTATTCCACAAGTACTGCAAGATATAAATGTTTATGAATCAATTCTCATACAATGTGAGCACCCATTTCAGGCTATAGTTCGTATGGAGCCAAGGACAGGCAAGCTGTCACCAAGTGACCTTTAGAAAGGCCTTAAAGGCAGAGTTCTCTACTTACCTTTAGATTTTAAACAGAATATTGAAACTGTTGGTGTACACAGAGATGATCATGAACCACTTATCGTTCTAGTAAACCTTGTGCCCATGAAGAGTAAAAAAGTCTGGCAAGAGTTGGAGGATGTTAGTAAAGTGAAAAAAGCAACATTATACCTCGTACAAAATAATATTTATTATAATAATGTTGATGTTGTTCAAGATGTGACATATGTAGAGGAAGAAACATTACCCTCAACTGCGCAGATTGAAAAGTGGATCAATTCAGATCAGAAGAGATTTACGAACACTACAGCTTCCATCCTCTTAATTCTAAAGAAGTCATTGGTGATACTATTGATCTCTTTCAAATTAAGCAAGCAAAATGAGCTCCCATGAGTGTGTGGGAGGAAGGTTTAGAAGCTCTTTGTTTTCCACAACTGTTTCCCACTGAAGAAGGTGGGCACTTTGATGACTGCCATGCACAGATAGCAGCAGCAGAACACCAGTCAATCAGATTATACTCGGAGGACTCAGGATTTTGCAGTGTATTCCCTGCATATTCCATCTTCTGTTTGAGAGTGAATTTCTTGGACTTTCATATGCTGTTAACCATATATTGAAGACAGTAGTTAATAAAAAAAATCTCTCTGCAAAGGAATTCATTGACAAAGTTCATGGCAAGGATGAAAACTTGGAGTAGAACTTGATTAATTAGATGGTGTGCCAACGTGGCGCCAGTGAGTATTGGTATCTCCGTCATGGAGAACTGAAATGTATGTAGAAAAATCAAAGTGTGCCTACTTGGTTTCTGACACACAGTTGTGCTGAGTACACCTGGGATGACCTGCTTTTGAATTTTTGAGAGAAGCGAAGTCTAACTTTAAACATATCAAAGTGAACACAGCCAGAGAACTTTGCTCTTTGGATCCCGCTAATGTTTGCAGAAATTTTAACCACAGGTTTCAAGCTATGATGTTTTTTATTTGCAAAAAAAGAAATCCTTCTCTTGGTGAAGTAAGTGATTTCTTTTGGCAAAGAGAGTGCCAAGCAAGAGGTGTTCCTCATATTCACATGCTGTTATGGATAAAAGATGCACCTACATTTGGAACAGACAGTGGTGAGTCTGTCTTGTACTTCATAGAACATTATGTGACATGCACCATCCCTAAAGGCGGTGGTAAAAAGGGCTTGAGACAACAAGTTCTGTGCTTTCAAACTCATAGATGTGGGAAGTATGCTGTCGAAAATACAGATGCAAAAGGAAAATTTTACATGAGATGTCGATTTGGATTTCCACGGCCTGTGATTTCTGAAGGAAGAGTGAACAGCTTTTTGTCTGCAGTCAGACATACACTGACATGGAAATCACCCAAATAAACATACAACTTGAGAAGAACAGAGGCTTCCAAGTATATTAATCACTACAACCCTGTGATTCTCAAGATGTGGAATGCAAATATCAATCTACAATTTGTTGCAGATGACTCCATTGCTATTTTTCTGGACATTACTTCATACATCACAAAATCAGAGAAGACAGAGATAAAGGAGATGTGGAAGGAGATTTCTGCAGAAAAGATTCTAAGAAATTGTACAGCTTCAGCATAAGAATGCTTTCCCATAGAGAGATGGGACCCTATGAGTGCTGTGACCAGTTGAGCTAAGCTATTTTGTTCTCAATGTCAAGGGGAATTGTTTGGGTAAGTCATGGCCTAGAAAGTACACGAAATAGAGAGTTAAAGTCTTTCCCAGCAATTCAGTACCTAGCAGAGTTTGACATGGAAAGTACAGAGATTGTGAAATCAAATATGTTAGACATGTACTATCCAAGAAGAAGTCCACGTCTAGAAGACATGTGCCTTTATGAAGTACTTCAACTCTACACATACAAAAGGACGCCGAGTGCTGGGGCTGTATCCACATCCCTCTGCCCATTGACTTCAAGGACCAGCTGCCCTGGAAATAGCACCTGCAAATCTCCTGTGGCATGGGACGCCGAGTGCTGGTGCCGTATCCACATCCCTCTGGCCAGGGACTTCAAATGACCAGCTGCCCGGGATATAAGGAGGGGTTTGTCACCAGCTGCCTCGCGCTCGCCGTGACATGTGCTTTATTTCGCCTGCAGATCTCCCACAGCACGGGACACTGAGTGCTGGGGCTGTATCCACATTCCTCTTCCCAGGGATTTCAAGGACCATCTGCCCTGGAAATAAGGAGTGGCTTGTCACCAGCCACGTCCCACTTGCCGTGATGTGTGCTTTATATCGCCTGCAGATCTCCTGCGATCTCCAAGGGTGGGCCCGTCCTGCACCCGTCAGCACCAGGAAGAGGCAGGGCTGGGCCCCGATTATCTCCTACCAAAGGTACTGTCACCTGCACATATGTGCACAAAAACATTTTGGTGTATTGTTACCGGCATGATAGATTAACGGGGGGACTCTTAAAGGCATATTTTTTTTCTTGTTTTACTTTTTTAAAAATTTTAAAAGCATTTTTTATGTATTTTTTAGGCAATAAGGCTGCAAGTGCTGGTTGTTTTATAAGGTTACTTGCAAGGAACAAAACTGTTTTACTAATTGTGTGATATTTGTAGTGGGTAATTATTGTTCTGGTGTAGGGAAATTGTCAGCATTTTCCCATTGTACTTTTCCTCTTCCCTCTCTTAACCCTCTTTTCTCTCTATTTTGTTAGCAAACATGGGCAAAAGAAAGGCAGGGGAGGGTGTGAGTGGTCCATGAAAAACTAAGAAAGCTAAAAAAGAATTAAGAGTGGCAGGAGGTAATTGTGTAATTGATTGTATAGACGATTTTTTGGTTGAGTGCAAAGAATTTGTTAAATCCTGACAAAATGCAGCCTCCTGCTGACTCCCTAATGAGGGAATCCCACATGTTGGTCATTTCAAACCCTCAAAAGGTACGAATTCCCAACATGTTCGTGAATTCTAAAAATCGGACTGAGATAGTACCGCCCAACTGGGCCCTAAATGAATCTTCTAATCCAGCTGCTACTTCCTCATTACCTACGTCTTCCCTTGGAGACGTCCTCCCTTGCAGTAACTGTTTTTTACCATTGCTTGAGTTAACTGATGAATCATTGCTCTCGTCTACCTGTTCTTCCACGGCTGCAGTAGATCCTTCCGTCCCTTCTAATGATGATTGTATCTCTTTGATCATGGAGCTGAAGGCTGAGGTGGGAGAGATTAAAACCATTAATTGCCAGCTGTCAGCTACAATAATGCACCTCCAGTTGATTAAATATACTAATGCGCCTATCCCTCAGGTCAATATTCAGCCATCGGCCAGTAGGCCAAATGCTCAGCAGCCTAAACCCCAACCAAATACCACCCATTTATGTGCTGTGACGAGTGCAGGCCAAAGTGCCTCAGATAGTGCGACTTGTTCTCTGCCTGTACTTGGTCCTGCACCTAAACTAAATGCAAAGAATATAGCAAGCAGTAATCTCGATTGGCAAACAAAGAGTTTGTTTCAGCATGTGAACACTAGCTGTGATGGGGTTACAGGGGGGTCGAGACAAAAGCCTGCTGTTTATTCTGATTGGAAGCACAATTCTTTTAAGAATAGAATTGCAATGATTAACGTCCTGAAACCTCCTTTTCTTGGTAGAAATGAGTCTTAGGACTCTCTCATCAATAAGGTAATGCACTGGATTAGGCATATTAGGGGTTGCCGTTTGCTGATTTGAGAAGATATTCTTAGTGCCCGGAGGAGTCCAACATCGAATCCAGTGTACGATATGATCGAACTAACCTTGAAAGATTGGAGGATAGGGTATAATCTGGTTGCCCTTGATGTTAGGTGCAGCCCAGCCAATAATTCTAGCATTCAGTTTAAATATTGGAGGCCCGGTAATGGCTTGCTCTCTGGGGCCCAACAAAGAGCAAGTATGCTAACACCACTAACAGATGTCGATTGACCTGAGGCATTCCCTAATCCTGCACCCCAACTAATATGTTCAATACCGGAGGATTTTTACAGACAGACTGGGACTGATAGTGTTTCAACTCTTCGACATTGCACCAACTCTTCTGATGCCGAGTCTTAATTGTATAACATTCTTGAAATGTCTAGTTCTACAGCTCTAAGAGTGGCTGTAAACACTGTTCCCTTTGTTGAGAATCTTATTGTCCAAGAGGTTACTCCTGTTCCTGAGAATCTCTTTCCCCCAGGGCAACCTTCAAATAATGCATGCCAATCTACAATGTTTTCTTCATTTAAAAAGCCCAATGATGTCTCAGCTACCACCTCTCTTAATACAAATAATCACGAGTGGGGGCCTACAAAGCTAATTTTTACAGCGATGCTAGCTAATTATATGTTTAAAGACAGGGTCTCTTCTTGTACTATTGCAGTAAACCCTGAACTTAATTTTAGCTTGTACATAATTTCCTGGAATTGGGCAGGGATTTTCTCAAAACTCTCTGACCCAGGGTGGTTTACTTATATTGGAGGAAATTATGTCTGCAACTTCCAAGAGACATGGGCTGTTGACAGGGTATTTATTAATGGCCACACCACATATAGTGTTGAAGCATTAGCTCCAAAGGAACCAGGAAGAACCAGTGGAGGCCTAGCCATTTTTGTAAAGAATTATGTTGCTTGGGCCCATAAACAGTTGCTGATTTAATCATATAATCAAATGGGGATCCAAATCACTTTTTGTTCGGGGTTAGTTTTGACTATTTATAATGTTTACACTAGGTCTGTTTCCTCAGGTACCAGTTTTGACTATGTTAGATGATATGGTCGGTACTCATCAGCACTAGACCAAATGTTTGGTAGCAGGGGATTTCAATGTTACATTTAAACCATCTCCTTTAATCAGTATTCTGCCCGAGGATGAAGATGAGTTCTGGGGAATCTCCAACCTAACACATAAAGCATGCTGCCATCATTCTACTAATGCAGCCTTCCAGCTCAATTCACTGGTTGTTGGGAGGAGCCTGAGGGTTTACAATCGCAGGAATCGATCAGACCCCAACAGGCAGACTTCCTTCAAGAGAGGCTTTAGTATTAGTGATATTGATTAAATCCTGGTGGACACTAGAACATGGCAACTGGTGGGTGACATGATAATTCCTTTTCAGCCTGATAGTGACCACAGCCACCTGATTTTAACTATGGGAGGTACTGCTCTCAAAAGGGGTCCCTCTGGAGGCTAATCAACAGCACAAGAACCCCTACTAACAAACAATCTTCGAAGAGTATCTTGGCCTAAGATCCAGAAGGATAGCAAATTGAATTTAAAGATATATGATTTATTCTTACAATATCTTATCACCTCATCTAATTCTAATAGCCCATGGAGAATTCTTCGAGGCGTTGAAAGCTGTATTTTTAACAAAAACAGCTGGGAAGAAACTCGTTGATGGTAAGAAACGTATATGGTTCAACCTCGAGTGGAAACAGGCAAAGCATTAGTTGAAGTTGACTATCTGAGAGGGTGATCACCTGGATGTGGTATCAGCACGAAATAGATATATATCTGCCCTCGCTAGAGCTAAGCGTGACTGGGCCGATAAGAATTGGCAGGACTTGTTGGCCACTGCCTGGTGTACTGATACTCACTCATTCTGGCACATTATATCCCATGGATGCCTGGAAGGTGTTACTACTCCTTGTTATTACATTCAGCCTGAGAAATGGGTTGAACATTTTACCACGCTTTATGACAAGGGACAAGTTATTCTTCCTGAGGATGTTACCGGGGACCCAGCCAAATATCCATCTATTGGTACGGCCTCAGGTGAGAATAATATTGACTCTTTTTCAGTTTGGATGATAGTCTCAAGGCTATAGACAGATTAAAAACAGCAAAGGCCCCTGGGCCCGACCGGATACCAGTTGATCTGTACAAGTCTGACCCCTAGTATGGGCCCCATATATTAACCTTTTGTCCAATGCTATAGCTGTTGGGGTGAAATCCCGGAAGCTTCAAGAGGAGTAGAGATAATTGCTATTTACAATAAAGGAGATGCCTCAGTTCCTTCAAACTAAAGGCTTATTAGCTTAGTGGATAATTTGCAAAAAATCTTTGCTAGGCAAGTCCTGGATAAACTACTAGCATGGATGTAAGATAACAAGATCTTGTCATCTTATCAAGCTGGTTTTCGCATTAAAACCAGCACATGTGACCAGGTCTTGAGGTTCTCTTTATTTACCTGGAAATACGTACTGGTAAAAAAAATAAAACTGTACATAGCCTTTGTCGATTTGCGAGCCGCTTTTGATCTTGTGCTCCGAGAATTGCTCTGGGAAGTTCTGCTAGGGATGGGAGCCCCTGTAAATCTAGTAAACCTGCCAGCAAGGCTGCATGAAGGAAACTATGCGCAGGTTAGGTGGAGGAAACAGGGCAAATTAACTGCCAAGATTCATATCCAGCTCGGGGTGCACCAAGGATGCGCACCCACATTATTTTCCCTGTATGTTAATGAAGTAGTTACCGAACTGAGGGACTGTGCAAATGATTCTCTTGTTCTGAATGGCAGGAAAACACAAATCTTGCTGTTCACAGATGATTCTCTACTTATTTCCACGACCCCAATGGGCCTTCATAAACTATTAGATACATGTTTTTGCTTTATGTGTATCTAGGGGCTTGGAATTAAAGGCAGAGAAAACCAAGTTTATGGTATTCGGAAGAGCAGTGAGAGTAGCTGAGAAACCATTAGAGAGGGTGACCACCTTTGATTATCTTGGGGTTAGGTTGAATGACACGCCTGGTTGGGCACCACAACTTGACAACAGTTACTTTACCCTATGTCACAAATCCAAACCCATAATACGATTTGATAGACCCAGACTCCGTCTACACCCATGCTCTGGAGGTCTATTGGGTGAAAGCCCAAAATGTGGCACTATATGGTGCAGAGATATGGGGTCAAGTTGACACACACAAGTTGGCGGTGTGTGAGAATACATAAGTCAGATCCGCCGTCTCTGCCCCAGTTAGCACACCGCTGACCCGATTGATTTTCGATCTTGGGATGAAAAGAATTGGGGATGTGGCCTCACTAAAACCCTTGATCTACTGGCTTCAATTGTGGACCATGCCGGAGTTAAGCGATTATTGTGAATCTCTGAGGGAAGTCCTAAATAGGAGTGGTGCTAAATTGATTCCATAGCTACTCCATGTTGCAACTTGGTGTAGATCCCTGGGAGTAATTAGTTTATGAGATTGTCCAGAGCGGACCAGTAAAATGGATATAGCTAATGTAAAAGCTCAGTATTGGGTTTATGTGGGCAATCAGTATGCAACAAGTATGACTGCAGGGCGGCTAACCACTGAGTTCCTAAGTTTTAAGCCATACCCTAAGTTCGAGCCCTTTCTCGATTTGATCTCACCACCTTTAGCGAAAAGCCTCTACGTGAGATTCCACTTGGGCTGTCTACCATTAAGGTCCTTCAACACCTGGACCCTTGATTTAGACTCAGCTACTTGCCCAGCATGTCGTTATGCCTAGGGCTGGGCGGCAAACTCCGCTCTGCCGGAGGAATTTGCAAACGTTTTGCAACTCCGTGCTCTGTTTGGAGCGCAGAGTTCAGCAAAACTCTGCCATCCACCGCGTAGCGGAGTTTACCACCGGTGCCCATCATTAAGCACATTTAAAAATCACCTAGCCACTGTAAAAATAGTATCTGAGTCGCATATTCGCCATGAGTGAGCAAGACGGACCTCTAGTGGTCATTTCTGAAAATGGTAATCAAAGCAATTTGTCACATTTCTGCCTTGTCGATCTATATTGGCCTCATCTGCAAAACATTTATGTATTTATCCTGAGCTGTAAACATATGTTAATGGCTTAGTCAGAATTACAAATTGTGCGGTTGAAACAGCACTGCACATTTGTTTTCATTGCGTGCTCTTTACTAAGCAAGACCTAGAGAAAAAACTAGAGTGCTACCCTAACATATCCTATGTTGTCGCCCTCCGACTCCGCGCCAGGCTTCCGCACTTTGTGTACTCAGCGCTCCCACTGTGATTCACATATGCCCATTGCCCACTGGTCCATCACCAACATGTGCACAGAACAGAAGCACGTTTGGATGACTTATGGCAGGCAGCCAATGGCAGCAGTCCTGCATTTGAGGGGCCTCATTGATTTAACCCTGTATGGGCCAACAGGAAGGAGCTGTGGTAGCCCAATGTGTACGTGGCATGTGTAAGTGTCCACCTGCCCCCAACAAAGTCTCTGCCTACTTTTAACCCTGGCCGCTCACAGTCCCGGCCCTGGGTTGGGCAGAGGAGGCAAGCAAACCTCCTTGAGCACCCCATCACTGCTGGATGCTACAGTACAGGCACGGAGAACGAGTCAGTGTGGGCACCACAGGGGAGGCGAGGAATGACAAGGTGAGACCTTATTTTTAATAATAAAATATAACAGCATTGCTCAGAGATGGCCACTGCTTCAGTAAGCTAGAGTTGACGCTGAAGAGCATTGCAGCCACACCGTTCAATTGCGGAATGTTAGGAATGGGAGTCTCAAATTGGCAGAGGTATGCATCCTTGTCCAAATAGGTACCCTTGCTTCTAGTCAGGATAGGGGAGTTACACACTTTAGATAACCCCTGCTCACTCCCTTGGTAGCTTGCAATGAGCAAACAGGCTTATCCCAAAGGCAATGTGTAAAGTGTTTGTACTCAAAACATACAGTAACACAGTGAAATCACCACAAATGAACACCACACCAGTTTGGGGGGAAAAAGTGTATTTATCTAAAAACAAACAAGACCAAAACAACATAAATCCAACATACATGTATCAAATTGTGACTTTAGAACAGTTATTTCAAAAACAGAACTTGTAGAAACAAAATAGCTCCAACTGGGGCTATTACGACATCATGACAGGGATAAATCCAAAGTACGGTGCTGACCGCGAGGTGCGTGGCATCGGGCACAGAGTCACACGGACCCCCAAACAACAGTACCTTGTAAAACAAAGTCTATGGACCATGCACGGCGTCGCGGAGGTGAGGCTTTGGTGCCTAGGTCAAGACCGGTTCCCTGGTTGCCAGGGGGGAGGTGAGGGGTTGAGTCCATGAGAAGGCAAGGCGTCGAATTCAGGACAGAGGAAGTTAGGTGGCATCAGCGGCGAGGCATCGGTTTTGGTGAGGTGATGTGAAGTCAAAGAGTTTGTGAAGTCACCCTCATCAGTTTTCGGTTTTGCAATAACAAGTTACTGGCAGTGACAGCATCGGTGCAAGCTCAGATGTCGTGGAGGCCGATAGCTGCAGGCATCGAAGGAGGTCAGAGCTGCGGTGCAGACAGGGTGGTGCATCGTGCACTTCACGAGCGGTGTACCTGACCTTGGTGCAGGTCGCATCATCACTGGATGTGTCGCTGACAGCATTGAATTGTTTTTCTTGCTTTGCAGCACCAACCACACAATCATCAGGGCCCAAGAACTGGAATCGGTGCCCTTTTGAATGCAGGAGTCCACACAAGAGTCCAGGTGCTGGTCAGTGGGTGCAGGTGAAGTCTTTTTGGCCCTGAGACTTCAGAACAGGAGGCAAGCACACACAAGCCCTTGGAGATTGTTCTTCAAGCAGGTTCACAGCAAAGTTCCAGTCTTTGTCCTCTCTTTGGCAGAAGCAGCAGGTGCAGGCCAACCCAGCAAAGCACACACAGCAAAGGGGCAGTACTCCTCCTTACAGCTCCTCAGCTCTTCTCCTTGGCAGAGGGTCCTCTTGAGTCCAAAAGTGATCTAATTCTCTGGGGTTTAAGGTCCAATACTTATACCCCATTTTCTCTTTGTTCTCTTTGAGGCAAGGATCCCTGAGACCAGTCAAAACCAGTTCTGCCCTCTCTGGCCCAGCTTCACTACAGGAGCTGGAGACAGCATTGTGCAGAGGAGACACTGCCTATTGACGTGCGAGTGAAACTCCTCCCACCACTCTAAATGCAGCCAAGGTCCATTTAGCTCAGCTATGAGTGACCCAGGAAAGGCAGGACACACCTCAACCTATAGTGAGTGCACGTCCCCAGCTCCTGTCACTCCAAAAACAGACTGTCAATGCACAAACCAATAGAGGCACACAGAATGATTAAACAAGAAAATGCCTACTTTCGAAAAGTGGCACTTTAGAACACAATTTTAAAAACCATCTCCCTAAAAAGATATATTATTAAATTCTGAGTTCAAAGAGCATAAACTCCATTTCTCTAGCTGGTCCCAATGGAAAGTTATACTTGTAAAATGTTACAATGTAACTCCTATGGTAGCCTATGGGACAGATCTCCTTTCAATAGTGAAAAACGAAATTGGCAGTATTTCACTATCAGGACATATAAAAACAGCAGCACATGTCCTACGTTTTACATACATTGTACCCTGTCCATGGGGGTACCTTGGGCCTACCTGAGGGATGCCTTACATATATGAAAAGAAAAGGTAGGGCCCTGACAAGTGGGTGCGCTTGCCAGGTCAACATGGCAGTTAAAGAATGCGTGTGCAAACACTTCAGGGGCTGGTCTGAGTCACATTTGAAAATGCTACTTGTGTGGGTGGCACAATCAGTTCTGCAGGCCCACTCCTAGCATTTGAATAATGGCCCTGGGCTCACACAGTGCACTGTACTAGGGTCTTACCTAGCAAATCAAATATGCCAAAAATGGATAACCATTTGTAATCACAATTTACCAAGTGAGCACTTGCACTTTGACACTGATCAGCAGTGGCAAAGTGCCCAAAGCATCTAAGCCAGCAAAAACAAAATCCAGCATACCATCAAAAATACAGGAGGTAGAGGCAAAAAGTCAAGGGATCCCATGCCAAGGATGCCAAGTCTAACACGTGTCCCATCCAACTGAAAGGTGGGGAGAACTACCCACCCTCTTGGGGGTTCTCATCACTAAGGCGGAATAATCTGGACAGACCATCACCCTAAGCATGTTTTGTACTAGGGCGGTGTTCCACCGTAAAGTCCATTCCCTGTAGGGAGATGGACCACCTCAACTGTTTTGGGTTCTCAACCCTCATCTGCTTCAACCATTTATGTGGCCTGTGGTCTGTCTGAACTCTGAAGCCAAGTAGGGCCTTAGCTTCTTCAGCGCCCAAACTACAGCAAAAGTTTCTCACTCAATTACGCTCCACCTCTGTTCCCTGCAAAGTAGTCTCCTACTAATGAAAGCTACAGGTTGGTCTAAGCCTTTATCATTCAATTGTGAGAGAACTGTACTCACACCATGCTCTGAAGCATCAGTCCGCACAACAAATTCTTTGGAAAAATTGGGTGCCTTGAGCATGGGCGCCGTGCACATGGCAGATTTCAGGGCATCAAAAGCGGTCGGACAGGCATCGGTCCAGATCACTTTCCTTGGCTGTTTCCTTGAAGTCCTCTCTTTCAAGGGGGCCAAAATGGTGCCATACCCCTTGACAAACCGTCTGTAGTAGCCGGTGAGACCTAAGAAGGCTCTCACCTCCGTCTCGATCTTGGAGGGCCCCAAGCCAGAATGGTGTTGATCTTCGGCTGTAGGGGCACCACCTGGCCGCTTCCTACCTGGTGCCCTATGTACTCCACAGATCCCTGCCCTATCTGGCACCTGCTGGCATTAATAGTGAGGCCTGCCTTCTGCAGAGCCTTCAACACTTCACAGAGGTGTTGCAAATGTTCCTCCCAGCTGGAGCTGAACACTGCATTATCATCCAGGTAGGCGGTGCTGGATTCCTTTAGCCCAGACAGCACCTGGTCAACCAGTCTCTGAAATGTGACTGGGGCATTCCTCAACCCAAATGGCATGACGAGGAACTGGTAGTGCCCATCAGGTGTTGAGAATGCAGACCTCTCTTTGGCCCCTTCAGTTAAGGCAATCTGCCAGTACTCCGACGTTAGATCAACCGTGCTGAGGTACCAGGCAGCTTCCAATTGATCAATGAGATCTTCAGCTCTGGGGATGGGGTGAACATCAGTCCAGGTGACGGCATTGAGCCTACGGTAGTCCACACAGAACTAAAGTTCAGGAGTGGCACCAGGTGAAACAACTTTTGGAACCAAGACCAGTGGGCTACCCCAGGGGCTGCTGGAGGGATCTATCACCCCTACGGCCAACATCTTGGAAACTTCTTCCTTGATGCTAACCTTGACCCTGTCAGTCAACCTGTACATTTTGTGCTTCACAGGCAAACTGTCCCCAATGTCCACATCATGGACACACCAATTGGTGATTGCTGAGGGTCAGGGAGAACAGGTAGGCAAACTGTCCCAGCACCTGGCAACAGTCCCTCTGCTGCTCTGGGGTCAGGGTGGGAGAGAGGTCACTCCATCCACTGACCCATCATGTTCCTTGGCTGACAGGAGGTCAGGAAGAGGCTCACTCTCCTCTTTCATTCCATCATCTGTCCCCAGGAGCATTGTCACTGCAGACCTCTCAAAGTGAGGTTTGAGGTGGTTAATGTGCAGAACCCTCAAGGGATTCCTAGGAGTCTGCAAGTTCACCAAGTTGGTGACTTCACTCTTGCACTCCACCACCTCAAATGGCCCAGTCCAGTTTTCCTGGAATGCACAAGGCTCCACTGGTGCCATCACCCACACTTTTTCACCAGGCTGAAACTCTACCAGACTGGCATTCTGGTCATACCTATGTTTCATCTCCTCCTGACTGGCTTCTAGGTTCACCTGGGTGAGGTTCCTGAAACGCTGAGTCTGGTTTCTGATGGCCAGCTTGTAGCTAAATACATCCTGGGGAGTTTTACCAGGAGTTTTCTCCCAGCCCTCCTTCACCAAACTAAGAGGTCCTCTCACAGGGTGCCCTTACAGCAGTTCAAAGGACTGAACCCTAAGGATTTCTGCAGTACCTCCCTATAGGCAAATAACAGGCATGATAAGGAGACATCCCACTTATGTCTCATGGGTTCTGTAAGACCCTTTATCCTGCCTTTCCGGGATCCATTGAATCTCTCAATGAAACCCATTTATTTGGGGATGGTAAGGAGTGGTGAATTTGTACATTACACCACAATCCTCCCACAAAGACATCATATACCTAGATAGGAAGTTTGTCCCACAGTCAGGTACCACCCCTCTGGGGAATCCCACATGGGAAAAGATCCCCATCAATGCACGGCTCACCACAGGGGCGCGGTTGTCCTGAGAGGGACAGCTTCCTGGTACCGGGTGGCATGGTCCACCAAGATATACTTGTTGCCTAAGGCTGTCTTGGGTTCCAGTGGCCCCATGATATCAATGCCCACCCGCTTGAAAGAGGTTTTCACCACAGGGAAAGGTTGGAGCGGTGCCTTACACTTTCCCCCAACTCTTGTCGCTTGCATGGCGGGTCTGACAAGACCTACAATGAGTATCAGTGTGCCTCTGCATCTGGGACCAAAAGAAGTGGTTGACAAGCCTGTGAAAGGTCTTGTCACACCCCACATGTCCTGCCAAAGGCACATCATGAGCCAGACACAGTAGGAAGGTCCTGAGGCACTGGGATACCACCTGCACACGGACTGACCCAGGCTCAGCGACCTTAGGCTAACTATACAGGAGACCATTCTCCCAATAAATCCAATGTAATCCAGACTGATCACCTGCTGCCTGGTCTGCAGCCTGTTTCCGCAAACAACAAGAGTAGGGCACTCCATCTGCGCCTTGCAGAACTCCTCCCTGATGGGACCCCTTTCCTGCTGCCAATGGGTCACGTCAGGTAGGTCTCCCAGTTCGGCCACTTGCTCCCCTGTATGTTCCAGGGAATGCCCCTCAAGGTTTGCCTCCTCCTGGACTGTGGGAACTTCTGGGGCGGGTTTCTGGTGCCCCCTGCCCCTCTTCTTTCTGGCAGGCACCTGGACCACTGCTTCAGGCTCCAGGTTCTCTTGATTATTCCTACTGGCTGCCAATGAGCGAGTGGTCACACATGGCCACTCAGGCAGACCCTGCATCTCAAAATGAGCCTGGCATTCCACCTCCTTCCAAGGTTAACTCTTCAGATCATTGCCAAGCAGACAGTCAACAGGCATGGATGGACTCACAATGACCTTCAAGGGACCTGAGACCCCCCCACTTAAAGGGAACCTGCACAACCTTACACAGGTGCTCAGAGTTGTCTGCAGCAACTACAGGGTGAAGTAAATTTGGGATTACCTGCTCTTCAGACACCCACTGACACTTCACAGGTGTCACTGTCTCCAGTGTCTCTCAGAGCTTCCACCCTGCTCCCATTGATGGTCACCCACTGCATGTACGTCTTAGTGTTATCTGACAGGCAGGTTTCCTGGACCATCTCTCTATCTCCTAGCGAGATAAGGGTCATCACAGCTGGCTCTCCCCATCACTAGGAACCAACTCCTCCCCCAGCACTACACTAACTAACCCTGGTGATAGTGCACCAGTAGGTGCCGGTGTGGACTTGGAGCACTTGGGGTCCACTCGCATGTGACCCTCCTGACCACATGCAAAACACATGCAGGGACCCTTATCGCCTGGCTTACCTCTAGGGGGCCATGGCTACTTGACACTGGAGGGTCTGGGAATCTTTACTCTGGGAACTATTTTGAGGCACTTTAGAGAAATCCTTTTGGTTACCCTTGTCCCCCCACTCTTCTGCTGGGTGCCCTGCCCACCCTTGGCTCAGTTTCCCACATACCCCTTGTGGACCCTGGTACTCGCCCAGAGGTCCGCCTCCTGAGCAAGCTTCCTGGGGTCGGTCAGCTTAATATCTGTTATATGCTGTCACAGCTCTGGAACACAAAGACTAGACAAGTGCTTCCATGCAATTACATTATACAGCCCCTTGTAGTCAGTTACCTTGCTGCCCTTAATCCAACCATCCAGTGCTCTGCAGAAGAAGTTCACACATTCCTCCCAAGTGTTAGACTCAAGCTTCTTGAAAGAATTAAACTTTTCCCTGTACTGCTCAAGTGTGAGCGCATTCCTGAGGCATAATGCCTCCTTCATATTGAGATAGGTGAGAGTACCCGCCTCCTCCAAAGGTGGCAAAGAGTTCCTGCCATTGGCCTCAAAGTGTTTCCACAGGTCCACCCCCCAATGTTTCTCTGGGACCTCATTCTTGCGGAGTGCTGCCTCATAAGATGCAAACCAAGCATAAATATCCTCCCCCTTCTGGAAATTCTGCACAAAATCTTTGGGAATGTAGACCACACTCCCAGACTCCATTGGCTGGATGCTGCCACCATTTGCAATGGACTCTTTGGCCTTCATGCCCCGTTCTCTTATGCTCAATTCATGTGCCAAAAGCAACTTCTTTTCTTCCTAGGCACAAGCCTTATCATTCTCCATTGCAATGTTTTGGGTCTCCATTTCCATTTGGTTCATCTGGAGCCTCATAACCTCCAACTCATGATCTGTGGCCCTCTGTCTCTCTTCTGGAGAAAAAATTTCTGGAAGACACACTGGAGGGCGCTCTCCCCACAGGAAAATCCTGGGACACAAAGCCCCCTTCTGGCAGATCCATATCCACAACTACATCTCCTGTCTCCCCATCTTCTCTGGCCTCCCACCAGGCACTCAAGGCCTTTTGCAGCTCCTCTTTTCTAGAGGTGGTCCTAATAGGGCATTCAAAGCTTTTTCAAAATTGTCTGTTGATCCATTTTGTACGTAAGCAACATTCCAATATTAAACTCCAGTTCTGCAACATCACTTGTTGGTTTACCATTTAAGGACATGGTGCGTGGATACTTCAAGGGTCAATCAAAAATAGACAAAAAACACAGTATTTGGTTGTGTAGTGGTCTGCATTAGACTAGTGATGTACACCAATCACTGTGGGTCAAGAAATGGAGGTCTCTAATTGGCAGAGGTATGCACCTTTGTCTAAGTAGGGACCCTTGCTACTAGTCAGTGTAGGGGAGTCACACACTTTAGATAACCCCGGTTCACCCCCTTGGTAGCTTGCAATGAGCAAACAGGCTTATCCCAAAGGCAATGTGTAAAGTATTTGTACTCAAAACACACAGAAACACAGTGAAAACACCACAAATGGACACCACACCAGTTTAGAAAATAATGTATCTTTATCTAAACCAAACAAGATCAAAACAACAAAAAATAATCAACATACATGTATCAAATTATGACCTTAGAACAGTTATTTCAAAAATAGAAGTTGTAGAAACAAAATAGCTCCAACTGGCGCTACTACATTGTGACAGTCATAAATCCAAAGTACGGCGTCAACTGCAAGGTGCGCGGCATTGGGCACGGATTCACACGGACCCCCAAACAACAGTACCTTGGAAAACAAAGTCTATGGATGATGCACGGTGTCGTGGAGGTCAGGCATCGGTGCCGAGGTCAAGGCCGGTTTCCTGGTTGCCACGGAGGAGGAAAGGCATCGGGTCCATGCGGAGGTGAGGCATCGAATCCAGGACAGAGGAAGTTAGATAGCGTTGGTTCTGATGATGCAATGCGAAGACGGAGAGATCATGAAGTCACCCTCGTCAGTTATCAGCTCTGCAATAACAGGATGCTGATGCTGGCGGTGATGGCGTCGGTTCGAGCGCGGGCTTCGGGGAGGCCGATAGCTGCAGGCGTCGGAGCTGCGGTGCAGCTGTGGCGGTGCATCGTGCACTTCACGAGTGATTGAAAAGAAATCTTTATTGTATGATTACCTAAAACAATTTACAAGAGCAATGTAGATAACATCATAAAACAAGCGTCGAATAATAAAGTATAAAATTGTTGAAACATTTATGGCCCATATAAAATTATCAAAGTCAAAAAGTACTTCACGAGTGGAGTAGTGCTCCTGACCTCGGTGCAGGTCGCTGCGTCCCTGACGTCGTAGGAGTTGTTTTTCTTGCTTTGCAGCACCAACCACAGAATTCTCAGGACCCAAGAACTGGAATTGGCACCCTTTTAAATGCAGGAGTCCACAGAGGAGTCCAGGTGCTGGTCAGTTGGTGCAGGTGAAGTCTTTGTGGCCCTGAGACTTCAGAACAGGAGGCAAGTGCACACAAGCCCTTGGAGATTGTTCTTCAAGCAGGTTCACAGCAAAGTTCCAGTCTTTGTCCTCTCCTTGGCAGAAGCAGCAGCTGCAGGCCAACCCAGCAAAGCACACACAGCAATGGGGCAGTACTCCTCCTTACAGCTCTCCGGCTCTTCTCCTTGGCAGAGGTTCCTCCTGGGTCCAAAAGTGATCTGGTTCTCAGGGGTTTAAGGTCTAATACTTATACCCCATTTACTCTTTGTTCTCTTTGTGGCAAGGGTCTCTGAGCCCAGTCCAAACCAGTTCTGCCCTCTGTGGCCCAGCTTCACTAAAGGAAGTGGAGACCTCATTGTGCAGAGGAGACACTGCCTATTCAGGTGTAAGTGAAACTCCTCGCACCACTCTAAATGCAGCCAAGATCTATTCAGCTCAGCTATGAGTCATCAATGAAAGGCAGGACACACATCATCCCCCCTTTTGGCTGTCTACAGTGAATGCACATCCCCAGCTCCTGTAACCCCAAAACCAGACTGTCCATACACAAAACAGCAGAGGCACACAGAATGGTTAAACAAGAAAATGCTTACTTTCTAAAAGTGCAAAAACTGGGGGAGATAGGCCCAAAGGACCAGAACCAGGTAGGGCCGTACTAAATTGAATACAAAAAGAAGAACCTGGCTCAGTTTGACGTTATGCTCTTATTATTTTTGAGCAACAAACAGATCACTATCTTTTCTGTTTGAATGGAATTTTTATTAAACCATTCCTTTCTTTGCAATTGTTTATATTTACCAAAAAGTTTTTAGTTGCATGAGAAGTGGAGACACACATTTTTCAAATTAACATACAAAACATGAAAAATACTTATGACAATTCACAATAGACAGTGCATGAAATACTTATATACAAACACATTTATATACAAAAACGTTGGACTTTTGCATCATGACATCAGAAACTAGAATATTCTTATCGCTATCTTGTTTTTGGGGCCAAACATATGCCAAAAACGGGAAAATATTTAGAGTGTGTGCGTGGGGCATACTATTCAATACAAATCCCTCACGTCACAACAGGTTTATTCAAATTCCTCCGTGTTGAAAAAAAGTGCCGACGCGTTTCAAGACCCAGTCCTCTGGTACTGGGACTCTCATCAGGGCTTCATGTTAATGGTCAGCGATTTCTAAAAAAGGCCGGGGGCATTAATCACGAAGCGCACTGCAGTAATTTTCGTTGAGAAATTCTGGTTACCACGCAAATAGGAGTCAGAGCAGCAGCTCTGTCAGAGAATCAGGCAATCAGGTACAGAAAATTGAATTAAGCATTTTTAAGGAGAGTAGTGTTTATTTTTCGTTTTCACTGATGTGGAGCTTGCATCATTCATTTATGTTTTCTAGAAATCGCTGACCATTAACATGAAGCCCTGATGAGAGTCCCGGTACCAGAGGACTGGGTCTTGAAACGCGTCAGCACTTTTTTTCAACACGGAGGAATTTGAATAAACCTGTTGTGACGTGAGGGATTTGTATTGAATAGTATGCCCCACGCACACACTCTAAATATTTTCCCGTGTTTGGCATATGTTTGGCCCCAAAAACAAGACAGCAATAAGAATATTCTAGTTTCTGATGTCCTGATGCAAAAGTCCAACGTTTTTGTATATAAATGTGTTTGTATATAAGTATTTCATGCACTGTCTATTGTGAATTGTCATAAGTATTTTTCATATATTGTATGTTAATTTGAAAAATGTGTGTCTCTTCACTTCTCATGCAACTAAACATTTTTGGGTAAATATAAACAATTGCAAAGAAAGGAATGGTTTAATAAAAATTCCATTCAAACAGAAAAGATAGTGGTCTGTTTGTTGCTCAAAAATAATAAGAGCATAACGTCAAACTGAGCCAGGATTCTTCTTTTGCATTCAATTACTTTCTAAAAGTGGCATTTTCAAACACACAATTTAAAAACTATCTCCCTAAAAAGATGTGTTATTATATTCTGAGTTCAGAGAGACTAAACTCCCTTTCTCTATCTGGTCCCAATGGAAAAATGTGCTCTCATGTTAGCCTATGGGACAGATAGCCTTTCAATAGTGAAAAATGAAATTGGCAGTATTTCACTACCAGGACATGTAAAACCCACCAGCACATGTCCCACCCTTTACATACACTGCACACTGCCCATGAGGCTACCTTGGGCCTACCTGAGGGGTGCCTTACATGTAAGAAAAGAGAAGGTGGGGGCCTGGCAAGTCGGTGCACTTGTCAAGTCAACATGGCAGTTAAAAACTGCATGCGCACACACTACAGTGGCAGGTCTGGGTCACATTTGAAAAAGCTATTTGTGTGGATGGCACAATCAGTGCTGCAGGCCCACTAGTAGCATTTGATTTAATGTCCCTGGGCGCACACAGTGCACTGTACTACTGGACTAGTAAATCAAATATGCCAAAAATGGATAACCATTTGTAATCAAAATTTACCCAGGGAGCACTTGCACTTTGACACTGATCAGCAGTGGCAAAGTGCCCAAAGCATCTAAGCCAGCAAAAACAAAATCCAGCATACCATCAAAAATACAGGAGGTAGAGGCAAAATGTCAGGGGAAACCGCACCAAGGATGCCAAGTCTAACACACAACATGCTGTACGAGGGCCAGCAGGCACTCACCGGCATGTACTATGCTCTACAGTGAACCTATGTCGACAATCCTCCCATGAACTGGAGTGACAGTAGGGCAGAGCGGAACTCTGCGGAATTCCACTGAGTTTTATGCAACCCCGCAGAATTCTGCATAGTGCAACTCCTTGAACTCCGCCCACCCCTAGTTATGCCTCGGAGCCTGAAGAACGCATTTTGTTCTTACGCACTGAATATCGCCTTTCCAGAAGAAATTGGATTTGACCAATCTACCTTGCTTTTAGGATTCTACAGACTGATACATCAAACCCTATTGTCTTTGCTGTAAGCAGGTTTTTACTGAATGTTTGGTATAGGCGGCAGAGGTTTTTATCTTTTGTACTACAGAGTTATAATCATGCCTAGGGCAACTTGGATGTTTATTATAATGACATTTTTGTTATGACTAATTAATTACATCAGGCACAAAGCACTTTACATGCACGAGAGGATGTTACTGTTTGTAGTTTTTAAACTGTTTATGGAGGTTTTTAACTATGCTGTTTTTATTTGGAAATTGAATTAAATTATTTTAGTCAATGATTGTTATTTATTGATGTCTAATTTGATGGTTTGGATTAAACTGAATAAAGTTCATGATGATGATGATTGTAATAGAAAACATGGAAGGATAATATGCTGTACTTGGATGTGACAGTTGTTTGGTGAAACATACAAAATTAAATCTAATTAACCACAGAAAACTTAGTTACCAAACTCCAGACCAAAGTGAGTTTTTCTATTTGGCACTTCTACAGCTCTTCAAGTTTTGGTGTCCTGAATCAGAATTACTTGGAGACTATGACTGCTATGAAGATTCTTTCAACCCTGTGAAAGAGACCATTCAGTGTTTTCTCTCTTCGCATACTATTTGCAAATGTTAAATGATGAGATTCAAAAGGGGGAAATGGTTGCCGCTCAGATAGCTAAGGAGAGCACACAAAGCAGCCAATGTCCTGGACCACTGAGTCAAGGTCCTCTTGGACAACCCATTATTGAAAACGAAGCTGCAATAGCTATGAATGAAGTGGAAACTGCAATGGAACAAGCAAAACAGGAAAATGTTGAATTCAAACAGTTAGCTGGACAATTGAACAATGAGAAGAAATAAATTTATATGGAGGTAAAACAGAAAACAGAGCATGGATTCCTCCATGAGAGGAAATAATGCAAATGTTCATCATTTAAGCCAATACCATTATACATCAGTGGTCAACCTGGCACCGGGAAAAGCTTTATAATTCATGTTCTCACCACTTGCCTACAGAGGTCTACGGAATCAAATTTATCATGTGTAGTAACAGCATGCACTGGATTGCCTTCACACAACATTAAAGGATTTACTCTACATCATCTAATAATGCTACCTATTAAACATGACAGTAAATTACAACACCAAAAGTTATTCAGTGAAACCTGTTATGAGGTGTCGAGAGTGTTGAAGAAACTGAAGCTTTTGATCGTTGTTGAGGCGAGCATGGTCTCAAACTTAATGCTTGCCTTCGTACACTTGAGAATGCAATACATTTTGAAAACAGATTATGATGTGCTCTTTGGTGGAAAGCATTTAATTGTCTTCGGTGATCTACTGCAACTTACCCCAGTCAAAGGACAGCCTGTTTTCAAGACACTTCTACATGATGAAACTCACAATTTTTTGGGAAGTATTGGAAAACTTTGAAAACAAGGAACTGCTGAGGAATATGTGTCAAGCATCCGACATGAAATATGGAAATATTCCAAAGGACATTAGAGTAGGAGTTCTGACAAAGGAAGGGAAACGTACATTACAAAGTCGACTTATCAGCAAACATTTCCCTTCTAAGAACAAAGCAGCACAGCTAATGTTCAATTTTATTGAAGAAGGGAACTCTTTAGTCTGTTTAATGCCAACACGTCAACAGTACTCTAATTTTAGTAAACAAATACTAAAACTGGAGAAAGAAGACATCTTGGAAGTTACAGCTATTGACAAAATAGAACACCAGGGAGTAACAGTACTGCTAAGTAAGTAGAAAGCTACAAGCAAAATTGGATTAATTAGAGAAATCTGTATCCAAGACTGACTGCAGGATTAGAATAGAGTTTACACGTATGCAAAAACTGTAGAGCAATTTTGCATAGAAATTTAAGTGTTGATGAAGGATTAATAAATGGTGCTATGGGAAAAGTTATTGATTTCAATAATTTTCCAAATAGGGATGAGGTTGAATACTTAGCATAAAATTTGATCAGATTGATGACGTATGAGGATGGTTATCCTACCTAGATTCTTATTTTTCTTCAGAGCCTTGCCTTTATTAGTGCCTGGTGCAATCTTCAAAGAGGTAGACTTATTATGGACAAGTTTAACTTGGCAATTCAAGAAACAATTAACGTCTATCTATCAATTGCAGCAAGCTCCACACTAAGGGGGGGTGGTCACTGCCTTGACAAACATTCTATTACAGGTGAAGCTTTTCACAGGTGGTGGGACTCTCTGGCCCTCCATGACCTCTATATTGATATAAGCCCTGCATGTGGATTCTTTGAGCCTTCATACTTAAAATAAACACACACACACAGATTCAAGACACTCCTAGTCTATTCACAGATATGGACAGCCATTGTGCTCAAACTACAGGTACCAATATATACCAATATATTTATTAACCCATCCTTATAAGTTTCTTTCATCATTCACTTGCATTATATTGATCGCACACAAATTTGCTAAACCTGGGTCAGCTATTTGAGAATTCTACTTTCATTTCCTTTTCTAATATTTCTTCTTTTGATATTTTTAAATCTGGAATCTTTAAGTAGTTACAATTTTGTGATTTTGTAATGAAGACCCCCAACCACTAATTTAGAACTAAATAAAATAAAGTATATAGAAATCATGGTTCCACAAACAATAAAGGAATAACATAAAGACAAAACATAAACACAAAACATAAACACAAAACATAAACATAACATAAACACAAAACATAAAGGTCAAGGCTATCAGTTAATGCAGAAGAAACAACACAATAACCTACAAGTGTCATCACACTGAAGCAAATTCTACACAAATATTTTTCCTTTGCAATGTAATACAGACTTCTTGGCAGTAACTCAAAGAATTAAGGGTCATATGTGCAAAATATAGTGATAGTGAATTCCTAATTGCGATTCTTACCGAATCGCAATTAGGAAATTGAAATTCATAATGTACGAAAACATATTTCTAAATTATTGATACCCAGTGGGTCGCAACTCGACCTACCTTATGAATATTAATTAGTTAGGTCGCAGTTTGCAACCCATTAGGAAATACAGCCATTACAGGGATGGTGGCCTGCTAGGGTCAGCAGACCACCATGTCTGTGATTGCTTTTAAATAAAAGCAATCTTTTTTTTTTTTTAAAGGCAGCCCGTGTTCCTTAAAGGAAAACTTAATGTGTTAAAAAAAAAAAAAAAAATTAAACATTTAAGTTTCAGTTTTTAAGAGTAGGCAGTGGTACGTGGGACCAATACTTGCTCTTATTAATATTTGTTTCAACATTCACAAAGGGGAATGAGTCCCTTAGGGAACCCTTCCCATTTGCGAACAGTTACCACCTCCTTTGAGGTCTTGATAAAATATGATTTTTTTCTTTTACTGTAATGCTATTGCAAAACATTAACACATACCACTGCTGTAAGAGACTGAGTTACTGGTTGAGGTGTGTGAAACCATTCTCAAGCAGAAACCACAATTCTTCTCAGGGTGAGTCACAAGTAAACCCTAAATTAACCTGTGCTCAACTCTCAAGTAGTTTGGCACAGAGTAGTCAGGCTTAACTCGGAGGCAATGTGTAAAGCATTTGTGTAACAGTCCGAACAGTAACGCAGTGAAAACACACCACAAAAAAGGATCCCACAACAGGTTTAGAAAACTAAAGTGGTTAAATGAATAAACAGGACCAAAACAACAAACATTCAATGAACAGAACCAGTGATAGTCAGATTTGAGGTTTTGGTAAAAATTGCACCAAAAGGTGTAAAGCTTTAACTGTGGATAGCTGGTCGCGCCGGACCAGGGCAAATTCACAAGTCCAAGTGATGGAGCACAAGCCAGCTACAAGGACCCAGTTAGGCCTGCTGAAGAAGTTACCTTAAATCCTGGTTTGGGGATCATTGCGAGGATCCGCATCGAAAATGTGTCACGCAGCTGAAGCAATGCATTGGTTCAGAGATGCAGCGGCCCTCTGGGCTGTCCAGGGCCTATCCTAGATGTTACTCATATTATTAAAAAGGGAGGTTTGGGCCTGGCAAAAGGTTTATTTTGCCAGGTCCAAGTGGCAGTTTAAAACTGCACCCACAGACTGTAATGGCAGGCCTAAGTTATGTTTAAAGGGCTACATAAATGTATGGCACAATCAGTGCTGCAGACCCACTAGTAGCATACACAGGCCTAGGGCACATATAGTACCACTTTACTAGGGACTTACAAGTAAATTAAATATACCAATTCTAAATAGACCAATGTTCTCAAGTTTTAAGGAGGGAGCACATGCACGTCTGTACTGGCTAGCAGTGGTTAATTGTGCAGAGTCCTAAAGCCAGAAAAACAGGATCAGCCAAAATGGACGTGCTACAGAATCACAATTTGTGCTTTTGTATACATGAAAAAGCATTGTTGTGGTCTGAAACAGCCCGATTCTGTGAATTAGGCCATTTACAACCGCAAAAATGCTTTTGTCCCTGTGGTCCTATGTAAACATTTCGGCATTAGCATCTTCCCCTCATCAAAGCTGCTAGTTCTATGCCCAACTAAAGATGTCCCACAAACATACATGAAAATATATTTGTATCAATTATTCTAGCTCAATTAAATATTGCCTAGCCATGGTTAGATCGAAATCTATCAGCAAGTTAGAATAAATGTATAGACTTATGCAGACTAGAAATGGTAGTCATAAAAAATAGCAATGACCATTCTTATTCAAGAGCAATCTGGCACCCATAATGTCTTATATACAGACCCTTACAATATCAAATTCACATTCCTTATGGCATTGCAAAGTAGCTTTTACATGTCTTCTTTTCAATTGGAGATTATGCTATTAGCCATGGGTATCTATTAAGATATTGTTTTTAAACTTGCGCAAACCAACTAACTTTTTCTATTGATTGTAATGCATTCATGTTTTTATACATCTTTCACAAATTTAAATAGAAACAAAAGAGATGTGAAAACCTTATGTTTTGAAATGTAAGTTACATGGATATTTTTTTACAAATGAACCATCAATACTACAGGCTATTGAGTATTTACATTTCATCTAATTTAGATTATTTTCCCTCACTAAAGCTCTAACAAGCTACATCTTTATTTCAAAAGCCGGCTCAAAGTAAACAGTATTACATGTTACAAAGCTAGCAACGGGGAGCTTTCAAAAGGCCATTCATGTACTATATCCAGTATGTTAAATACATCTGACCAAATGAAAGAATCCCTAGGACACTCCAAATGCTTGCAATGTAAGGTCCCTGTGGATAAACCACACAATCTTGATCTGACTTACATAATTTAACATTCATTATCTGCACCAATTGTTAGAAATAGGTTTCCTAGTTGACTGAGGTAAGCACCAAGGCTGGGCAGGAACCACCACTCTAGTCAGGGTAAGCTAGATACTCACTAAAGGATAACCTGTGCTCACCCTCTGGTAGCTTGGCACAAAGCAGTCAGGCTTAGCCAAAGATGCAATGTTTAAAGTATTTGTGCAACACACACACACACAGACAGTAACACAATGAATACACCACAAAAAGACTCCACACATTTAGAAAAATAGATAATATTTATCTAATCAAAATGAGACCAAAACAACAATTATCCAATTAGTAGAATTCGAAATATATTTTTTTAAAGATTAAATGCAAAAATAGTGCTAAGAAGTCACAAGTGGTCGCAAGTGGCCGATGCAGATTCAAAGTTAAGGCCAACAGTGATGGAGGGCAGGCCAGCTATTGGATCCATGCAGGGCCCGCAGAGAAGGTGCCTTGGATGGGGCAAAGCGTTGACGCTGAAGACACGATGCGTTGATCTTTTCCATGCAGTTGGGTTGCTGCGTTGTCGTCGAGCTTTGCTGAAGTGAAGGCAATGAGTCGTAGGGGTGTGTAGGCTGTAGAACCACTGTTGCCGAACAGCTTCTGCATTGACATCAAAGTGCGAAGCGTTGATTCCGAATGGCACAAAGGTGACCACCTGCAGAACCCCCTTCTGAGGTCCAGAACTTGGAGAGGGCACCTCAGGCAAGGGTAGGACTCACAGAAGGCAGAGTCCAGCAGCACCAGCAGAATTGTATGAAGTCTTTTGGATCCCTGAGACTTCAGAAAATAGGAGGCAAGCCAGCAAACCCGTGGAAATCACTTGGAGGGAAGGCAGAGTCCAGCTCTCCTTCAGCAGACAGCAGGGCAACAAGCAGAAAAACAGTCCTTCCAGAAAATCAGTCCTTTAAGCAGCACAGCAGTCCTTCTGACAAGAGGTTCAGTTTAAGCTCCATAAGTCTCTGATGGTAGGGTGTCAGAGACCCAGTGCTTATACCCAAAAGTGCCTTTGATGTAGTGGGTGACTGCAAAGCAGCTCTCTGCAGTGCACAAGGATCCCTTTCAACCCAGTCCTGTCTGCCGGGCTATCTGTGGGGATAAATCAGTGCTTTGTGTGTGGACAAGACACTACCTATTTAAGTATGTCAGACCCTTCCATACCTCTCTGCCCAGGAAGACCCATCAGAATGCAGATGAGCCTCACCTTCCTGGGTTTGTGGCTGTTTAGAGGGAATGCACAAAGTGTAGCTGACACCCACCCAAGACGTGTATTGGAGACAGGATGTCAGGAACATACAGCGGTAAGTGCAGAGAAATGTCCACTTTCTAAAAGTGGCCTCTCTAAAACAGTAATGTTAAATCCAACTTCACCAATAAGGAGGATTTATCATTATCATTCCAAACATATGAGACATGAAAAAGCTACTCTTCTCTGATCAGGAATTACAGCTTAAACGTGTATTAAGGTATTCCCAGTGCTGGCCTATGATAGGGGTAGGTCTCACAGTAGTGAAAAATGAAATAGGCTGTTTGTCACTATAAGAACTAGCAAAACATAAACGTACATGCCCTTCCTTTTACTTAGGGCCTACCTTAAGGTTGACAGGCCTGAGACCGGTTTGAAAGGTTACTTCTGTGGGTTGCATAATTAGTGCTGCAGGACCACTAGTAGCATTTGAAGTACAGGCCCTGGGTATATGGGATACTACTTTACAAAGGACTTACCAGTACCTCAAATGTGGCAATCAGGTATACACCAATGTCATCATGTTTAGGGGGGAAGCACATATACTTTAGAACTGGTTAGCAGTATTAAAGTGCTCAGAGTCCTAAGGCCAATAAAATGAATCAGCAAAAATGAAAAGCAAAATGCAAAATGTCTGGGGAAAGACCACCCTAAGGATGACAGGTCTATGTAGCATAAATATTTAGCAAACTGTAGACTAAGGACTTATTTTGTTTTACACATCTATGTGCAAATGAAAGGCCATAAAATAGGACTAATTGTAGACAAATCGTTTCACTATAATTTCCAAGTATTACTCATAATATTTCTTCATCCTGATATGTGTTTGGAAGAAATACATGACCACTGAAATAGGATGTAGGAGTGTTTTTAATAGACAAGGATTACGATGAATTTAAAGCATGGCTTCAATATTAATAGTGTTGCCCTAACTGTTAGAGGAGCTTTCATTAGAGATAGTAAGGCAAACCCTAAAGCCAGCTCTTTATCACACCATGCAGACTATTCAGTTGTATCTTGAAGGAAAGTAACTCTTGCAGAGCACAAAAGTTGCAGTTTCAAAGTTGGCTGAATATATAGAATCGTAAGACTTCCACAATGCTGCTGGCTTGATAGCCATCATTTGATTGGTAGTGCAGCATCCATTTGAAACGTCCTGGAAGATAAAGCAGAAGGTGGCACAATCTAACCCACAAAGAAGGGTTTAGCTCCAACTAACTTTAATAAAAATGGCATATAGTTTGAGACTCATTATATATGCCTATTTTTCCTTTTGCTTTACTCTTTCTTCTCAGAACCCTACAAGAATACAATGCTCTCTTTAACTAGTAGTTAGAAATATGTATAGATCAATGTTTACTATTGTAACAAGAAAAAACTAACACTTCAAGCATTGGAAACTAAATTGGGGCTTATAGTTACAGAAAGATCTTTGGGAAAGTGGATGTTGGCTGCAGGGAGCCCACAACCAAAAAGAGTGTAGAAATCAACAAATATAAGATGCTGATATACAACTAAAACAATAAGTCAGCTTTTCTCTTGTCAGAATATATTTAAAAGCTAAATAAAGGAATAGTTGTCTCAGCCAGCTCATAGAAATACCATAAAATCAAGAACAGTGCCTCTGGATAAGGGACAGTATTTTGCTACAAAGTCCGACAAAAAAACAATGCTCAAATGCAGTATGCGCTCTATTGGTTTACTGCCAATGTTTCTCATGCTCAGCCCATCCAGGTAAAGAAAGCAGAGGGAACATTCTATCCAGGTTTCTGGTTGACTGCAGCTGGTTTTGCCGCTGCTGGTTGTCTCTGACTTTTTCAGCTCTGTGTGAGTGGTGTGAAAATTATTTCCAAGGCAAAACATTCTTTGTTTATATTTCTTGATCTTATCCATGGGTAGGAACAGTATAGGTAGTGGGGCCTTGCAAGCAGAGAATTCCTTTAGGAAAGTGTTAATAAAGTTGTATTAGGCACTGGGTACAATGTGGCTATAATTCAATAATTTGCAAATAGAGGAATTTGCTATGCAACGCTCACTCCCTTTCTGCATGTTGTGCCTGTGGAGTCGCTCCAGTGACAGCAACTGGAGCCTTGAACCACACTGTTGGCGTTGAAGGGTGTTCACGTGGACACCCTTCACTGTCTAGTCAAGTTGGAACAAGCCCCAATGTCACGTGGGGTTAATTAATAAAAATAAAAGGGGGACTGCTAGGCGTGGCCAGGGAGTCTCGAGAAGTTACCCACCGGAGCACGTCACTGTGTTGAAACTCACAGTTGTCTCTGTGTCGTCATTTGCAAGGCCTCGGTCTATCAGATCCTGCATATGGCACGGGGGCAGGCACGCAATGCCCATCGGGCTCAAAGGGCTTCAGCCCCCCCATCCCCCATTGTGTGTGGCAGCCCGGGCTGAGACAGCTTCCCGGGCACACACACAGCTGCACCTGAGTACTTCACAGGTCTTTGAAAGACCATTTGCTTGTAAATGAGTCTCTGTTGTTTTAGAGCCCCTGCATCCCCACTCTACCTATTGCTGGAAGAATTAGCCCCCCCCGAAATTTCTTCTTAGCCCCCCCCCCCTGAAATTTGGCTCTAGTTGCGCCTCTGTAAGGGGGTCTATGATCATCATAGGCCGTGACACTACAGTCCCCTCACTGTACATGATCTGTATCTTTGGATGTCGTGGAACAAGCCTTTGCTTCTACTGTTTATTGGAAGCCGTCAAGTTATCCAGCCTGATTCTACTGCAGGATCTGCCAAGAAGCTGGTGTCCAAGCAAAGTTCCCCAGTTAATATGCATCTGCAACACTCGAATCCTGAATTGTGAAGTGTCGAAGGGGATCACTTTACATAACAATATTCGCGGCCTACTTCACACAACTGTTTGTGTAATTAGGTTGAGTGTATCAAGTGAATATTCATGTACTTTATTGACGTACCATAAGTAGACATTTCTAATAGAATTTACTCACATATATATAGCAACAATATTGTGTAGAATTGTGTGTGAGCGAATTAATATTAATGGACAGGGAGTTGGTGATCCAGAGTTGGGATCCCTTTAACAATCTTTTGGGTTTGTGGTTATTTCCCAAAGTTTGTCAAGGCCCCTTCACAAATTGGACGCAGTCAGAATTTTTCTCCCACCTAAATTAATAGTAAAATTGGATCTATGGAGGGAATAGGGGGAGGGGCCACCTGCAAAATTAGTTAAGCTGTAGAGAATGGGGTTGCTGCAGAGGAATAACGTTTTCAATGTAGAAAAAACACAAAACATGTTTGCAAAGGCAAGCTCATTTTTCCTATGCCTTTGCACAACAATAAATATACAATATGTGCATTTCCATGTGTTTGAATATTTGCAGATCTGCGACTACTAGAAAGCTGCAGCTGCTGTGGCTTACCAGGACGGGAGTCCTTCATTATGTTTTTTGTGACATCTCAAAAAAAGTACATTTATTGCAAATGTAGGACTAAACCTCTCGGAGTAAGTCTAAATCTATTTATGGGAATCGAGCAATGACAAAATAAATTACTGATGTAATGTAATCTTAAAATATATTTTGTCAAAAGACTTAGGGCTAAACATTTTGTGGAATGCTTTCTTTTTTCAGGAATATTGAAAATGTGCAATGTTTCCACATGAATTGTGTGGCTCTGTCCAGAGACATTATATTTGTTTTCTATATTCACTAAGCTCGGTATAACCCCGTTCTCCTTTCATCCCCTCATTATTGTTTCTTCATTTTATGTCTACAATAATTGCTTTCTCTCATAATAAAAACTAGGCCAGTATTTCTGCCCTCCTCTTCTTCAAGTATGTCATCTGGTGATTCAGTTTCGTGATTCAGTGAGTCGCTTCCATATGCCTTATTTCAGCCCTGCTTCCGGTCTGCTTCCTTGCCTTTTTTCTTTGGAAAGCGGGAGTTGACCACACCTTATTCCTTACTTTTACTTTTCTTTTGGTAAAATACCCTCTCTAGTTGTCCCACTTTCACGGCTTTCCTCACCCTGCTTCCCTCTACCTGCACCATCAGACCTGCTGTCAAATCCCTTCCAGAGGGACTCGCACCTTATTCATCTCTCGGCCATCTTTTTATGTGTTTTTGTAAATGTTTTGGGTTAGATGTTCAATCTTTTTCCCTATGTTTTAAATTTTTATATTTCTATTTTTTTCTCTCTCTCTTTATTCGTGATTTTTATTGTTCAACGTTATTTCTGCAAACTAAAATATTCCCTGTGTTTCAGAACTCCTTGCATTTTAAAATATAGATGACAGCTTTCATATTTGGAACAGAAGTAACAAGGAGCTTTCATTTATCTCACCCCTTGTCTAGATCATTCATGTAATATCATGCTTTCCTCTCCTGAATTAATGCACCTTCTGTGGCCTTTCTTCTTTTATACAAACACTGTATTTCTATTGCCATCTTCCCAAGAGATGGACATTTGCACATTGGTACATCATGCATGTTGAATGCCTTATTTTGAATACTTTGTACAATGGGATTGCACATTAACGTTTTGAACTAAAAAAAAACCCAGAAATTCACTAGTTAGAGTTGGCAGTGCTAACTATAACTTGAGCTCCCGCCATGCACTGCTTATGACCTCACCTATGACATCACTCATGACATGTTCTATGACCTCATTTATAGCATCACTCATGACATCTCAAATTACATCATTGATGACATCACTGATTACTTCTTCCAACGGGTGTGCAAGTTTGTTTTACAGTTTACATAGTGGCGAGTACCTACCATATTAATTCTATGTAATTTAGTACAGCTTAGTTACTCTGTGTGCAGGTGACAGTTGACCACACTACGTTTTGGTTCTGCAGAAAAAGTTTCCAACAGGAGAAAGATTCTACATATTAGATACTAACTTTTGAGTTATTGCAATCTTGCCTGTATGATAATTTATACTTCACAAGGAAGAGTGTGTGCACCAGGTACTAACTTATGGATGTGTGTGTGTTTTGCATCAGACACAGTGCTATCTGTAATGTTTTCACCACAGTATGAAGGGTGCAGATGGAATAATCTTTAGCACCTTCAGATGTTGGTTATTTTTAGCACATAATGTCTTTTTTAACAACTGTTATATAGAATGTATTAGTAAATTTTTTTGTATGCTCTGTGGTGTATTTCTCATGAGAGTTTCACTGTTTGCAAACAGTGTGGTATAGAATGAACTCTCTCCATAGATTAAACACTGTTTACAGTACTCAGTTCTCTACTGATATCAACTTAATTTCTTAATGTAGGTTCGGTGTGTGTCAGGGGTTTGATACAGATAAAAGCTGTCTGTAGTAGCACCTTTGTTTTGGAATTGGCATTCACTATTTAGTCTTTCTCTGAACAGCTGTACACAGATTAAACACCAAACTCAAAGAAGGTTTCCCATATATCTGTGGTTGAATTGTTAATGTGAACTATGCTACGTGTAAACAGGAAGGGGTGGGAGCACACTGCTGACCTCCCAGCACAGTTCGGCCCTTAGCATTCTGGTAAATGCAGTTTGTAGAGCATGCTTACTTGGTATTTTGCTGGAGTGTTCCACCAAAGTTGGTGCAGATTAGTGCTGTCATCTCTAGACACATGTGTTTCTGGATTTTATCCGTCATCAGTAGAGATCAAAAACGATTTTCTTCTGGGTTTGCTGAGCAGGCTGCCACAATTCTTACAGGTCTCAGTACCGCGCACAGGTGCATCTCCACTAGCTCTTCAGCTCAATGGCTCAAGGGAGCCTTTTTAAACAGGAAGGGGTGGGAGCACACTGCTGACCTCCCAGCACAGTTCGCCCCTTAGCATTCTGGTAAATGCAGTTTGTAGAGCATGCTTACTTGGTATTTTGCTGGAGTGTTCAACCAAAGTTGGTGCAGATTAGTGCTGTCATCTCTAGACACATGTGTTTCTGGATTTTATCCGTCATCAGTAGAGATCAAAAACGATTTTCTTCTGGGGTTGCTGAGCAGGCTGCCACAATTCTTACAGGTCTCAGTACCTCTCACAGGCGCACAGGTGCATCTCCACTAGCTCGTCAGCTCAATATCTCAAGGGAGCCTTTTTAAACAGGAAGGGGTGGGAGCACACTGCTGACCTCCCAGCACAGTTCGCCCCTTAGCATTCTGGTAAATGCAGTTTGTAGAGCATGCTTACTTGGTATTTTGCTGGAGTGTTCCACCAAAGTTGGTGCAGATTAGTGCTGTCATCTCTAGACGCATGTGTTTCTGAATTTTATCCGTCATCAGTAGAGATCAAAAATGATTTTCTTCTGGGGTTGCTGAGCAGGCTGCCACAATTCTTACAGGTCTCAGTACCTCTCACAGGCGCACAGGTGCATCTCCACTAGCTCGTCAGCTCAATGGCTCAAGGGAGCCTTTTTAAACAGGAAGGGGTGGGAGCACACTGCTGACCTCCCAGCACAGTTCGCCCCTTAGCATTCTGGTAAATGCAGTTTGTAGTGCATGCTTACTTGGTATTTTGCTGGAGTGTTCCACCAAAGTTGGTGCAGATTAGTGCTGTCATCTCTAGACACATGTGTTTCTGGATTTTATCCGTCATCAGTAGATATCAAAAACGATTTTATTCTGCAGTTGCTGAGCAGGCTGCCACAATTCTTACAGTTCTCAGTACCTCTCACAGGCGCACAGGTGCATCTCCACTAGCTTGTCAGCTCAATGGCTCAAGGGAGCCTTATTAAACAGGAAGGGGTGGGAGCACACTGCTGACCTCCAAGCACAGTTCGCCCCTTAGCATTCTGGTAAATGCAGTTTGTAGAGCATGCTTACTTGGTATTGGTATAGCTCATGGATGAAGCACCTGCGCGCCAGTGAGAGGTACCGGACCTGATATAATGTTTGGCAGCCTACTCAGCAAACCCCAAAATACAAGACTGTATTCTCTACTGATGACGGTTAATAAACCAGAAACACGTTTCTAGAGATCAGCACTATCTGCGCCAACCTTGGCGAAACACTCGAAAATATCGGAGCGTGCTACAAGAGACTGCATTTACCAGAATGCCAGGGGCGAACCTTGTCTGAGAGGTCAGCGGTGTGCTCCCACATCCTGTTGTCTATTTAAAGTACTCCCGTGAGTCATTGAGCTGATGATCTCGTGGATGAAGCACCTGCGCGCCAGTGAGAGGTACCGGACCTGATATAATGTTTGGCAGCCTACTCAGCAAACCCCAAAATACAAGACTGTATTCTCTACTGATGATGGTTAATAAACCAGAAACACGTTCCTAGAGATCAGCACTATCTGCGTCAACCTTGGCGAAACACTCGAAAATATCGGAGCGTGCTACAAGAGACTGCATTTACCAGAATGCCAGGGGCGAACCTTGTCTGAGAGGTCAGCGGTGTGCTCCCACATCCTGTTGTCTATGCTACGTGTAAAGCCATATCATTTTATACAGCAATATGCGGGAAAATGAAGCTTGGATGAAGTCATCAGTAATGTCATAAATTATGTCATTTGAGATGTCAGTGAGTTCATAACTAATGTCATAGAAAATGTCATGAGTGATGTCATATCCTAGGTCGTAAGCAGTGCATGGCGAGGGTGCAAGTTATAGTTAGGTGTACTAACTATACCTGGTGAATTTCTGTGGGTTTTCTTTGTTCAAAACGTTAATGTTGACACTGACAAATTCAGCTAACTATAATGTTACTTCAACCTTTGTTTTTTCAGTGAAATTCTAAAGTTTTTACCTTTTTTAAACGAAAGCAGATATTTTTATTACACCTAACTATAACGTTACTTTAACCTTGGGGTTTTCTCAGTGAATTTCTAGGGTTTTTTAAACATAAAATGATAGTTAATCACCATACGTAAATGTTCCCCCCTGCTGCACACAGCCATCGGCTGTACGTGGCGGGGGTTGGCTGAAGGGCCTGGCCTGCGACCAGTTCCTGCAGCCAACATCTCATACAGCTGACCCCACACTGCACGGCCTTTGGGCGTGTGCAGTGGGGGGTTGGCCATAGGGCCTGGCCTTGGGAACCCCATCTGAAAAGCCACTCATTATAATAAAGGGGAGTGGGGCCGTGCTGCTCCCTTTCAAGGCCTTATTGGACCCTGGGGACCCCATCCCCAGGGCCTTTTTTGTATTAAAGGGGAGGAGGCATGTGCTCCCCACCTGAGCCTTGATAGGCCCTGGGGACCTTAACACCCAAGGCCAGTCATTAAAATGAAGGGGATTAGTGTCTACCCGGCCCCCCTCCCCAAGCCTTATTTGACCCTGGGGACCCCATCACCCATGGCCTTTTTTTCATTAAAGGGGAGGGCAGGCGCATGGCCACCTCCCGAGCCTTGAGAGGCCCTGGGGGCCTCATCCCCCAGGGACATTCATTAAAATTAAGGGATTCATTTTGGCATCAGGGGCCCCATCCCCTGGTTACCAGCTACATTTTAAAGGGGGAGAGGGGAGAACACATCCCTCCTCCCCAAGCTGATTTCAGCCCGGGGACCCCAGCCCCCTGGGTCCGGTACTGAAATTACAGGGAAAGGGCTCACAGCAATAATATTTGGGGGAGGGGAGCATGGGCCCCCCTTCCTGGGCTGATTCCGGCCACAGGGCCCCCATACTGAAATTAGGGAGAGAGGACACGCAGCCCCCCTTCCCTGGCTGATTTCGGCTCCCAGGACCCCATCCCCAGGGACAGGCAAAGTAACGTTGAAAGCAGTAGGGGAAGCCCCAAGGCTCCCACGGCCCCAGTCGGCTGCCCGCATTTCTAAATGCTGCTCATTCAGGGCAGGAGAAATATTTAGATCTGTTTTGCTGCCCACAGTGATGCTGGCAGGGAAACAGATCTAAAGTCCACTCCCAGCAGGCAAGAGCATTTTTAAAGCTCCTGCCTGCTGGGAGCAGACTTAGAGTGTGTTCCCGCTTGGGGGGAGATTTAAAAGTGCTCCTGCCAAGCGAGAGTGAACACAGGTTTCCCTGCCCACACCGCTTTGAGCAGAGAAACCGCTATGTCCTTGGGGTGGGCACCCCAGGACATAGCTGCCGAGCAGGTCCTGGCGGTGTGCTCCTCTGGGCCATTAGGGGCTCAGGGAGAGAGGGTGCATGGCCCCCTCCCTATTTGCTGCATTTCTTGCCTTTTCCGGTTGGGGTGGGGGCCCCTCTCCCACTGGCTGCATTTTCGGCCCCGGGGGTGGGCTCTTTGAGGCCTTTAGGGGCACTGGGACGAAGCCGCACTGCCCCCTCCCCATAAATAATAGGATCAGCCTGAGGTGGGCCTACCAGGGCCTCTAATGACTCAGGGAGAGGGGCCATGCATCCCCCCTAGCCATAAAAATTGTTTTGACCCGGAGGTAGGCTCACCAGGGTTTCTATAAAAAAAAAATCATCCTGGCTGCCATTTCTTTTTACCGCCCACGCTAGAGTCTCGCGGGATCGTGACAATTTTTGCCCGTTTCTATTTTTTGGCCCCAGCGTGTCCCTCTCTGTCTCCCCGACCCATGGGGTCTAGTGCATCAGGGTATACCTACACTACCCCATATATCTTTTTTTTTTTTTTACACAATTTCAGGACAGGGGACTGTTACTGACAGCCAATAAGATGGCCCAAGGGAAATAAAGGTTTCTAGGCCAACCAGAATGCTCTATTGTTAAATTGGCACTCCCACTAAAGCCTTGGAGACTCTCTCGAGCCCAACTGCCAAAATATACAATTATTTTTTAACCTTAGTTTCTCACAAATTACTGAACAGATTTAAACCAAAATCACAAAAATCACAATCTGCAGACCAGGCTCTAGCTTCCTGCTGAATTTTTGTGTAATTCCATTAAGCAGGTTTTGCTGTAGCGCTGCCTAAAGAAGTATCTGGAAAATGCATGGAGATTTTATGTTTTGGGACCCCCTTTTTTCCTCAGAAATTCACTATTTTCTAACTATAACATGCCTATAACCTTTAGTATTTTGAGTGAATTTCTACAGTCTTTTTAATGCTATTTCTTAACTATAGCATCTCTGTAACCTTTGGCTTTTGTGAGTGTGTGAGAGTTTTTGTGGGTGTGTAAGTAGGGGTGAGAGTGGCTGTATGGGTCTGTAAGTGGGTGTGTGAGTGTGTTTGAGGGTGTGTATGTTTGTATGGGTCTGTGAGTAGGTGTTTGTGTGGGTATGTGAGTGTGTCAATAACTGAATGGCTGTATGGGTCTGTGAGTGACTGTGTGGGTGTGTGAGTGGGTATGAGTGGCTGTATGTGTATGTGAGTAGCTGCATGGGTCCGTGAGAGGGTGTGTGAGAGGTGGTATGGGTCTATGAGTGGGTGTGTGAGTGGTTAATGGAGTGTGTCAATGGGTTCGTGAGTGTGTGGTAGGTGAGTGGGTGTGTTAGTTCTTGTGTTGGTCTATGAATGGGTTTGTGAGTGGTTCTCTGGGTCTATAAGTGGGTGTGTGAGTGGCTGTAGGTGAGTGAATCAGTGTGCAGTTGGTTTTCTGGGTCTCTGAATGGGTGTGTGACTGGCTGTATTGGTGTGTGAGTGGTTGTGTGAGTTTGTACATATATATGCAAGTGGTGGGTGTGTGAGTAGGTGTGTGAGTAGGTGTGTAAGTGGCTGTGTGGGGCTGCGAATGGTTGTGTGACTGGCTGTATATGTGGGTGTGTGAGTGCCTGTGTGAGTCTGTGTTTGGGTATGTGAGTGGTTCTAACGTGTACTAGAGGGCTAAACACTTAGTCATCAACTTTGTTTAGGGAAATAGTTGTAAACAGAAGTGTGTGGTCCTGGTATTTGGTGAGGCTTGCTCTTGGGTACTGGTCTTTTATAGGATGTAGGAGATCTTTCTTTAAAGTGAGAGCTGTGTGTGCAAATGGTTTCACCTACCAGTACATATGATATGTGGCCTGAGGCTGGGCAATACACAGTGAGCTCTGCTCAGGGAGTAACTTATATGTTAACGAGGCACAGAACTTTGAACATCTGTCTAGTAGGGGAGTAGTGATTGAGCTTTGCTTAGGTGAACAATTGTATTCAGAAATGCCTGAGCCTGGTAGTAAGAGAAGTGTTCACCTGTGGACTTGACTTTTGATGCAGAGCTTTGTTTAAAGTAGGAGCTGTGTACAAGTGGTTTCCCCTGCTATTACATGGTATGTGCGGTCTAAGACTGGATAATACAGTCAACGCAGTTCATAGAATTACTTGTATTTTAAAGAGGTTTGGACATTTTATCAACTTATATGGGTAGTAAAGGAGTAGTGACTAATCAGTAAGCTTTGCTTAGGGAAAGAGTTGTATGTTGAAGGGTCTGGCCTTGGTACAATGAGAAGTGCACCTGGAGACTGACCTTTTGATGCACAGCTTTGTTTACAGTGAGAGCTGTGTGTAGAAGTGGCTTCACCTACCATTGCTTGGTATGCATGTGCTGCAGCTAAACTATTAATGCTCAGTTATGTTCCAAGAAGGCAGAAAGTTATTTAGAGGAACAGTAAATATATCTCACGAGAGACTACCCACTTCAACCTTTTAGTGAGAGTACTATATACTTAAAAACCTCAAAAGTTAGTGTATGTTCCAATGTCCAAAAATAGCTTGTTATTACACAACAGAACAAACTTTATTACTTGACAAGGATCTTCAACATAAACCTCTGACTCTGAATTGATGTCTTCAGAGACAGACCAGTACCCCAGAACAATTACAAACTGGATCTTAAGTAAAATACTTTAATTAACACCTTAACAAATGAGCTAACCTGCTCATTGACACACCATTATACCACAAAATACATAACCTATTATTATGCAAACCTACTATAACAATAATTTGCATCCTCAACATAGATTATTATAAGAACCGTAGTCCCCCACTAGACACTCCACCCAGCCTCTTCCACAAACACAAGTCACCCTGAACATAGCTCTTCATGCAACAATGTGTACAACAGACCATTGTTTTTCCAAAGTTCTATTACATACAGTTTTTACCAAGGATACTCCTACTTGACAAAATCATAGTACAACTTCAAATGAATGACCTCGTCATCATCATTTATTGATAGTTCGAAACATTTTGTGTCATCATCAAAAGATAGAAGTATAAAAACATTTTAGACAAATACAGACATTGAATAATTAAATAATCTCAAATATCCAATGAACACAGATATAAATCACATTAAAAAGTTAAGATCAAAGAAAAAACATGCGAATGACACATCATTTCGTCAAATAGCTGACACTTTACATCCGATTGACTAAGCTATGTATAAAATTCAAGAAACACCCACCACCCTCAGGCAAAATAAAGTCAGATAAGGAAAAGAAAATTGGGGCCTAATTTCAAACAATAACTAACATTTTACATCTAATTAACCAGCCTATGAACAAAAATTTAGAAACAGCCACAATCACAATTGAAGAGGTGTTGCTTTTGCATACCTTATATGCTTCTCCTCTAGTGGATAAGCTCAAAGCCGTGCTCATTGGAGCAATCCATTTAAACCTAGGTTTTGCATAGAGTGGGCAGAAAAACAATAGATGCGCCTCACTTTCAAGTGCATTTTTACAATAGAGGCAATATTCAGAACCCAGGTTTATCTTCCTCTAACTGGGGCTGAAAGTTGCTACGAGAAGAGACCCATACCTAAATTGGAAGTACAAGGACCGGGCCCGAACTGGGCGGATGAAATCCAAGAATTCCTTGGCCTTGAACACTGATTTTTGGAGGAGAAAGGCACTTGTTAGAATCCCCTGTGAGGATGAATTGTCCCTGAGCCTAGTGGCCTGCTCTTTCCTCATCTTTTTAACTAAGGCAGCATCCCCTCTCTGGATGGATTGTGGCTCGCTCCAGAACTTCCCCTGGCCCAGCTCACTCCAACCTTTCTTGAGCGCCCCTAACCATCTGATTTTCACCCCTCCATTGGCCAAAATGATATCCTGCAGTCCCTCTTTAAGGTGGCACAGTTAATCATTGCCCTCAATTCAGATCCAGTACAGTACAGGTCTCAATGCCACCAATGATGAGATCTCGTGAATCCCCAGATTCAAGCATAGCGGGACTAGAGGTGTGCCCTTCCCTAAATTCACCAAGCTTCTGACAAAGTTGTTTTCTGCTATACTCAATGGACTAGTGTTACAGTGCCCTCTTAGTTCCACCCCATAAAGAGGAGCCCCCCTTCCTTGTAGTTACAGATTTCCACTGCTGGTTGTACAGGGGACCATGGTGCTTTTTTGGCCAACTTGAGTATAGCTCCAGCCCGCTGCTTTATGGATAAGGTGCTCCTTAAAATCTGAAGGTCCCTAGATCCGAACTCATCTAGCCTGATTCCCAGGTAGTCAAACTCCTGGACCCTTTCAAGAACTTCCGACCCCACCTTAATGACCCCACTCTCCCTGCCCTTCTTAGTATACGTCATGTATTTGGTCTTAGAAGTGCTTATTTCAAGACCAAAATTACTGCAAAACTGGTGAAAACTATCAATCACACTTTGCAGGCTCCTCCTAGTTTTGGGCAGCAACAACGTATCATCCACAAAGAGAAGGGCCAATATTTTTCCTCTTGCCAGAGTGGGGGAATCATTAGCACAGTTTGTTGAATAGGCAATACAATTATTGATGTAGAGAAGGAAAAGGGTTGGGGCAAGTACACAGCCCTGCCTAACACCTTGGTTGACAGGCAAAGCCTCTGTTAATTCTCCTTTTACTCCACAACTTTCTTTAGCAAAATTCCCCTTATGCAGTAATCTAATGAAATACAAGAGGTCAGACGGAGTCCCCATCCCCGAGAGCACCTCCCACAATTTCCCACTGGGCACCCGGTCAAATGTGAATGCCGCAAAAATATTGTCCCTGGCCAGGTCAACCTCACTCCATTTAACCAGGAGGAACCAGAAGACCTGTTCAACACTGGTAACCCTTTGCCTAAATCATGCCTTAAGCCCTGTTAGGATCTGCTTGTCCTCACACCAACCCAACTGGCACTCTAGTAACTGTTTGCAGAAAATGTTTTGGAGATTGTCTAGTAAGCTGAATGGGCAGTAATTAGAAGGCATGCCAAGGTCCCCCTTTTTGTAAATTGGAATGATCTCCACCCCTTTACAGGATAGGGGAATTGCTCCTTCTGCTGCAATGGCATTAGAAACCACATTGATGTAGGGCACTCAGACCCCAGGATCAGCTTGAATTTTATCAAGCCCTGGGGCTTTCCCTGGCTTAAACGAGGCCACCACATGTTTGGTTCCTTGGAGAGAAAAGATTACTAAAGGGGGGATCTGGCTCTTCATACTGAAAACACTCTCAATTCCATGTGGTCCCTCAGGTGCAGGGTTAGGGAAATACAAGCTCTTAAAATGTGCTACCTAATCGCAGGGCAAGATAGATGATTCTGCAGGATTTCCTAACCTCCCTTCACTTTTACTAACTATAGACCAGAACTTGCTCTGGTCATTATTCACAGCGGAGACTAACAAATTGGCCCACATATCATCCCCCCATGCTGCTTTTGCTGCTCTTAAACTTGCCCGATAACTCGCCCTGTACAGCCTTCAAGTTTTAGTGTCCCCCCGTTTTAAAGCTTACAGTAGCTTTGCCTTCGCCATTTTACATTGGTTGTTAAACCACCCTTTTGGTGGCTTTGAGTGCCCCCCAACCTCTCCAGTTAGGACGCTCCTCAACTTAGAGGGTAGCATATGATGTTCAGCGTGGATCAAAATCATTTTTCCCTCCAATTGGCACATAAACTTTCCATATGAGTGGCCAGAATTGAATAGAGGGCCCTGAGACCCTCCGGAGAGGAGGCTACTGGTTCCCATCTCAGGTTCCTCCTATTGTTTGTAGCTACAAGCTGCCCATAGGTATGATCTACAGGTGCAGGGCATGGGTGGGTCATTGATACTCTCAACTGTAATGACAAAGGGTTGTGGTCGCTCTCATCTCGCTCTATTACCACCATGTCAGCCATCTCACTCCGCAATCTTACATACAGGAGGATATAATCAATTCTCCTGTGATAGGAACCTCATCTAAAGGTTGGGGCAAGCAATTTATCTGATGGGGAGTGCCCATTGCAAGCCCTAATGCCATTGATAATGGTGAAGTTCCCAACCTGCAAGGATGCTCTTGACTGGAACTGCTTTTTAGAGGGGACTACGTATGGGATACCCACATCAGGTTCTCATCTCTGTGTAAATCACGAGACAGAGTCTTCAGCTCAAAAGTGAGGTTTTAATCCCTTGCTTTAAGCATGTTATGGTTACTGACATGCTCCCCTACAAGTCTGTACAGCAATTGTAACATTCTAGATTCCTGTCTATAACTGCTGCTCCTGTTGTAAATATTGATAATCAAGAGGGGTCATAAATTTCTCCTCAAGAAAACCAATCTTAAAATGTCAGGGGAATCCAAGTGAAGGGCCGCTATTGAATAGGATAGAGTGGCTCAGGCCAAAACTAATAAGCAACCTGCGGGGTACCCTACACTAGACTTGATTGCTGCTACATTATAACTGCACCTATTTACTTGATTAATGCCCATGTTTCCTGAAACAGGCATCTATCATGGGTGGCAACAAATCTACCCCAGTCGGTATCCCCAAGTTTGGTCCTTGTTCCTGCTATGTTCCAACTTAATAGGAGCGTCTGTGGTCGTGAGTGAGATGGACTGTGCAATGAGGCCTCCAAACCATCCCCCTGCAAACTTTCTGGGGTTCCAAAGAATGGAGTTTGGGTATCGAGTCTGGGACTAGTCTGAAAATCTATAGTTCTTATGGACCATGGCTGGCATTCCACGACATGCTCTAGGGGCCCAGAGCTCTCAGTCCCACCACTATATTTACCCTGGCCAGTCACTTCTTTTTAGAGATTAAAACTTAATATCATTACAGCCATCAAAGTTAAGTTTGTAGTCTCTCCTCCCTCCAATTTTTCACATATTTTTCCTACAAACAATACTTTTCAAATAGTGTTTCTAATTTTCTAGTAGTACATGTAACTTTATCTAACATTATAAGGAAGTAGAAACTAACTTTTTTCAACACTAAATCTGCTACTTTATAAACATACCTACATATGTTTCCAATTGTAAAACACATCATAGGCAGAAAAAGTATAAAAAAATAAAACAGATATCATCATCAAACTTTATTTGGCTTAAAAAGGCCATAGAAGCACATAATAAAAACAACAGTTCATAAACATACATTTTTAAAACTTCATGGTTGACATAAATAACAGATGTAAAAACAAATCTCATAAGCTATGCATCAAGATAAAAACCTAAAAATCAGATCACAGAGTAGTTTCCAAAGTCCTGTATTTATTTGTAATCCCCAGCGCACAATGATCACATTTTGCTACACCTCCACACCGTTCCATACTACTCAATTGTTGCAAGAAAACTAAAGCTTCCTCATATAATCTGATATTAGATGAACGCAAAATTGGAACCAATTAGCATTTCCGCGCATAAGAATATAATTGACAAAAAATAATAAAGTGCATTGTGCTTTGAGAAGAAACATTATCACATGGGCACTTAGGCAGTATAGAGTTCCAATCAGCCTTTCTAGGGAATGCCACTAGGAAATGTACTTTGTTAAAACAAAATCTTGTAAGATAGAACCTAAAATTCACATTAAAATTGATGTAAAGTAAAACTCACAGCTCAGGAACAATTGATTAGACTATAGTTAGTGCTGGAGCACAATTTATTACAATCCTCCTGATGGAATCTGGATTACCTTTCTATGAACAATTCTTTTACCTGCAACTTTGTTTGTGCCTCTACGTTCTTTGGATTGTGGAAGAACTCCAGTAAATTCAAATCTGAAAACAATTTAACATACTTGATCCAGGAAATTGCAATGGCATTGTCCAAAGAAAAGCAGTCTGCCAGCAATTCCCTTGAATGATTGCTTCCGGGTTTCCCCAAATTCTTATCCAGAGATGTAAAGGTTCCAATTTAATTCTGTCCACCAAGGGGACCAGACCTACCTCAGAATGGTACATAAAAGATGGTCTAGATTTAAGGGACACCTAGGAGTCTATGCAGAAATTTGTTTTTGACCAGCTGTTATTGATCAGCACCCTCATACTCCCAAACAGTAGCTCCATAAATTGTCAAAGAAATACACTTGCTTTTATAAACAGTAACCAACACTTGCACAGGTTTGTGCCCAAGTCAGCAAGCAAAGCTAAAAACTGACTTCAGAGCTCTTTGGCATTCGATTGCCTTGGTGTTAAATATGTGGTTTGTAGGAAAGTGCCTCTTTTTGCATGGTTAGTCCCCATTTTTTGCCTGATGCCTGATGTGATTTCAAACTGTAAGTGTACTGGGTCCCTGGTAAACAGGTTCCCAGTGCCAGATCTGTGTCTCAAACACTGTGCCATGATTGACACCGCTTCAGCTACCCCTGTAACTCCCTATTAAATGGTGCCCCTGGTACTTAGGGCATGGGTACTCTAGAGGGTCCTGTGGAGCTGCAGCACTGGTTGTGCCACCCCAGGGACCCCTCACCAAGACTAAGCATTCTGCCATTGCAGGCTGCGTGTCTAGGTGTAGATAAAATTAGGAGAGTCAACATGGCACACAGCCCTGTTTGCCATGCCACCCATACACTGCATAACATATAGGTAAGTCACCCCTACTGCATGCCTTTAGCCCTAAGGCAGGATACACTGTATCCTATGTGAGGGCATGTCAGCATGATAAGATATGCCCCTACAATGTCCAATCTATTCTGAGATAATGTAAGTGTACAGGGAAGCCATGAGGATTACATAGGCTGGATACTTGTCAGCACAAGTTTTCATGCTCCATGATGGCTTCACTGATTTCTAAGATGTTTGGTACCAAACATCTTGTCTTAATCAATCCCCACTGATGCCAGTGTTGGATTTAATAATACATTCACACAGGAGACCCTTTTAGAGGGCCCCCTGAAAACCTACCAAGCACTGGTGTGGTCTCTGACTTGTTTTCGCCAGTCTGCCACCACGAGACATGTTTCTGACCTCGTGGGGTGAGAGCCAGCGCTCTCAGAGGACATAGACAAAGCCTGCTGTGGGCAGAGGTGCTTCACAACTCCTCCAGGACAGGATTGGTATTGGCACAAGACTTCATTTTGGACAAATTGAACAAATATTGTTCCAGGCCATTAATATAAATGAGAAACAATAAGTTTATTTAAATTCATACGTTCCTGACCACCAGTGGTGCAGGTCAGAGGCGAATACCATGCACGCCTCTTTGGTATCAGGAACACTCCCCTCCAATTCAAAAGGAGCCTGCACTCGAGATATGGAGAAATTCTTTATTTAGCAGCACTTGCTTCAAAAACAGGAACGCGTTTCGGCTGTCCTTCCAGCCTTTATCGACACTTCTGGAAAGCAATAATAAGAGAGCCTATCTTCTGCACCTTGTCACCAGCCACAGATAAACCTCATGCATAACCCTTTTCTCTTGAGTTTAAGTATTTCTGACCTAGAACCCATCACCCAACCAGAAAGCATCATGGTTTTGAATTTTACTGCAACACTCACTATTGGTTGAACCTAATTTAATCTCTCTGCACATATTGTACTGGATTTGCAGCTCTGCTATCCCAATAGATAAGCTTCACAATGTGATGCTTGAGTACTGGATCCACGGATCCATTATAGCGCTCAGCGTGGCCCCGTGTAAATTCGCAATGGATCCACAGATTAGGGCAACACCATTAGAAACTGTAAAACACCAATGTAAACATGTAGATATAGATAGGTTATTCTTATCTAATTCTATTCTCTCCTTTCCTTTTTAAAAATCATAAACATAGCACGGCAAGCTATTTACTTGGTTTTTCCCCCAATATGTGCACTCTCCATTAAGCCATTCCTCCATACACTTTTCCACAAACCCAGTTTCCATGGCAACCAATTTCAAAATCCTTAAAACGATCTTCAGGTGAGAAGTGCATAAAGGGTAGGCTGCTCCGTAAATCTGAAGAATAATTTCATTGGAAATCACTGTATACATTGAAAAAAATGTAAACCTATTACAGTAAGTAGAAGAGAAACTTTTTGCTATCTCCCAATCAGAGTAAAGAATTTAGAAGGCAGTTCTTCACTATCTAACTTACTGTACTACAAGTAAACCTTCAGCCGATCTCAATCTTTCCTGGTTTTCCCCCTATTTCACCTCACTCTCCATGCTCAATATTGAAGTTACTCATTCTACTAGTGACTCCTCCTGTACCCAGATCCTCTATACCAGTATCATGGTGAGAGTGTGGATTGTGGGACACAGCTTTGTCTTTTGGACAAGACAGCATGCAAAAACTTGTGGCATTGACAAAGGTGTAGGATTTTCTCAAGTGGGCGTCACTTGCACTGGCCAGAGAGCTATGATGTGGCATCAATTGTTGCATATGATTGAGAGCATATTGGATTGTGAGCACCCAGACCTCATGATTATGCACTGTGGTGGAAACGATCTGGGCATAATCACAGGGGTTGGACTAGAAATCCAAATGACGAAGACATTTGTGCAATTGATGGAATATATAGAGGCAGTGTGAGGACATAGAGCCAACTTATGTCAAAGGCAGAAGTGGCAGTGTTGTTTAAAGATTGTGAAATCTAGGAAACATGTCAATAAAACAATTTCCGATTTTCTCCGTGACCAATATATGGGCTCCATTTACCCCAATAGAGCCCACTTTGACATGCCAGGAGTGTTCTGAGAGGAAGGAGTTCATTTCACAGCAGAAGGGAACCAGATCTTCCTTAACAACATTGATGAATGTATGCAGTTCTACATATAGGTGTGCAAAGCACACTATAAACACAAAATCTCATTTTCGCGCCACCCATATAAGAAATAACAAGTATTTTTTATTTTCACAGACAATTTGTAATGTATCAACCAGCTCTGCGGATCTATCACAGAGCCAATTACCAGGGCCATAGCATAGTTCCAGCTGAATTAAGCTTCACTGAGGATCCCCCAAATGCAGGTAAATCTAATTTTTTTTTAAAGTGTCTGCAGAGGAGTGTAGGACAGTTCCTGTGTGTGTGCAAGAGAGTTTGCATTGTAGTCTATGTTAATGTATGCACGTCTGTACATGAATGTATGAGGGTGTATGTGTGACTGAATTGTCTCTTGTATGGAATTGAGTCTCTATCGGTATGTAAATGTATGTTTCTCTCTTTCTGTTAGTTTGATGATCAGTGTGTAAGAGTAATTGAATAAAGAACTTTCAGTAGAAATATCTGTTGCTCTATGTGTGTGTCACTTTGTTTATGAGTGTGTGTGAGACTAAGGGGCCGATTCCGATTCGGGCCGGAAATCTCTCCGACCGAGCCGGACTCAGAGAGATTTCCGACCGAATCGGACTCTGGCAGCCCGACCGAACGAGTACGATGCGCACGTATGCCATCGGACTCGAGTCGGTCGGACTCCCATTGAAGTCAATGGGAGCCAGTCGTACAACGCGTACGCGGGCTCCCATTGACTCAATGGGTGCGAGGCGGACAAGGGCCCCCCCTACAGCGTGTACGCGGCGAAGCAATTCGCGCCGTACACGCACAGGTAGGGGGGACCCATGGGTCCCCTCTGTGTGCGACTCGCGCGGCCACGCGTACAGGGGGGTCCGACACGGACCCCCAAAGTACGGCTCTGACTGCTCTTTCGAACTGGAGTGCGCGGCTCGGTCGGTCTGCTCGCGGCGCGCATCGTACTTACCCGGCCGGGGAACGTCTCCATTGCGCGGTGCGAGTCGAGTCCGAGCGAGTCGGTCGGTGCGGTTCGAGCCGGGAACAAGTCGGTCGGAGCGGTCGGGACGCCCAGACGAGTCGGTCGGCGAATTCGCATCGTACTCGCTCGCCCGGACGCGCGTACGAATCGGTCGGGAAATAGGGCTCCGAATCGGATCCGGTTAAGCCGAATCCGATTCGGAGCCCTACAAGCCGAGATCGGAATCGGCCGCTAAGTATTTGATGTCTTTTTCCATGTTTGTGTCGGGATGTCAGTATAGAGGCTTGTGTATAGGTGACTATATGGCTCTGTATGTGTTAACTTTTCTGTGCCACTGTGTGACTATCTCTGTAAATTTAGTTCACTCCTGTGCATCTGAGTGAGTGAGTAAGTGAGTTAGTTTGTATTTGAATTTTCATTTTAACAGTTGTGTGCGTGTTATTTACTGTCTGCTAGTGTGGGTATGTTTGTGGTATTGTGCTAGTAAGTGCATATATTTACACCTGTATGTCTGCCTGTTAGAATATGTGTGGGGTATTGTGTCTCATGGGAGGAAAAATATATATATATATATATATATATATATATATATATATATTGTTGATTCTCGCTTGAAGTCTCCTCGAAGAAAAAACGAGCGTAGTCCCAAATCAGTGCAAGATATTCTTTATTGCCACCAAGCTAGTCCGCCATGACGCGTTTCGGCCGTACCTCGGCCTTGATCACATGACACGGCTCAAACTGTGAGTAACTAATTTAAAGTGCTAGTGCTCAATTTGCATAAAAGGACATAGACAACATACTATATACATTTTATACTCTGGAATTATACATTATAAATAAGTAAAATTCTTGTGTATATATATTTAAAATAATCTGTATATATTTTAAAATTCTTATATGTATATATTTACAATAAACCTCCCAGTTTAACATTTTCTGCATACAGATCCCTGAAATGCTGAATTATGTAAAGTTGCCTCAACTCTACAAAGGCAAATTGGTCCGCCTAATATATGCTTGAATGCTTTACTGCCAAACAGGCGGAGTCTATCTATCTAATGTCCGCAAAAAGTTTCTAAAGTGCATATGTGTAGTAGATAAGTGTAGTGAAGCCCTATGAATGAAGTGCATAAATAAGATAAAAATATATAAGAAAGAAAGGATGTGCTGTATACCATATATTGCCGTACAACCGTTATGATATTTTCTGGGACGACAATATAATATTCATTATAAATGTATAAATACATAAATTGATCTAATCAATTAAATCTGTAAGCACATCCGTATATTCCCATATAATAATGGGCTATGGGTATTGTCTTAATGACATATGCTTACGGATGCAGATTCAATGAGGCCAGGGGAAATCAATGCAATCAATATCAGTAGGTGGGATCAAGCAGCTGTAAAAACCTGATTTTATGGGGTATGTGAGATTTTTAAACATCTATATTTAAATTACAATACTGATTCAACCTCCTTCTGTTAAAATACATAAAATACGATATACAAAGAAAATATTTTTCAAAAATTTCAAAGAATTAATAAAATTCATATATATTCTCACAATAAATATATTCATAAAATACTGTAGATAAATATAAATAAATATAAATATGTGCAAAATCAGATCTCATAAATGCAAAAGATGAGAGGTATTACCTCTAACCAGAACCTATATATAATCGCCAAACCTATAGATGTCTAATTGTGGCACAGATCTTTTACATATTATTGACTCATCAGAATTTATAAAGTGCAAGTGCTATCATCCTAAAACACAATGGGAAAGTTACATCTAAATATCATAGGAATCCATACAATAATAAAATCATATAAATACCCATAAAAAATGATGATGATGATGATAAAACCTCCTAAAATCACATTAATATTTTGTATGTGACATTATAAGTTTTGTGTAATATTTGTGTAATTATTAATAGGGTCTCGCATTCATAAATAGGTGTGCAAATCTTCTGTATTATTCAGACCTCCTGGGTGCTTGGAGTCGAATTCTAAAATGTATCTTGTTTCTAGGCGTCTTAATTTGCCTTCCCGATCACCACCTCTCTTATGGGGCGGAACCGACTCTATAACATAGTATTTAAGATGTTTGAGGTCACTGTCGTGAAACTCCTTAAAATGTCTAGCGACCGGGTAACTAGCATCATTATTTGTGATGGCCCTCATGTGCTGCAAAATTCTTTTGTGCACTGCCAGCTTAGTGCTACCTATATATTTTAATTTGCAACTACATTCCAACACATATACTGAAAATTCAGTCTTACATGTAAGGTGTTGGGTAATATTGCGTATTTTATCATCGAATGCAGTGCGATAAGTACTGGTATTGACACCCTGTTTGCATGCTTTACATGTAGTGCATCTAAAAAATCCTTTCCTTGCTGATAACCATGTGGTTCTTCCCTGATCTTCTGGGCTGCTTCTTACCAATGCATTTCCCATACTGGTAGTTTTTCTAAAAGTAATGGAAGGATTAATAGGTAATAATTTGCCTATGATCGGATCATCACGCACAATGGGCCAATTCCGTCTAATGATATTTCGAAGTTGTTCTTCCTGTTTTGAGAAACCTAATATAAGTCTGATCGGTTCCATAGTTTTACTTTTATCTTCAGACTTATTGTTGTACTTTAGCAGGTCTGACCTCGCCTTTTGCTTTGATTTTATTATAGCCGCTTCAATTACCTTGGTTTTATATCCCCTTGCTAAGAAGCGGTTGCGACATTGTGCTTGTATAATGTCTGCATCATCCTCATTGCTACATATGCGTCTTATCCGTAGCATTTCACCATATGGGATGCTGTTAATAAGGTGAATAGGATGTGCACTAGATGCATGTAATAACGTGTTGCCTGCCGTAGGTTTCCTAAATAAAGTGGTCGTGAGGCAGTTGTTCACTATTTTGATTTGCACATCTAAAAATGTAATTTCTGTTTTACTGATGGAATATGTAAATTTAAGGTTGACATCATTCAAATTCAACTGATCTATAAAGTCCATAGCACTTTGTTGAGTTCCATTCCATATAATAAACAAATCATCTATGAATCTTAACCAGCTTATGATCTGAGTTAGGAATGTTTGTTCATATTTTCTCATTAGGACCAACTCCTCCCACCATCCCATAAACAAACAGGCATAACTGGGGGAGAAGCTGGCCCCCATGGCAACTCCTTGTGTTTGTTGGTACCTTTGATTATTGAAGGTAAAAAGATTGTTTTCCAAACAGAACAGCAACATATTTAAAAGCATTTTGTTGTGTTGTGCATATCGTATGGGTCTGTTGGAGAGGAAAAATTCCACAGCCCTGACTCCATCCCTGTTTCTAATACACGTGTAAAGGGACGAAACATCTAGGGCTATAAGTAAATAATTCACATTCCAGTTTATATCTTTGACTTTTCTCAAGAAATCACTGGTGTCTTGCACATACGATTTTAAATGCACAACATGCTCCTGTAAGAAATAGTCTATGTACCGGGACATATTTTCTAATGGCCCATTGCATGCAGCTATGATGGGTCTGCCTGGCGGTCTATCTATATTTTTGTGTATTTTTGGGACAAAATATAAAACCGGTGTAGTTGGATACTCTTTCTTTAAAAATTTGTATTCGTCCCAATTGATTAGACCCAAACTTTTCCATGCAAGTAGTTGAGAGAAAAATTGTTCCTGAGTTTGTCTATATTTGAACATGGAACTTTTCCGGTAGCATTCTGGATCATTTAGCTGTTTGTAAGCTTCTTCCAGGTATTGATCCAAGGGCCAAAGTACTATATTTCCTCCCTTGTCTGCGTTTCTTATGACCACTTTGTTGTCCTTACTCAATTTCTTTATCAGTGATTGGTAACTTCTTTCTTGGTGAGTTGATTTGGTTTTGGATCTATTCATTGAATGATTCAACCTTTTGATCTGGGCCACCAATTGATCACTAAAAATATCCAAAGAATCTCGAGGCATAATGGGTACAAATTTAGACTTGACTTTGAAGGGGGTGCTGGGTTTGGCAGTTGTTGCTGGCAAATTATCATATTCATGGCCATTGACATATTGCGAGGCTCCAGTATCAGAACCAAGAGCAGAATTACTATGTCCCAATTGCAGTTCCTGCATATCCTGTAACAAGCTTAAATCCGAGACTAAAAGGCCTATGGGTTCTGGCTCAATACTCAATGTCTCAATACGGTCTGACTTATCCTTAGCTGTTTTAAGTAGATGGAATTTAGTAAGCTTTAATTTTCTAATAAATTTATATATATCTGCCCTGGTTTGTGTATAGTCAAAGTTAGATTCCGGGCAAAAGGATAAACCTAATGACAATAATTGCTGCTCTGCTTTAGTCAAATTAATATTGGCCAGATCTATAATAGTATTATGAGAAGTGGTATTGGAATCTGCTGTAGTGATATTTTCTGGATGTACATCCTCTATCTGCGATTCCCTCGACCTCGCCCCCTCTTCTTGTTCTCTCCTTTTTCTCTGGGCTTGTCTTCTCCCCCTTCTCCTCTTGGTGTCCCTGCTGCCACAGGTCCCTTGTTTCGTGGTCGTAGTGTTTCTTGTCGACTTCTTTTTAAAATGTCCAGCTCTTCCCCCAACGTTAGTCTTATAGCACTCTGTTCCTGTCTCCTCCTTGATGTTTCGGTTTCTGATTCACTATCGGGTGCAGAGCTTAAATCTGACATTGACACAGATTCCATTTGGTGTTGATCTCTTTCCTTGGTCTTTGCACCCTGTAGTCGTTGATTAGCTGTTGCTGTTCTCAGTGAATCATATCTCCGTGCGAAAGTAAACACTTGTCCATTGGCGTAGTCATCTCTGTCACGCCTGAATTTGTAAGTTTTTCTCGTTTTAATTTTGTCTTCTTCTTTATTGAGTCTACTTGTCATATCCTCATGTAATTTCTGTCTACTTTGAGGATCCCCTTGTTGTTGAATCTCGTGCTCCAATGATTCAATCTTAGTTTGAAGATCCGTTCTGTCAATCTCCGCATACTTGACTAGTATCACTACTAGTCTGCGGGAGGATTCGAGATTGCATTGCGCCCACTCAGCCATCATCAGTGGATTCATTGTTTCATAACTGGGGGCGATCATTATACGGAGGCCCCTGGGAATTCTCCCCACATCCAGGTACCTCTGTAACGATCGAGCCTCCCACCATTTCGATTGTTCTTGCCGCTTCAGCTTTTCAAGCGTCCGATAATTCTCCTTTAGTCCCTTAATTCTTGCATTGTTTTCCCCATCTGCATCCCTGGTTGCACTCTGTATAATTACAGGGTCCTCAGAGAACATTTCCTCTGCCGCTGATTCTCTACTTTTGAGCGTGTCGGCGGACATGCTTGGTGGTTGTATATTGTTTAATCTGTCCCAATACGAGAATACTCTAAAAGGATCAATGTCAGTAGAGTTTCCCTGTATTGTGCACACCTCCTCTCCTGCACATAACAATTCTCACGTACCTGCTGGCGGTCCACCTTCGGTAGGAAGCTCCCGCTCTCGCTAACACTCCTCCGAGCAATCCAAGAGGTAGGTGCTTCACCGCCCGCAATGCCGCCAGACAGGAGAAATCTTCGTTTGTATGTCACGCAGGGGGCTCCGGTTGTTCCGTTGTAGGAATTCCTTGTAGTGCCCCCGGGGTCCCCGCCAACGCAGCTCTGCGAGCCCGCAGAGCCAAGGCAGGAGAAACCCGGAAGATTGACTTGCCGATCCGGAGCCTGCTTCTTGAGGGGGGGTCTACGAAACGGAGGCAGCCTCTCCGTGAAATATTGTTGATTCTCGCTTGAAGTCTCCTCGAAGAAAAAACGAGCGTAGTCCCAAATCAGTGCAAGATATTCTTTATTGCCACCAAGCTAGTCTGCCATGACGCGTTTCGGCCGTACCTCGGCCTTGATCACATGACACGGCTCAAACTGTGAGTAACTAATTTAAAGTGCTAGTGCTCAATTTGCATAAAAGGACATAGACAACATACTATATACATTTTATACTCTGGAATTATACATTATAAATAAGTAAAATTCTTGTGTATATATATTTAAAATAATCTGTATATATTTTAAAATTCTTATATGTATATATTTACAATAAACCTCCCAGTTTAACATTTTCTGCATACAGATCCCTGAAATGCTGAATTATGTAAAGTTGCCTCAACTCTACAAAGGCAAATTGGTCCGCCTAATATATGCTTGAATGCTTTACTGCCAAACAGGCGGAGTCTATCTATCTAATGTCCGCAAAAAGTTTCTAAAGTGCATATGTGTAGTAGATAAGTGTAGTGAAGCCCTATGAATGAAGTGCATAAATAAGATAAAAATATATAAGAAAGAAAGGATGTGCTGTATACCATATATTGCCGTACAACCGTTATGATATTTTCTGGGACGACAATATAATATTCATTATAAATGTATAAATACATAAATTGATCTAATCAATTAAATCTGTAAGCACATCCGTATATTCCCATATAATAATGGGCTATGGGTATTGTCTTAATGACATATGCTTACGGATGCAGATTCAATGAGGCCAGGGAAATCAATGCAATCAATATCAGTAGGTGGGATCAAGCAGCTGTAAAAACCTGATTTTATGGGGTATGTGAGATTTTTAAACATCTATATTTAAATTACAATACTGATTCAACCTCCTTCTGTTAAAATACATAAAATGCGATATACAAAGAAAATATTTTTCAAAAATTTCAAAGAATTAATAAAATTCATATATATTCTCACAATAAATATATTCATAAAATACTGTAGATAAATATAAATAAATATAAATATGTGCAAAATCAGATCTCATAAATGCAAAAGATGAGAGGTATTACCTCTAACCAGAACCTATATATAATCGCCAAACCTATAGATGTCTAATTGTGGCACAGATCTTTTACATATTATTGACTCATCAGAATTTATAAAGTGCAAGTGCTATCATCCTAAAACACAATGGGAAAGTTACATCTAAATATCATAGGAATCCATACAATAATAAAATCATATAAATACCCATAAAAAATGATGATGATGATGATGATAAAACCTCCTAAAATCACATTAATATTTTGTATGTGACATTATAAGTTTTGTGTAATATTTGTGTAATTATTAATAGGGTCTCGCATTCATAAATAGGTGTGCAAATCTTCTGTATTATTCAGACCTCCTGGGTGCTTGGAGTCGAATTCTAAAATGTATCTTGTTTCTAGGCGTCTTAATTTGCCTTCCCGATCACCACCTCTCTTATGGGGCGGAACCGACTCTATAACATAGTATTTAAGATGTTTGAGGTCACTGTCGTGAAACTCCTTAAAATGTCTAGCGACCGGGTAACTAGCATCATTATTTGTGATGGCCCTCATGTGCTGCAAAATTCTTTTGTGCACTGCCAGCTTAGTGCTACCTATATATTTAAATTTGCAACTACATTCCAACACATATACTGAAAATTCAGTCTTACATGTAAGGTGTTGGGTAATATTGCGTATTTTATCATCGAATGCAGTGCGATAAGTACTGGTATTGACACCCTGTTGGCATGCTTTACATGTAGTGCATCTAAAAAATCCTTTCCTTGCTGATAACCATGTGGTTCTTCCCTGATCTTCTGGGCTGCTTCTTACCAATGCATTTCCCATACTGGTAGTTTTTCTAAAAGTAATGGAAGGATTAATAGGTAATAATTTGCCTATGATCGGATCATCACGCACAATGGGCCAATTCCGTCTAATGATATTTCGAAGTTGTTTTTCCTGTTTTGAGAAACCTAATATAAGTCTGATCGGTTCCATAGTTTTACTTTTATCTTCAGACTTATTGTTGTACTTTAGCAGGTCTGACCTCGCCTTTTGCTTTGATTTTATTATAGCCGCTTCAATTACCTTGGTTTTATATCCCCTTGCTAAGAAGCGGTTGCGACATTGTGCTTGTATAATGTATGCATCATCCTCATTGCTACATATGCGTCTTATCCGTAGCATTTCACCATATGGGATGCTGTTAATAAGGTGAATAGGATGTGCACTAGATGCATGTAATAACGTGTTGCCTGCCGTAGGTTTCCTAAATAAAGTGGTCGTGAGGCAGTTGTTCACTATTTTGATTTGCACATCTAAAAATGTAATTTCTGTTTTACTGATGGAATATGTAAATTTAAGGTTGACATCATTCAAATTCAACTGATCTATAAAGTCCATAGCACTTTGTTGAGTTCCATTCCATATAATAAACAAATCATCTATGAATCTTAACCAGCTTATGATCTGAGTTAGGAATGTTTGTTCATATTTTCTCATTAGGACCAACTCCTCCCACCATCCCATAAACAAACAGGCATAACTGGGGGAGAAGCTGGCCCCCATGGCAACTCCTTGTGTTTGTTGGTACATTTGATTATTGAAGGTAAAAAGATTGTTTTCCAAACAGAACAGCAACATATTTAAAAGCATTTTGTTGTGTTGTGCATATCGTATGGGTCTGTTGGAAATCTCTCCGACCGAGCCGGACTCAGAGAGATTTCCGACCGAATCGGACTCTGGCAGCCCGACCGAACGAGTACGATGCGCACGTATGCCATCGGACTCGAGTCGGTCGGACTCCCATTGAAGTCAATGGGAGCCAGTCGTACAACGCGTACGCGGGCTCCCATTGACTCAATGGGTGCGAGGCGGACAAGGGCCCCCCCTACAGCGTGTACGCGGCGAAGCAATTCGCGCCGTACACGCACAGGTAGGGGGGACCCATGGGTCCCCTCTGTGTGTGACTCGCGCGGCCACGCGTACAGGGGGGTCCGACACGGACGCCCAAAGTACGGCTCTGACTGCTCTTTCGAGCTGGAGTGCGCAGCTCGGTCGGACTGCTCGCGGCGCGCATCGTACTTACCCGGCCGGGGAACGTCTCCATTGCGCGGTGCGAGTCGAGTCCGAGCGAGTCGGTCGGTGCGGTTCGAGCCGGGAACAAGTCGGTCGGAGCGGTCGGGACGCCCGGACGAGTCGGTCGGCGAATTCGCATCGTACTCGCTCGCCCGGACGCGCGTACGAATCGGTCGGGAAATAGGGCTCCGAATCGGATCCGGTTAAGCCGAATCCGATTCGGAGCCCTACAGCGAGATCGGAATCGGCCGCTAAGTATTTGATGTCTTTTTCCATGTTTGTGTCGGGATGTCAGTATAGAGGCTTGTGTATAGGTGACTATATGGCTCTGTATGTGTTAACTTTTCTGTGCCACTGTGTGACTATCTCTGTAAATTTAGTTCACTCCTGTGCATCTGAGTGAGTGAGTGAGTTAGTTTGTATTTGAATTTTCATTTTAACAGTTGTGTGCGTGTTATTTACTGTCTGCTAGTGTGGGTATGTTTGTGGTATTGTGCTAGTAAGTGCATATATTTACACCTGTATGTCTGCCTGTTAGAATATGTGTGGGGTATTGTGTCTCATGGGATGAAAATATATATATATATATATATATATATATATATATATATATATATATATATATATATATATATATATATATATATATATATATATATATATATAAATAAATAAAATCTACTGGCGGTCGCCAGTAGATAGTTATAGTTAGGACCTAGTTTCCATAGGAAACTCGTTTTTCTCAATATCTTTGGCGCCGGTTGACGAATCTTCGCGAAATTTCAAAACTTGTAGCCCGCTCCGGTCAGCTCCTGTTTTGAAAGTTTCGGGGTGATTCGGCAAGCGGGGGCCGAGAAAAAAGGGGGGTCCCAAAACGTGTTTTCTCCATGTTAATTTCCATAGGAAACTTTAGACACGGCTACAGCCCGAACTGATGAACGGAATTACACCAAATTTGGCAAAAAGGTAGCCGTTGTTTCAGAAAGAGACCTTTTTGTTAAATGGTGTAAATCCGTTCAGTAGTTCCTGAGAAATAAAAAAAAAAAGAGGTCAAAAAATGCATTTCCCATAGGAAACTTTAGACACGGCTACAGCTGGATCTGCTGAACGGAATTACACCAAATTTGGCACAAAGGTAGCCCTTGTTTCAGAAAGAACTCTTTTTCTTAAATGGTGTAAATCCGTTCAGTAGTTGCTGAGAAAATCAAAAATAAAAGTTTCAATATTTAGAGGCACGGTGGATCCGCGCACCCTCCCGACCACGAGCTTCATTCTAATTGGCTGTCAACACTCCAAACCAGGAAGTGTTGGCAGCCATCTTGTGACTCGGTAGAACCGAGTCACAAGAAAACAGAAAAACAATCGCGTAAAACAAGAAAAGGGGGCAGGGTAGAAACACCCTGACCCCCTAGGCCTGCTTAGGGGGTCCCACAAGGACCCCCAGGGCCCAAAAAAGCATTTAAAAAAAAAAAAAATTGGCAAAATGCGCGACGGATCCGCGGATCCGGCCGCAAAACTAAAAAAAACGAAGCGCGGCCTCCCGCGCTTCGTTATTATTTAGCCCCCGGGTGGGCCAAGTCCCGGGGGCAATGTTTATATTGTGAATGGGGGGCCCAAGGGGGCCCCCCAGCCCCGGGGACTGCCACCCCCTGGGGCTTTCTTTACATATTTGCGGGGGGCACAATGCCCCCCCGCAGCCCCGGGGACCGCCACCCCCCAGGGCTTGTATTTTAAATGGGTGGGGGGCCTCCAAGGCCCCCCCAAGCCCCGGGGACCACCACCCCCTGGGGATTTTCTTAAATATTTGCGGGAGGCACATGGCCCCCCCGCAGCCCCGGGGACCGCTACCCCCCGGGGCTGTTTTTTTAAAAATAAAGAACCTGTGTGGGGGGGCTCTAGCCCCCCCACATGCCCTGGGGACCGACACCTCCCCGGGGCACTAACTATGTAAATTCGGGGGTCCATTACAGACCTCCGAGCCCCGGGGACCACCACCTCCCCGGGGCTTTGCCAATGTTGGGAGGGGGGCCGCGCGGCCCCCTCCTGGAGCCTGTGATGGCCCTGGGGACCGCCACACCCCAGGGCCGGCTCCTGCAGTGTCCCGGGGTGCCCACCCCCGGGACACTGCAGTTTGCTATGGCAGGGTGGAAGCCGCGCGGATCCCGTCCTGCCATAGCAAACTGTGGTTTGGATTTTGGAAGAGAGAGCAGGAAACCTGCTCTCTCTTCCAAAATCCAAACCACATTGCTTTTCCACACGGGGAGCTGCATGTCAGCAGCTCCCCATATGGAAAAGCAATGCCGGCTCCCGCAGGAGGCGGGAAGCCGGCGGGACCGTGGGGGCATTGGGGCTCCCCCCACGGTCCCCAATGAGAGGCCAGGCCCCGGGGGATGGGGTCCCCGGGGCCAGAAGTGGCCTGGGAGGGGGGCCACGCAGCCCCCCTCCCACCCAAAAAAATTATTAAATGAAGGCAGGCCCCGGGGGATGGGGTCCCCGGGGCCAATAGAGAGCCTTAGGAGGGGGGCCATGCAGCCCCCCTTCCTATAAAAAAACACTATGTGTGGCCATGCCCCGGGGGATGGGGTCCCCGGGGCCGGAATTGGCCACGGGAGGGGGACCCACACGGCCCCCCTCTCATTTACATTTTTTTATTTTTAAAAAGGGGACTAGGCCCTGGGGGATGGGATCCCCAGGGCACAAAAAAAGGCAAGAGAAGGGGGGGCCACACAGCCTCCCTTCTTAAAAAAAACGAAAAAAGAAAAAAACGACATCGCAGCTAGGCCCAGCCCCCTCCCTGCAACACTCAGCAAACACACCCCCTGGCACGTTTAAAGTTGGGGAATTAATTCCCCTTGAATACTGAGGGACCCTGGGGGCCAACTAGCCCACCAGGTACCTCCAGTATGCGCCAGGGAGCTGCGTTGCAGAGAGGTGTTCAGAGGCCATGCCCCTTTTTACACCTCTCTGCAACGCAGCTGTGTGGCGCTTACTGGAGGTACCTGGTGGGCTAGTTGGACCCCAGGGACCCTCAGGATTCATGGGGACTTAATCCCCCAACTTAAAACGCGCCACGGGCGGGTTTGCACAGTGGTGAAGGGAGGGGGCGGGCCTGAGGTGACATGTGTGTAAACACGCCCTGTGGCGCTTTTTAAGTTGGGGAATTAATTCCTCTTCAATCCTGAGGGTCCCTGGGGTCCAACTAGCCCACCACTTACCTCCAGTAAGCGCCACAGAGCTGCGTTGCAGAGTGGTGTAAAAAGGGGTGTGGCCTGGGCCACCTCTCTGCAACGCAGCGCAGTGGCACTTACTGGAGGTACCTGGTGGGCTAGTTGGCTCCCAGGGACCCTCAGGATTGAAGAGGAATTAATTCCCCAACTTAAAAAGCGCCACAGGGCGTGTTTGCACACATGTCACCTCAGGCCCCGCCCCCTCCCTTTACCACTGTGCAAACGCACCCCCTGGCGCGTTGTAAGTTGGGGAATTAATTCCCCTTGAATACTGAGGGTCCCTGGGGGCCAAATAGCCCACCAGGTACCTCCAGTATGCGCCAGGGAGCTGCCTTGCAGAGAGGTGTTCAGAGGCCACGCCCCTTTTTACACCTCTCTGCAACGCAGCTCTGTGGCGCTTACTGGAGGTACCTGGTGGGCTAGTTGGACCCCAGGGACCCTCAGGATTCAAGGGGACTTAATCCCCCAACTCAAAACGCGCCACAGGGCGCGTTTGCACAGTGATGAAGGGAGGGGGCGGGGCCTGAGGTGACATGTGTGCAAACGCGCCCTGTGGCGCGTTTTAAGTTGGGGAATTAATTCCTCTTCAATCCTGAGGGCCCCTGGGGACAACTAGCCCACCAGGTATCTCCAGTAAGCGCCACAGGCCTGCGTTGCAGAGAGGCGGTCCAGGCCACGCCCCTTTTTACACCTCTCTGCTACGCAGCTCTGTGGCGCTTACTGTAGGTACCTAGTGGGCTAGTTGGACCCCAGGGACCCTCAGGATTCAAGGGGACTTTATCCCCCAACTTAAAACGTGCCACGGGGCGCGTTTGCACAGTGGTGAAGGGAGGGGCGGGGCCTGAGGTGACATGTGTGGAAACACGCCCTGTGGCGCGTTTTAAGTTGGGGAATTAATACCCCTTCAATCCTGAGGGCCCCTGGGGGCCAACTAGGCCACCAGGTACCTCAGTAAGCGCCAAAGGCCTGCGTTGCAGAGAGGTGGTCCAGGCCACGCCCGTTTTTACACCTCTGTGCAACGCAGCTCTGTGGCACTTACTGGAGGTACCTAGTGGGCTAGTTGGACCCCAGGGACCCTCAGGATTCAAGGGGACTTAATCTCCCAACTTAAAACGGCCACAGGGCGTGTTTGCACACATGTCACCTCAGGCCTCCCTCCCTTCACCACTGAGTAAGTTTTAATCCCCCTGCCCTAATATGTACTAGGGCCTTACAGAGGAGGTCATGCTAATAACAGGGGTACCCCAACGCATAGTGTTCCCTAGTGTATGTAGGTGTTTTCACTGTATTCTAAGTGTCTTTTAGCATAGCACTGGCTCTAGGCCTGGTTAGTCCGAGTCAGTTACCACCAGTACCCATCTGAAAAAGTTGTGGGCACAGGATGATTTTGCAACAAGGCCTCTTTCTGCTCCTCTGTTGGTTCTTTCTGCACATGTCTTGCTTCTTCCTGCACTTTTGTTCGTTTTTGTGGACTTCTGTTGCTTCTTTCTGCATTTCTTTTGCTTCTTTCTGTGCGCTTTTTTCATCTTTCTTCACATGTCCTACCTCTGTAGGCATAGTTAGAAACTAGCATTTAAAAAACCTTTGAAATTCACTTAAAAAACCATAGGTTTCAGGCACGTTATAGTTAGAAATTAGCATTTAAAAAACCTTTGAAATTCACTGAAAAAACCATAGGTTTCAGCCACGTTATAGTTAGAAATTAGCATTTAAAAAACCTTAGAAATTCACTGAAAAAACCATAGGGTTCAGGGGCGTTATAGTTAGTTGGACATTTCACTCATACAAAACCATAGAAATTCCCCCGTTATAGTTAGTTCAGCTAACTATAACCCGCGCCCCCGCAAAGCACTGCTGATGACGACACATATTACATCACTCATGACATGGTCAGTGACATCACTGATGACATCACTGATGACATCTCAAATGACATCACTGATGACATCATCCGGTGACTGTGTGTTTCTGTAAAGTTTAAATATGTTTAATATATATAGGGAAAGGCGCATTGAAGAATGAGTGGGTGTATAAGTGTCTGAATGGATGATTTAGTAGGTGCATGACTGACTCTATAAGTGAGTGATTAAACGTATCTTACTGAATGCATGGGTTAGTGACTAAACTGTGTGAATGTCTGTATCCGTCTGTCTGTTTGTGTGTAAGCGGCTGCATGGGTTTGTGAATAGCTACATGAGTTTCTACATGGGTTTTTGATTGGTTGTCTGAGTATCTGTATGGGTGCCTGAGTGTTTGTGTGGGTGGGGTGTGTGTGACTCTGTGCATAGATGTGTGAGTGGGTGATTCACTGGGTGCATGGTTTCAAGAGTGCATCTGTGATGGACTGTATGGGTGGGTGAGTGTGTGTATGGGTGTGTTAGTGAGTGAATGTATATCTCAGTGGTACATGTGTGAGTAACTACATATGTGAAAGGCAGTATATATGTGTGTTGGAGTATATAAATGGCTATAAGTGAGAGTGTGTGATTGTGAGAGTGGCTGTATGGATGAGTGTGTACTTGTATCAGTGATTGTATAAGAGTGTAAGAATGTGCTACTATTTGTATGAGTAAGTGAGCTGGTGTGTGTATAACTGTATAGGTGAGTAAATGGCAGTGTGATTAATTATTTGCATGACTGACTAGGTTTGTGAGTACCTCTATGGATGAGTGGCGGTGTGTGAGTGTCTATATAGGTGTATGAGTGCATATGATAGTCCTGTACTGAGTGACCGTAAGTATGAGTGACTGTACGGGTGAGTGAGTGGATGTGTGTGTAGACCTAAGAATCAGTGAGTGTGCATGTAGTTATTGGTGTTGGAGTGTCTATGCTTTTGAGAATGGCAGTCTGTAATTTAGAGAGGGTGTATCAAAAGTTATATTAGGGTGTGAGAAGATGCATGAAATTATCACATGGATGATGTCATCAGTGATGTCATCAGTGATGTCATTTGAGATGTCATCAGTGATGTCATCAGTGATGTCACTGACCATGTCATGAGTGATGTAATATGTGACGTCATCAGCAGTGCATTGCGGGGGCGCGAGTTATAGTTAGCTGAATTAACTATAACGGGGGAATTTCTATGGTTTTGTACGAGTGAAATGTCCAACTAACTATAACGCCCCTGAAACCTATGGTTTTTTCAGTGAATATATATATATATATATATATATTTATTTTACCTACTGGCAGTCGCCAGTAGGTAGTTATAGTTAGAACCTAGTTTCAATAGGAAAAGCGTTTTTTGTTTTGCCAATAACTTTGGCACCGCTTGACGAATCTTCACGAAATCTTTAAAACTAATTGTTCATTCAGGTCAGCGCCTGTCTTGAAAGTTTGAGGGTGATTCGTGAAGGGGGGGCCGAGAAAAAAGGGGGGTCCCAAAACACGTTTTCTCCATGCTAATTTCCATAGGAAACTTTAGACACGGCTACAGCCCGAACTGCTGAACGGAATTGCACCACATTTGGCAGAGAGATAGCTCTTGGTCCAGAAAGCACGCTTTTGTTTAAATGGTGTAAATCAGTTCAGTAGTTTCTGAGATATTTAAAGATTTACAGATATCGATATTTGAGAATTGTGAGATCTGATTGGCTGAGGCGCTCCGAGCACGAGCTTGCCTGAGATTGGCTGCCAACACTTCAAACTAGGAAGCATTGGCAGCCACTTTGTGAGTCGGTTGAAACGAGTAGGGGGAAAAGGGGGAAAAAAAGTAGAAGAGGGTAGGGTAGGAACACTGTGAGCTTCCTAGGGTGGTCAGGGGGTGTCACAGGGAGTCGGAACGTAAAGAAACATTTTTATATGTTTTCGGCGGGATTCACGTAGGAACTGGAAATCACGGCGGGAAAAAGAAAAACGAAGCGCGGTGTCGAGTGCTTTGTTTAATTAAGCCCCCGGGTGGGCCAGTTCCCGGGAGCAATGTTTAGTTATGATGCAGGGTTTACTTCTGTCACGGGGACTGGCACTTCCTTGGAGCAAATATAATGATTTGGGGGGGTACGCGTCTTCCCTCCGTGTCCGCTCCAAGGAGCAGCACGTGTATATGTTTTCATCGGGATTTGTGTAGGGACTGAAAATCACGGCGGAAAAAAGAAAAATGAAGCGCGGTGTCGAGTGCTTCGTTTAATTAAGCCCCCGGGTGGGCCAGTTCCCGGGAGCAATGTTTAGTTATGATGCGGGGTTTACTTCTGTCACGGGGACCGCCACTTCCTTGGAGCAAATATAATGATATGGGGGGGGTACAGGTCTTCCCTCCCTCTCCGCTCCGAGGAGCAGCACGTGTTTGGAGGTATACATAAAATTGAAGTGTGATCTTTGAGGTATGCAGACACAGGTTTATTAACATTCTTCCTAGGTTTCTCAATCTGAGGACAGAATTGATTTGACCATTTCCACTTCTGTCTTTGGCATACATTGGAGAATACAAAGACAGTTTGAGGCAAAAGCAACATTATATGTCTAAAGGTATCCTTCATGAGCCTTTCCAGACCTACCTCAGTCAATGTACCTAGGTGATTGCCACCACAGTGCACAATCATGAGGTCAGGGGGTTGGAGATGCAAAGAGGGTTTAACCAAAGGCAACAATTGGTGCCCCTTTAATCCTCTCTGTGTAAACCATTTAATGTCCACATTTTGTAAACCTAGGTCTTTGTTAATACATCTGTGTTCAGCATACCTTTTGCACTAGAAAACATAGCTGTGTCCTACGATCCATACTAGCATTTTGAAGGTATGGCTGGAAGGAATGAAAAGATGTTTGTAGCTCATGTAGTCCGTTGGTAGAACGAGAGATATGTTGAAAGGTGGAGAAGAAGCTTTTTTTTGAGAAAACGATAACTGATTGGGTGATGAAGAATATTGTGTAGTGAAAACTAGGGTGCGTGTTACTTTCGTGAAAAAGTATGTTTCTGATTGGTTAATAAAAAATGTTTGAAACGTACACTACTTGGGATACGATCAGACGTGCGGAGCGCAACCACACCTGCTACTTGCATTTGGAAGGTACTGTTCTGAACTTAAAATGGTGAACTTGTGACCTGCACCTGCTGTTGAATGTTCCAGAAACTGTTAGGATGAAGTATGGTGAACTTATGACCTGCACGTGGCGTTGAATGTTGCAGAAACTGTTAGGATGAAATTTGGTGAACTTGTGACCTGCAGCCTTCCCTGAATGTTGCAGAAACTGTTGGTATGGAAATTGGCGAAAAGGTGATTGGGGGAGTAGAAATAACTGTGGTATTAAAATATGAAATGCAAAATTGATTAGAACTGGTAAGCTATTAAAGTTAATTTTTGAAAATGAGTAGTATGTCTAGAAGAAGTGTATTCTTTAAAATTTGCAGTAGTATTATTAGATATAGGCTTCTGAATTGTTGTAAGGGTTCGGGGCTGTATGGTGATGCGGCAGTGTGGGGGAGTGTCCAATCCACAAAATGAGAGAACCAGTTTGGGGCATTTTAGAAGAGAGTTAGAGAGGGTTAATATGAGTAACCAATAGGAATGTGTTTTGCAATTTGAAATAATGAAGGAATTATTTTGATTTGTTATGTACATGTATTTATGTGCGGAAAGAGATGGAAATTTTGCCATTACTGGTTCTATTCTTGACGAGAGTCTAGAATTACATTTATTGTCTGAAAAAGAAAATATTGCATGCGTTTGTGAAATATGAAATCTGCATACCAATTACAGAGGTGAGTTACAAATTAATAACGTGTGTTATATATTGTGTAGTAGTGGTTAAGTCTTTGAGGCGATATTTTTAAAGTTTGAAAATATTATTTTAAAAATAATCTAGTGTTTCCGAAGTGTGCTGTTTCTCATTTGTTACAAAATGTGCATAGAGTGTGAGTAGTTGCTGAACAAGTACCCCATATATATTTACGAGTTTTCGAGGAAGAAGTGTAGCTTGTCATGTTTAAATCAGTATATGGTTTTGAAAGTGAGGTACAGAATTAATTTGGGTTCCAAAATGGATTCGGGCAACATAAAGAAAATGTGGCACGTTTGCACGTTGTTACTTGTCGAAAAATAGTGGGGAGGGTGAGGGGTTTAGAAGAGGCATGTTTTATTAACTTGAGGGAAATAAGAAAAAAAAGAAATGCTGCATGCAGATGTTGTGCTCGGACTTTTGACACTGGTGAGCTATATTTGTATATAAGTGTAGGCAACTGTCACAGTCCCTGGCTGTGCAGAATGTGCAGACATTAGAAGGCCGGCAGATCGAGAGACTAAGACGGACACGTCCCTTTGTATATGTATTTTTACACGTGTTATGCATCGGGAGATTCGTTAAATATATAACAGTGGTATATATCTATTTGTATGTTTCTTTTGAGTATGTGCTACTAGGAAAAGATACAGCTCCATGTACGCTTGCTTTCAGTGATATGGTGACACTCAACTGTGATATGAAAAGGGTATCTGCTTTGCATTTGGATAGAGTCAACACTGTTAGTAGTTGCTGAGTAGTGAAGAATTAAAAGACAGATGAGGTGAAATACATGGTGGTAAAGGGATTATTGATTATGGTACTTCGTATGAGTATCTGGGAAGGTATTGTTGAAGTGCGCCATATATATTTAAGTGTTTTTGTGAAATGAGGAATGCAGTCTCTTATGTTGAAAGGTCTGCATGGTGTTGCGAGTAAGGTACAGGGTTGAATTAATATCGAAAATCGGTTCGGTCAATGTAAGAGAAATAGGGATGTTTGTAGATCGTGCCTTGTCGGAAAATACAGGTGGGGGGGGCCGTTTGTTTACAAGAGATATGTTTTATGAATGTGTGAGAGATAAAAAAGAAATGGAAATGTTCCGAGCATATTTTGTGTACGAATTTGTTCACACTGGTGAAGAACATGTGAATATAAATGGAGGGAATTGTCAGGGTCTTTCCCTGTGCTGAATCTGCGTATATTAGAGGGCTGGCAGATCAAGAGTTTGGGAAGGACACGTCCCTTGACCCCCCCTCCTTCCTCCCTCTCTCTAACGGTTTGTCTCCCGTGGTTTGTAAAAGGAATGTAAGAGAGACCCATGTTCCCTGAAAAATAGCACTTAGACCTTGTCTGGCTAGTGGTGGCATCTGTGTAGCACAGAGAAAGTTGCAATCGGTTTCAGTGGTACACGAGAGCAGTGTGTGATGTTGCAAGGGTTACCTGGTCTTGTGTCTAAGATACAGGGATAAATTGGGGTCCAAAATCGGCTAGGGTAATGTACAAGAAATGGCCTTCTGCAGATTGAAACTTGTGGGAAAATACTGGGGGGGGGCTTTAACATGGTCATGCTTTATTAACTTCAGTGAGATGAAGAAAATGAAATGTTGTTTGCACACTTCGTGCATTGGTTTGTGCACACTTGTGAAGCACATGTGAATATAAGTTAATGTATTGTCAAGCTTCCTGCTCGTGCTGAACCTGCATACATCACAGGGGCGGCAGATCGAGAGACTGGCAATGACACGTCCCTTGAGCCCCCCCCTCCCTCCTTCCTCCCACTCTCTAATGGTTCTTCTCCCGTCGTTTATAAAAGGAAGGTAAAAGAGGCCCATCTACCGTTAAAAATAGCACTTAGACCTTCACTGGCTTGTTGGTGGCATCTGTACAGTGCAGAGAAAGTTGCAATCGGTTTCAGTGGTACACAAGTGCAGTGTGTGATGTTGCAAGGGTTACATGGTCTTGTGTCTAAGGTACAGGGATGAATTGGGGTCCAAAATCGGCCGGGGTAATGTACAAGAAATGGCCTTCTGCAGATTGAAACTTGTGGGAATATACTGGGGGGGGCTTTAAGACGGACATGCTGAATTAACTTCAGTGAGATGAAAAAAATGAAATGTTGTTTGCACCATTCATGCATTGGTTTGTGCACACTTGTGAAGCACAGGTGAATATAAGTTAAGCTATTGTCAAGCTTCCTGCTCGTGCTGAACCTGCGTACATCACAAGGGCGGCAGATCGAGAGACCGGCAATGACACGTCCCTTGAGCACCCCCTCCTGCCCCCGCTCTCTAACGGTTCTTCTCCCGTCGTTTCTAAAAGGAAGGTAAAAGAGGCCTATCTACCGTTAAAAATAGCGCTTAGACCTTCACTGGCTTGTTGGTGGCATCTGTACAGCGCAGAGATAGTTGCAATCGGTTTCAGTGGTACGCAAGTGCAGTGTGTGATGTTGCAAGGGTTACATGGTCTTGTGTCTAAGGTACAGGGATGAATTGGGGTCCAAAATCGGCCGGGGTAATGTACAAGAAATGGCCTTCTACAGAATGAAGCTTCTGGGAAAATACTGTGGGGGGGGGGGAGGCTTTAACACGGAAATGCTTTATTAACTTTGGTGAGATGAAAAAAATTAAATGTTGTTTGCACACTTCGTACATTGGTTTGTGCACACTTGTGAAGCACACATGAATATAAGTTAAGGTATTGTCTTGTGGTTTGTGGCATCATGGCCCTGGCCTGCCTTGCTAAGTTGTCTTGGGCCTGGCTGCCATAATGCTTTTCTTTGCACACATTACTCTGAAACGTTGTTCTATAGACCTCTGCTCTTGCCAAGTTATTTTAGCACTGTCTGCATTTTCTATCTTTCACCTTTTCTCCTGTTCTCTTTGGGCTCAGTCTGCACAACATGTACAAGGTCGAATAACAACGTTTCCTTGTTCTTGCTGATTTGGCCAGTCCCTCGCACCTAGACATAACACTAGGTACAGCTGCCATGGAGAAATTAGGGTGCTTTTAACATTGCGGTTTGCCCGCTCTAGGAGCACTTGGAGACAACCTTTCCAGGGAGAAGAGCTGTTATTGTCTGCTGATGTAGTTTGGCATCTAGAGACTGAGGTATGGGGGTTCGCTAGTCAAAGCCCAGAGGTCTTCTATTTTTATAATAAACTAGCTTCCAGCACGGGGAGGGTGGTAATGTTAGTTAGACATATATCCACTGCTTTATGAGATGCTTTCCCCGTTTGTATTCTATGGAGTTGTAACCATGCTGATTATATTATTCATATGCATTATGCTAATAGTACTGACACGTGTACTGTATCTTAGAGTACGTAAGTTGAAATAAACATTTTAACCTATACAGTGTCTCTTCTTACGCACGTTGTGGACAGGTACGAGTGTGACGAAAGAGTGTTCTTGCCTCTGCGAGTCCTGAGAGAGAGATACCGTGTTCTGGGTTGTCTAAACATTGGTACATTGGTGCTGATGGGACGCTAAGGCTAGTTGGGTTGGGGTTTTAGGTGCTAAGGTCTATGGTAGGCTCACCACTATATTCCGAGGTCCTATTATCCTGTGCATAGCTCTGTGTGTGCAGAAACCCTATGACATGGCGCGACCAACGAGTGGGGCAGCTTATCTGCGAGACGCTTGAGTAGTACTTGTGCTTGTCCACGACACCCTCACATACGCTTCCGGAAGCGTGTGTGACGGCGATACCTCCTATATTGAAGTTTTTGTAGGTTCTTTCAAGCTTGAAGTTGTTAAAAAAGGTTTCTAGATTAAAGCCCTAATTGTGCTGCCTCCTATTAGATTGTCGACTATTTCTAGCCATAAATGGCTGTTCAAATTGCGGCACATAGCCGCTGGGCGCTCCGCGATCACTTACGGGTGTATGGAGTGCCAGATACGGGAGTCGAACTGATCTTTGTGGTACAAGCTGATCCAGCTTACCACTTTGAGGTGTTCTACTCATGGATCACTTTTCCTGCAGTGGATGGGACTGATAATTTGTTCCATGAATATACAGCCACCGCAGTTCCCAATCAATATATACCTTATTCTAGTCTTGAAGTACCGCTCACGGCGTGGCAGCACCGTGTTTGGTTTGATGGCGCCCTCCCCCAACCGACTACCACGGTTCGTTTAGGCCATTCGTTTATCTATTGATGGGGCCACTTGGCCTGTTTTGGCCGGGTACACACCACATCCGCGATATATGCAAGTACCAGTCGCGGAACTGCGCAACATGTATTCGGCTTTGGTGCGAGTGCATCGAGCCTTAGTGCAATATGTTACAGGCAACATCCAGGGAGCCCCTCCTGGAGTTGCAGGCCATCCAGCTGGTGCAGGCGGAGTTACCATAAGTCCTGTAATGGTGAACTCAGTGATGGGCAAACGTCAACAAAATAAGGACGACTTTCCTTATTGGCTTGCAGAAAAATTTGACCAGTTGGAGGCAGTTTTTCCACATACAACCCCGGTGGATAAACATCGCATCCTTACGATTAGTTTGCCAAAAGACTTAATTCCTGAGTTGACAGCCTGCGACAACTGGGGTAAGGTATTCGCAGCAGTATATTCTAAGTGTTTTGGTACTCCTTCCATGACGGTTCTCCCCTCAGTAATTAAAAAAGTACAGGATGAACATGGCCCTGAAGCGGCTGTGGAATTAGGGATGAGACTGGTGGGAGTGTTTGAAGTAGTAGCTGAGCTGATCCTTGCGAATGTCAAGGGCGATGCAGTGAACTTTCAAGTAGCGAATGCTTTGGCTTTAGTCCCAGAATTGGACAGGCCTCGCGAATTACCGAAAATTATTACCCAGGCTTACAAAACTATTGGCAGAAATAGCCTGGGCAACAAGCCTTTTGCAAAACAGCAAACACTATCGCAACAACAACAACAAACCAAATCTCAATCTGAGAAAGATGAGAAACCAGTCTTCACTAAGAAGAGCTGGAGGCTGAAAAAACAGGGTAAGCAACAGAAGAAGCCGGGGTCGAGAGGCGCATCCCCGGTTTCAGTCTCTTCTGAACGCACTTATGATTTACGCGATAGAGCGAGAATTAAATCACCGGATAGGTTTCAGATCCCTGATGCGCGTTCTCCTCGTTCTTCACAGGCACAGACTTCGTCACAGGCCGGTGGAGGAGACCACCAGGATAGAGGAAGGGACCAAGAGGCTCCCCAGGGACGAGACCAACCTCGACAACAAGTCAGAGGGAAAGCAGAAGACTTTCAACGTTTGCGACCACAGTTTCAGAAAAAAAAAGTTGCAGCTGTAACAGCGAAATATGCCACAGACGGTGAGAACGAGGCTCCTGAATTGGACGTGGGCGGTAACCCTCCTAGACAGCGCCGCGGAAGTTACCATAGTGCGGGAGGCGCTACGTCCTCATATGGAGGCGACAGCAACTGAAACATTCATTACTGTCGAGACAGCTGACACCAGAGTGGCACCCCCTGATAGACTTTTTAATATTGTCATTCAAATTGAAGGTGATATACAGCGTATAATTAAAGGGATTTTTTGGGAAAATCTAACCTCTTCATACGACATTTTGTTAGCGGAGGTGGATTGGCCACCCCATTCGTTTTTGCTGCGCATAAAGGGGAGGAGGTAATCCTTCCGAGCTTTTCTCGACATGTCCCAAAGGACAAAGCGGAGGCTCTTGCAGCTGAGTGGGCTGTGTCCCTGGCTCCTGCATTATACCGCAATCACGTGGGTTGGGATGAGGATTCTCCCCCCCATGAAATACCTTTGCGGTCACTACCGCAGCCACAACCCCAATATCCCATAAAACGTGAAGCCAAAGGCCCCGTTTCCGAAATTCTAACTCAGTTGGAATATCAGGGAGTAATCGAAACCTGCGTATCACCTATGAACAATCCCCTTTTCGCAGTTTCTAAACCCGATGGATCGTACCGCTTAGTTTTGGATTACCGGCATTTGAACTCTCATTGTCGGACCTTTGCGGTACAAAATACCCATAGTTCTGCGCTTGTAGATAGTCTTGTTCGTAAAAAATATAAAACGACACTTGACCTTTCAAATGGATTCTACACGCACAACTTAGCCCCGGAGAGTGGCCAATGGAGTGCTTTTACTTCCGGTGGTAAAATGTTCAAATTCAGGCGTCTTCCTATGGGCTACAAGAATAGTCCAGGCGTATTCGCCGCTCGTGTTGTCTCTTTGTTAGACGGCATCGATCCAGACGCATGTTCGTACGTAGATGACATTTATCTGACGGACGACGAATTGTTCCCGCATCTGACCCGAGTAGACCGCATTATTCTTGAATTTGCGGTTCAGGGTTACAAATTTAACTTTGCTAAATCTCATATTGCTGAATTTACCGTTTTGTTCTTGGGCTACGAGCTCAACAATGAAGGTAAGGGCTTAGCCCCCCATTTTCTGGAGAAATGTGCACTGTTGTGCCCTCCTACTAACCTGAAGAAGCTTCAGTCCTTGCTGGGTTTTTGAACTTCGGACGTACATACATTCCCGAATACGCCCAGCGTATCAAGCCATTGTATGCCTTGATACAACCTACCTTTTCGAAGTCTTGCTGGCTTCCGGAGCATACCTCCATTCTACAGTCTTTACAGACTGACCTTCTTGAGTCTAAATATCTTTTGACACGTGATAACCACACAAACCTGGTGATTAGAATCATTCCAGGGGCTGTGGGTTTCACGTACTTAACCTTTAATGAAGGTGATACAGTACCGATCGCATACAAGTCACATCTTTACACCTCCGCAGAAATGCGGTTTTCATCTGTGGAAAAAGTTCTGACAGCAGTGCAAATGGCGATTCTAAAGGAGCGCGCACTGGCACAGGGAAAACGCATTCTGGTGGTAATACCATATCCTGCCCTGGAGGCAGTGACAAAAGCAAGTGTACCGAACTCTAAAGCTTTGCACCCCCATTGGATTCAATGGGCAACCTCTTTGACGTCTCCGAATGTCACTTTCATATTTGATTCTTCTCTTCAGACTCAGGAGTTTTTACAGTATGAATTTGTTCATCCTCCTCCTCTGTCTTTACTGCCGCTTGAGGATTACGACTGTGTGATCTACACCGATGGTTCGGCACAACCGGCCACGGGGTCCAAGCATGCTTATTCAGCCGCATGTGCTATTGTTGCAGGTACCTTTGTGAACGGAAAGTTCAAATCCACTGTAGTGCACACTCAGGCACTCGGGGATAGTACTGCACAACTGGCCGAGCTGCGCGCTTTGGTGCTTGCACTTGAGTTCGTTAATCCTGATGTGACCACTCTAATTGTGTGCGATTCTTACTACTGTGTTCAATCATACAATGACAATCTGTTCTTTTGGTCGCAAAACGACTATAGAGATGCTAAAGGCAGCACAATCAAGCATAAAATGCTTTGGGTTCGAGTGGCAGAATTACAACAACGTCTGCCGCTCACACAGGTGGTTCACACCCTAGGCCATCAGCGGGTGGGCACACACGCTGTTGGTAACAGTCTGGCAGATGAAGCTGCCAGATCAGCAGTAGTCACGTGTTCAGTAGCAGCAGTTACTAGATCCATGTCTAAAATAGACACCGATATCTTGGCAGCTATTGCTGCGACAAAGGAAGGCGTTAATTACCCTAGGGGTTTTCCTTCCAAATATTCTTATCAGTTAGGTCCCGAACAGGCTCCTTATGTAACAATACCCGACGTTGGCGATCGGCTGATCCCCAACGCGGACCGCAGACTTTCCCTGATAACGGCCGCACACGAAGGCATGGCTTCGGCTCATGCAGGTGTGTCTGCGACAGTTTCCATTTTGCAGCAGCGTTACTGGTGGCGTGGTTTATATAAAGACACCCGTACTTATGTGCTTTCCTGTGACGTTTGTCAACAGATCAAGCCTTCCACGGTTACACGACCACCTCAGACCTCGCTAAGCATTTCTAACAGACCCTTTGGGTGTGTTTACCTGGATCACTGCGGTCCATTTTCATCAGACACTGCCTATAAATATATCTTAGTGGCAGTGGACTCGTGCACACGGTTCATCTGGGTCTGGCCACAACGGAGTGCTGACGCTCGAAATGTCATCAGGGATTTGCGTGTCTTTGTGGGAATTTTCGCATGCGGCACCTTCCATTCTGACCAAGGTCCGGCGTTTGCCTCTAAGGCTTACAAGGGCGCAATGGGTTCATTGGGGGTGCGGGTGAAATTTTCGTCTCCGTATAGGCCTGAGGGCAATTCTATCGTTGAACGAATGAACCGTGACTTAAAGCAATCCTTGACAGCTAGAGTTATAGGTACTGGCAGGAACTGGCTGGCCCACTTGTATACCGTACAACGTGCACTTAATAATCTCCCTAGAAGACCTCTGGGTGGGCGGACCCCATACGAAATGCTTTTTGGCATACAAATGTTTGTGCCTGACCTTGATGGTCTAGACATGGCGGCGCAATCCGCCAAGTTTGATGTAGATAACCATTCTACTATGTTACAGGACTTACAAGAAGCCCGAGGCAAACTTGCAATTGCACATTTGCCTTCAGCCACAGACCCTGCTCTGCAGATTCCGGTTGCCGGTTGGCTTCCGAAGATTGGCGACCTGGTTCGAGAGAAGGTGGAGAACAAAAAAGAATTCGGCCCCTCTTTTCGTGCACCGGTTCCAGTTCTGGGCTTGAAGGGAACACGTATAGTCATCTTACCACCGCTTCCTGGTCACAAGGAGAACAGATACATCTCAGTGGAAAATGTCAAGCTACAACATCTGGCCGATCCTGAATAGCGTTACACCAGCGGTCTCTTGTCCTACCATTTATCGGACATGTGTTAGAGGCACTCCTGCCCTAACGGTCACTGATGTTACCATGGAGATGGTTGATTTGCCTGAAAATATATTCGAACCCCCTGTCGCCCCCTGCATCGACGAGGACGAGTATACCTATCCCGCAACAGAGTCAGTGGCACACCAACCAACAACGCCACTGAGCCCGACCTGCTATTCTTTTGACTCGGATTCCACCTCATCAATTGTCCCGTCCAAGTTCAGTCTTTTTGTATCCTGGTTTAGAGACAATTTTTTGGTTCCACCCTGGACATATATCTGGTTGATGCTTTTCTTGATTTTTTTGTTCATGTCCATTGGCTTTGTCACAGTGTTTTTTCTACTCATCAATGGTCACTATTTACCTGAACGCTCTGCTGTGAACAGTGTTACTGGAACTTTGGCACCACATTCCTCATCTCACATCATGAAGCGTGACCACACGTTTGTGAACATTTCAGCTTTTCCAGTTGCTGATGGCATCGTATGGGATGCGGTAAACTTTCAAATCCATGGTCCGACAGAAATTATTAATGTACCAAATGTCCTTCGAGTTTCGATGGGTGATGTAGTAAAAAGTAATATTCATTCTGACGATTTGGATGTGCATGCCGTTGAAACATTATTTGCTGATTTAAAATATTATGCTTCTTTTAATGCTGAGGATTTGTATATGAATTCTGCGAATTATGCCGATTTGTATTGCTACCAGCATTGGGGCAACCATTTTCTCCACAAACCGAGTGCACTACGTAGCCCTGTTACCTACACCCAATGGGAACATTGCCCAAACCCCTTACCAGGTAGCTCCCAGACTCTTAGAAATAAATTTACATATTTCACTGATTTCAATCGATCAAACCCTGGGTCCTATTATTTTAAACTGAATGCCACATTAACTCAGAAAATCATGTTGACGCACACCAAATTGCTATATTCGGGTTCCTTTTTGAGCGCCTTAGCTGTGGGTGGTTATGAGTACTGGAGGGACACGGTGGACTTAAAATCCATCTGGGGATCAAAACCTTGGCAGGTGCAGGGCACAGAGGCCTTGCACCGTGCGTGCCTTATCCCAGCCCAAATTATGTTTCTGAATGCTTCCATCTATCAGACTACATGTTGGGGTTTAGCAAACACTAAACAATTAAACACGCCCTCCATTCCATCCTTGTCGAGCTCTCCCAATGACAGCTCGCGTTTTAATATGTCCCTTGCTACTTTGCAGGCTCTTTTTCGGAATAATTCATTTAATGTTTCTGCACTGGTTCAGTCACCCTGGTTAGTATGGCCCATATCATCTAATGCATGCCAACTGCGTTTTCACGACTCAGTTCCTGGCTACAGACAGGACAGGCCTGATCCGAGGTTTTCTGACTCCCGTATTGTCACCACGTATTCAGTTGGTAAATTGTGTAAACAATGGCTACAACATTCGTCCCTGGACTCTGTTAAACAACATTTGTCCCTCCTATCAGGCAATATTGATCTGTCCGACTTTCTCCAGGGACCTCGTGGTCCACGACCCAAGAGATTCATTTACGAAGCTTATAATGAACTCTGGAAGCTGTCACAAATGGAAGCTGCTTCCCGTCTTCGGGAAATAGACCAAGCAAATTTGGAAAAGGTGCTTGCTGTTGTTGACAATAGTATAAATACCCTTTCTTCCCGCATTTACACATTAGAGAATATTGTGTCCTCTGTTGTTGATATTGTACAAGATGATGTTTCTATATTGTACCATGGTCAGAATCAATTGCGTTCAGTAATGCAGTTTGCGTGGACTTTGCAAACCCTTAAGTTAGGTAAAGTTCCTTGGAATTTCTTGAACACCACTGCCCTATTTCTGCCTTTTAATTTGACTGAAAAACAGCAGTTCATGTCCATGAAAGATGCATCTTACACTTTGTTACATATCGAGAAAGTGGATCCTTTACCATTCTCTGTAGCGGAACTAGATTCTGCTGTGTGGCTAGTTCATGGGGTTATCGCTTTACCTTTTTCCTTGTTTGAATTTAGCTCGTGCATGAAACATTATCCTGTGGGCCGTTTCCAGCCTTTGGGTAGTGCCTTCCTGCATGAACTCTGGTCCTTGCCTTTCATGTATAAATGCCTTAGAGAAGGCAAGGAGGTTTTTCTCACGGGGGAGTCTTGCGATTCAACTGTAGGTCATTCCCTTATTTGTAAACATATTAAGCTGCACGGAGCTTGTAGCGTTTCCGCTCCGAATCTTGCTTGTGTGCTGAAGGGTATTCCTGCTCCTGCTATTTCTCCTACCTTTACTTTGCTTACTAATGGTAGCTATTTGCTTTTAAATAACGAAGACTGTTGTGGCCTACTGGCCGGCATTCCGTATATTGTCACGGTTTCGCACAGAGTTGTCTGCTGCAAGAATGTGCTTTTTCCTCCCCCTCATGGCATCGTTGATAACTCTATTTTTCCTTCCATTCCTACCATGGAGGCAGAGTTCAATAAGTTGAGCAGAATAAAGGCCCTATTATTGAATGAGGAGGTTATGCTCACATCCGCCCGGGAGACATTTATTCTCCAGGTGGCGAGTACCCACAGTGAAATACAGGCCCTTTTGAACACTAACCTCCCCCAACATTTCGGGGAGTTAATTCATCGTATTTTTAACGCATCAAACACTGAGGGTCTGGTGCATTTTTTTAAGATTGTGGGGTCCGGCCTGGTGTCCACCTTCCAAACTATTTTCGGTGTGATACCGGCGTTCATTCATTCTATTTTTTCCAGCGTCTTTGGTGGCTTCCCATTGATCCTCGCCTTGGCGGCTGGTGTCTTGCTGTTGGTCTGTTTTCTGCACAATGGCTGCTTCCCGATGGGCCCTTCTCGATCCCGGACGCCTCCAGCTGCTCCGTGAGTGCCTCCTGGCTAGTTTCGGTGTTCTGCCCTTGGCGACCATCAGTGTGTCCTACATCCTTTCTTTTCGCTTTGCGTATTTCACTTGCGTGCAACCTGTGCTGTCTTGCATCCGCTGTCCTTTCACCTCGACCATGGATTATTGCCTCTCCAATTCGTCGTTGTCTGTTCCGGATTTTGTTCAGTTGGTGGGTCCCTTAGAGGCCCATGAACAGGACTGTTCCGTTACTGGCTGTATGACGCGTGCGGCTGCACTTGGGATTTTAGCACAATGGGATATCTGGGCGGCTGCTCAGAATCTCCTACAACAAAGCTATATTGAATATCACGCAAGCTGTCCAGCATTGCTTTTGGATGCTCCGTCCTCTGAGGAACATTCCTGCTCGTTTGATCAGATGGACTGGATGGCGTCTATGTTTTCTGACACTTCCAATGATGTCCTCTTGGATGCTATAGCATTTTTCTGCACTTATACGCTCTTGGATTGAAATGGCCTGCCTCGCTGACTCTCGTTTTTCGTTAGACACTTTTGTTTTATTGTCCCTCTCCCTCATGGTGTCTGCGTCACCTACAGACATATTTGTTCTGCTCGGCCACTTTGAACTCAGTCTTAGTCCTTTGTCTTGGCCGATGGACTGTCCAGGGGAGGGTGTCTTGTGGTTTGTGGCATCATGGCCCTGGCCTGCCTTGCTAAGTTGTCTTGGGCCTGGCTGCCATAATGCTTTTCTTTGCACACATTACTCTGAAACGTTGTTCTATAGACCTCTGCTCTTGCCAAGTTATTTTAGCACTGTCTGCATTTTCTATCTTTCACCTTTTCTCCTGTTCTCTTTGGGCTCAGTCTGCACAACATGTACAAGGTCGAATAACAACGTTTCCTTGTTCTTGCTGATTTGGCCAGTCCCTCGCACCTAGACATAACACTAGGTACAGCTGCCATGGAGAAATTAGGGTGCTTTTAACATTGCGGTTTGCCCGCTCTAGGAGCACTTGGAGACAACCTTTCCAGGGAGAAGAGCTGTTATTGTCTGCTGATGTAGTTTGGCATCTAGAGACTGAGGTATGGGGGTTCGCTAGTCAAAGCCCAGAGGTCTTCTATTTTTATAATAAACTAGCTTCCAGCACGGGGAGGGTGGTAATGTTAGTTAGACATATATCCACTGCTTTATGAGATGTTTCCCCGTTTGTATTCTATGGAGTTGTAACCATGCTGATTATATTATTCATATGCATTATGCTAATAGTACTGACACGTGTACTGTATCTTAGAGTACGCAAGTTGAAATAAACATTTTAACCTATACAGTGTCTCTTCTTACGCACGTTGTGGACAGGTACGAGTGTGACGAAAGAGTGTTCTTGCCTCTGCGAGTCCTGAGAGAGAGATACCGTGTTCTGGGTTGTCTAATCATTGGTACATTGGTGCTGATGGGACGCTAAGGCTAGTTGGGTTGGGGTTTTAGGTGCTAAGGTCTATGGTAGGCTCACCACTATATTCCGAGGTCCTATTATCCTGTGCATAGCTCTGTGTGTGCAGAAACCCTATGACAGTATTGTCAAGCTTCCTGCTCATGCTGAACATGTGTACATCACAGGGGCGGCAGATGGAGTAACTGGCAATGACACGTCCCTTGAGCCCTTCCTTCCTCCCACTCTCTAATGGTTCTTCTCCCGTTGTTTGTAAAAGGAAGGTAAAAGAGGCCCATCTGCCGCTATAAATAGCACTTAGACCTTCACTGGCTTGTTGGTGGCATCTGTACAGTGCAGAGAAAGTTGCAATCGGTTTCAGTGGTACACAAGTGCAGTGTGTGATGTTGCCAGGGTTACATGGTCTTGTGTCTAAGGTACAGGGATGAATTGGGGTCCAAAATCGGCCGGGGTAATGTACAAGAAATGGCCTTCTGCAGAATGAAGCTTCTGGGAAAATACTGTGGGGGGGGAGGCTTTAACACGAAAATGCTTTATTAACTTTGGTGAGATGAAAAAAATTAAATGTTGTTTGCACACTTCGTGCATTGGTTTGTGCACACTTGTGAAGCACACATGAATATAAGTTAAGGTATTGTCAAGCTTCCTGCTCGTGCTGAACATGTGTACATCACAGGGGCGGCAGATCGAGAGACCGGCAATGACACGTCTCTTGAGCCCTTCCCTCTGCTTCCTCCCGCTCTCTAACGGTTCTTCTCCCGTTGTTTGTAAAAGGAAGGTAAAAGAGGCCCATCTACCATGAAAAATAGCACTTAGACCTTCACTGACTTGCTGGTGGCATCTGTACAGCGCAGAGAAAGTTGCAATCGGTTTCAGTGGTACACGAGTGCAGTGTGTGATGTTGCAAAGGTTACATGGTCTTGTGTCTAAGGTACAGGGATAAATTGGGGTCGAAAATCGGCCGGGGTAATGTACAAGAAATAGCCTTCTGCAGATTGAAACTTGTGGGAAAATACTTGGGGGGGGCTTTAACACGAACATGCTGAATTAACTTCAGTGAGATGAAAAAAATGAAATGTTGTTTGCACCATTCATGCATTGGTTTGTGCACACTTGTGAAGCACATGTGAATATAAGTTAAGATATTGTCAAGCTTCCTGCTCGTGCTGAACCTGCATACATCACAGGGGCGGAAGATCGAGAGACCGGCAATGACACGTCCCTTGAGCCCCCCCTCCTGCCCCCGCTCTCTAATGGTTCTTCTCCCGTCGTTTCTAAAAGGAAGATAAAAGAGGCCCATCTACCGTTAAAAATAGCAATTAGACCTTCACTGGCTTGTTGGTGGCATCTGTACTGCGCAGAGAAAGTTGCAATCGGTTTCAGTGGTACACAAGTGCAGAGTGTGATGTTGCAAGGGTTACATGGTCTTGTGTCTAAGGTACAGGGATGAATTGGGGTCCAAAATCGGCAGGGGTAATGTACAAGAAATGGCCTTCTGCAGATTGAAGCTTCTGGGAAAATACTGGGGGGGTGGGCTTTAACACGGACATGCTTTATTAACTTCGGTGAGATGAAAAAAATGAAATGTTGTTTGCACACTTTGTGCATTGGTTGGTGCACACTTGTGAAGCACACGTGAATATAAGTTAAAGTATTGTCAAGCTTCCTGCTTGTGCTGAACCTGCGTACATCACAGGGGCGGCAGATCGAGAGACTGGCAATGACACGTCCCTTGAGCCCGCCTCCCCCTCTTTCCTACCGCTCTCTAACGGTTCTTCTCCCGTTGTTTGTAAAACGAAGGTAAAAGAGGCCCATCTACCATGAAAAATAGCACTTACACCTTCACTGGCCTGTTGGTGCCATTTGTACAGCACAGAGAAAGTCGCAATCGGTTGAATGCTACACGAGTGCAGAGTGCTATGTTGCAAGGACTACATAGTCTTGTGACTAAGGTAGAGGGATGAATTGGGGTCCAAAATCGGCTAGGGAAATGTACAAGAAATGGTCGTCTCCAGATTGAACCTTGTGGGAAAATAGTGGGGAGGGGCTTTAACAGGGACATGCTTTATTAACTTCAGGGAGATGAAAAAAATAAAATGTTGCCTGCATACTTGGTGCGCGGGTTTGCTCACACTGGTGAAGCACACGTGAATATAAGTTAAGGCAATTAATTGTCAGGCTTCTTGTTCGTGCTGAAGCTGCCTACATCACAGGGGCAGCACATCGAGAGACTGGGAATGACATGCCCCTTGACCCCCCCCTCCTCTTTGTTCCCGGTCTCTAATAGTTCCTCTCCCCTTGTTTGTAAAAGGAAGGTAACAGAGGCCCATCTGCGTTGACCCTCACTGGCCTCCTGGGGACATGTGACGAGCACAGAGAAAGTCGTAATGAACTTCTATGCTATAGAAAAAAAACTCAGAGTTGCAACTTACATATTGCCCCAATTTACATTGTTCGATGATTTGTCTTAATAGTTTAACTTTGCTGAGGTACGTCTTTGCTTCAACATGCATTTTCACACGAGTTATGTATTGGAATATCTGATACCTATAAAACACAGGTATAGATCTATTTGTATGTTTGTTTTAAGTATGATGCCACTAGGAAAAGGGACAGGGAGATGTATGCATCCTTTCAGTAATATGGTGAGACTTTCAACTGTGACAGGGAAAGGGTTTCTGGTTTGCATTTGGGTAGGCCCAACATTGTTAGTAGTTGCTGAGTAGTGAGATGCAAGAGGCAAATGAGGTTAAAGACATGATAGGAAAGGAATTAGTGATTATGGTACTTTGTATAAATGTTTGGGAAGGTATTGTTGAAGTACACACTATATATTTAAGTGGAATGAGTAGTGTTTTGAAATTTGAAATCCAGAAAATAGTAATGTAAATAATTGCTTGGTAGTTAATAATAGTAATCATATGTAATTATTTTAAAATATTAAATAGATGTAAGAAACTATTGAAAGTGTTCTTTGTTTTTCAGAAATTTATTTTGTTTGGATCACAAATTCAAGATGGGAAGAAAAGATGAAAAGAGAAGGAAACAAAAAAAAGAGATCTACTTAAAGAAAAAGAAACAAAATGTGTTAGAAACAAATGAGAATGTTACCAAGGATAAAGTTTGTATAGGTAAGACCACTAAACAGTTTCTTAAAAACGTTGTGGAGAAATTATATGAGAACAATAGGAATGAAAGGAAGAAGAAGAGTTTTTCAACTAAGGAGAATGACACTTCAAATGGAAACAAAAAAAAGAAAAATAAGGAAAAAACACAAGTTACACGAAGACAAAAACACTTTCAAGAGATTCGACAACGACTCTCTCGAAGTAGAGTAATTCAGAATTTATTGAAACATTGTAAGAAGTATAATTGAAGATTACTAGCTTACAAACAGAAGCAGCAGATTGAAACTGTAGTTGATACTGCTTTTAAACTGAAACGAAAATTATTTATTTTGATTTTAAAAAGAATGACATCTTTAAATAAAATAATGATGTTTCTGAAAGACAAAAGCAAAAGAAAAAGACTTGTTAATAGAACTAACTTTTGTAAAAGTTTCAGTGGTGAATGGAAACACACTTCTACTAGTGAGCTTTTCTTTAATGAAGAAAGCTACTTTCAATAAAATAATTTACCATTTGCAGTTGATTCTCGAGATCGCTGTTACGAAGTTCGGAATGGTTGTCCCATTTCAAAAGAAGAAATAGTTGTTTTAAGTGCAGAAGAATTAATAGCTGAAGAAGTGCAAGGGAAACGCACACAAGCTCCTGTATATAAGTGGGATTGTAGCAGTATTTGCAGTATTTGACAGGAATCTATTGACATAATGCAAATTTTTTTACGACAATATGCACAGAAAAGTGTTAAACAGAAGATTAGGTTGTTACAAGGACTAGATCCATGTAATGTAAGACAATATACTAAGAAGCACGGACATTCTCTGGCTTGTCTTTCAAGAAAAGTGTATAAAAGTACTTTTCATCACTTAAGAATGTTAGCAGTACACCACTCGTGAATGCAGAAGTTTGTAAGGAAAGTGTATTATGTAAAGACTCCTGCATTATGTTTAAGTGAACTGAACACAGCTCTTTTACACAGTTGTTTATCAGATGGAGAAAAATGTGTGTTGAAATTGAATTTAATTTTTTTGGTTCAGAACAGCAGTGTGTAGAAACTGAGAGCTTGACAACTGCAGATGTTGAAGAACATGGGAAAGAGATTAGCATTGATCAGTTTGAAGAAGAAATTAGAAAGTTTAAGACTGTGTTCTGAAAAACCAAACTATGTTTGTATTTGTTGTCGACGTACTCATTATAAAAGTCAAACTAGGAATGTTAATTTGAATTTAAAAAGTGAAAAGGAGAACAATGATAGGTGGCAGCAATTTGGAGCTTACTTGTTGGTAGAAGGTCGATTTGAGTTGGGTGCTGATCAACGTATTTGTAAATATTGCTACAACAAATTAGAAGAGAACAAAATGCCAGCTAGAGGAGTACATAACAATTTAGAATTAGTGCCTATTCCAGAGGAACTGGCAGATTTGAATACATATGAGTCAGTTCTTATTCAATCTGTTCACCCATTTCAAGCTATAATTCGCATGGAGCCTAAAACAGGTAAACTGCCACCAACAGACTTACAAAGAGGTCTGAAAGGAAGAGTTGTGTACTTACCTTTAGATTTAAAGAAAAATATTGAAACTGTTGGTGGAGACGGAGAGGAAAATGAGCCAGTAGTTATTCTAGTAAACGGTGTACCAACAAAGAGTCGGAAAAGATGGCGAGAGTTTGTAGATGTTAATAAACTTCAAAAGGCTACGTTATATCTTGTACAGAACAATATTTATTATAAAACAGTAAATGTTGATGAACAGGTAATAAGTTTAGAAGATGAATCAGAAATTTCAAGTGGTCAAATAGAGAAAGTGGGCAAGTTGAGGAGTGAAGAGATTTATGAACATTACACAATATGTCCTCTACATTCAAAAGAAGTAATAGGAAACAGCATTGAGTTATTTCAAATGAAAAAAGCACAGGGAACTCCAATGAGTGTATGGGAGAAAAGCTTAGAAGCTCGTTGTTTTCCACAGCTGTTCCCCACTGGAGAAGGTGGACGATTTGATGAGCGACCTGTACGGATTCCAGCTTCAGAATATCGCTCAACAAGATTATACTCTGAAGATCCTAGATTTCGACAGTGCATTCCATATATATTTCACCTTTTGTTTGAAAGCGATTTGTCTTCTCTTTCATATGCAGTAAACCACATACTTAAAACGGGAGTTCATCAATCACTTGTTTCAGCCAAAGAATTCATGGACCAAGTTCAACAAACAGATGAAAATTTAGAAGCACAGTTAATTAATTTGATGGCAAGTCAACGTGGAACCAATGAGTATTGGTATCGTCGTCATGGTGAACTTAAGTGTATGTTAAGAAACTTAGGTACACCAACATGGTTTGTAACACTTAGCTGTGCGGAGTATGCATGGGAAGATTTACTTGAATTTCTACGAGAAGCAAATTCCAATATAAAAAATATTGAAATGAAGACACCTGGAGAACTGTGTTCATTGGATCCTGTAAATGTGTGCAGGTATTTTAATCATAGGTTTCAAGCTATGATGTCTTTTTTCTGCAATAAAGATAATTGTCCTCTTGGAGAAGTTATTGATTTTTTTTGGCGAAAAGAGTGTCAAGCGAGAGGCGCTCCACATATACACATGCTATTATGGATAAGGAATGCTCCAAAATTTGTAACGGATACTGATGAAACAGTATTGTCTTTCATCGAACAGTATGTTACCTGTGAGATTCCAAGAGAAGGAGGAGAAAAAGCTTGAGACAACAAGTTTTACGTTTCCAAAGTCACCGTTGTGGAAAGTACTGTCGACGAAAATACAAGTCTAAAGGAAAATTTTATAACAAGTGTCAGTTTGGATTCCCACGTCCAGTAATTTCTAAAGGAAGAGTAAATTCTTTTATGTCTGCTGTAAGGTATACAATAACTCAGAAATCTCCGAAGAATACGTACAACTTAAAAAGAACAGAACAGTCAAAGTATATTAATGACTACAATCCAGTTATTTTGAAAATGTGGAATGCAAACATGGACATTCAATATGTTGCAGATAACTCAATTGCCGTTGCACGCTATGTTACATCATATATAACGAAATCAGAAAAGACAGAGATGAAATAAATGTGGGAAGAATTTTTACAAGAGAAGAGCTTTAGCAAAAAAATGTACAGCTTTAGCTTGAAAATGCTTTCCCACTTAGAAATTGGATCCTTTGAATGTTCGGATCGCTTGTGCTCTTTAGGTTTATATTCAAAGTCACGAGGAATTATTTGGGTAAGTTTAGGTCTTCACACACTAACCCCAGCAATGTTGCTGAGGGTGGGAACCAGAGGCACGGGGCCAAAGGGCGAGCCAGCCTCCACTATCTCATGAATACACAAAAGTGGGCTGCCCCTTGAATCAATTCCTATGTTTATCTACAGAGTTCTATAGAGATGCACTACCAGTAGGGGCATCTCATAAAAAGTTACGGACTGGCCTCACACACCGCCCGGTGTCATGCTTCATCATCGGCTGTCCTCGCCCTCTAAAAACTTGGTTTGATAGAGGGCGGGCATACACCTGGAGACAGGGATGCACTTCTAAATCTAACTGATGGCCGTGGGGAGTGATAAGTGATTTAAAAACCATTACATTAGTCCATGTGCTATGCTTTATTCAAATGGTAAATGTATGGTGGTTAAAAACTAAGTGAACGGTGGTATGGGATATTATTCTCCCTTCACCGTATGAAATGCGATCGACATGTTTCTGCTGAGGTGTCCCCGAAGGGTACGTAGCATTCTTCAGGACCTAAAAAGGGGGGAAAAAGGGGGGTTTATATACCCTATGTGTTCACTTCCTTTTAACTAGTGAAAAATGGAAGGAAAATCCTGTCGCTAGATCAGGGGAGGGGTTAAAAAAACACTATGGGGCCGATTCCGATCTCGGCCGGTAGTGCTCCGAATCGGATTCGGTTTTACCGGATCCGATCCGGAGCCCTATTTTCCGACCGAGTCGTACGCGCGTCCGGGCGAGCGAGTACGATGCGTATTCGCCGACCGACTCGTCCGGGCGACCCGACCGCTCCGACCGACTCGTACCCGGATCGTACCGCTCCGACCGACTCGCTCGGACCCGATTCGCACCGCGCAATGGAGACGTTTTCCGGCCGGGTAAGTACAATGCGCACCTCGACCGCTCCGACCGACTCGCGCCGTCCGACTCGAACTCGCTGTCGGAGCCGTACTTTGGGGGTCCGTGTCGGACCCCCTGTACGCGTACCCGTGCGAGGCGCACACAGGGGGACCCATGGGTCCCCCTACCTGTGCGTGTACGCCGCGAAGCGCTTCGTGGCGTACTCGCTGTAGGGAGCGCCCTTGTCCGCCTCGCACCCATTGAGGCAATGGGAGCCCGCGTACGCGTTGTACGACCGGCTCCCATTGAGTTCAATGGGAGTCCGACCGACTCGTGTCCGGTGGCATACGAATGCATCGGACTCGTTCGGTCGGACTGCACGGGTCCGATTCGGTCGGAAATCTCTCCGGGTCCGGCTCGGTCGGAGAGATTTCCGGCCCGAATCGGAATCGGCCCCTCAGTAGGTGGATACTTCCCTCCGGGAAGAACGGCTGGAAGCACTGAAACTAGACAAAAGTCTAAGTAGGTCCTTCCACCTCAGCCCTCCCATGGAGCATTTAGGGTAGAAATACAGGAGTTACTCTCAGTGGTACTATACCAAGAGGGAAGTATCCAACTACATAGTGTTTTTTTAACCCCTCCCCTGATCTAGCGACAGGATTTTCCTTCCATTTTTCACTAGTTAAAAGGAAGTGAACACATAGGGTATATAACCCCCCCCTTCCCCCCCTTTTTTAGGTCCTGAAGAATGCTACGTACCCTTCGGGGACACCTCAGTAGAAACATGTCGACCGCATTTCATACGGTGAAGGGAGAATAATATCCCATACCACCGTTCACTTAGTTTTTAACCACCATACATTTACCATTTGAATAAAGCATAGCACATGGACTAATGTAATGGTTTTTAAATCACTTATCACTCCCCCACTTCCATCACTTAGATTTAGAAGTGCATCCCTGTCTCCAGGTGTATGCCCGCCCTCTATCAAACCAAGTTTTTAGAGGGCGAGGACAGCCGATGATGAAGCATGACACCGGGCGGTGTGTGAGGCCAGTCCGTAACTTTTTATGAGATGCCCCCACTGGTAGTGCATCTCTATAGAACTCTGTAGATAAACATAGGAATTGATTCAAGGGGCAGCCCACTTTTGTGTATTCATAAGTTTAGGTCTTGCCTGCACATGAAATAGAGTGTTGAAAACATTAGAAGAAATTGAATACTTAGCAGTGAATGAACCGGAAAGTACAGACATTCTTAAAACTAATATGTTGGATACATACTATCCCAAAAGGACTCCACATCTGGAAGAGCTATGTCTGTATGAAATACTTCAACATTACAGCTTTAAAAGAAAGGTTACACAGAATTTAAAAGAAGGAAAATATGCAGTAATTGGATGTGACGGTTGTTTAGTAAAACATGCCAAAGGAAATCTCATTAACCACATAAAACTCAGTTGCGAAACTCCAGATAAGAGAGAATTTTTCTATTTAGCACTTTTGCAACTGTTCAAGCCATGGCGTAGCGAAACTGAATTACTTGGACATTTTGACTGCTATGAAGATTCTTTTAATGCATGTAAAGATAGCATTGCATGTACAATTTTCCCTACATATCTACAAATGTTAAACGATGAAATTGAACAAGAAAAGACTATTACAGCTGAAATAGCTAACAACAGTTCTCAAGATAGTCAAAGTTCTGGTCCAGCTAGTGAAGATCCACTGGGACAACTAATATTCGAAAATGAAGCAGCAATAGCCATGTATGAAGTAGAAATTGCAATGCAACAAGCACAACAGGAGAATACTACGTTGGAAAACTTAGAAGAACAACTAAATATTGAACAGAAAGAAATATATGTACAAGTAACAGAACAGATACAACATGGTTTGTGGCATGAAAAAAAGGAATGTATATGTTCATCATTTAAACCTATTCTTATGTACATCAGTGGTCAAGCTGGAACAGGTAAAAGTTTTTTAATTAAAGTTTTGACCAGTTATCGACAAAAAACTACAGATTCACATTTATCTTGTGTTGTAACAGCTCCGACTGGATTAGCAGCGCACAATATTAAAGGAATTACTTTACATAGATTACTTATGTTACCAGTTGAACATGATAATAAATTAGAATATCAGAAGTTGTCTGGAGATGCTTCTTAAGATGTGTCAAGAGTGCTGAAGTAAATGAAACTTATAATCATTGATGAGGTGATCATGGTCTCAAACTTAATGCTTGCCTTTGTACACTTGAGAATGCAACAGGTTTTAAAAACAGATTACGATGTTCTGTTTGGAGGAAAACATGTAAGTGTATTTGGAGATCTACTACAACTAACTCCTGTAAAAGGAGAACCAGTTTTTAAAACACTTGTGCATGAAGACACTAGGAAATGTTTGGGAAGTATTGGGAATGTGAATATATGGTTACATTTTGAATATAAATAACTTATAAAGAATATGTGACAAGCAACTGATAAAGATTATGGAAATATTCTGAAAGATATAAGAATTGGTGTCCTAACGAAACATGGTAAACAAGCTTTAGAAAGTCGGCCACTAAGGAACTTGTTTACAACTGAAAACACAGCAGCTGAAGTAATGTATAAGAAGATTGAAGAAAAGAAGTCTATAGTTTGCCTAATGCCTACACTGCAAGAGTGTTGCACATTTAATCAAGAGCTTCTGAAATTGGAAAAACAAGAAATAGTTCACTTTGAAGCTATTGATAAAATAGGGCATCAGGGAGTGACCATTCTTCTTTCAGAGAAACTACAGACTAAATTGGACTCTTTGGAAAAGTCTGTATCTAAAACTGCTGGCTTAGAAAAAACTTTATATGTATGTATAAACTGTTGGGTAATTGTGTGGCATAATTTGAATGTAGAAGGAGGTTTAGTAAATGGAGCAATGGGGAAAGTTGTTGATTTTGTAAAATATCAGAACAGAGATGGAATAGAATTCTTGAAAATAAAATTTGATCAGATTACAGAGGTAAGACAGATTGGGCGTTGTGCTATATGTTTTTTGCTTGTAAAAGACTTGTATGTTCACAGAAAACAGTTTCCTTCGTCTTTAGCATATGCAGTAACTATTCATAAATCTCAAGGTTTAAGTGTAGACAGTGCTTTGGTAAATATTGGAAGTACTGTGTTCAAAGAGGGAATGGCATATGTTGCATTATCTCGAGTTAGAACATTGTCTGGTTTGTATTTGATTGATTTCGATGACAACAAGATTAGTGCTGATGTAAATTGTGTAAGAGAATATAATCGTTTAAGAAGACTTTATGCAACAAATATAGGTGAATATCCCATTTATGAGAAACGTGTTGTGTGTTCAAAACGAAAATATGTTAAAGAATCAAGTGCGGTTGAAAAGCATAAAAAAACGAAGACAAAGGAAAAGGTGTAAAGAAACAAAAAATGGAATGTGTTGATGATGGTGTGGGATACCAACTGGAAAATAGTTCAGGTATCAACTGCTATGGTAATGTTATTCTGAATGTTGTATTTTACCTACAAGATCTTCATCATGAAATTATGGGAAATCAGGAAAAAGATTATGTTCTGCACTTTATAATGTATTTCAACAATTGACAACTGACAGAAGTAAAATCCATACTGCTTGTAGTATTCGCCAACTCTTGGATATATGTACTGGTTCTTTCACCTTCAGTCTTATTATACAACAAGATGCACAAGAAATTCTGTTGGTTATGCTTGGAGTATTAGAAGATGAAGGAATACAGATTGAAAACTTATTTGGACTAAGTTACAAATAGGATCATAAATTTGAACAGTGTTCATTAACTTCAAGCACTGTAGTCGACACAGAACGATTCATATACTTAACAATACCTGACTGCAAATCTGTAGCTTTTAACAAACTAGTAAAAGCAGCAAACCATGATATGAAATGTTCTCATTGTAAATCAGAGCTGTTATCTACATTACGCATATAAAGGTATGGAAAATATCTGATTTTAATGCTACAACGTTGTAGAGCAAATGGAAGAAAACTGGAAACCAGAATTAAAAATGTTGTTGCCAGTCAAATATCTATTTCTGGAAGAACTTTTACAACAGTGGCTATTATTTTCCATGCTGGACCTACTACGACATCTGGATACTATACTGTGTATTTAAAGTGTAATAAAGGATGGACACATTGCAATGATGCACACTTGAAAATAAAACCCAGATTGCCTTACGAATTACCAAATTCATATTTGATATTTTTGGAGCCTAAGTTTTGAATACATCATTCGGCCTATTGGGAAGATGTAAACATGCATTAACGAATTCATATTGGATATTTTACAAACCAAAGTTTTGAATACATTATTTGGGCTATTGGGAAAATGTGAACAGGAAGTAGAGAGCACTGGAAACAATTACTAATTATAACTAGTGTTGGGACTATTATTTGTGCTTATTGATAATGCACTTGGAAAAATTGCTTTGAAATGAAAATAGTTGACATATTTGTTCTGTATATTGTAGGAGATGTAAATTTGTGCACATTTTGAAAATGTTGTTGAGTTAAATAAAAGACATCCTGTAGAAGAAGGATGTAACAAAAAAATTGTAAAGAGGAACACATATAGGTACAGATATTGAAAATAATGTTGTACACTCATTTGGGTTTTTGTTAACAATCTACTTGATTGTTTTTTTTCCCCCCACTGTTTCATGATGATACTACATTGACATCACTGTGTATAGTGAAGTTAAGTGGAATCTGAGAACAGCAAAAAAAGGGAAAATAAAATGTTATGTAAATGTTAAATTATGTTGTAGTTTTTAAAAAGCAACAGTGTAATTTGTGAAATACATTACATTACATAATAGTTTTTCGGTTTAGTTTATTGTACGTAGTGGTAAACTTTGAAAAGATTTTTAATGATAAATAGCACAATAGTACTTTGATATTGACTGAAAAACATAGGTTTCAGGGACGTTATAGTTAAAAATGTAGTATTTTAAAAACCTGTGAAATTCACTGAAAAAAACATCGGTTTCAGGGACGTTAAAGTTAGAAATTAGCTTTCAAAAACCTTAGAAATTCACTGAAAAAACCATAGGTTTCAGGGACGTTATAGTTAGAAATTAGCATTTAAAAAACCTTAGAAATTCACTGAAAAAACCATAGGTTTCAGGGACGTTTTAGTTTGTTAGAAATTTCACTCATACAAAACCAGAGAAATTTGGCTGTTATAGTTAGTTGAGCTAACTATAAGTCGTGCCCCCACACATCACATATTACATCATTCATGACATGGTCAGTGACATCACTGATGACATCTCAAATGACATCACAGATGACATCATCCACGTGATCCTCTGATGCACCTCCTGACACCCTAATATAACCTTTGATACACCCACTCTAAAATATAGACTACCATTTTCGAAACCATAGACACACCAATACCAGTTATTACATACCCACTCACTGATTCCTAGGTCTACACACACATCCACTCATTCACCCACACAGTCACTCATACATGCAGTCACTCACCAATACAGCACCATCATTTGCACTCATACACCCATACAGACACTAACACACCGCCACTCACCCATAGTTACTCACACACGTAGTCAGTCATGCAAAGAATCACTCCCATTTACTCACCTATACAGTTATACACACACCACCTCACTTATTCAAACAGACACTAACACATACTTACTCTCTTCTACTCTCTTCAACAATCACTGACACAAGCACACACTCATCCATACAGCCACTCTCACAATCACTCACTCTCACATATAGTCACTTATATACACCAGAACTCACATATACTGCCTTTCACATATTTAGTTACTCACACAAGTACCACTGAGACATCCATTCACTCACCAACACAGCCATACGCACACTCATTCACCCACACAGCCCTTTGCAGATACACTCATGAACCCATACACCCAGTGAATCACCCACTCACACATCCATGCAGTGAGGCACACAACCCCCACCCACCCAAACAGACACTCAGACACCCATACATATACTCAGACAATCAATCATTAACCCATATTGACACTCATGTAGCTACTCATCAACCCATGCAGTCACTTACACACCAACTGCAGACTGATACAGACATTCGAACAGATTAGTCATTCACCCATGCATTCACTAAGACACGTTTAATCACTCACTTATACAGTCAGTCACGCACCCACTAAATCATCCATTTAGACACTCATACAACCACTCATTCTTCAATACACCTTGGCGTATATATATATAAAACATACTTAAACTTTTCAGAAACACACTGTCACTGGATGATGTCATCAGTGATGTCATTTGAGATGTCATCAGTGATATCATCAGTGATGTCACTTACCATGTCATGAATGATGTAATATGTGACGTCATCAGCAGTGCATTGTGGGGGCGCGAGTTATAGTTCGCTCAGCTAACTATAACGGCCAAATTTCTCTGAGTAACTAACTGGTATTGGTGTGTCTATGGTTTCGAGAATGGTAGTCTGTATTTTAAATTGGGTGTATCAAAGGTTATATTAGGGTGTGAGGAGGTGCATCAGATATTAAGTGGATGATATCATCAGCGATGTTATTTGAGATGTCATCAGTGATGTCACTGACCATGTCATGAGTGATGTAATATGTGACATCATCAGCAGTGCATTGTGGGGGCGCGAGTTATAGTTTGCTGAGCTAACTCTAATGGACAAATTTCTCTGGTTTTGTACAAGTGAAATGTCAGACTAACTAGAACGTCCCTGAAACCTGTGGTTTTTTCAGTGAATTTCTAAGGTTTTTTAAATGCTAATTTCTAACTATAACGTCCCTGAAACCTATGGATTTTTCAGTTAATTTCAAAGGTTTTTTAAATGGCAAATTCTAACTATAACGTCCCTGAAACCTATGGTTTTTTCAGTGAATTTCTAAGGTTTTTAAATGCTAATTCCTAACTATAACGTCCTTGAAACCTGTGGTTTTTTCAGTGAATTTCTAAGGTTTTTTAAATGCTAATTTCTAACTATGCCTACATAGGTACGACATGTGCAGAAAGAGGAAGAAAGTTGCAGAAAGAAGCAAGAGAAGTGCAGAAAGAGTCAACAGAGGTGCAGGAAGAGGCCTACTTTGACTGTACCTTACAACAGACTCATACAAAGTAGCCTAATCACCAATCCTTCTCCCAAGATGTCTTAAACCTCGCTTTTCTCTTGAAGGTTCACTATTAATCGACTGCTCAGAATGTTAGGCATACCAAATTTAAAACAGCAATCCTAAGCATATCACTGTTGTAAGTCTGACCAAGTTTGTGAAGGTATGCATGCGTGTCTATGGTTTTACCTAGTGACATGTTAAATGAAAATAAACATACAAATACTTGAATACCTGTGTTTCAAACAGCATACTCTGTAAATTTGTGCACAAAAAGGTGTATGCATTTCTTTCTGCTCACAATACAGGGCACATGGGTATTTAATAGTATATTTGAGGGGCTAGATAACACATATATACATAAGACATGTCTGCCTGTGCAACCGAATGACAGAGCAGAACTGAGAAGATTTGACCACCTATAGGAGAAGTTACCCGCTTTTTAACCTACCATCTTCAGATGCATACCACATGTAAGAATACATGTACAAGTAGATGTATACCTCAGTCACTAGAGCATGCAGACCTTTAAACTATCCAGCTTGCACTTCCCATTTGAGTACAGAAAGAGGTGAGAGAAGTTCAGAAAGAAGCAAGAGCAGTGCAAAAAGAACCAACAGAGGTACAGAAAGAGGCATGAGGGGTGCAGAAAGAGGCAAGAGAGATGCAGAAAGAGGGAAGAGGGGTACAGAAAGAGGCAAGAGGGGTGCAGAAAGAGGCAAGAGATGTACAGAAAGAGGAAAAAGGGGTGCAGAAAGAGGCAAGAGCAGTGCAAAAAAGAACCAACAGAGGTGCAGAAAGAGGCAAGAGGGGTGCAGAAAAAGGCAAGAGAAATGCAGAAAGAAGCAACAGACGTGCAGAAGGAGGCAAGAGAAGTGCAGAAAGAGGAAAGAGAGTTGCTGAAACGGGCAAGAGAGGTGCAAAAAAAGGAAACAGGTGTGCTGAAAGAGGAAAGAGAGGTGCAGAAAGAGGGAAGAAGGGTGCAGAAAGAGGCAAGAGGGGTGCAGAAAGAACCAACAGAGTTGCAGAAACAGGCAAAAGAGGTGCAGAAAGAAGCAAGAGCAGTGCAGAAAGAACCAACAGAGGTGCAGAAGGAGGCCAGAAGGGTGCAGACAGAGGCAAGAGAAGTGCAGAAAGAGGTAAGAGAGTTGCAGAAACAGGCAAAAGAGGTACAGAAAGAAGCAACAGCAGTGTAGAAAGAACAAACAGTAAGTAAGTAAGTAAGTAAATTTATTTGCATAGTTAATTAAAACCATTGCAATACAAACATCGAGAAAAAAAATAAAAAAATTAAAACTTGCTCTACATGCATTGGTAAAATTGATATATCATGAATCTTAGTTTTTTTGTTTAAAACCATAAAAGGATATACTTTTTAGCAGCCTTATGTGCAAAATAGATACAATTTCATACATCAGTATTTTTCAAAATCATAAAAAATATATGCTTAGCAGCGATCTTGAATTAAAATAAATCCAGTTTTGTATTATAAATCTATCTAAAGGACAGTTAAGAATCAAGTTCTGGCATTTTCCGCTCCACCACCTTCATAAACTTCACGAGTCTACAGTTCAGCTGTGGATCCTGGGGTGCAAAACAGGCAAGGACTGCCTGTCTACGTGAGCGAATCCCCCGCTGATTGAAATGGAATTTTAACAGATGTTTTCGTTCTTCCAACAGTTTATCACAGGAGCAAAGCAAATGCAGCATATCCTCCGGCGCTGAGCCGCATAACCGGCAGAGAAGACCAGCCTTATCCTTAAGCCAATGTGGTAAATGCCGGATACAGGGAAGCAAGCCCAACCTGTACTTTAAAAACTTCATTTTGATTGCTTTGGCATAACCCAAATCAAGGTAGCTCTGTGATACTTGTTTGGAGTAGGAATTCAAAGTCATCCAGCCATGTGACCTCTTCGCAAGGGATGCCTTGTCTTCAATCCATGAAAGATGTTTGACGGTTTTCCTAACCAGTTTTTTAAGTGTTATATGATTTGTGGGGGTATTCCAAAGCTGAATTAAGCCAGTATTTACCAAACTGCTTTTTAAATACTTAGCAGCTGGAGACGCTGAATGTTGCTCTAACTCCATCCATAAATAATTATTTAGAGTTCCTTCTTTGGATTTTCGCACTTTGTCCCAAGTAGTTATATATGCCCCCTGTCTCATCAGGAGCTGTTTCTGGGCGCCGAACTCTAGCCTAATTTGAGCTGGTGAAGTATATTTGGGCAGACTAAAGATAATCCTATAGGCAGCTATAACAGTACTATCCAAAATCATTGCGTCTCTACCTCTCTGTACTTCACTCCCGTAAGTAATTGTTGGCAGGAGTTTAGCTTGTATTACTTGTACCAGTGGTAGAAGAGATGGCCCAGTAAGCTTGCTGTTTAGTGCTTTTAAAGAGATTGCTAAGGCAAGGCCTTTACCTCTGATGCTGGTTTTCTGTGCAGTAAAGTGACCGCTGTTGTCGATTTTTACTCCCAAATATTTGTATACTAACGTGTTCTCAATACGGACATTGTTCCAAAACCAAATAGACGATTTTTTCCTGTTCTTACTAATCGTCATTGTCTGCGTTTTCTCCAGGTTTATGGTCAGTTTATTTGCTTCAGAATAGCCCTGCGTAGCATTCACAAGATGTTGTAGCCCTACTTTTGTATGGCTAATTAGGACTATATCGTCAGCATAGAGAAGACACGGTAGTAGTAGCCCACCTAATTTGGGGGCGTGCGAGTTACAGCTGTTTAGGATCGGGACGAGGTCTCCTATAAACAAATTGAATAATGTGGGGGCTAAAACACAGCCCTGTTTGAGGCCCTTGTTGGTTGGTATACGTCTTGACAGAAGTGATCCGTCACCCAGTTTTATCTGGACCCAAGTTTCTGTGTGAAGGTTGATCAACAAATCCAACAAAGATCTTGGTATCCCCCAACTATTCAATTTGGACCACAAAATATTCCGATTTATGTGGTCAAAAGCAGCCTTATAGTCTATAAAACAGAAGTGAATGGGCATTTTGGTTGATCCAGCCTTATCAATCAACATACCTATAGTTAGAATATTGGTGGTTGTCCCAACTGATTTTACAAAGCCTGTCTGGTTAACCGGAATTAAGGATTTCTCTGAGGCCCAGGCCTGCAACTCCTCCAAAAGTATACCTGCAAAATACTTTGCCTCGTTATCCATTAGGGCCACTAATCGATAACTTTGCGGGAGAGATTTATCCCCAGACTTAAAAATCGGAGAGATAATTGAACCCTTCCAGGAGGCAGGCAGTATATTGAAAAGTCTTATTTCCAAAAATAGAGGCTCAAGCGCTGTTGCCCATTCATTCTCATCTTGTTTGTAAAAGATGGGTGGAATTCCATTCGGGCCTGGCGCCCCCTCACTTCTTCCTTTTTTAATTTGGCGCTTGACGATGTTTCGCATACTTAACAATCCATTATTTATAGGTGGTGCGTGGCCTTCTGAATTGCTGAACCTCCTATGGAATATCTCTTTTTATTTGTAACGAGCCTTTTTATCGCATTGTCGCTTTTAGTCTCACATTTACCATCCATATCCTGATTGAAATGATTCTTAAGATGGCTTGCCCATACCTCTTCGGTAATATTAGAGGAAAGCCCGTCATGCATTGGTCTTATAAAGTGGTTTATGGTTTTCCAAAAACTTGCACCATCGTTCCCTTTTATATCAGCATGTAATTTTGCCCACATTTGGTCCTCCATTGATCTGTTGGCTTCCCATTTTATTTTTTCAACGTTGCCTTTTGTTTCCGTAGAAAATCATGTTTTATCGTATCCATAGGATTATAACGAAGTTGTCTCATCGTTTGATAAATTGAATTTTTATACACCTAAGCTTCTCTTTGTATTTTTGTGGAAAATGTTTCATGTTGCTGCACCTCAATTGGCCTTGTGATTTTAATCTTGTTGCATAAGCTGCCATAGATATTGTAAATTGCTCCCATTTCTCGACTTCACTAGATCCGATTCTGGCATTGAAGTGCTGTTTAGCCTTTTCCAATATATTTTCGTCAGTTGCTACTGAGTACTTAATCCTTTTATAGTTAATAGTATACACCGACTCCTTTGGCACCGCGGATAACTCGAATTTAGGCTTGCTAATATTAAGGACCGTTTCTTGAGGGCAATGATCACTATCAGCTTTTCCGCCTATCTGAAATGAAATCATGTGCTGAAATAGAGATAGTGAAATAAAAGTATAATCCAGGATAGTATTAATTCTTGTGCAGTAGAATGTATTGGCAGGAGGATTATCTCCAATAAATCTTCCATTTAATGCTCTGATGTTAAAAAGCTCAAGGTCCTCTAGTATCTGCGTTCCTAATTTAGTTTGTTTGGAACTTTGTGGTTTCCCTTGTAATGGTATGTCCCAGGCTGAATTTTGAGATAGAATCTCCTCATCTGGCGAGGTTCCCATAAGATTTAGATTGAAGTCCCCAGTAAGCATAAGATCTATTGTGGGACTTTCCATTATACACTCCTCCACCAAGTTGCATAATTCTTTTACTGCCTTTGCTTTCCTTTTTGGATGGACATAAACATTAATCAGGATAAGTTCCATTCCCCCTGTGCCTGGTTTAGGTTGCGAGGTAAAAGTTTTATTGCCACTAATTCTGAGGAGGTTGGACCAGCTTTTTTGACCACCTGGGTACAAGTAGCTGACACATAGGTTACTAAACCGCCTTGGAGGTGGCCGTATTTTGCATTCCGAATTGCAGCGGTAAAGAAACGCAAGTAGCCCTGAAGATGCGGGGGGTCTGCCTGCCATGTTTCCTGTAGTACAACAATGTCAAAAGATCTTATGTAGTTAACAAATTCTAAGTCAGACAATTTGGAAGCTAGACCATTTACGTTCCATGAACATATTCGTAGATGATTGTGCTTACTCAATGAAAGAACAAACAGAGGTACAGAAGGAGGTAAGAGGGGTGCAGAAAGAGGCATAAGGGGTGAAGAAATTTGCAAGAGAGGTGCAGAAAGAAGCAAGAGCAGTGCAAAAAAAAACAACAGAGGTGCAGAAGGAGGCAAGAGGGGCACAGAAAGAGGCAAAAGAAGTGCAGAAGCAAGCAAAAGAGATGCAGAAAGAAGCAAGAGGGGTGCAGCAAGAGGCAAGAGAGGAGCAGAAAGAGGCAAGAGAGGTGCAAAAAGCAGCACAATGGATGCAGAAAGAGGCAAGAGAGGTGCAGAAAGAGGATAGAGGGATGCACAAAGAGAGAAGAAGAAGGGTGCAGAAAGAAGCAAGAGGGTTGCAGAAAGAAGCAAGAGAGGTGTGGAAAGAAGCAAGAGAACTGCAGAAAGAAGCACCAGAGGTGCAGAAAGAGGCAACAGAGGTACAGAAAGAGGCAAGAGAGGTGCAGAAGGAAGCAACAGAGGTGCAGAAAGAGGCAAGAATAGTACAGAAAGAGGCAAGAGAGTTGCAGAAACAGGCAAAAGAGGTGCAGAAAGAGGGAAGAGGGGTGCAGAAATGAACAAGAGGGTAGCAGGCAGAAGCAAGAGCAGTGCAGAAAGAACCAACAGAGGTGCAGAAAGAGGCAAGAGAAGTGCAGGAAAAAGCAAAAGAGGTGCAGAAAGAAGCAAGAGGGGTGCAGAAAGAGGCAAGAGAAGGGCAGAAAGAGGCAAGAGAGGTGCAAAAAGAGGCACGATGGATGCAGAAAGAGGCAAGAGAGGAGCAGAAAGAAGAAAGAGAGGTGCAGAAAGAAGCAAGAGAAGTGCAGAAAGAGGCAAGAGAGTTGCAGAACCTGGCAAAAGAGGTGCAGAAATAAGCAAGAGCAGTGCAGAAAGAGCCAACAGAGGTGCAGAAGGAGGCAAGAGGGGTGCAGAAAGAGGCAAGAGGGGTAAAGAAATTTGCAAGAGAGGTGCATAAAGAAGCAAGAGCAGTGCAGAAAAAACCAACAGAGGTACAGCAACAGGCAAGAGGGGTGCAGAAAGAGACTAGAGAAGTGCAGAAAGAAGCAACAGTGGTGCAGAAAGAGGCAAGAGGGGTGCAGAAATGTACAAGAGAGTAGCAGACAGAAGCAAGAGCAGTGCAGAAACAACCAACAGAGGTGCAGAAAGAGGCAAGAGTGGTGCGGAAAGAGGCAAAAGAATTGCAGAAAAAAGCAAAAGAGGTGCAGAAAGAGGCAAGAGGGGTGCAGAAAGAGGCAAGAGAAGAGCAGAAAGAGGCACGAGAGGTGCACAAAGAGGCATGAGGGGTGCAGAAAGAGGCAATAGAGGAGCAGAAAGAAGCAACAGGGGTGTAGAAAGAAGCATGAGAAGTGCAGAAAGAAGCAACAGAGGTGCAGAAACAAGCAAGAGGGGTGCAGAAAGAGGCAAGAGAAGTACAGAAGGAAGCAACAGAGGTGCAGAAAGAGGCAAGAAAAGTGCAGAAAGAGGCAAGAGAGTTGCAGAAACAGGCAAAAGAGGTGCAGAAAGAGGGAACAGGGGTGCAGACAGAGGCAAGAGAGGTGCAGAAAGAACCAACAGGTGCAGAAAGAGGCAAGAGGTGCAGAAATGTGCAAGAGAGTAGCAGACAGAAGCAAGAGCAGTGAGGGGTGCAGAAAGAGGCAACAGAGGAACAGAAAGAGGCAAGAGTGGTGCACAAAGAGGCACAAGGGGTGCAGAAATTTGCAAGAGAGGTGCAGAAAGAAGCAAGGATAGTGCAAAAATAAGCAACAGAGGTGCAGAAAGAGGCAAGAGAAGTGCAGAAAAAAGCAAGAGAGATGCAGAAGTAATTGTCCGATATGCAAGATTTATGGTAGCTATGGTCACGGTAAAATACATAACAAGCTAAGATCACTAAGGTAGGCGAGGAATAGAGAGTAAAACAGAGAATAGAGCAGAGATGATTGAACTTAAGGATAAAAACAATATAAAGGTTATAACCTGGAATGTAAACAGGCTTAGAGTTAAGGAGAAGACGACAAAAAATCTTTGAATATCTTAAATTAATAAAGAGTGAGGTCATAATTCTGCAGGAAACTCATCTCCTAAAGTCTATGTGGTCCGATATCATAAAACACGAAAAATGGGTGGAAAACAGCGTCTGCACAAACCAGACTTGTTGCATTAAGGGTGTGGCAATAATTGTCAAAAAACCATCGAAAATAACAATCACATAGGAATGTGTAGACTCGAAAGGTAGATGGGCTGCTGCAAAGATGAAACTAGAGGATAAGTCTTTTTTTGTGGTCGGGTATTATGGCCCAAACACAGACGACCCAGCTACGCTTCAATCTTTATATGCCCAACTAATCAACACATCCATTCCAATTATTCTAGGTGGAGATTTTAACATACTATTAGACCCTAAAAACGTTAGACATCCGCCAGGAAGAGCTTTAAATCTCCCTAAAATGAGGGAATGGATGAATAGATTTAAAGAAGACCTGGGCCTGGTTGATATTTGGAAGACTAAAAGTGATCAAAGTAACAGATTCACTTACAAGAATCAAAAATACGGCCACGCATCAAGAATTGACTTTTTTTTTTATAGACAAACTGCTAAGTAAAAATGTGATAAAAGTAGAACATGTACCTGCACACCTTTCCGACCACTCTCTAGTTCAGATGGAAATAAGTCAAAGCCTCCTTCAGGGTGAGATAAGGTGGACGTTAGACCGTACACTTTTGCTGGACGAACAACTTACTGAAAATGTGATGGTTATAACAGAGAACTACTTCCAAGTCAATACTAATGGAGAAGTATCCACTCAAGTAGTTTGAGATGCTTATAAAGCGGTAGTTAGAGGTACTCGGATTGGTTTAGCAGCAAAAAGGAACAAGGAGAATAGACACACAATAAGTCAGTTAGAGTCAGACATATTAGATACAGGGGCGTAACACAGGCCCCTGCAGCCCCCGCGGTGCGGGGGGCCCCCCAAGCTCCAGGGAGCCCCCTCAGTACAGTACTTCGACCGGAGAGCTCCTGACTGAGCTCGGAGGGGGCCCCTCCGCGTACCTTGCAGGGGAGCCCCCTCAAGTTTTGTTACGCCACTGATTAGATAAGTATAGGGTGTATGAGGCTGCGACTTCTAAAGAAGAGCAAGAAAGGGCAAAAGATGAAATTTCAAAAAAGAAGTGTGAGTTATCAATCTATTTGGAAGAAAGGGTACGGAAAAGATGGGAAGATAGTAGCTTGTCAAACTATGAGTATGGGGAAAATAGCGGGAAACTTTTGGCATGGAAGTTTAAAACCGACTCTAACAGGAATAAAATTATGGCAGTATACTGTGGCCTGGGTGGTGGAAAGGTAGAAGATAGGCTAGGAATAGAAGAAGCCTTTGTAGATTTCTTTCAGTCTCTATACAAGGAGGACCTAACACCTCCAGGCCTTACAGTAGACTCCTATTTAAGGGAATCACTGATCTCTAAGCTGGAGGTTGACTCATGCGAATCATTAAATGCAGAAATTAGTATTGAAGAGGTTCTGAAGGCGATAAAAAGATTAAAAAAAGGGAAAGCAGCTGGCCCAGACGCCATTCCAAACGAGCTTTACTTTTCCTTAAAAGAAACATTGGCTCCCAGACTAGTGGACCTTTTTTATACCATCTATTTAGAAGGCCTACCACTCCCAAAGTCATGGAATGAAGCTACTATTAGCCTGATTTTGAAACCAGGTAAAGACCCCCTAAAATGTCAGTCGTATAGACCCATATCCCTCTTGAATAATGATTAGAAAATATTCACGCAGATACTCGCTACAAGACTTGGAATTATAACAGGCAAACTTATTCATAATGACCAAAAAGGTTTTATTAGGGGGAGACAGCTTCATGACCTCACTCACCAACTTATCGGAGCCTTTGACATTGCTACTCAGGAAAAGGCTCCACTCGCAGTCTCACCTTTGACGCTGCTAAAGCGTTCGATCGTGTGAACTGGTTATTTTTGCAGAAAGCTATTTCCCATTATGGCTTAGGGGAGAATTTTTCGAGAGTTATAATGAACTTATATATGGCTCCAGTAGCAAAAATTCTAATAAATGGTAGTCTATCGAAAGAAATCAAGATTAAAAGAGGTACGAGACAGGGCTGTCCACTTTCTCCTCACCTTTTTAACTTATACATAGAACCTCTAGCCAACATGATTAGGAGATCTCAGGAAATTATCCCTTTTAAATTCAAAGGATGGGTTAAGAAAGTGGCGTTATACGCCGACGACTTAATGGTTTTCACAAGTGACCTAAAAAAGTCTCTCCCTATCATAACAAAATTGTTAATAGATTTTGGGAAAATTTCCGGATATCAAGTCAATCACCAGAAGACGGAAATTATGCATTGGAACATGGACCTACCAATAGCTGGAACTAAAAACAAAATCAAATACCTGGGGATAGAAGTTTTAAAAGATATTAACGAAATTGCTCAAGTAAATTTGAATTCAAAAGTAAAGGAAATGAGGAAGCTACTAAGATCATGGAGCTGTCTATCTCTTTCTTTTTTGGGGAGATCTAACGTCATCAAAATGACTATCTTGCCAAAGTTTACCTTTTTATTTAACGCCATTCCACTAGAGTTTAAGTCTCAATGGATAAAAAAGATCCAAAGTGAAATCAATGGTTTTATATGGGCCTCTAAAGGAGTAAGAATAGCGTGGAAAAAGCTATGCCAGAGGAAATATCGAGGCGGCATAGCAAGCCCAGACTTTCTCGCTTATTACAGAGCCTTCCAATTTAAGAACTTAAGAATTCTTTTTAGATCACACGACTTTTACTCCTCCTATTGGAAAGTTGCCACTGATGAGGACTACTGTCTCTACAAATTTGGGCACCCGAAATACTTCAAAAAAGTCAAATTAAAGGTATTGGGATCAGGGTATAAGTTATGGTATGAAATAAGAAGAGCATGGAAGATTCCATACTACAGTCGACTAGCACCTATATGGAGGTCACCTGGAACCCCTGACTGTCTAAAAGACTCCTTAGCAGGACCACTGAAGGAAGCGGGAATAACAAAATGGGGAGAACTTTTTGACTCTGGCAATTTACAAAGTTGGGACTTACTGCTTGAAAGAACAAACGGGGAAATATCCAGGTTCAAATACTATCAGCTGGCGAGTTGATCAAAGGATCAAGAGAAAAACCTAGAAACCACTGAAAAATTGGAGGAAGAAATACAAAATGATCCAACAAGAAAGGAGATATCGAAGTGGTATTGGCATTTGACTCAGACAGGAGACGGCGAATTTACAACCCCAGGCGATGTATGGAAAAAGATCTTTCCGGCCCAAGACTTGCAACAGCAATGGCAAGTATCCTGCATTTTTCTATGGCATATTATAGTTTCTGCACCCCTTAGGAAAAATCATCTTTTTACTTTACACAGGTCATACTGGACACCGGAAAAGTTACCCAAAATGAATAATCAGGTGACGAAAAAGTGTCCAAAATGCGGGGAGCCAAAAGTGAATGATATTCATATGTTCCACCTGTGTCCTCATCTTGATATTTTTTGGGAAGAAGTGGGTAAGATTATTGATAAAGTTTTAGAAATGACCATTAAGGTAAGCACTTTTACCGTTATTTTTGGCATTTTGGATAGTAACTATTCTACTACTGCATTAAGTAAAAATCAAAAAAACGTATTATTTGTTTTAATTTTATTAGCCAGACGAGAGGTGTGCGTAAACTGGATTCTTGCTCCCCTCCTAAGGTGGTAGAATGGCTTTGCTCTGTAGAAAAGGTAGGGAAATTTGACAAGTCTAGAGGGAAGAGTAAAAGGACCAGGCACTGGGAAATTTGGGACAAGAACATGAGGTAGTGTAGGGAGGGATGTCCAATGATTTTACCCTATACGATCCAACAAATTCGAGGGAATCATCATGGTGGATCTGTGATGGACTAACTCAAAGAATTTGAAGGTTCTTAAGACATGGTCTCACCTCGTTACAAAAGGGTGGTCTCCATTTACTCTGAGCAATCTATGGCAAGGTGATCTTGTCTACCATAACCGTAAAAATCGCATAAATGAGGAAAGAAAAAAAAAAAGAGAGAGGTGCACAAAGAAGCAAGAGTGGTGCACAAAGAGGCACAAGGGGTGCAGACATTTGCAAGAGATGTGCAGAAAGAAGCAAGGATAGTGCAGAAAGAAGCAACAGAGGTGCAGAAAGAGGCAAGAGGGGTACAGAAAGAGGCAAGAGAAGTGCAGAAATAAGCAACAGAGGTTCAGAAATAGGGAAGAGAAGTGCAGAAAGAAGCAAGAGAGGTGCAGAAAGAAGCAAGAGAAGTGCAGAAAGAAGCAACAGAGGTGCAGAAAGAGGCAAGAAGGGTGCAGAAAGAGGCAAGAGAAGTGCACAAAGGCAAGAGAGGTACAGAAAGAGGCAAGAGAGGTACAGAAAGAGGGAACTGGGTGCAGAAAGAGGCAAGAGAAGTGCAGGAAGAAGCAACAGAGGTACAGAAAGTGGCAAGAGAGGTGCAGAAAGCGGAAGAGATGTGCAGAAAGCGGAAGAGATGTGCAGAAAGAGGCAACAGAAGTGCAGAAAAAGGAAGAGAGGTACAGAAAGAAGCAAGAGAAATGCAGAAAGAGGCAAGAGAGGCGCAGAAACAAGCAAGAGTGGTTTGCACACCATTAGTACCAATTTAACACCCACATTTAGCAATAAGTAAGAGGTGAACATTCTAGGTTTGCAAAGGCTCTTCCACCACGCTATAACACTTGTTGCTGCATTTTTGGTAACGTTTGAGTCGTTTGAGCTAGAAACAAGGTTTTTTTTGTTCAAATCTGCAGATTATGCAGCAGATGACGGATTATGTGGAAAATGCGGAAAATGTATAATAGTGCGAAAGTTGGTGCAGCCAAACAGTCGCATAATTCCAGTGGCCCTGCTCATACCTCTGACAAGGTCCAGAAGTGCTCCTCAGTGGTTCCTTCTTTTTGTGTCTCATTGAGTTTGTAGTTTAGCTTCTATGGAAAAGAGGAAGACTAAATCTGAGGTTACCACTCCACAACACAGACTACCATACCACATAATTACTCTCCATAACACATATTCCCATGCTACATAATTTCTATACACTAAATACCACATACTTTCTATCCATATAATTTCCCTGCCCAACATACCACATAATTTCACTACACACAACATACATCACTCCACTCCAAAAAACATTAGTAAAAAACTTTTACATTTACAGCGCCGATAGCTCTAACTCTCGCAAATGCGAGACCTATTACATTGCAAATGCTTCTTTAACTAGTAGTCGCATTTGCAGAGTGGTGGACAAAGGGGGCTGGGCCTCCGACCAGCACTCAGGAATTCCGCTGTGTAGGACTTACAGGAGGTACCAGGAGGGCTTCTTGGCCCACAAAGTCCCTCAGGAGTAAAGTGGACTTCATCCCCAACACGTAGTGTGCCAGGAGGCGCGTTTGCAGAGTGGTGAAGAAAGGGGGCGCGACCTCCGAAGACCTCTTAGCAAGCCCACTGTGTGGGACTTACTGGAGGTAACAGGAGGGATATTTGGCCCCCAAGGACAACCTTGGGGGCCAACCACCCCTCCTATTACCTCTAGTAAGTCCCACACAGCAGCATTGGTAAGTTCTCATAGCAGGCCACGCCCCCTTTCCCACCTGTCTGCAAACACTCTCCCTGGCGCGGGCTTGGATGGGGATTGAAGTCCTTTTGCCTCCTGAGGGTCCTTAGGGGCCAACTAGCCCACCTGATATCTCCAGTAAACCCCAGATAGTGGGATTGCTGAGAGGTGGTCACAGGCCATGCCACCTTCTCCACCACTCTGCAAATGCACCTCCTGGCATGCTCTTGATTAGGGAATGAAGTCCCCTTACCTCCTCAGGGTCCCTGGGGGCCAACTACCCCTCCTGTTATCTCTAATACGCCCCACAAAGCTGGATTGCTGAGAGTGGTATGAAGCCATGCCCCCTTTTTAGAACACTGCAAACGCGCCTCGTGGCGCACTGCTGCTTGGGGGATGAAGTCCACTTTAGTCCTGAGGTCCTCAGGACACAAGAGGACCTCATCACCCCACCACCAGTGTGCCAAGAGGTGTGTTTGCAGAGTGGTGTAAAAAGGGGCGTGGCCTCGGACCACCTCTCAGCAATCCCACTGTGTGGGGCTTGCTGGGGGTACCTGGTGGACTAGTTGGCCCCAGGGACCCTCAGGAGGCAAGGGGACTTCATCCCCCAACCGAGAACGTGCCAGGAGGCACGTTTGCAGAGTGATGCAGGGACGGGGCGGGGCCGCCGCGAGATGCCAGCTTCTCTTTTCTTTTGTTTTTTTTAAAAGGGGGGCTGTGTGGCCCCCCTTCTCATAGTATTTTTGGGCCCTGGGGACCCCATCCCCCAGGGCCTGAGCCATTTCTTTTATTTAAATTTAAAAAAATGGGAAGAGGCCGTGCGGCCCCCCCTCCCGAGGCTGACTTCGGCCACGGGGACGCCATCCCCCGGGGCATTGCCACTTTATAAAAAAACAAAAATAAACTGCAATTAAAGGAGGGGGGCCGAGCTGCCCCCATCCTGAGGCCTTTTTCGGCCCCAAGGACCTCATCTCCCAGGACTTTGCCTTTTAAAAAAAATATATTTTCATTATGGGAGGGCGGCTGCGTGGCCCCCCTTCCCTGGGCCACTTTTGGCCATGTGGACCCCATCCCCCAGGGCCTGGCCTCATGTTGGGGACCGCGGGGGGAGCCCAAGTGCCCCCTCGGTCCCTTCCGGCTCCCTACCTCCTGCGGGAGCCGGCATTGCTTTTGGGCAAAGGGAGCTGCTGACCTGCAGCTCCCCTTGCCCAAAAGCAATTCTGCTTCGCTTCATGGAAGCGAGAGCAGGTTTTCTTCTCTCGCTTCTATGAAGTGAAGCAGGAGTTTGCAATGACAGGGTGGGAGCAGTGCTCCCGTCCTGCCATTGCAAACTGCAATGTCCCGGAGGTAGGCCCCCCGGACATTGCCGGAGCCGGCCCTGGGGGGTGGTGATCACCAGGGCAAAGGAGGGCTCCAGGAGAGGGGCTGCATGGCCCCCCTCCCAATGTATACATAGCCCTCTACATGGGGGGTGCCCCCATAGCCATATACATGGGGGTGGTGGTCCCCGGGGCTGGGGGTCCGCAACGGACCCCCGTATTTGCATACAGTGTGCCCCAGGGAGGTGGTGGTCCCTTGGGCAGTGTGGGGGCCTCAACTTATATAGGGCGGGGGGCCTCATGGGCCCCCCAAGCCCCGGGGACTGCCACCACCCCAGGGCTACTTTAAAAAACTCTGTGTGGGGGGGCTTGAGCCCCCCCCACACAGAGCTATTTAAAGTAGCCCGGGGTGGTGGAGGTCCCCGGGGCTTGGTTGGGCCCGTGAGGCCCCCCACCCTATATAAGTTGAAGCCTCGAAGAGATGGCGGTCCCCGGGGCAGCATGGGGGGGAGGAGCACTCCACGCATTTTTTTTTTATGAAGCCCCGGGGAGGTGGTGTACCCCGGGGCTGTGGGCACCACGTGCCCCCGTGCATTATCAGTAAAGACCTGGGGAGGTGGTGGTCCTGGGGCTGCGGGGGCCATTGCGGGCCCCCGCTACATAAATCTGAATTGCCCCCGGGACCTGGCCCACCCGGGGGCTTAAAACAAACAAAGCGCGGGAGACCGTGCTTCGTTTTTTTAACATTTTTGGCCGGATTCGCATACCCTACACGAAACCCACCAATTTAAAAAAAAAAAAAAAAAAAAGCTTTTTTGGGCCCTGTAGGTCCCTGTGGGACTCCCTGACCAGGCCTAGGGGGTCAGGGTGCTTCTACCCTGCCCCCTTTTCTTGTTTTATGACCTTTTTTCTTGTGACTTGGTTCAACCGAGTCACAAAATGGCTGGCAACACTTTTTGGTTTAGAGTGTTGGCAGCCAATCATAATCAAACTCGTGCTCGGGAGGGTTTGTGGATCCAGCGCGGTCATCAGATATATAAATATTTTAAATATGAATATTTCAGGAACTACTGAACGGATTTCCACCATTTACAAAAAGGTTGCTTTCTGAACCAAGAGCTACCTTTTTGCCAAATTTGGTGTAATTCCATTCAGCAGTTCGGGCTGTAGCTTTGTCTAAAGTTTCCTCTGGAAATGAACATGGAGAAAATGCATTTTGGGACCCCCCTTTTTTCTCGGTCCCCGCTTGACGAATCACCCTGAAACTTTCAAGACAGGAGCTGACCGGAGCAAGACATTAGCTTTGAAAATTTCGCGAAGATTCGTCAAACGGCGCCAAAGGTATTGGCAAAACAAAAAATGCTTTTAGAATAGAAACAAGGTCCTAACTATAACTACCTACTGGCGACCGCCAGTGGGTAATATATATATATATGTGTATGTATGTATATATATTATATATATATATACGTATATATAATATATATATATATATATATATATATATATTTATACATATATATATGTGTGTGTGTATATATATATATATATATATATATCAGTTTCTAAGGTTCCTCGGATGTATATGTGACTATATAAATATGAGATTTTGTGGTTCTGTGTATTATTCTGTGTTTGTCTATTGTGAGCATGAGTGTGTCTTTGTGTGTGGGGAGAGCTTGTGTGGGTTTAGTAGGTGTGTATGTATAATTATTTACATGTGTATGTCAGGAACAATAAGTATGTGGGATTGCATGATTGTGTATGTGACTCTGTTTTGGATTGTGTAGGTGGTTGTTGCTCTGTGTGAGGGAGTGGTTGTGTGTGATTGTGTAGTTGAGTATGTGTGTGTGTGCTTGTGCACATGTGTGTATATCAGTGCATGGAAGTCTGTGGTTCTGGGTTTACATTTGTGTGTGGGATTAACAGTGCATATGACTGTGTGTAGGGTGTGTTTGTATCTTGTGGGGGAGGGGTTAAGTGAATCTCTAAGTCTGAGGTTGTGTGTTTATGTGTGTGAGTGCATGTATGTAGTTGAGTGTGTTATTGTTATGTTTTTTTTGTGATATTATCGAAAGTGTGTGAATATGTCAGTGTGTGATTGTGTACATGTATGTGTCTGTGAATGAGTATGTGGCTCACATAAGTGTGTGGATGACTATATCTATGGGATTGCAAAGGTGTGTGTCACTGTGTGTTGGTGTTTAGTGTCTGTATAGAATTGTGTTTGTGTGTGTGTGAGTGATTGTGTATGTTACAGTGAATGTCTGTGTGTGTGTGTGTGTGTGTGCATCTTCTTTCTGTGTATATACCTTTAGGTGCATCTTTCTTTTAAAACGGTGTAAGGATTCACATATCCACCGTGAAGTCTCAGGGGCCGCCCAGAGCACTGCAATGGCTCAGCTGATCCACTGTTCAATCAAAAATTAATTTCATTATCAAGTTCAACTACAAAGAGGGTCCTTTCCCAACACCCATAAATGATTCAGGGGGTCAGGGTACCTCTACCTTGCCCCTTCTAATTATTTTACTAACAACAAAGAGACCAAATTCTGAGTCCTAAGATGGCAGACGCAACTTGCAGCAAGCCGATCACAATGCAAGGTGTGGCTCGCATATCCATCATGAAGGGCCTGTGGTGTAAAATATACCATTTGTTTTTAGCCGTAATTTCTCCAAAAATACTGAACAGATTTACATCAAAACACAAAAAGCACTCTTTTTAGACCAAGATCTAGCTTTCTGCCAAATTTCATATAAATCAATTCAGCGGTTTGGGTTGTTGCTGTGTCTAAAGTTCCTATGGAAAAATGAAGGGGGAAAATACGTAACAACGCTTACTCGCATTTCCTTGTAACTGCAGTTAAGAAAGTCCCGTACCAAATTTGCTTTATTGAAGGTGGGCAGGTCAGGCTCCTCCATTAACATCATCCAGCATATATTTCCGCAGATAGGAGCCCAAGACCCTCATAGGGCGGCCTTGGTGTAACAGGACAGAGCATCCGTTAATATTCCAACAATCGCTTCTCCTTTCAAAGGAAGCACACCATAGCCTGATCTTTAAAGGACATCAAAGTGCTTTATTCAAAGTCAAAACACTGCCACAGCTTCCCTCACTAGTTATGTGTTTTGGCTCTCATTACGAGCCTTGCTCACTGGTTGACCAACCCCACAGTGCTCCACAGAAAGGGGATGCAGAGCAGGTTTTGGCATCCATAGTGAGTTGTTCACAGCTCCTGACCCCTATGTTACGTCTATCTTATGTTCTTTCAGTGGCAGATCAAGGAGACTATGGACTCCAAAGCAACAATTAAATTGGGCCCCCATTGCCTGATTTATTAGTCACAATTCTCCACTAATTGGGTATAGTGGATAACTCACACCCTGGGTCCCAGGACCAATGTACTGTTATAATCTAGTATATATTTCCCATTTTAATTTGACCCCTTTTTGAATTATATATGTTTGTTTATTCAGGTATAGGTTTTAAATTCAAATGCACAAAATAGTAATGTCATTATACAATTTATTTCAGTGTAACATGGGAATTCTGCTTGATCAAATATATTCATGTTTCAATTTATTATGGGTTGAATTGCTTTTCCAAGTATTTTTAAAAAAATGAATACCATGTCATAGGAATTAAAATATTTTTAGTTTCTGATGTTAAACCAAAGCAATGCTTCACAGAATATAAGCAGGTGAAAGGTTAGAGGAGCTTCATTATTATTTATTTAACAATGTGTTGTTAGAAATTGGGTTACTAGTTGAGAGGGATGAATCCCTGCTCAAGAAGCAACCACAATCTCTTTCAGGGTGAAACACAAGCAAATCCCAAATTAGCCTGTGGTTAACCCGCTCTAAGTTTAACACAAGAGCAGTCAGAAGTGACTTAGAGGCAATGTGTGTATTTATTCAACACTAAAAAAAGTGAAAGCACAACAAAAAAAAATCCCACGAAAATTTAGGAAAATAGAGTAAAATTGTATGAATTATTTGGCACCGGAATGACAAAAATCCAACCAGTAGTACCAGAGATAGGTAATTTCAAAGATTTAAGTAAAAATAGTGCCTAAATGTGCAAAGCATCAACTGTGGTTATCTGGTCATGCCAGACCGGAACAAAGTCCCAAGTTCAGGCGGACCTTGGAGGAGTGTGGGCTGGCTACAGGGACCCAGTTAGCCTATTAAATAAAAGTACCTTAAATCCAGGTTTGTGGGGCACTGCAAGATCTTGTGTTAAGGATACACCACACAGCGGTGGTTTCAAGAAGCTGCGGGCTGCCATGTGGAGTCCTGCGTCATCCATCAAGACACTGTTGACAAGGGGCTTGCGATGAGAAGTCCTGCGTCAAAATGCGTTGAGCACGGATGGTTCATAAGGGCTGCAGGGTTGTGATGCAGAGTCCTGCTTTGTTGTCAAGGATACCGTCAACGAGGGGCTCGCGATGTGAAGGCCTGCATTGAGGATGCATCGCACAGCTACGGTTCTGCGGAGACGGCAAGCTGCAATGGGAGGTCTGGCGTTAGGGATGTTTTGTGCTGCAGCGGTTCCAATGTGGCTGTGAGGAGATGTGTTGTGCTGCGTCTGTTCTGCTTTACAGGACCACAGCTGGGCTGGCAGAGCACCTTCAAGCCCACTATCAAGGGTCCAGGACTGGGGTGGCACCACTTGGGGAGTAGGACTCACAGCAGGCAGAGACGAGGTTATTGGTTCAAGGTTGTTGAAGCCTTTTTCTGTCCCTAAGGCTCTGATTAGGAGGCCTGCCAACTAGCCCTTGGAGTCACCATAGTGGTCCTGTGTTCAAAACGCAAGCCCAGGCCTTTCAGTTGAGCAGTAGGGCAACAGAGTTGCAGTCCTTTTTTCAAGGCAGTGAAGCAGTCCTTCTGAGTCCTCCACAGGTCCAGGAGGTGTACGGAAGAGTTGAGTCTGAGAGTCCAATATGTATATCTGGTGCCCACTTTGAAATAGAAGAAGGTTCTGGAGGTTTCCACACCCAGAGGTGTTTAGAATTTCCTTCCCCCCTGTCCTGGCCCTAGCTTGTCAGGGGTCACAATAGACTAGTAGCAAACCCTTTGTGAGTGTGCTGAGGCAGAGCCTTTGTGATATGCAGGTGTGATAGGTGATAGCTCCTCCCATACATCAAGTCAGAGATGGCCCAACCTTCCAATACCTATGCTCCTGTCTCTCACTGTCTGGAAGCAATGTATAAAGGTCAACTGCCAGCTGAACCTCGTCATGTGACCATGAAACAGTCTGAAGGCACTAAGTGGTTCAGACAAGTAAATGACAACTTTCTAACAGTCGTGACTTAAAATCTGACTTTACCATTAAGGAGGGTTTTAAATTGCAATTTTTTAGACACCAAACTCGACATTTCTACCTGTTCACAATTGGAAGTTATCACATATTAAATATAATAAGGTAACAAATTCAAGAGTTTTTCACTCTGAGAACATGTAAAAGTTAAAAGCGCATGTTCGACTTTTTAAAAACACTGCACTCTCCTTTTGGGCTGACAATGACCTATCCTAGAGGTGACTTATTTGTATTAGGAAGGATGGGTGGGCCTAGCAAAAGGTTTATTTTGCTGGGTCGAAATAGCAGTTCAAAACCGCACACACAGGAAGTGGGTTGTGCAGTTGTGCTGTGCTGCAATGTTCAACAACAATTTAGTTCCTTGTCCTGGCCTTAACCGTCTGGCATGGGCCATCACATGGTTGGCATGATGCTGATTCCTTTCATTATTCTGGGCAATCTGTGACTTGTGTTGTGGCCTTGATTTCTGTCTCATAGGTTTCCCCTTTCTGTGCCTTCAAGAGTCCTCTCTTCTGCTGAAAAGCTAAAATCAGCTTTGCCTGCCCATCTTTGTACGGTTTGGTCTTCACTTGTGTTGAGTGCCTTTCTTTATTTCCCTACAGATAAGTTGGGTATTGGCCTTACTGCTTCATATTCCTAGCTCAACTCTTTGCTCAGGAATTGTGGCTGATTCTAGAACCTTGACTTTGGTGGTGTTTTTACAGTTTGCAGGGTACCAGTCTTGAGTTTGGACTGGGGCTACTTTCTGGTATTGATCCCTGTCCTTTGCATTGGAAATGGATGTGTGTTGTTCTGTCAGGGTGCCTTTCATTCCTTGTAGCTTCTCTCCTGGCTTTGCTGGCCTGCTCTCCTTAGGGTAGGCATCTGGTTCTTCTTGCCGTTATTGACCTTCTTGGGAGTGCTACTCCTTTGTGTGTGTATAGCTTCCCTACCCCTTTCAGAGTTTGCTGTGAATTGGGCCTCCCTTGTCCTGGTGCATAATTTTTGTTTTTTGGGACTGACTTTTAGAGTGATGCTGCTTGGGACTGCCCCATATGGTTAGTCTGTCTGCTTTACCTCCTCTTGTGTGCTTCTATGGGTTGGCTTACACAGCCTTTTGATCTTTGCCCCTCTGACTGCTTGCTATGTTCTCATAGAGAGGGATTGATAAGAGGACAGAGGGATGAAGTGGTAATTACCAGAATACTTACCGGTTATCTTCTTTACATTGAGGCCTACTCTTGCTTGTCACAGTCCTACTTCTCTCACACTCTCCTGGTCAATCGGATTACAGTGTGAATTGAACAACATGTTTCTGCTTAGTATTACAGAACTTCTTGGGGGAGACTGACCGATGTATACTCCTTCAATGAAGGGGATATGCTACAACACAATAAAAGCTGCAGGGTGCATGTTTCCAGTAGTTAGTCACCCCCATAGATGAGGACTATGAGGAACAGTAGAACTCTGTGTAATAAAGATTAACAGTAAACATTGGGGGATTTGTATCTATCCACCAGCTCCGCACAAAGAACATTTTGCTGAAGTCCTCCTGGAAACCTTATCAGATATCAAAATAGGCAACCCAGACCTCCAGGGAGAATGCAATACTTAGTTTGACAAAATCAGTCTTCACTGCACCACAGACTTATTCACTAACCTTAAAGCACTCAATTAACACCAACTAGTCACTGGAACGTCACCTGATTCAGGCAATAACTTGAATACTCTCTTTGCCCAAAAAGAAATTACTTAAGGTCAAAGTAACCAATCCAGTAACCTGCGGGGGTCACCAAATCATAAATCCCAACTGTTACACCAGAACTATGACCAGCAATCAATATCTTTTAGCTGGCTATGGAAAATAAATTCTCTGTCAAGTCCTGGTCATAACTCTTGGCAACAAGGCAAGAGGCATTTGCCTAGTGCTTGCTACTACTATTATGATAATATAATACCTTCTCAATCTGGACACTCGTTCTTGCATATTTCTGTGAGTACCATTGTTGGAAAATTCACACTTCTGGATCAGATCCTTGAAGTCTGGAATGAACTCCCCTGCCACATCGTAGCTTCCAGCTTGGTCCTCAAATTCCAGAAGAAACTGAAAACCTGGCTTTTCCTGTAGGCCCACAGACTGGCCAGAACTTTCCCTTCACAGGTAGCAGAATACCCTCCCAGGTGAAATGCACACCCTACAAATAGGAATAACTTAGCATAGTATTTACAGCCTCTCAGCACTGAATAGCAGTTCTACAACACTCCTTGGGCATTTTTCTAGTCACACGTTTGTAAAGGAAAAAACATTTGGTTTAAAGTGCTCCTCTCACTATCGTACTACTTATCACAATGATTTTATCAACATTGCTACGTTGCAGAGGAGCTTTCAGAGCATTTTGCCCTGACAACAACTATGGCATTAAATCTGATTTGGGTGCAAACCACTGTTCGTACTAGAAATGGGATTCCAAGTCAGTATTTTGCTATGTGGTTGAGCAGATGCTATTTGTCCATGTGCAAACTATATTCTTTGCATTGTATGCCTACAAGCGTCTAGCAGTCAAATCTTGGCGAGGGTACTGTTGGCAAGTACTGTGAAACTCCGATTTGTGGACCTCGGATCGTAACTGAAATTCGAATTTGTGCAATGTTCTGAAACCCTTTCGAGAGTGAACAAACCAGAATTTTGCATTCTTTGCCAACAAGAAAATAAGGGAGCACATATAGGGCCACATGTACAAAGCAGTCTTCACGTTTGCAACCAGAAAAAATGCTTTTTGGTATGCACAAAGCCAAAATTGCAATTCAGTAACTTGTTACCCAATCGCAATTTGGGTTTTGCAATTCAGTATTTGGAGGGGGAGTGTTTGGGGTGTCCCTTCCAAGTACCGATTCGCATTGGTATGTACGAATATTTTGCAACCAAAATGCGGTAGTAAAACATTTGCACTTTGCCACCAAGTAAAAATGGTGGTAAACCATTTGCAAATGGGAAGGGGGCCCCAAGGCTGGTAAAAAAAAAATTAAGTGCAGACAGTGGTTCCCCCAGACCACTGCCTACTCTTAAAAAATGAAACTTCAAAGTTTCATGTTTTTCTTTTTAAAAGCATCCCATTTTCCTTTATGGAAAACGGGCTGCATTAAAAAAAGAAATTGCTATATTTAAAAGCAATCACAGACATGGTGGTCTGCTGGTCCAAAGTAGGCCACCATCCCTATGAGCCATTAAGGTATAATGGGGTAAACCACAATTGTCCACGGACCTGGGTAATGAGTGGTATAGAGAACAATGGTCCTAGACTTTTAAGCGCTACAATTTAGTTGTAAAAAACATTCAACAGTCAAAAATAAGATACATACACAATTAGTATTGGATCATTAATGTCAGTATCAGGATCAGTATCGCTCACAGTCACTATCTGAGCGATACTGGGCGCTTTGTGTTCTTTGAGGATATACATGCTTGCATATTGTATAAATTGGTGGTACATTAATGATCCAATACTAATTGTATATGTATCTTATTTTTGACTGTTGAATATTTTTTACAACTAAATTGTAGCGCTTAAAAGTCTAGGACCATTGTTCTCTATACCACCATCCCTATGAGGGCAGCGAATCGTAGTGGTTCATAAATTGCGACCTACCTCATTAATATTCATGAGGTAGGGCTATTTGCGACCTATAACCAATCGCTAATGAACTCAAGAGTTTTATACATTAGGAATAGCATTTTACCAATAGAAATTCACAAAAAATTGCAATTAGGAAATCTATATTTCTATGCTTCGTGCATGTAGCCCATAGTGTGGTATCTAATTTGCACAATGGCAAACAGCACAAGTGCAATTAGCACACCGGCGAATGCCACCGACTACCTTACTTGGAATCACGTTTCTGGTGCAGGAAGGAGTCTGCCAGGGAGTAGCTTCCATTGAAGCAGCACGTGCAGTGTCTCCGAAACCCAGTAGCCTAAGTGGCCCACAAAACCCTGATTCCTGCTGCCTTTCACAGTTTAAACAGCGGCCAGGGGCCCATTTCCTTTCTTGTACTAGGGCATATGACACACTGGCTAAGCCACTGGAGTTTACAGCTGAAATGCAATGGATCCGTCGAAATAAATCAGGGCTTCTATATTCCCCTGTTGCACAGTGCATTCTCTTGCATTGTTTTGCCACTGAATACACTGCACAAGTTGGATTTTTGACCCCTTGTGTATTAAGCACGTTCATATGACAAAATTATTAATCCATGCTCCTTGGAATTTTTAAGAGTTGTTTCAGAATCAGAGACGATCTTGAAGCTTGTTATAGGATAAAATGAACATATACAATGAAACTGATTGGAAATATTTCCTATGACGGTTTGTGAAAATAGAATCAACCAAGCACTGCTAAAGCAGTTTTAATAAAATAAGTTAGGTAAGAACTGCTTTTTATGCACATATACTGTAACAAGAGGCCATTCGACAGTGAAACAGTTTATTGCAACACAGCGGGCCCCTGTGTGGCTCTTATTCTGACACGAATTATTATTAAGCATTATCTCTCCCAAATACCGAGGCTCTAGCTCTCGTTTCGATTCTGCTTTAACAAGGTCCATTCGTCACTGTCTCCTTCTGGTGATTGTGGTGGGGAAGGGAGGTTTGTAAGAATATCATTCTGTGAAATAGACTAGAGTGCCCAGGCCATTCAGCTAGAGGGCTTACAGTAACAAATGCATATCCCAGGCCCTGGCTGAAGAGTGAGCTGTGCAATTGGAATGTCACTATGAATCCCAATGGCTGCAATTGAAAAATACAATTTTCATAACTTCTGCAGGAGGAGCATTTTAAATACTGCGATCATTCCTGGGTCAAATATTCTGAATATAAATCCGGCAGGCCGTGTCGTACTGCTTGGCTGAACCTCTTCTCGTTCTTTCCTAAAAGCCATATCCGTAGGAAAGCTCGATGAAATAACGTGGCTTAAATTTTCATAATGGTATTACTTCTTTGAGTTCATCATACTTGAGAATTGTCAATAATAAGTTTTGCTAATTTCATAGTTGGGAGTTTTTAATTCAATACTATAACTTGTTGCAAGGGTTATGGGCAAATACAGCGCACTGCCTTAAGTAAACGGACCAATGATTAGTTTATAAGAGGAGAGGATGTCTTTATATATTTTTTCTAAAACATGTAGGTGAAGGACATGTCTGTCGAGACGGCCAAATTTTTATAGCACTTAATAGCTGTCTTTCTCTTTGTAAGCACTGTAAAAACTATCAGGCACATGCATCAAGTAGGATTTTGCGAGTCCCTAATTGCGAATTATTAAAGAATCGCAATTAAGGACTCACAAAAGCCTATGCATGTAGGAATTGCTATAAAAATAGCGATTCCTATACATTCCTTAATTGCAACTCGCAAATTGCGAGTCGCAATTAAGGAATGGCTTCCCATTCATTCCTATGGGCCTACAGGCCCATAGGAATGAATGGGAAATTGCATGCGCAAATTGCGAGTCCCAATTGGTACTCGCAAATTGCGCATGCAATTTCAAGGGTGCAAGGGTGTCAAAAGGACAACTTGTTGCACCCCTGAAATTATACTGTGCACCCATGTTGCGCACACACATGCCCCAAGGGCATGTGTGTGTGTGACATGAAACTTTGAAAAATGCACATTAGTGCATTTTTCAAAGTTTTTGCAAAATACCGTTTGGTTTTATTTCATGGTAAATTGCGGCCCCAAATAGCGAAATCGCTATTTGAAAGTGCTTCTTGCATTGCATTTAAGGAATCGCAAATTGCGATTCCTTAAATGCAAGCGCAATTTGGGAAAACGCAAAATATTGCGATTACCGAAATTGCGCATGCCAAATTGTTTGATGTATCGCAAAAGCCCATTTTGTGATCGCAAACGGCCGATTTTTGCGAATCGCACCGTTTGGGATCGCAAAAAGCTTTGATGCATGTGCCCCATTGTGTTACTTCCTACAGATGAAATGTGATTTAAGTAATCAGCGTCAGGAGAATCGCGCTTAGTTGATGTAGCCACATTTTAACACTAAATTTGCTGCACTCTTTCTCTCTCACACAAACACACACATGCACACTAGCACTCTTACACAGACATTTCAGGAGTGAAAACTTGACTCAGCCTTCTTTTCTGCTGCATTCATAGACCAATTCAAGCTCGTCTTCGACTGATCAGAGGTATAATTGCTCTGTTCAAATTTCAGGACTTTTTTGATTCACGTACTATTGTGTCTTACTCTGTCATGCTGTCTATTGCAGTTGCAACTCTTTCAATTACATATTTTTCACTATTACCAGTCCTAAAACTCAGAGCCGCCGAAGCGCCCGCCAAGAAGGACCTCAACCACCTCCAATGCATCCTACTGAACACCCGCTCCGCACGCAAACACGCCGTCGAGCTCTGGGACCTGCTCGACACATCATCACCGGACGTCGCCTTCCTGACAGAGACCTGGATGAACGACTCCTCCGCACCCGACATCGCCATTGCCACCCCAGACGGCTATAAGATCACCCGCAGAGACCGCACCAATGGAGTAGGAGGAGGAATCGCCATCGTCCACAAGAACACCATCAGGGTCTCGACCAGCACCGATGACATTCTCTGCACCGCCGAACACATGCACTTCCAGATCCACACGGACCCCAACACCACCCTTAGAGGCACCCTCGTCTACAGACCCCCCGGAACCCGACCCCAGTTCAGCGACTCCATCGCCGACTTCATCAGCACGCACGCCCTGACCTCCACCGACTACATCCTCCTCGGAGACCTGAACTTTCACATGGAGAACAACAACGACAGCAACTCCACCACCTTGATCGACAACCTCGGACTGAGACAGCTCATCACAACGCCGACCCATTCCGCCGGCCACACGCTCGACCCCGTCTTCTCCTCAAGCTCCCACGTCTCCTTCAGCCACACCACCGAACTCCTCTGGACCGACCACCGCTGCATCCACTTCACCTTCCAGAAACCCACCACACACCACCGCACCCAACAGATCCCACGCCGCTGCTGGAGCAAAGTCACCGAAGACCAACTACAGGCAAACCTCACTCTCAGCCCACCCACCGACCCCTCCAACACCGACGACGCTGCCCGCAACCTCAGACGATGGATAGACGACTGCGCCAACACCCTCGCCCCGCTGAAAAAAAAACACCTACAGAGACACCAGCAAAAGAGCCAGCTGGTTCACCCCGGAACTCCTAGCATCCAAGCGTACCTGCCGGAAACTAGAGAAGAAATGGCACAGTGAAAAGACACCGGACAGCCACGCAGCCCACAAAGACGCCATCCGCAACCACCATCACCTCATCAGGTCCGCCAAGAGGATCTCCTTCAAAGACCGCCTCGACAACAATGCACACAACAGCAAGGAGCTCTTCAACATCATGAAGGAACTCTCCAACCCCAGCTCCAACACCAACGACATCCCGCCGTCGCAAGCCCTGTGCGATTCCCTCGCCACCTTCTTCCACCGCAAGATCGCCGACATCCACGACAGCTTCAACACCCAGACAGCCCCAACAGACACCGACACACCAGACCCGCCGCACACTATCGACCACGACCCCTTGCCAGCCTGGGCCGACGTGAACATCGATGACACCATCAAGACCATGAGCACAATCCACTCCGGCTCCCCGTCAGACCCTTTCCCGCACCACATCTTCAACAAAGCCAGCATCTCCATCGCACCCCACCTGCGCAACGTCATCAATCTCTCCTTCGAGACCGCGACCTTCCCAGAGAGCTGGAAACACGCCGAGATCAACGCCCTACTCAAAAAACCCAAGGCGGACCCGAGAGACCTCAAGAACTTCCGGCCCATCTCCCTGCTTCCGTTCCCAGCCAAGGTCATCGAGAAGATCGTCAACAGACAGCTAACCCGATACCTCGAAGAAAACAGCATCCTGGACCCATCCCAGTCAGGGTTCCGCAGCAACCACAGCACCGAGACTGCCCTCATCGCCGCCACCGACGACATCAGGACCCTGCTGGACAACGGTGAGACCACAGCCCTCATCCTGCTGGACCTCTCCGCCGCCTTCGACACTGTCTGCCACCGCACTCTACGCGCACGCCTCCATGACGCAGGGATCCGAGACAAGGCCCTGGAATGGACCACCTCCTTCCTCTCCGGCAGAACCCAGAGAGTCCGCCTCCCCCATTCCGATCCGAAGCCTCCGAGATCATCTGCGGCATACCCCAGGGATCATCCCTCAGCCCGACACTGTTCAACATCTACATGGCCCCGCTCGCATGCATCGCCAGATAGCACGACCTCAACATAATCTCCTACGCCGACGACACTCAACTGATCCTCTCCCTCACCAAGGACCCCCTCACCGCCAAATCCAACCTCCACGAAGGAATGAAGGCTGTTGCCGATTGGATGAAGAGCAGCCGACTAAAGCTGAACACGGACAAGACGGAGGTCCTCATCCTCGGCTCCAACCCTTCAGCCTGGGACGACTTCTGGTGGCCAACGACACTGGGGGCAGCCCTGACACCCACCGACCACGCACGCAACCTGGGAGTCATCTTCGACTCAACGCTCTCCATGGCCAAGCAAGTCAACGCAGTCTCCTCCTCCTGCTTCAACACCCTCCGCATGCTCCGCAAGATCTACAGGTGGATCCCGACAGATACAAGAAGAACAGTCACCCAGGCCCTCGTCAGTAGCAGACTCGACTATGGAAACGCCCTCTATGCGGGAGCCCCGCCAAGCTCATCAAGCGACTGCAACGCATTCAAAACGCCTCTGCACGCCTGATCCTCGACGTACCACGCCACAGCCACATCACCCCCCACCTGAGAAACCTGCACTGGCTCCCCGTCAACAGGAGAATCTCCTTCAAACTCCTCACCCACGCACACAAGGCACTCCACAAGACCGGCCCAGCCTACCTCAACAGACGACTCTTCTTCTACGTCCCCAACCGCCAGCTCCGCTCCGCCGACCTCTCCCTCGCCACCGTCCCTCGCATTCGAAGAACAACCACCGGCGGCAGATCCTTCTCCCACCTCGCCGCCAAGACCTGGAACACCCTTCCACTCAGCCTACGACAGACCCAAGACCTGCTGTCCTTCAGGAGGCTACTCAAGACCTGGCTGTTCAACCAGTAGCGGCACTCCCCCCTTTTCCCCCAGCGCCTTGAGACCCTCGCGGGTAAGTAGTGCACTCTACAAATTCTGTGATTGATTGATTCAGGTTTTACATGTCCTGCAGTTCCAGGATTTTCCAATGAAACACAACTGCTTTATTTTTATACTTCTTTGCTAGGGTAGAAGCCTGTCACACTGCAAAAGAGATAAATAGCATTTCTCATGTGTGTTGTATGGTTGATATCTCACACTGCTCAAAAAGAGGACTTGCATGGAGAGAACCAGTTCTCCCTACGAGCACCTTTGGCTCACCTTTAGCAGTTCAGTCTGAACAGCAAGGAAAATAAAAAAAAAGCAATGAGATTGAAGTAGGATGTGTGACAAAATCAGCTAAACACCTTGACAGATTAAGATATATTGAATTAAAGACTTAAACTAAGTTGAATTAGAGGGAAAAGGAGTTTCAACAAGAATCAACCTGTCCGTAAGGGACAATGGTAAGAGTTGTTGTCATAAAAATAAATGGAAATAGAAATAATTCTACAAAGTAGACATAATCCCTATTTTACATTTCAGGGGGGATAACTTGTTATAGCATGCAGTGGTATCTATTGTTAGACTCGATATTCCATGAGCTTACCTGTAAAACTTCACGGTATTCCTTACGTCAAATTGTGAATGTGTGGTTGAACTAGGAGGCTATGTTCAATAATATATGCTATTTGAAAAATAATGATGTTGATGTATGTTGCCACTATGGAACACTAACTCTAATGGAGACTGAAGGTACTTCCATAAATCCACATTTTGGGCTGTGACCTGGAAGACAATTTGGATACTATGAGGTGCTTAGAAAAGGTAATTGAACCCCAGCTGTAATCTACAAATTCAGTAACGCGGCAAAGCCTCCACCTCCTCTATGGCAGACCATCCACCCCCTTGAAAGTCTCCTGCATTGAAAGTTCAGTGGGGCATTTTTGAGTTAAATGTATGAGCGTCCAGCTAAAGGTTTCCAAAGCCAGAGTGTGCAGATGCTCCTGCACCATAAAACAATTCTTGTGAACCATGGTTCTGGCTAATTTGAGCCCTGCCTATTTATGAGGGGGCTCCAGCTCACAAAACTATAAATAAGGCCCTTGTCCTAGCAGTCCAGGTGATTGGTAGAAACAAGGCCAGCATTGGGGGGGAAGAAAGAGCGATCAGTGGCTCGTTGTACAGTGGTTCAGATGAACATTTGACACTGCTACTGAGGGGCATGGGGACATCAGAGATGCCAACTATCAAGTACATTGTAGATGCAGGCTCTAAAGGGTACATGGGTTTAAGAGCCAATGATGGGATGCTGGCTATCAGGATGATTGGGTTTGCTATCAGCATACGATACTGATGAAATTGGAAGTGAGACAATGCAATTTTGAGAAAATGAGGAGGTCACATTGGGAATATTGGGAATACTGACACCAAATACGTTTACAGACTCTTATTATTTGTGTATATTCCAAATATTTACATATATTTTCTTACCTTAGTCATTACATGTTTGTTAGTATGATGTGTGTACAGAGATTACAAAGCCACTGAAGGTCATGCCATTAATACTGATAGAAGGTAATGCAGATGGCAGTAAGATGCACTCAGAGAGGTGTTAATGTGTGCTTTGGCCCTGCCTCTTAAGCTCCCTCTGTGAAGGAAAAACAAAGAGAAACCAAGACTTCGGTCGCGGTATAAGCAGCCTAAAGGATTTACTATTTGGCAGAAGCTTTGCAAACTTAGCAAGTGCAGATCTGAGTAACGGGCCTTGGAGTTCGAGGAGAGTGTAAATGACAACAGACAGTGGCGTCACGCGGGGGGTGCGGACCGCACCGGGTGACACCATCACATGGGGTGACACCTTTCCCAAATGAGACTATTTACTAAATAGTCTAATTTGGGAAAGGTGTCACCCCATGTGATGGTGTCATGGGGTAAGTCATGAGGGGGTGACACCATGAGTTACCGAGTTACCGCACTGGGTGACACCAACCCTAGTGACGCCGCTGACAACAGCAGCCACTGAAGGAATAGTGAAATTTTCATGTTATTTTCAGAACGGAATATTCTGGTTCAAAAAGCAAATTTAACTAATAAAACCAACTCAAGACAAAAAGCGGACAGGAAGAATAAGGACTGGAGGAAAAGACAAAAGTCTGGGGTGAGGCTGTAGGTATTGAGGTAGGGCATAAAATCACAGTATCGTAAAGGAGATTCTGTACTGATGTTTTCAGTTGTACAAGATGCAGGCTAAATATAACTTGTAGAGTCTGGACTGACATCTTGCACAAATATCATCACAGAACATTGGATGAACAGGTTTAGTGGTTTCTTTGGGTTTGATCACAGAGTACACAGAGAAGTAAACCCACAATATTAGTGCCAATCTCTACTTGAAGCCAATGGCATTTAGATCTATATGATAACTATGAGATCACCAAGAGTAAGGCCTGGGACATGGGAAAATGGGAGAGGAAAACCCCCAGAAATAACACCTCAGGACTACTATGGCTTTGCAGGCCATACAAGCTGAGAGACGGAATCGGTTTTAGGTACACAGTTAGATGCAAGAATTCACTATTATACTAAATAGTATAGATCAAATATATGATTATTCTCCACCCTTAAGGCTGGAGGACAACATGACCATTAATGTGGTTTGGCAGAGGCAATGAATACAGGAAACCAGTGTATACAACTGGGTGAAGCAATAGAAGCACTTAAGTTGGAGCTGAAAATCAGCCTTGGACATCGAAAGCTCAGAGAAACAAAATGCTTCAGGGAGGGTAATCGAGGGAGAGCGTGTAAATAGTGCAATCAGTGGAAGTTGGGTGCAAGCTGTACAAAGTAGAGCAAAAGACTACCAAGACACTGTTGCCACGCAACATTTTCATATACATGGCCCTCTTTTTGTTGCTTCTTAAGGTTGAGGGACATGTATGCCATGGATGAGGATGGATACTGCCCTCAACTGGTGGATCCAAACCCTCTCTTTGCCTGTTAATCGCATCCCCTTATTTAGTTGCTGTAGCAAGTGACTGGTGGACTTCCACCCAGACCCTCAGTGCTTTTTGCAGCTCTACCTTCCTAGTGGTGCTCTTGGCTGAGTATCCCCACTCTTTACAAAATTCTTTGAGCTGGAAAAAAGTTTATGACTCTATGATTGCTAGCTCAAACGCCATATTTGGTGAGGTGGATTCAGGAACAACCGACAGAAAATTTTGAAAAATCAAAGAGGCCAATCGGGGACAGTTTAAACTCGAATTGGTTTTAGATTATTTATGAGGAGTCTATTTGTAACACAAAATTACGGCAAGGCTGTAGGAAAGTAGCCCTTGTTGACATGGTCGCCCTCACATTTTCCCTGGTAACTGATGTGATTTCGACTGAAAGTGCACTGGGTTCCTGCTAACCAGGTCCCCAGAGCCAGAGCTCTATCTCAAAACTGTACTGTTGTTTTCCCAATTGTCAAAAATGTTAGCACCTCTATAAGTCCCTAATAAATGGTACCCTTGGTACCTAGGGCCTGAGGTACTAAAGAAGGTCCCCAAGGGTAGAAGCACAAATTGTGCAATGCTAAGGGACAGCTCACCAAGCACATGCAAGACTGCCATTGCAGGATATATGTCTTGATGAAGACAAAAGTGAAAACATGACATGTCACTTATCCCTGTGTTCCATGTCCCTAACACTGCATGCAATATAAGTCACTCCTACAGCCCGGATGACAGCCCTAAGGCAGGGTGCTGACTGTTTCATGTGAGGACATACCTGCATGAGCAGATATACCCCTGTGCTGGTCAGTCCCTTTACTGCCAGTACAAGTGACTACGGAAGCCATCTTGAGACATGTACTGGACACTGGTGAAAAAGAGTTCACCAACTACATGATGGCTCCACCGAAAATTGGGATGTTTGGTATCAAACATCTCATATTGGTAAACCCACACTGATGCCAGTGTTGGATTTACTAATACAGGTACCCAGAGGGCACCTTAGAGGTGGCCCTTGAAAACCCACCAGCCTCTAGTGTCCTTTCTGACTATTTACTGCCAGCCTGCCACCCGAAGCACTGTTCTGACCTCCTAGGGTAAGAGCCTTTGCTCTTAGGAGACCCAGAACAAATGCCTGTCTGGGAAGAGGGTGTAACACCCCCTCCCACAGGATGACCTGCACATTAGCCTCCTTGAGCTGGCGAACTTCAAAGAAACGGAGGCCTTTGGAATGAGAATATGGCTCCCCTCACAGGAGAGGAAGCCACCCCCTGTCCAGAGCCCCCTTGACACCTGGACAGGCGAGAAAATTAGCTAGTCAGGTAGGTGTGCCACCTCCAGGATAGTATTACCACCTAAGGTGGGATGCTGTGAGGTGGGCATGACTTTTCAGAAGTAGAAATCTTTGTGATGGCATATGTAGGTACTCTGGGGTAGGTCTATGCTCACTTCACACAGAAAGTGGTCATAGAGGGGGCATAGTGACCCCAAGGGCTACTAACCTACACTCCTCTAACACCCCTAGATTCAGTATTTAGGGGAGCCACTGGCACCAGAGAAGCATATCCTGATGACCTAAGAAGAGAGAGGACACTGAAGAGCTGCAAAAGTGGAGTGGAGAGGAGAAGCAGCTGACCTGGTACCTACCGTGCTGTCCTGTCTGCAACCCTCCTCAAAAACTGCACCAAAGTTGACTCGTCCTGCAGCTGTTGACTCCAGAAACCTAGGAAGACTGCCTGCTTTTGAAAAAAACTCAAGACCTCTCGTGAACAGTGGGCCTGTTCTGAAGAAACTCTAAAAGAGAAGACTCTGAGGCCTCTGGAACCGCCAAAATCCAACACCCGAAGTCACCACTGCACCAGTCGCCTCCGGCCTGAGTTGAAGTGGGCCACTGGTGTCAACAATGTCCCCGAGCCCTCCAGATCTTGAGTCCATGGTGGTTTCACCCCTCCTGGACTCTCAGGTGTCGAATGCACCCTCTGCATATAGGCCCCCTTAACTGCACCTGCTCTGGTAAGGATAAACCCAAAGCCTAAGGACACCCCTGCACACATTGCCCCTGGGCCTTGGAGAAGAGGACTAAATGTGTGCCTCCCCACCCGAGCATCGCAAGTCTTGAACCCCCTTGCTGGTTCAGCCCGACTGGCCTCCTGGTCACAGCCTGCAGCCTCTTCCCGCAGTGACCGATCTCTATTGAAATACATTAGGCTCCCAATGCTGTTTTGCACCCTGCACCCGGCCGTCTCTGTGTTGCTGGTGGTGTACTGCTAGTGCTGCCTTGGACCTTGCCAACCACTCACCTTAACTCCTGGGGATTGGTCTTGCAAGTCGCTGTACTATGCCTATGTCCACTTTTTTAAAGTGAAAAGAATTTATATTTGAAAACATACTTACCTGAATTATTTTTCTCTGATGCCTAAACACATATAAAGGTACTTGCTATTTTTATAAATTGGTGTGGATCTCCTTCTTGAGTCGTGTGTGTCATTTATAAATCATTTTGTGTATTTGAAAATGTCCTGCACTCCTCTGTGTTAAGCCTAATGCTGCACGACCACACTACCCCCTACTAGAGCACTTTGGGATTGCAAAGCAAGCCCTTGTCCACTCATACTGGAACCCCTGGACTCTTTACAAGGTATATCAGGTTCTTGATATATCACATAAAGAGCCAGCTTCCTACACAGGCACTGCACAAATTCAAGTCCAAATCCTCACCGCTTAACACCAGTGTAAGAAATTGGGTAACCGGTTGAGGGGGGTGAAAGTGTTCTGAAGCAGTAACCACAATTCTTCTCAGGATGAAGGCACAAGCAAATCCTAAATTAACATGTGCTCAACCCTCTAGAGTTTGGCACAGAGCAGTCAGGCTTAACTCAGAGGCAATGTTTTAAAGTATTTGTGCAACATTTCAAACAGCAACACAGTGAAAAAACACCAACAGATTTAGAAAAATAGAGTACTTTTTAATACATAAAACAAGACCAAAAAAACAAAAATCCAATTAGGAGGACAGGAGTAGTTGAATTTTAAAGATGCTAGTTAAAATAGCATAGCACCAAAAGGCATAAAGCACCAACTGTAAATATCTGGTCATGCCAGACCGGGACAAAGTCACAAGTGCAGGCCGACTGGAATGGATCATATGCCAACAGGGACCCAGTAAGGCCTGCTGAACAAAGTACCTTCAATCCTGGTTTCTGGAGCATTGCGAGGATCAGCATTGAAGATGAGTCATGCAGCTAAGGCGATGATTCAATTCCACATGTGGTGAGCCTACGGAGCGAAATGTTTTGTCAACTTCAAAGAACCCATTGATGAGGGCTGCAATTTAGAGTCCATCATCTTTGTGGACGCTGCCATCAATGGGAGAGATGCGAGGGCCAGTGCCTAAAATGTGTCACCCAGCGCAGATTTCAAATGTAATGCAGGCTGCGGCAGCGATGCAGGTGTTTGCAATGGGTCCAATCCACACAGCAGCGGAGCTGGGTCAGTGCTGCTCGGGGTGTACTGTGAAGCAGAGGAGATGTGCCAGTTCTGCTGGGCCCACAGAGGCTGGCAAAGCACCTTAAGCCCACTTCTAAGGGTCCAGGACTAGGGTGGCACCACTTGGCAGGGTAGACTCGCAGATAGCAGAGTCAAGATTGTTGGAAGCCGGTTATGTCCCTGAGGCTTTAGATCAGGAGGCCAGCCAACTAGCCCTTGGAGTTATTCTGGGTTCAAGAGATGTAGGTCCAGTCCTTCTCACCCAGGCAGGAGGGAAGGAGGTCAGCACAGCAAGGCAGTAGTCCAGCAGAGTGCAACCCAGTAGAGTGATAATCCTTCAGCAGCACAGCAGTCCTCCTTCCTGGCAGAGTATTCACAGGTCCCGAAGTGAACTGAAGTGGTGGTGTGTGAGGTCCAGTATTTATACCCTCTAGTCCCTTTGTAGTGGGGGAGAAACTAATAGAGGTTTGCCTTTGAAGTCCCCAGGCATCCTGTCTTTCCTGTCCTTGCTGCAGACTAACTACAAAGGATATGCAGCCGTTTGTGTGGAGGCAGGACACACACTATTCAAGTGTAAGTAGGGATGTGAACAGCTCTGCTCTCCCATCCTGCCAGGGATTGCCCATCCAGGCACACATAAGCTCCCTATTGTGTGTGGATGTCTAGGAGGAATACACAAAGCCCAACTGTCAGCTATACTCATTCATGTGAGCAAAGATAGGCTACAGGCACTAAATAGCTAAGGCAGGAAAATGCCAACTTTATATAAGTGGCAGTTTCAAAACTGTAATTTAAAATCTGACTTCACCTTAAATTAGGATTCCAAATTAGTATTCCAGAGACACCAAACAAGAACTGGCCACCTATTCCCATTTGGAAATTACACTTATAAAATGTAATTAGGTAATTCCAATGTTAGTCTATGGAATAAGTAGGGATCCACCCCAAGAAAGGTTCATAAGGGTGTGTTTCCTGTTATGACAGGACGCACGCAGTGTTTGCTTAAATACCCCTCACACACCAAAAGGGCCCTTGGTGTCATGCTTCATCATAGGGGTCTTCCCGCCCCGCTGCGGGACGGGGCGTGCTACGACCAGCGACTACGCGGGAGCACTGTTTTTACAAAACTATGTGTGGTGTAGGGGTAGTGAGAGGAAGGGTCAGAGTGAATGCAAAAATGTGAATTAAAAAGGACCTGGCCTCGTGGACTTAGAAATTTTAATACGTCGTGGAGGCTGGTGCTGTTAAAAAAGTGGTTCGGAGATGTCCTGCGTATAATGTGCGGATACTCCTGATCAAGTCAACATGTTTCGAAGCATCAAGGCTTCTTCATCAGGACTAGGAATGATCCCTTCAGTGCTCACTATGTTACTATCAATGCGTAATAGAAAAAGTGTGCTATATACAAAACGATAAAAATGCAACAATCATGCACTTTATATTACCCAATCAGTATTTCAAAATGTAAATTGGAATATGTAGGAGACAATGCTCCATGAGCCTTCTGAACGGGTGGGAAGGATGTTGCCACTGGGTTGGCGATTGAGTGAGGTAGTGTTGACTGCTACAATACAGTGGCAACATCCTTCCCACCCGTTCAGAAGGCTCATGGAGCATTGTCTCCTACATATTCCAATTTACATTTTGAAATACTGATTGGGTAATATAAAGTGCATGATTGTTGCATTTTTATCGTTTTGTATATAGCACACTTTTTCTATTACGCATTGATAGTAACATAGTGAGCACTGAAGGGATCATTCCTAGTCCTGATGAAGAAGCCTTGATGCTTCGAAACATGTTGACTTGATCAGGAGTATCCGCACATTATACGCAGGACATCTCCGAACCACTTTTTTAACAGCACCAGCCTCCACGACGTATTAAAATTTCTAAGTCCACGAGGCCAGGTCCTTTTAATTCACATTTTTGCATTCACTTCTGACCCTTCCTCTCACTACCCCTACACCACACATAGTTTTGTAAAAACAGTGCTCCCGCGTAGTCGCTGGTCGTAGCACTCCCCGTCCCGCAGCGGGGCGGGAAGACCCCTATGATGAAGCATGACACCAAGGGCCCTTTTGGTGTGTGAGGGGTATTTAAGCAAACACTGCGTGCGTCCTGTCATAACAGGAAACACACCCTTATGAACCTTTCTTGGGGTGGATCCCTATGTTTTGTTTGAATCTCTAGAGGAGGACGTATCCACCTCCAGTGCCCTCTAAGGACACTACCTCTTCACTCCCTAATCCTGTTTTTTGTAGCTATGGAATAAGTAGGCCTTGCAGTAGTGAAAAAGAAATGTAAATGTTTTTCAATACCAGGAAATGTAAAACATAAAACTACATGTTCTACCTTTTTAATACACTGCACTCTGCCCTCTAGGCTGTCTAGGGCCTACCCAAGGCGTGGCATATTTATAAAAAGGGAAGGTTTGTCCCTGGCAAAAGGCTTATTTTGCCAAGTCGACATGACAGTTTAAACTGGACACACAGGCTGCAATGGTAGGCCAGAGAGGTTTTAAAGGGCTGCAGGCCCACTAGTAGCATTTCATTGTTAGGGCCTGGGTGCATTTGGTACCACTTTACTGGGGTCTCACAAATAAATGAAATATGGCAATTGGGGATAAGCCAATATTACCATGCACATGGTCTTTAGCACTGGTAAAGTGTGCAGTGTCCTAAAGCCTGCTAAAACAAGATCAAAAATTGGAGGAGGAAGGCAAAAGATTTTGGGGAAGACCGGTCTAACTAATGTCATGTCCAAGTTCCTTATTTTTAGTGAAGCAGACGAGCGTCATTTAATGTTTTTGGACCAGACAAAGGGCTACAGGCATGTTATTGTCAAACACATAAACCCCAGTTTTGGGTTTGCTCATACAACTGAAGTTTCAGAATGCATGGGTGGAGACATAGCATACCACTTAGGGCATGTCAAGTATGTGAGCAATACAGCAAAAAAACCCTCATGATGGGCCTACCCTAAAGACGGTATGTCTGCTGATCCTTGCAAAGTACTGTTATGTTTCATATAAGAACCCCAATATAGGCTCAGGTAGCAACCGAACCTTTCACCTATATTTCCCCTGCCATTACACCACATAACGGTTCTTGGGACTGACCTTTTACCTAATTATGGTACTGCTTACAGGACGTGGGGTTTTCCCTGAAAACTAGCCTAATTTATTATGCATGAGGATTCTTGGAAACTCAGCAGGACTACCATCTCCTGCATAATAACTATGTATAAGGGTCATTCCTTCCGTCATCCTAAATCCGACATGACACAGCAAGGTAGATCCCCTGAGGGTACCACTTTGGGTATATAAATACCATATCTTTGCTTAGCCAGGGAGAGGAGAAAAAGGACTTCCATGCTGACACACTGACGTAAGACGCTGAGGTTCCTGCAAGCAGACACTCCAGCTCGCAGTGGTCTGACATCCCTCGCAGGGTGTCCATCTCGAGACCAAGACGGGGTCCCACAGTCTCTCACTTCAGGTAACGGGGTTGACTTTATCCTAGAGGGATTCTAGGCTCTACACCTACATACATGCTAGGTACACTTAGGTACATCTAGTTAGGGTTGCATCGTAGGAGTATGCATTATTACTGTCATGTATTTTTATACCTGCCTGTATTCACTGTTTTAGCACTATGGTAGAAATCTACCATCCTTTTACTCTGTTGGTGCTAATAATGATTTATATCTGTTTCTGTCTTATGGTTGTTTCAGCACACCTATTTTACACTAGAATGACGCTGGTTCAATAAATGCTTATTGAAAACGTCCCCACCATTTATTCTGTGTATCTCTCTGAGACAAAGTGAGCACGAGTGACTGAGCGAAAAGTTCTGTACTGTTTCGCCGATCCCTGATGGAACAGAGTTGTCATGTTCGATAGTTGCCAAGAACTATTCTCTCCTTGGTAAGAGGAGTTAGCAGTGGCACTGTGAGCTAGCTGGTATACAGGCAAACATATCCGGTGGGGGTGTCTGGAATCAGTCTGGACACCAATCCCACAGTCTATGTTGTCTAAACACACAGATCCTATATAGGTTTATAAGAACTACACGACAGTACAGGCACTCCCTGAAGAGAGACGCCATGTAAATGGAGAATGCTCTACTTGACAGTGCCACAAAGATTAACTACATTTCCCAGCAGACTATGAACTCCCACATGATTTTGAGAAGCATTGGCTATGTTGATTTCCGGTTATAACTTTAATTGTGGCTTATAGTGTCCTTGCTAGGTATTCATGATGCTATGTATCTGCGGCCACGATCTTGTTGGGTGGATCCAGAACTTTCTTTGTATAGAAATGTTGCTTCCCATTGAAGGTGTTTGAAGTACATTGGGAACACAAACAAGTATTCTGAGAGTCAAATCTTGTTATAAAAATGGACTTTGAACTATCTGAACATTTAACTTGAACTTTCTAAGGCTGTAGGATTCTTACTTATCACTTAAGTTTATCCTGTGATGGAACAGGACTGATTCTTAAGTCAGGTTTGTGTTGTACATGTTATAGGATTATGCTTAAGGTAATAAGAATTTGAATAACGTTTATCTGTGCTGCCGGGTTTAGAAATCACATGATATTAATGTTGAATAATTCCTTTTCAGCAGGACACTTGTCAAGTAAAAAGTGTAACTCATTTCCCACCAAGATTGCATGGTGAGGAAAATTGAGGTTATAATCTTGTTCATAGAGTGAAGTCTTGATGAAAACATATTTAAGATGTGCATCTCATGTATGCTTAGTTTCAGGAATAACAATTTCCACATCAAAGTACACAGAGTTGGTCACACAGAGACATCACTGAGATGTAAGCATTTACTGTTACAATTAAGTGCTAGACTGTTATAGCATGTTACTAAAGATATCTCATTGCTTTCAAACAACCCATTGTGACTTTGCAGACCTCAGTGCCCAGCAGAAGTGCTGAATCAGAGTTGTAGAGTCCAGTATATATATGTTTTCCCCTATCCCATTCCCATTTCCCTGTTTCTACTACTGCCCTTCATTTTCCTCATGTATTTAGTCATTTGAAGAGGTGGTGAGAGATGGGGGAATTCATAATCCTTGATGGATTGTGAGTGCAAGGTTCATGCTCTCTGACAGGCAGTGTCATAAATATTGTGTTTTCCCCATTTTTAAGGTTTGAATTTCCCTGCTGTGAATGACATGTTCTAACTAATTAATCATAAGTTAATGTGTATGATTAAATCAAGTGCACATTCTTTTTGTATTGTTCTGTTCTAGCAAATATGATAATCAAGCTTGCATGAATATTTGTGGGGCATTCAATCATTACAGTTGATCATTTCATGTTTAATCATTATTATGAATGATAAAGTTTCTGGAAGGTTGATAAATGTGTGTTATGTTTTGTTAACTTTTCAAAAGAACATCGCCTAAAATAGTGAAAATAGCTGAGAGGCATTGTGCCATTCATTGTTGAATTTTTGTTATCTTCTTGTTGAAAACATTCAGAATAATTGTTTAAAAGTTGTACATAGAGAGCTACGTTTTCAAGAGAATGCTCATGCCGTGGCCACAAAGGTCATATAGTTGTGCATCCCCCTTAACTGAAGCTAGGAAGCAACCAGCCTTCACTAGCTGTTTGGCGGTCTTTGTTCTTGGCTGTGCTTATCATGCACACACAACCTTCTTTATGAGCTGAAAATATAACTCATTGTTCTCGAATCAGGTATGTGAGTGTGAAAAATCTCTGAAACTCTGTATAAACTAGAACTACTATAGCACTTAGAAGTAGTAATACTATAGCACTTAGTAGTATTAAATGAGGATGTTAGTGCTACAGAATTTGTAGAAATATTGTTGGAATATTTTCTACTATTTACAATAGTAATAACTTCCTTGCTGAATTATTGTTTATTTTAATTTTGGGTTGTGTATGGGCTGTAGTCCAACTAGTTTTCTAATTCGGATTTGCACAGACAAGTCCTTAGTGGCAGTATGTCAGAATACTGAACCTTGCAATGCTAAAAAATATTCTAGAGAACATGTCAATAGCTTACCTTCCTCCAGTGGAACAAATGATGCAGACATAGGGAGATCTAATTTTGGTTTTCTAGGTTGTTTTCCAGTCAGAAGTGAATTTGGGTATCGTCAATCTGAATCATTGGAATTGGCCTGGTGTTGCATAGGAACTGCGTCTGGGGTATACTTAAAAGGTGAAGATCATATAAGAAAGAGCCAATGCTATAGGTAGGTGGAGGGATACTAATTGTGAAGATACTCCCACTGAAACAAATTTTATATTGTGGGTCAAGTAGAAAAGGAAGGATAGGGTTTACATGAGTCAAAACAATACAAAAGCACCAGCCCAGTTTTCCAATCTGTTGAAAAAGATATCAAGTAGAATTAAGGTTCATTTTTTTCTCTCCGTCCATGGCAAGTACTACAGCTTTGCTAATGATGGCTAAGGATGAGTTCCTTAGTATGCCTGGATTAAGAGGATGAAGGAAGTCATTACGTTCTTGGAGTTGCCTCGTAACTTCCTGTAACAAAATGCCCTTTTTGTGTGATCACCCCTCCCCTAATTTTTGATGGATTGTATTGCAAATGTATAGACTCTGAACACTAGGACACTACTGTGCAGCACCCAGTATATGTGCTCTGACCTCTAAAACATGTGTACAGATGGCTAATCACTGACTGGCATATTTAACTTGTCTGTAATTCTCTAGAATATGGTACCTTGTGTGCCGAGGGCCTGTAAGTTAAACAGTGCTAGTGGACTGTGGCACTTATTGTGCCACCATTAAATTGACCATGTAAAACTTGACTCTAGGCCTGTTGCGGCAGCCGAGCATGGCAGTTTTAAAATTGCCAATTCAACCTGTTAAAATCAGCCTTTTTACAGGCCGCACCTTCTTTTTTAATACTTTAAAGTCTCCCCTAAATACTAATCGTGTAGGGTGCATGGGATTTAAAAAGTAGGGCATGAATTCTTAAGTTTTATGTGTCCTAGAAGTTGAAGTGAAAAATCTCCTAAGTAATTTTCTAAAGCAGCAAGGCTGGCTCTGGCACGGAAAAGCACTTGGTTACATTATTACACCTTGTAATGTACAACTTCAGTTGGAGAATAGCTAGAACCATGGTCCAGTTGTATTTTAAATTACAGTTTTTAAAAGGTTGGCATTATCCTACCTAAAGCCACTGGTAGCCTTTTCAGAGTTGATACCACAATTGTCAGCCTGCTGGAAGGTGTAAATGGCCCACATGAAAGGGTGAAAAAGGGTCTTGGCTGGGAGGTTGTATGACCTCCTCCTGACAGGATGACCTGGGTGATGTGGCCACTAACTGCACAAGCTTCAAAGGGGCATTCCGTGTCACAGGCAGATGTAACTTACACCTAGGTCTACCCTTGCATTGTCCAAATGCATGTAGTGGCACCAATCCCATTGGGTGGAAATCCTTTTCTGGAAATGGTTTGTTGGGGGAGCTCTGACCAAGGGAAGAATGATTCTGGGAGAGACTTTCAATGGGGGCCCTGAACAGAGCTGCACCCGTGGTCATCTGGGGTGGGACTTAGTCCCCCAGAGTGCTTTGTGTCACGGGCAGGGCCAGGCAAGGACAATGTTCTGAAAGCACTTACGGTGTCCCGCAGCATGGGAGAGACTTTCAGCAGGGGCACTGAACAGAGCTGTGCCCGTGGCTGTCTGGGGTGGGACTGCATGCCCCATACTGCTGTGTGTTGCAGGCAGGGCCAGGCAAGGATAACGTGCCAAAGGAGCTTACGGTGTCCCACAGCGTAGTGTGTGACCGGGCTAAGATGGGCTCAACTTCGCCAGGAAGAGGCTGGGTTGGACCACCCCACTTTATTCTTTTGTCTGTGGACATATCTCCAACATGGTGAGTGGATAACCAAACTGCTATTTAAGTATGGGTAAAACAAAGCTTGGACCTGGGAAAGAGCCTGCCACCACCAACGCTGCTAACTCCCACACTGGCACGACACTGGACTTCTTTTTAGTTCAGGTGGTCAGTGTGGGGTCTAAAGAAATAGAACTTGCAGAAAGGCGGCTGTCACTTTATAGGGGGGAAGGGCCTAGTGCTGTTCCCTTATGCATGAGACTGTCCCATTCAGTGTCCTCAAAGAAGATTGCAGATAGTGGTTCTAGGTCTGCACAGCGAGTGGTTAGAGGGGGCTCTGACGAGCTATTTGTGGATGAGGAGAGGGGACCTCCCCTGAGACACAGGAGTTGCTATATCTGACCTCTCAGGAACAAGTAGAGGGTGTGAACTCTCAGCGAGAAAAGAAGAGGAAAACAAAACCAGGTACTAAGCTGGGAACAACAAATAGACTCATAAAAGGAACCCCCATATGGCCGAACAGGTATGCTCCCTGGAAGTGCTAGAATCCATCACAAATCCGGAATTTGCTAAAGGAAGCCTCAATTTGTCCTGGGAAGGAATCCAATCCTTGTTGAATAGCATTGGGAATTCTGCTGTTGCCCCTCTCATGGAGAGGAAGAGCTCCCTGGAAGGGGTTATTAGAGATTTATCAGCCAGGATTACAGTGCAGTTCTGAACTGGTGTCTTTATGCAGCCTGACAATCATGTCACTCCTACAAATACTGAGAATGTCAGATGTGAGTAGGGTACCTCGATGCATAGTGGACCTGTAAGGGGAGCCCCTATGCTTCAGGTAGAAGCCAAACCGGCAAGCAGCACCGCTCCAGTGGAAAGGCACACAGGTAGCCCAAGGGGGAAAAGGCCTTCTAAACCCAGCAGTACTTGTATTCAGCTTGCTCAGCCCAAACCAGTAAGAGCACAAAAGTCTCTTAACTTACCACAATAGTGTACCCCGTATGTGGAAGTCCCACTCTTTCAAACTCATGGAAAAGAGACATATACTTAACTGAAAAACAAAGTCTGCCATTGGCTTACCTGAAATACCACCTTTGCATCTTGGGAATACGATGACATAATAATGGTAAGGAGAGTCAGATGGATTGGCCCTTCCCATAAATCTAATGAAGGAGACTGCATAGTGATAACCTGCATATATCCAGATTTGATTCATAGTTTGATAAGATCAGGCACTAGCAGGGGCGGCTCCTCCGTTTGAGCGGAGGAGCGTCACCCCACAGGCCAGAGCTGAAAAATAAAATAGTAATAAAGTTTATTTATTACCATTTTATTTTTGAGTAACCAACCCGTCCTGAACTGAGTGACAAAATGGGGCAGAGCCAGTGCTGCTGAGTGGCAGCAGCAGGGAGCTGTGCACTTTAAAATGCGCATGTCTCTTTTTGGCCGGCCGTCTTGGGACGGCCAGCCAGACATGCGCATTTTAAAGTTCTCTAACCTAGCTGTCTTAGACAGCTTAGTCAGAGAAAGTGCAGGCCTCCAGTTCTCCTACGAGCACTGAGTGAGGCCACTTCAACCAATCCTGAGGCTGCTCTCATGCTGGTGAGAGCACCACCATGATGGGTTAGTGCAGTGTCCTGGTCTTGTGTGTGAGCCTGCCAGGAAGGGAGACCAGTGGAGGAGGATTTTGCGCCTCAAGGTACGTGTTGTTTTTTTCATCGTCCCTCCTATTCCCCACCCCACCACCCGCGCTACACGGCAGCTGCCACTGGGCACTAGGCCCAGCCATGGGGGCACACAGGAAATGATACGCATTGCACCTTTGGGTTATTTTTACCATCCCTGCCTAATCAACGTGAAAAGAGCAGAAGCAATGTGCTGTGCCCCTTGCTCTCGAGTGACTTCACAGGGAGTTCCTTCATTTCCTACTTTTAACAGATTTCGCCCACTCTCTGGATTGGACTCTAGTGATTGACTTAGGCACCCCACAGCCCAGTTGAGGAGTTTTAGGGGAGCTTTACTAAGGGCCCTCTTGCCGGCCCAAGTAGGTTCGATCACACACGCAACATTTAGCCTGTGACGCTCAAGCTTTACCTGAAAGATTGGCACGAGCCCAGTTCAGATTTAAGCTCCCCTGATAGTAACTGACCCATGACAATGCAGCACATCCGGCAACCATTCGTGCAACTCTCCCCCCAGGTGTGGGGCCACAAGATTCCCTTAAGTTAGACATGATTGTACCTTGTGGCAAGAAATTAAGAGATCTGAATCTGGTCCAAGAGGCTGCGTCACCCAGAGCAGAAACCCCACTTGCCAATCATCAACACAACCTACAGCTTCTCACCTGGAACACTGCAGGAATGAGTTTAAAACTTAATAATAAGGACTGCTTATCTTTTATTGAAAAATTTGATTTTATCTGATGTCGGGAGACATGGGCATGGGATTGTATTGTCCTAGATAGGTTTTGTTCCTTCAGCTCCTCCGCTATCCAGTCCAATGCAGGAAGAAGAAAGGGGGGACTATCCATTTTGGTCTCTACTTCGTGAAGGTGTTTAAATGTTAAGATGTTGTGTTCTGTCCCTCATTACCAGATTGTGCAACTATTTCTACCTGGCAGATGTAATATAATTTTTAATAATTTTTATAATAACTTTTTCTCAATACAATCTGTGGGTATCATTGAGGACTTGGAACACACTGTCATTGACCTAATAAGCAGTGAAGCTACAAATGTGGGCGGGGGTATTTTAAAATTGCCAAGTGTTCACTCAGTGGGTCATGGGTCTGTGGAAACATAGATGGGCAGGGAGAGCATGTTAGTCATTTCCAGCATTCGGCTTATGGAGAAGCCTTGACCAGTTTAATTTTAACCAACAATCTACTTTTCACCTCTGAGATAAATAGTGATCTGTGTGTGGCTGTCCCAACTTTTGTTGTGAGAGGGAAAGGTAGCACGATTGACCACATCCTTTTATCTGATTATTTAGGGCCCCTATTGACAGTGTTTGAGGTGTGTCCTTGACCATTTATGATGGTTGTGACCATTACCCCTTATTTGTTATCCTCGCCCTCCCTTTATTTGCCTAATAAGGGGTTACAAAGAAAATTGACTCATTTTGAGCCTAACACAGTATTCAGGGACCTTAACATTAAAAATCAGACAGAGATACTTTGCTGCCTAGTTGAAATGGATGACCCAGCAGCCATATGTGGCAATTTAAGCAACATATGTAAAAACGGTTGTAGAAGTATTAACCTCAAATAAGCCCCGGTCATGTGCAATCTTGGTTTAACCACGAATGTACCAATGCCTATAAAACATAAAAAACAATTGCCAATGCAGTTCCCCGGGATCAAGCTGCAATTAGAATGGCAAGAGGGGCTTATAATGAAGCTACTGAGAAAAGGAAAGTTGAGATTAGGACAAGAGCATGGGAGGTCCTTTAAAGTGCAGCCTTTTGTTCAAAGATAATAGGGTGCTCTGGGAGATTGTAAACCGACCCTTTTACACAGGAAACTCACCCGTGAGCATGGAATGCTACATTATAGAGCAAGATTGAGTTGAGCTGGGGGCGTGGCCTGGCTACCGACCAAGATGGCCGTGTAGCTCTGAAGCTCCGCCATCCGTCCCGACATCCTGGAACTATCCATGTAAATAAAGCATACATCCTGCATCAGCTAGACGGATCTGCATGCCGGAATCACCCTACACAAGATCGGTGGAGCTCCGACGTCTGGGGAAGCTGGGGCGAGGTTCGACGGGTGGCTGGGCCCGCCCAGAGTGATATTGGACTGTGGGCTGGCGTGCATACTCCGGCGAACGGTGGAAGGCCCACATCGCGGACCGGGAGAAGGAGAGACCAGATCATGTAGATCAAAGGAGGCCTGGGGCGAGCCTCGGAACACTGCTGCCGGCGTCCGGACTCGCAGGTTAGCCGGCCCGCAAGCTCCCGGAGGCCCCGCGGCAATAGGGGCCACGGGTGAGCCTGGGAGCCAGTCACCCGACTGGCGGGTCCGGACTGCGATGGCCGGGAGCTGGCTTGGGATTGAGCCCTAGCGCGAGATTAAGATGCCCGGGGGCTAAAATTGTGGCTGGGAAAGCGTCAACATTGGAGCCTGGGGCAAAAAATTGCATCGCGTATACACGCTATCCCTGGAGGTGCGCGTATAAACTCACACGCGCTGCCACTATAATTTGACAAGCACCACATCTATTACACAGAGTTGGGAAGCTGAGCACAGTACAGTGAGGGCAGAGTTACTGGCAGAGTGCGCTAGATGATGCTGGGCTTTGTTGGAACGTAAATACGCACTACCCAGCGAAACAACAGCAACGCGCCTTCTTTATACTCGGCGCAACAACAGCGAAGACCACCACACGCAATTGCCAAATTGAGACACGACCCAGCGGGTCAAGCATCAACGCACTCCCCTTGTACTTGGCGCAGTAACGGCGAAGACCGCCACACACGCTAGCTGCAGTGGGACTCACGTCAAGGTGCGTAAGGACCCAAAACAAAAGGTTTTACAACTCACCAAGCAAAGCGGAGCACCGACAGTACCGACCGCATTCATGACAGAGGGTGGTTCAGAGGCTACCCGATCGGAGTGCGTATCCTCAGGCCCAGATGCCCTAATGCTGGAGTTGAAAGCTGGCTTCAAGGCACTGGATAAGCGCTTTGACTCTCTCGAGAAGCGCCTAGATTCCATGGGAGCCAATTTGGACGAACACGAGCGGCGTTTAGACACAGTAGAGGGCAGAGTATCCGACCTGGAAGACGGGGCGGCACAATCCGTGAAGCGCCTGGAACGCGTAGAGAAAAACCTGAAAACTGTTGCGATGAAAGCTGAAGATTTGGAGGCGACAGCAGGCGAAATAATGTGTGAATTCTTGGGGTTTCCGAGACCACCAATACTGGCCGAATGGACACATTTGTGGAAATGCTCCTCACAGACTTATTTGGCAGGGAGCCCTTTACCTTCACCTTCTTAGTAGAGCGGGCGCACCGCACACTCGGTCCTCGTCCCATCCCTGGTGCCCCACCAAGGCCCATATTGGCCCATCTCTTAAATTTCCGAGATAGGGACACAACGCTATGGCTGGCCCGAGAACATGGCACCCTGTCTTGGCAAGGTAACTCCATTATGCTATTTCCGGACTTCACAACCATGGTTCAGGAGGCAAGAAGGAAATACACCGGCGTGAAAGCAACGCTCTGTAATCTTGGTCTGAAATACGGCATGATTTACCCAGCTCGCTTACGAGTGGACATTGAAGAGAGAATTAAAATATTCGACACGCCCTCAGAAGTTCAGGAGTTCTGCCACAGTTATAAGGGGTCCAGTGCTCCCAGCAAAAAAGCCAACATCGGGCCTTCCCACCCCACAGCGGATCGGCAGCCAGCGTGTTGTTCTCCTCAGAATGAAGCAACACCAAGACCTACCTTTCGTATATTATTAGATCCGTCTTAACACTCTATAAAAAAAAAAACAATTGATGGACGGAATGCTGGGCAATGCAAACATTCACCCACAGTCACAAGGATCTGGGTTCGGTTATACAGTTTTACCACTATGTTCTTGTTCATCACTCAGTGTAGCATATATATAGTCTTCAATGATATGATAGCAGTCCTGGATTTACGCCCAAACCATGGCTCCCGGGGGTAGATTGGCCACTTTCTCTGAGTTAATGCTGTGCACCTGGAACGTTAGGGGCTTAAATAATCCCAGAAAGGGCAAGCATGTTTTAACATACCTGTAGCGACACAAGGTAGATGTCGCGTTTCTCCAGGAAACGCACCTGCCCAAAACAGCAGCGACCCCCTTTGCGGCGACATAGGGCCCCCTCAGATTTTTCGCCAATTATAGTTCATACGCCAGAGGCATGGCAATATTAATACACAAGCGACTACCCTTTCAGCTATCCAGAGCCCATTCCGACCAAGAGGGTAGGTACACAATAGCTATGGGGCATTTAATGGTCAGACAAATAGCGCTTATAAGTGTATACGTGCCTAATGTAGATGACCCGCAGTTCTTTCAGGACCTACATACATGGATCATGCAACTAGATGCAGACTATGTCTGCATGGGAGGGGACTTTAACCTCTTGTTAGAGCCGGCACGAGATAGCACGGCGGCATCCCCTGATACTAAACCTCATGCTAGGCGTGCCCTGCTGGACCTGTGCAATGCACTTGGCCTTATAGATGTTTGGCGCCATTGTAGGCCACGGGACACGGCATACACTCACTACTCCGCACAACACAACACATGGACGAGATTGGACTACTGGCTGGTTTCCCCTAATCTGGCTGCATGGTATGCTGCAACACAACATCTGCCTTGAACGCTCTCTGATCATTCCCCAGTACTATTGGCACTTAGAGTTCCACCTTCGGAGGGTAGTGAACGGCAGTGGAGGTTCCCTGGTCAGGCCTTACTGGATGAAGTTTTCTGTGCCGAGATACATGACGCCATTGTAGAATATTTTGAACTGAATAAGGGATTGGTACAATCCTGGGCCACACTTTGGGAGGCGTTTAAGGCATATATCCGGGGGGTTTGTATTTCTAAGCATGCCGGGGTATTAAGGGATCTCAGGCGTACTCTAGCTAATATTGAGCAACAGCTAAACAAACTCGATCAAGCACAGGCCACGGGGCGGGTTCAGATTTCGCAAAGTCGACGTCTGACACTATTGACTGAGTTTAGAGAGGCAGCAGAGCGGGAGGCACACTTCCTTAGTAAGTATGCGACGGCACGAAGATATGGGGAAGGGGAGAGACCAGGCCGTACACTAGCGAGACTCCTGCAGCCCCCTACAGGGCAGTCATACATTGCCTGTCTTAGCTCCAGTCAGGGGAAGGTATTGACTGGTACCCCTGATATTCGAGACGAATTCCTGGAGTACTATACCAAGTTGTACACGACGCGCACAGCACACAGCAGCGAGGAACGCACGGCTTACCTAGAGGAAATCGCACTGGTATGGATGGATAAAGGAGCGAGGAGATAATAAATGCCATTGAAGCCCTGAACGACTCCACAGCCCCGGGGCTCGATGGATTCACGGGCAATTTCTACAAGGCCTATAAAGAAGGCTAGCTAAATAAAGGCTAGCTCCTTGCCTTTTAGAGGTTTATAACGAGGCCGTTGAACAACTTATACTCCGCCCAACATTGCGGGAAGCTGTGATTATCCTGCTTCCCAAACCCGGGAAAGCTCCACTCCTTTGTGGGTCGTATAGACCACTCTCTCTGCTATATCTTGATTACAAGATTTTGGCGAAAATGTTAGCTTTGAGATTGGCGTTGCTACTGGACAAAATTATTTCGCCCGCACAGTTGGGGTTTGTCCCACACAGGTCAACAGCCTTAAATCTTCACACGCTGTTTGCCAACATACATAGGATAGCACCGGAAGTCCCGGCAGCAGCCGTGTTACTTGACGCAGAAAAGGCATTCGACTCCTTAAAGTGGCCTTTCTTTCTTTATTTCTTTATAAAGTTTTATATAGCGCGAACATGACCACTGGGGGTATCAGAGCGCTTTACAATATATGTGGCAAGAGGGTACATGTAAACAACCAAGAGTAACCAAAGAGAAGGAATCATATACATAAAATATCACAGCAGGAGAAAATAAACGAAGTGATAATTACACAGTCATAGGTGTCCGAACATCCTCATGACCCTTAATTGTCCAACATGGTAAACACAGCTAAAATTTCACAGTCAAAAGTGAGCAAACATTCTCCTGAGTCATAAAATGTCAAGGCTGTAATATACAGAGCGAAAATTCACAGACATGAAAAGTCCGGGCACAGGCCGCCGGGCCACGGATCGACAGTTAGGCCACGGCATCAAGTGGTGGGGCCAGACTGAGGTAAGAAATTCTTCATTAGGAGCCTTTTGGCTTCTTTCTTGAAGAGGAACGTGGAAGGATTCGTCCTGAGTTCGGAGGGCAGGGAGTTCCAGATCCTTGGAGCCAAACCAGAGAAGGCACGATTGTAGGTCTTTTTTTTCTTGAATTTATGGGGTTTGAGTAGTAGGGTGCTGGCACTTCTGGAGGCTCTCGAACCACATGAGGGCTCCAATTTCTGCGCGAGGTATTGAGGAGTCTGGTAGTGGATGGCTTTGTGTGCCATGCATGCGATTTTTAAGTGTATCCGGGCTTCATAAGGAAGCCAATTAAGGGCTAACAAGTCCGGAGAGATATGGTTGACTTTTTTTGTGCCAGTTATGAGCCTAGCAGCAGAATTGAGGGCAACCCTAAGAGGAGCCGTCTTCACTCTGGCCAAGCCACACAGCGTAGCACTTCCATAGTCCAGCTTTGAAATCACTAGGGCACCGTTATGCGCCGGATGGGTGTACCGAAGAGATTTCTCGACCTCATTGCACTGCTATTTACTTCACCAACAGCCAGGCTCAGGATAAATGGCACGCTATCTTCCCAATTCTGACTCTCCCGTGGCACGAGGCAGGGTTGCCCGTTGTCGCCACTGCTTTTCATTATAGCACTAGACCCCCTGGTTAGACATTTACAGGAGAGACACCTTCACAGAGGTCTCCAATTTAACACAGGCCCCCTACTTATCTCACTCTATGCAGACGATATCATATTGTATGTCCGCCACCCGCAGGAGAACCTAGAACCGCTCATTAGAGAGATTATTTGATTTGGGGGATTCTCTGGTTTAGGCATAAATAGGGGAAAATCGGAAATTTTCCCGCTGATATCCGGAACGAACAGATGGGAATGTGAATTCCCTCTGACGTGGTGTGACGAATCCACCAGATATTTGGGAATACAAATTCACAAGGAAGTTGACCAAATTATTCTATTGAATTACGGTCCAGCACTATACAAGTTGAAACAACAGGTCGACTGATAGATCAAATAAAATAGTAGTGCTCCCCAAATTTTTTTATTTGTTCCAGAATATCCCCATCTTGCTCCCAAACAGCTTCTTCTGTAAAATTCGATCTCATTTGATTAGATTGGTGTGGGGTGGGGTGGTGGTAGAGCTAGGATTAGTTGGGACACGTTGACCCTGCCGTGCGAGAGGGGTGGACTGGGGATCCCTAATTTCCGGGTATATATTATTTGGTAGCGCAATGCAGCTTTGCGCATTTATGGTACCACCCGGACGCACGTCTCCCTTATTCCAGGCGTGAAGCTGATCTGGTGTTACCGGCCCCACTTAAAACGATTCTGCCAAAGGGGTTTCCTAGAGATCCCCATGACATACAAACGGTGTCCACCACTAGTTGGGCATGGAGAAAGTTAGCGCGAGTGACTGGAAACCACTTATTATATTCTTCGGCCATACCAGTAGGGAATAACCCATGGTTACCCATCACAGAAGAAAAATTAGTGAGACGCACACTTAGCAAATATTCTTTAGATACGATGGGGGATTTATTCCCAGGGGGACATGTTTTTTCCAGCACTGAAGAGGACAGGTTCAGTGAGGCATCCTTCATGGACCACTTCATACTCGGCAGAATCCGCAGCGCCCTGAGAGTTAGGGTAATGGAATTTCCCCTTGAGCCCGAGTCCTTTGCACCACTGACCTTACTCATCACACACGAATAGGGAGGCCATCTCGTTTCCAAACTATACAAAGCTTCCATGGCACTAGTCCCCAGCAGGGATACCAAGTTACGTGAGATTTGGGAACAGGATCTGGGCCACCCCATAGAGGATGAACATTGGGCTTTTTGCTGTACCCAAATTAAAGAAGTCTCCCTAAAGAGTAAACACAAACTATTGTACTTTAAATCTTTATGGAGAGCATATATGTCCCCTGCCAAACTCAACTCCATAGATCCTACGGGACCCCACTCATGTCCAAAGTGTGGAATACAGCAGGCGGACTTCTCTCATATGACCTGGAATTGCGTGAAAATAGGGGGGTAATGGAGAGAAGTTTACACTATCCTGTCACGTATGATAGCCCTGTAAATTAGCCCCCTGCCAAAGGTGGCCCTGATGGGCTATGTACGTAACTTTCCAAAACAGGTGCGCAGATTTGTCGCTATTGCCTTGCTATTAGCTAAGCAAGAGATTGCGCTACGCTGGGACAGCAAGGTTGTCCCAACAACAAAAGCCTGGATGAATAGCCTTCTTTATTGCATCACAAACAGCGAATTGTTTGTTATAACATTACCCCCGACATCGCGGCCCAAGGACATTTGGAGCCCGTTAAAGAACTTTTTATTGACCGAAGAGACGGCACCAGTGTCACAGACCCCTGCTGGGATTGTCCCCACCGGGGTGGGTTGAATCACAGGTAGATATAGAGGTAGAATGCTAAGCTGCATATAGATGAAGCAACTGTGAGAAATGGTGTATGAGTGGATAAGTGTAACAGTCCGCAGTGATCAATGTTTGGGACTCAATTGGACAAATAGGAGTCAGAGTATTGCTTTGTTGAAATTGACGTGTCTGTACTGCTGCACTGAGAAATTGATATACATGATGGTTTTAATATAAGATGTAAAACGGTAAAACAAGTAAAAAAAGATTGAGTTGAGCATTTTACCAACATCTTTAGCCCAAGCAATGAGGGCAATAAACCCTCATCTGACTACAATTTATTTCTGTTTCACCACTAGATCTCTTAAAATTCAGTGAGACCATTACGATAGGCGAAGTGCGTACTGCGATCATAAGCTCTGCAACAGGTATACCTCTGGTACCAGATTGGTTCCCAGCCAAGCTCTTTAAACATAATCTTGATTTCTGCCCCCCCCCCGGGCAATAAACGTTTTTAGAGCGGTAGTTAAGGAGAGACCCATAGAGAGTTGGATGGAATCCATAATAATCCACATTCTTAAGAAAGGATCCAGAAACTCTCCTTCAAATTATAGGTCAATTTCATTGTGAGACGCCTCAGCAAAAATATTTGGCAGGGTAATCCTATCTAAATTAGATGACTGGACAGCAGACAAATCTTTCTTTACCAAAGTCCGATATGGGTTTTACCCGGGATTGGGCACGACCGAGCAGGCCCTTGTTCTATCCCTGATCTTAGGCAAATATGTCAAGACCAGGAGTGAAGCAATTCCTATGACTTTTATGGACCTCTCCTGCACCTTTGACTTAGTGGATAGAGACATTTTGTGGGATATTATGAGCCAGGCAGGGGTTGACCCTGCACCTTTACACACTATAAAGAGCCTATATCAAGATACCCAAATGAGGGTTCATTATACCCAACAAGGTGACTACACATCTCACATCCAAGTTAATCGAAATGTAAAACAAGACTGTATTTTAGCCCCTTCTTTATTTTTAGCCTATATAAATGCTTTAGAGTGCTTCTTAACATCTGGCACCTGTGATGTTCTTAGAATAGGTTCCTGCCCTATTCCTGTATTATTGTATCCAGATGATACAGCTTTTAATTGTTCATACAGAAAAAGGTCTCTAATCACTTTTAAATGGTTTTAAACTTTTTATGCAAAAGCTGTAGCTCAAGGTGAAACATAAGAAATCTTATGTCATGACTTGTGAACCAAGAATATCCGATCAAAGAATTTTTTTTATTGGGGGAACTGAAATTTTAAAGACAAAAGATTTTAATTATCTAGACCTCATGTTTAATGAGAATATGCACTGGGAAAGATTGATTTCCAAAGAAGACAGGACTTGGAGGTCTCCTGTGAATCAATTTTCAGATTCCCCAGGAAGTAAGGACATAAGGCAGCAGCAGCAATGATTGTGCTGTACAACAGTAAAGCCATTAGCATGGTCATATACAGAGCAGGAGTTTGGGGACTGACTATTTTAAATGAAATGGCCAAGATACCTCTCCTTTCTAAGAAACTGGTAAAGGTAAAATTTAGTGTATACAAAGAGGAAGCCGGGCTAGCGAAAGTATTATACTCAGTAACGGTCCAATCATATGTGCCACTTTCCACCACTAAAGGTATGGAGCCTTATCTGACATGGGTAAAGGACCTGGAGCTTAGATTTTATCTCACACTGCTACGAGGGAATAAGATTAACTTTTTAGTGCTTTTCCTGTTTCAGGTACCTTGTTCCCATTGTTACAGTGTTGTCCATGTAATGGGAGGAGCACTTTATGCTCTTTTGCACTTTATATTCGTCTTTTAGGTCAAGGTTTCTATTTCCCATCCTCAGTTGCAAATACTTTAATAATCACCAGGAGTGCTTGCTTTTTCTCCAGGGTCTTGACTCTCTGCTGATTTGCTGCCAAGTTTTGGATTTTATCACACAAGCACTGATACGAAGAAGGAAATATGCTGCGTAATATGAGTAATGTCAGAGTTTTAAAGTCTAACTTCAAAATGTATTTTCTCTCAAACTGGGTATGATATTTTATTTGTGTGCTATTTGTAATATTATGAATTATTTTTACAGTACCTATTGCTTGATTGTGCTATGGATGTATCATATTAAGATGTTTTTTAATCTGTTTTACTGTGACTTTATGGTCCTTTCCGGTTGATTAACCGAATAAAGTTATTGATTGATTGATTGATTGATTCTCCCATGTTGGATTTTGGCAGAGCAGGGCTCTGTAGGATTGCTTTGGGCCAAACCCCAGGACATTATTTCAAAGTGAGTAAGTAAGTAAGTAAGTAAAGATTTATAAAGCGCTCGATTGCCGAGGCATTCTGGCGCTAAGAGTAGCAGAGATATGCGAGACTAAGAGAAAAGAGAGGTTGTTACTGGGTGGGAAAGAGCCAGGTTTTCAAAGAGGCTCGGAAATGTGTATGGACCGATAAGGATCTGATATTAAGTGGCAGCTTGTTCCATAGTGTGGGAGCTAGATGAGAGAGGCTTCTGCCACCCCATTTTGTCTTCTTGACTCTTGGGATCTTAACCAAAGCTTGCTTTGCTGATCTCAGAGAGCGTCCCGGAGTGTACCATTGGAATAATTTAAGATATTCTGTGGGTCCTCCACTGTGTAAGGTTTTATGAACCAAACATAGCACCTCAAATTCAATGCGCTCCTTAACTGGAAGCCAGTGAAATTTTCTGATGGCTCCAGATATGTGACTATATTTAGGAAGGTTCAGTAGGGTGCGGGCAGCCGCGTTCTGTAGGGATTGCAGTTTGTTCAATTGTCTCTTACCTGCCCAAAGATAGAGAGCATTGCAGTAATTAATTCGGGACATAATGAGTGCTATCACCACCGTTTTTCTCAATTCCATCGGAAGAAATGGTAAGATCTTCCGCAATATCCTTAGGGTGAAATAGCAAGTAGAGGTTATCTGATTTATCTGTCCCATGAAGCTGAGCTGGGTGTCAAACACCATGCCCAGATTTCTCATTTTGGTCACAGGCAGTGGACGTTCTCCTGCTTCTGCCGGCCACCAGTCAGAGTTCCCAATGGGAGGTCCAAAGCCAAATTCCATGACCTCTGTCTTCTGAGTGTTCAGTTTCAGATAATTAAGGCACATCCATTGAATGATGTGAGCCAGACAGTTGTGAAACGTGGCCGAGGGCACATTTTCTGGGGAGGATATTGAAATTAAAATTTGTGTCTCATCGACGTATGACACAAGCGAGAAGCCATGGTGTTTAACCAGTTTGGCCAGCGGAGTCACATATATGTTGAACAATGTGGGTGAAAGTGCCGAGCACTGAGGGACTCCGTAAGGAAGGTAGAATTTGTCTGACTTGAGGTTGTCCCAGCAGACCCTGTGTTCTCTCCCTGTCAAGAAGGAAGTGAGGTGGGCCGGAGCGGAATCCCGAATCCCAATTGCCCCCAGCTACCGCGTAAGAACGGAGTGATTCACTGTGTCGAACGCGGCAGATAGGTCCAATAGGATCAGGACCGCCCTGCCCCCTCTGTCAATTTGCCATTGGAGTTCCTCCGTGGCCATGACCAGTGCCGACTCAGTGGAGTGGTTTGAACGAAAGCCATGTTGAGTGCTATCTAGTTGGTTGTTAGAATCCAGGTATTCGTTTAATTCTTTGTTTAAGGCTTTCTCCAAAACCTTGGCGGCAAAAGGCAGGCAGGAAATAGGACGGTAACTGATAACATCATAAGGGTGCAGGGAAGGTTTGTTTAGGATCGGTCTAATGCAGGCCTTTTTCCAAGATGACAGAAAGTCCCCGGACTTTATGATGGTGTTTAGCAGAGGGGCGAGGGTCAGGCTGATTAGGTTCGAGACACCATGGATGATGTCTGGGGGGCAAGGATCATCTGGAGAGCCTGACTTGATGGTCAGCAGAAGATTATTCACAGAATCCACTGTCATTGATGAGAAACTGACCAACTGGTTGGTAGTTGCCGACCCGTCCTCCAATCCGTGTAGAGTTTGGGGTGCGGGGCCTATCTCTTCTAATTCCTTGTAGATAGATGGAATTTTCGTTTGAAAAAAGGATGCCATTTTATCACATAGGGTTTGATCGGGGCTAAACTGATTTCCCTGTTGGAGTTTGGATAGTGCAGAGACCGTCTTGATGAGCTCTTTAGTGGAGTTCTTTGGCATTTCTATTTTGCTAGTGTAAATTCCTTCTTTGCACTAATGATGGCAGCCTTATATTCTGTTAGAGCCTGTTTGTAGTTATTTTTTCCTTCTATGCTATAGTCTACCCTCCGCTTGCGTTCTGAACGTCTGCAGTTGGATTTTAAAATTTTTAGCTCTGCGGAGTACCAAGGGGCAGTAGCTTTGTGCATTCATTGGTTGATCATTCTTATGGGAGCCACTTGATCTATAGCTGATCTGATCCAATAGTCATAGCTAACTGCATCCCGGTTGGAATCACATGCTGCCCTGGGAACTTTTGACACTATTGGGGATGGAATTTCCCCCACCCACAAGCTAGCCCCAGGCATAAAGGTGACATCCCTGGAAACTTTCTTCAGAGCACTGCTGGACCTGAGGAAGACAGGATTGCACCTGCTGAATCTCTTTTGAACTTCAGACAGAGTACTGCATCTACTGTAACCTGTGGAGAGAAACCCCAAGTGCTAGACCTGCTCCCACTTGAACCCAGAACAGAGGAGTGGGCTCCATGGGCTAGTTGACTAGCCTCTTGATAAGCTACTAGAACACAAAAGCTGCAAGAAGTCCACTTTCATGAAGCACCTGCAAGAGAAGCCCCAGACCCTGCTGGTGGCTTCTCTTGGAGTGTGTCTTGAACCAAAATTGGTTTAACTGCGGTCCTTGCATAAGTGTCAGAGTGTGTTCCTCCTACCTAACCTTAAAAGCAGGGACTTGGAAAAGTTCTCAAGGATTTTTGCCAAAAGAACTAGAGGCTGCCACCGGACCACTGCTGATCCGCTGCCACCAACACCACACTAGTGATCAGACTCAACTTGCTGGTTTGCCCTGCTGAAAGGATCCTGACTTCTAAAAATGTTTCCAAGTCCGAAGGTAGAAAGCTTCACCAGGTGAAGGTGCCAAAAGTATCCAGCTGGGCAGAGACCTTCTTTGGGTGTGCATTTTGAATTTTTCCCGCTCTGAGCTCTTGTGCCAAAAGTCAATGGTTTCACTGTGACTTTGTCCAATGACTATCGGGTCTCGTGGAACCCATCTTAGTCACAGTGCCTTACCCCGCTGAGGATTTTTGATTTCCATTCAGGAGAAGAAGTCGGGAGGTAAAACTTCCCACTGGACAGAATCTGGTCCCTATATCCGACCATCACAAGCAGTCTTATATTTTGATTTTGACCCGGTCTAGCATGGCCAGACACCTGTGGTTAGTACTTTGTGCTTTTTGGCACAAGAAACTAAGAAAAATCATATCTCTGGATCCCTACATTTGATATTTTTGTCATTTTGGCTTACATTTGCTCATTAATTGTTTCTCTATTTTTATAAATTGGAGTGGGATTTATTTGTGTTGTATTTTCTACTTTTTAACTGTTTTAGTACTAACATATGCTTTACACATTTCACCTAGATTAAGCCTGTCTGCTCTGTACTACAGCTATTGTGGGTTGAGCTCAGGTTTAAAATATTGAGACCTCACTGGACCTATTAAGGAATATTGCCATTATTACTTGAAGAGGACTACCATTCACTTCAACTAATAATCAATTTCTCACACTTCCCTTGCTGGGATTTTACTGGCGTAGAGCAGGTATATGATTGGCTGGTAGATTGCCAAGAGCTTCCAGTCAGCTTATGGGTTTTTTTCAAATATGGGGTAATGAAGACATGTTTTGAGGGAAAGCAAGCATTACTTTTAAAAAGGATGCAGTAAACATGTTTGTGATATCTCCAGTAAAAAATGGCAAGAATTGTTTGAAGCATGTGGCAGGGCATGCATCCATGGGTAAATGTTATGCTTCTGTCTAAGTGACCAGATTCACAATTTCCTCATTGAAAAGTGACAAAAAAGCTGTGAAAGTATACTGAGGGGAGCAAGGCTAGACTGGTAGTAATCTGCTGCTGGGATGATGAAGATGGATTTATGTGTACTGTTTATTTTGGGCTCAATTAAATCCAAAAAATGACCACAGTGTTATTTGAAGCTTAGGGTGGGATCTTTGGTGCAATTGGGTTAGATAGTTCTTGCAGTTCCTTAGTTGGTTAGAGGCCTTATTGATAAGTTATGCTAAGTAGGCCTTTTTCATTTCTAGAGATACCATTTGCTGATTTTTTTTTTTTGCAGAGGTCTTTGTCTTTAATTGCCTTTCATTATCTGCATTAGGCCCCAACTTGCAGATAGTTCATTTCAGCTCATCTGTTTTCCATTGATCCATGTGAAGGCACATTTAACATCTTTTTTTTTCCATGTTCACTGGTTCGAGCTTATCGAGGGCTTCAGATGTGTTGTGGGTTGTGTGGGATCAGCTGATTGATCTTGACCGCATTACAGGTTTTCTCAATTTTGCACCAAAATATAGCATGACATGAAATGATGGATTTACCTTTCACATAATAAGGTATATTTTATGTAATATTGCCATAATTTCACATAATTATGCAAACGCAAATTTCATAAATTTTTCACACACCTGTATCTCTGGGGCAGCAGACCACTGCTGTAATAAATCGTCTATTGAGGTTGATTGTACAGTGAACTGTGCTATAATTTGTTTGAATATAAACTGTGGGACATAGCTCTAACAATGACAGTTTAGCTGTGCAGACTTCAGTTACCCCATTTTGTTTCTCTAAGCCTATTTCTAAAGATGACCAGAAAGCTCAGAGGAAAGAGGTATGTGAGGATGATTGTTGAACTGTTGTATCAGGGAGACAGACTCAAAGTAGCTGTCAGTTGACTGAAGGTCCTGGGTGTCCAGGAGCTCTTTTGCTCTTACTGGGCATTGATGAGGCCTTGTTTTAAATTGGAGCTTGGATTGGGGACAGATAGAAATAAACTGTGTACACTCAAATAAATTCTCATTTAAAATTCTCTTTAATAGTAAAGTCAGATTTTGGTCACAATTCTGAAAATGTCACGTTTAGAACCATTTGTGCCTTCTACCAGTGTTCTTTGTCACATGACTGTAAATGGCTCTGCTGTTGAGATTTGTGTATTGCTTCTAAACAGTAACACAAAGGGGGATTAGGTGTGGGTAGGATTGGCCATCCTGGTAGGATGACCAAGAAGGGCTGTATCCAGCTCTGCTCACGTTTGAAAGGGCTTTGCCTCCTGCACACACACACAAAGGAATCTAACAACAGGCCTGCCTGTGTTTTGTCACCCCAGACAGTTTGGAGCCTTGACAGGGAAAGATAAGAATGTTCCAGAACCAGATGTGGGAGTAACACAGGGATCCACCCCACATGGAGTCTGGAACCAGATATAAATAATGGACTTTCAGGGCCACTCATCAAAGCACTCCTGGACCTGTGGACATTGCAGAAGGACTGTCCTGCTGCCAGAGGAGTGCCCTGCTGCTGAGGACTGTCTGGATGTCTTAGAAGGAAGATTGGACCTGCTAACCTTCATCCCTCACTAACCTGAGTGACTCTAAGGGTCAGTTGACTGGCCTGTGTGAGCTACAGGGTCACAACGAGCTTCCGAGGCCTCCCTGCAAACACCCAGCTGACCTGCTGCTCTGGACCTTCCTCAAAATGCAACTGGGCCTGCCTGAGCCTTGCTAGTTTCTGCTGGAGTGAGTTCTTAATCCCCAAGAGGTGCCTCTTAGGCCCTTGACTGGCATCCCTGTGCAGACTCGCCGCATAGACTGCCTGTTATCCTTCCGTAAGGCCATCAAAACCTACCTGTTTCCTACAGTCTAGCCCTCGCCCTCTTTGACACTGCTATCAGCGCCGGGACGCCCCTTCGCTGGGGCAGCCGTGCGCTATACAAGATTACTTAACATAACATAACATCAGTCTGAACTCTATTGCGGTTGGCCTGAACTTGTGACTTCCCTCGGTTTGGTAAGGCCAGATGACCTCAAGTGATGGTTTGTACTTTTAACTGCTATTTTCACAAAAAACGTAAAAATTGCAAATCTCCAATTACACTGATTAAATTTGTCATTCTGGTATCATTTATTAATTAAAATTGACTCTATTTTTCTAAATTGGTTTGGGATGTTTCTTGTGCTGTGTTTTCACTTTATTATTATTTACGTGCTACATAAATCCTTTACATGGTGCCTCCAAGTTAAGTCTGACTGCTTTTGCCAAGCTACCATAGGGTTAAGCACAAGTTAATTAAGTGAATGTTGTGGTTCACCTTGACGAGGATTGTGGTTGTGCCTGAGTGGTATTTCCCCCCCCCCTTTAACCAATAACCCAATTTGTTTTAGTCAGCTCTTGGTTGATGCAAAATTCGATAACAAGGTTCAATTTCTGATGCTGCATCTGTCTTGGTCTCCACATTATAAAGAAGAGAGAGAGATTGAGATCAGCCTGAGTGGTGGACTAGCTTAGGTTGGCCGTTGAGAGTTCATTTTTTAACATAAGGTGCCCATTATTTTTAGTTGTGTTCGGGTGGAGATATAAATGGATGGTAGTTGCTGGTAGTGGTGGAATACAATGTTTTTGATGACTAATTTGGGGTTGGGGGTTTGGGTGTGGATGTACTATGTAGATGTAATTGTGCATTTTAGTCGTATTTAGATTTGGAAGGCCAATTCGAAAGTGGACAGTTTCTTTTCATTGAATTATGATAATTCAATTTGTGGAGATATTGATTGTGCAGTTTCTTAGGGATCTGAGATTATAGATTCTACCAAATCTGGAGCCCAATTCGCCAGGTGCCAGCAGCAGGCTGACAGCACTAGTCATAAGATACACTAGTTGCTCCCCAGAACCAAAGTATTTTTCATTTTATTCATGGACGGAGTCTTGTATCTACACAAATATACATCATGGATCAGACACTTGCCTTGTGCAAGGTCCACTGTTGTCATTCAAGTGGAAAAGCAAACCAATAGATCAAATTGCTTCAACTGAAGCTTGGATTAAGGACAGACTTTGGTGGTAATGTGCATTCGTTTATGGCTAAAGCTGCATTATGCTTACAGTGGGTTGAAATTGGTGATATCAATTAGACACAGATAGGTCTAGTTGTACTTGCACCAAGATCATCTAGAAAGTAAACTCAAAAAGCGAACCATATGGAGTCAAAAGAACAATTTGCATCTGGATAGAAAACCTGAAAAGCAATGCTAACTAGCACCAGATCTTATCACTTATACATGTATATAAGCAGCAACTAATAAAATATTTTGGCATAACACAGAACATAACCAAAGTAAAATATATGAATAGCAACTGGCATGTACGTGGACAACTTTGGCCAAAGGTAGTAGACTTAGGAGCTTATTCAGTCGTTGATGTGTTGTACTCCATTCTGTCACGGTAGAGTAGGGATGTACTCTGCTGCTCACGCAGACTATAGCCTGTCATAGTTAGAAATCTCTGCCTGAAAGGCATATCCCTGTCCCTTTAGTGGGACTGAATCAGAGTCTTCTCTAAAGGCATTAACACTTTCTTTTGTGGTCACCATGTTCATTGTGCCTGCATAGCAAACATTTTTGTTTTTCAAAAACGAACGCCCAAAGCCAGAGTATTTCCCTGAATTTTCTCCCAGCTTTTGCAGGTTATTCGTTTTCCTGTTCAGGACTGCCATGTGCTTTTGGTGGTCCTAAACAGCAAGCAAAGTGCAACTGATGCCCAGATGTCAGTAAGGCCATCAGTTAAAGGTTTGCACGTTTGGAGGGAATACAGGCTCTGCTGGCTGAAGCATGAGGGTTCGCCTTACTCTAAATACAGCAGGCAAACCTGGAGTTTGATAGCCAGGATACTCCATTCATTTGTGGCGCCTGTTAGAAGTTGGGTTACTGTTTGAGGGGGTGAAACCCTACTCAAGCAGGAACCACAATTCTTTTCAGTGTGAATTCACAACCAAACCCCAAATTAACCTGTGCTCAACCCTCTGGGAGCTTGGCACGGAGCAGTCAGGTTTAACTTAGAGGCAATGTGTAAAGTATTCATGCAGCACTTCAAACAGTAATAAAGTGAAAACACAACACAAGAAAAAATCCACATCTATTTAGAGAAATAGAGTATATTTGAATAAATAAATCAAGGCCAAAATGACAAAAATCTAATCAGTAGAACATGAAATATACAAGTTTAAAAGACAAGTGATAAAAAGCCAAAAAGCACAAAGTGCCAACTGGTCATCTGGTCGCGCCAGACCTGGATAAAGTTACAAGTTCAGGTCGACTGCGATGAGTGCGAGCTGGCTACAGGGACCCAGTTAGGCTCACTGAATGAGAGTACCTTAAATACTGGTTGTGAAGAGATGCAGAGTCCTGCGTTGAGAAGGTGTCACAAGCAGAGGCAATGCAAGATCTGGATGAGGAGATGCGTCGTGCAGTGGCTGTTCTGGGGAGCTGCAAAGTGTGACGTGATGTCCTTGCTTGGAAATGCGAAGTCCAGCAGCAGTTCAGATGGGTTCTGTAGGCAATGGGAAATCCTTGCAATGGGGAAGTCTGCACTGCAGAGCCGTTGCATTAGTTCTGTGGGATGTGCGCCATGACATGGAGAAGATTAGTCTGTTCTGCTCAGTTCACAGATGGGTTGGCGGAGCACCTTCAGGTCCACTTCCAAGGGTTCAGAACTGGGTTTGCACCACAGGGGGAGCAGGACTCACAGAAGGCAGGGTCCAGGTGATGGGTTCAAGGCTGTTGGAAGCCTGTTATGTCCCAGAGGCCTCTGATCAGTCAACTAGCCTAGAGTCACTCTAGGGTCTGGGGTTTAGAATTGCAGGTACAGTCCTTCTCACCCACGCAAGAGGGTAGCAGGGCAGAAGGTCATCAAAGTTTGCAGAAGTCCTTCATGGCAGCCGCCCAACAGAGTGGCAGTCCTTTCAGCAGCACAGCAGTCCTTCTTTCTGGCAGAGTCCACAGGTCCAGAAGTGAATTGAAGAGTTGGGTTGTGGCGTGGTGAGCAAAAGAACAATGGATTAAACCCAGATCTTTGTGACTGGGGGTGAATGTTTGCATGGTTCAGCATTCCATCCATCATTTATTCCTTTTGCTTTTGTCGCCTTAAGGGTATGCCCAGACATGGGTCCCGTGCTTACTGAGCCACGGGATTCAAGCTAGCCTGGCTGATGAGGGGTGATGCCCCGAAACCGATCCCAGGATGCTTGTTTCTCATCCAGGGAGGACCTGGCTTGGCAGTTCGGGCTGGACTGTTCCCATGAGGAACAGGGTCAAGACAGATTTGCATATGGCTGGGTCCAAACTGGGGTGGAGTGGTGAGCAAAAGAACAATGGATTAAACCCAGATCTTTGTGACTCAGGTAAATGTTTGCATTGTTCAGCATTCCGTCCATCAATTGTTCCTTTAACTTTCTAAAAGTGGCATTTTCAGAATTGTGATTAAAAAAAATCAGAATTTACATTAAAGAGGGCTTTTAATTACAATTCTTTAGACACCAAACTTGAACTGCCTACCTGATCCCAATTGGCGGTTACAGCTTATTAAATGTAATAAGGTAACTCCAGTGTTATTTTATGGGAGAGGCAGGCCTTACAGTAGTGAATAATGAATGTAAGAGTTTTTCACTACCAGGACATGTGAAACTTAAAAGTACATGTGCAATGTTTTAAATAGACTTCACCTTGTCCTCTGGGCAGTGTAGGGCCTACCCTAGAGTTGACTTAAAATGGAAGGTCTGGGCCTGGCAAAAGGTTCAAATTGCAGTTAAAAACTTCCCCCCTCGGCTGCAATGGCAGGCCTGAGACATGTTTATGGGGCTACTTAAGTGAGTGGCACCATTTGTGCTGCAGACTCACTAGTAGTATTTAATTCACAGGACCCGGGTACACCTAGTACCACGTTACTAGGAACTTACAAGCAAATTAAGTAGGCTAATGTGTGTGAGTCTATTCTACCACATATAAACGGGAGAGCTGAAGCACTTTAGCACTGGTTAGCAGTAGTCAAGTGTGCAGAGTCCTAAAAGCCAACATAAACAGTTTCAGAAAATAGGACAGTGAAGAAAAAAGTCTGGGAATGGCCCTGCAGATAGGTCCAAGGCCAAAAGTATCCCATCCACAAAACTCTATTTTAGGCTCTTAGGCCCACATGCATCAACAAATGTGTTTGCGATTCCATAATAGCGAAAAATAAGAAATCGCTATTATGGAATCGCAAAATCGAATGCATCAATGAAATCGGTAAATATTTGCGAATCGGTAAAATCGCAAATGTCATTACCGATTCCGTGTATTCCGAATCTGTAATTGCGAATTCGCAATTACCGATTCGGAAATTGCGATTTACCCATATTGCCGCATTGTGATGACATCACAAACCAGGAAGTCATTCACTGATTCACCACACCTGCACACAGGGAGAGGAGGAGGAGGAGGAAGACTGGTGGAGCACACCCTGGAGGAATTGTTGCTGAACAGGAGCTGTGAGAAAAATACACCATGGCCACTGAAAAGGCACAAAAAAAAGGAGAAGGCAGGAAGGGAAAAATCAAGTTCAGTGATAAGGAACTTGAAATCCTCATTGAGGAAGTTGTCCAGAGACATGACCAGCTTTTTGGAAGACAATCCCTGCATGTCAGTGAAGAGGAAGATTTGGCTTGGCATACAAGCCAAGGTAAATGCTGTGGGGGTGACACACCGTGACATACAGAACCTGCAGAAGAGATGGTATGACCTTCGCAGCCGTGCCAAAGAGAAGGTGGCAGAAAGGCTAGCCGCAGCTAACAAAACAGGAGAGGGAACATCTAGCGTGCGCCCTAACACCACACTGGAGGACCTGGTGGAATCCACGTTGCAGCCAGAGTCAGTAGTTGGTGTGACACAGATTGACACCTCAGGACATGCGGACACCTCCCAAGGTAAGTGCACAGCTGAACATGTACATATGTCAAATATAATCACAACATGCCCCAAATGCATGCCCTGCGTAGTGTAGCGCACCTGAGTCCAGTCCACCTTTTACAAGCAACACCCTAATGCATTCTGGGAGTTGTATGCAGACAAATGTAAGGGGAAGGCATGGAGGGCACACCATAGGTGTAGTGCAGCACAGTACAGCAAGGAGTGACAACAGTAGATGTTCAACATGACAGAAGTAGATTTAATATAACTGCGCAGGCGTAATATTACAAACAAAAAAATAACAGAACTTGCACTGTTCCACTCACAGATGCAGCGCAGAACAGTGATGGGGCGGACGACCACGAGTCCACGGGAGACATGGAACAGCATGATGAGGGACAAGAAATGCCACCATCCCCACCCATACCTGCTCCCACACACCGCAGGAGGAGAGTACTACCAGTCCCTGACTTGGAGAGTGATGAGGACAGCAACACTGGATCCCACACACTGCAGCCTGCACATACCCCCATCACCATCACCAGAGCCAACAATGCGGTGCAGTCCCGTGCAGTACCGCAGGCGAAGGCCAAGGAGATTTCCCACGCCTGCTGATGACAATGGCGAAGCCACCGCAAGTGTCCTTGAGTCCAAGATGCTGAGGGTCCAGCGCCTGCAAGGGAAGAACATCCGTCACATGGAGGTCCAAATGGGAACACTTGCCAAACACATGGGTGGTATTCATGACTGCCTGAGGGAGCTCACAACTGCAGTAGTGGAAGGGCACAGGGCAAACAATGCGAGACTAGACCGTGTTGCGACTGGCATTGAGGATTTGTGCAGGGCAATTCAGGCAGAGCATGTCACAAATGGCAGGAGGCATCAGACTGCTATGGCACGCATGAAAAGTTACACCCGGGCCATCAATAGGCTGAGTCACACCACAGCTCAGCTTTCAAGGCGTGCTGTGGGCATGCAGGTGGAGATGGCCCACTGCTGTGGGGATGTCACCAGGGGCCTCACCCAGGTCACCGCTGCTGTGGAAGGACTACAGACTGCAGCAGCTAGCGGAAGCCCCATGCGTGCAGGGGTGACAGTGAGGAGGGCTCCAGCCTGAGCAGCCTACTGGCACCTGTGTCACATGACAGGAGGCACAGTACCAGGAGTCAATCCGGCACAGAGGGGTCCATGAGGGGGGGTATCAGAGCCCACAAACAGGGCCACAGGAGTGCGTGGCAGGAGAAAGTAGTGAATCGCACCTGTGCCACTCTGGTGAGGTAACCAGAATTATGACTCCATCTCCCAAAGATGTTGCAGTGCCAAGACAATGACTTTCAAATTGTCTGCACCCACACTGCACTTTTCTGAGAATGGCATGTGTGCATCAACACAACTACCCACCTAACAGAATAAACCGTTATGTAAAAAATGTGTTGTGTCTTGATTACTCACCTTAGAAGTAACGTTGCGTGATTTCGGCACGTCTCCTTCTCCCCTCTGCTGCATCTGGACCGCGTGCTGCTTGGTGTGGTTGTCTTGGCTGGATGTCCAGTTCTGGCTTGCTATCAGAGTCTTCCAGGTGGATGCCCCTATTGGTGGCAAGGTTGTGCAACATAGCACATGTAGCGACAATTTTACAGCATGTCTCCGGCCTATACTGTAAGGCCCCACCGGTTTTGTGGAGGATGCGAAACCTGGATTTGAGTACACCAAATGTCCTCTCAATCACATTTCGTGACGCAATGTGTGCATGATTGTATCGCTGCTCCTTTCGTGTTGTGGGATTCAGATAGGGAGTGAGGATGAACGACCTCACAGCATATGCACTGTCACCTACAGGATGTTAAAAATAGACAAACATTAGGTACTGCTATGTGTCACCATGGCAGACAGGTGTGCAAGACAGTATGACATGTGTTTACCCAGCAAATATCCTTCTCCAAATTCACCAGCTAGCAGACGTCTGTGTATGCCACTATGCCTGAAGATATAGGAGTCATGGGCACTGCCAGGGTAACTTGCCACTATGTCTGTGATTATAGTTTTCGCATTGCATATTACTTGGATGTTGAGTGAATGGTACGATTTGCGGTTCCGGTAAATATGTTCATTCACTGAGGGGGGACATAGGGGTACATGCGTCCCATCAATGCAGCCAATGACTTGTGGAAATTGTGCAACCTGATAAAAATCTAATTTGGTTTGCATCAATTCCTGTGGTGTTGTGGGGAACCTGATGTGGTGGTGTATCCTCTGCAACATGGCATTTAGGAAGGCGTTGAAAAAGCGCGATAAGGCACTTTGGGAGACACCGCCAGCTGTTGCAATTACTCCCTGGAAGGCCCCTGACGCTAGGAGATGTAGTGAGCATAGGACCTGCACATGGGTGGGGATGGCATGTGTCCTGCGAGTCTGACGCTGCAGTATTGGGTCTAACTCAGCAATGAGCTCTAAGATTGTGGCAGCATTCAGTCTATACTTATCATAAATCTCTTCCTCCGTCTGCCCTAGCAAAGTAACACGCACTCTGAAGATTCTCTCCTGTATCCTTCTTCTTCTCTGTGCTGCTGCTCTTAGCCACATCCTCCGCGCTATGAAGTAGAGCGCTGCCATTGTGGAACACTCTGATGCATTCTGGGGCTGTTTAAGTAGTTTGCTAATGATTTACACCTGATTTGTTGAATGTGTAATTCTTACCACCTGATATGGTTTCTTCCTATTTAGGAGATGCAATTTGCGATTCTTTACTGATTCTGTATTTGCGAAGTCTTGTTGCATGTGAGTTAGGGATTTCTTATTTGCGAATCCGTAATACAGAATCGCTATTACCGATTCGGAGACTTAGAAATCGCAAAAATACCGATTTCTACACTTTTCTGTGAATTTGCTTCATGCATTGGAAGAAGCTCTTTTGCGATCGCAAACGGCATTTTTTAACGATTCGCAACGTTTGCGATCGCAATTTAGCTTGATGCATGTGGGCCCAAGTGACATCAGGGGTAATGTTTTTCTAATGTAGCACTAGTTACACACTCTGCAAGCATTATTTGGCCTTTCTGTACTATACCTTATTTTTCCACCAAGCTTCAGATGAACCCCAAAAACTGTTCCAGAAAAGAGCATGGCACTTTACTAGTACTATTACTAAAACTCACTTTTTTGAGAGCAGGTATGGTGCTCTTCACCATTGGTTTCCATCTAATGAAGATGAGCTACCCAGCCTTGATCACAATCTAAATTAAGGAACTCACATCACTTTCCCTACTGATCTCATACTTCTACTGTTTCCGCCCTCTGTCCCATAGGAACTTTCTGGACTGAGCAGCAAGGTAATACATTTGCCTAAATAACTTACTTTCTGGCACCCTGTTTGCTAAACTCTAAATCATGACATAACTCTTTTTCCACTGTAGTGCTACTGTTGTACAATTATAGATTTCTTGGATAATGTACAACATGTTTACACTACAGTTGTTGTGTATTTCCTATAAATATATAGGATCTGTGTGTTTAGACAAGACAAACTGTGGGATTGGTGCTTAGACTGATTCCAGACACCCCCACCGGATATGTTCACCTGTATACCACTAGTTCACAGTGCCACTATGAAATCCTCTTACCAAGGAGCAAATAGCTTGTGGCAACTATCAAACATGACAAGCCGTCCCCTCAGGGATCATGGAAACAGTACAGTACTTTTTGCTCAGTCACTCATGCTCACTTTGTCTCAGAGAGATACATAGAATAAACGGTGGGGACGTTTCCAATAAGCATTTATTGAACCAACGTCTTTCTAGTGTAAAATAGGTGTGCTGAAACAACCATAAGACACAAACAGATATAAATGATTATAAGCACCAACCGAGTAAATGGATGGTAGATTTCTACCATAGTGCTAAAACAATGAATATATGCAAGCATATAAATACATGACAGTAATAATGCGTACTCCTACGATGCAACACTAACTAGATGTACCTAAGGGTACCTAACATGTATGTAGGTGTATAGCCAAGAATCCCCCTACGATGAGGCCAACCCCATTACCTAGTGCGAGAGAATGAAGGACACCGTCTTAGTCTCGAGATGGACACCCCGCGAGGGATGTCAGACCACTGCGTGCTGGAGTGTCTGCATGCAGGAACCTCATCGTCTCTCATCAGTGTGTCAGCATGGAAGTCTTTCTCCTCTGCTTACCCCGGCAAAGATCTGGTGTATACAGACACAAAAGACACCCTCAGGGGATTCTACCTTGCAGCGTCATGTCGGCCGAGGATGACGGAAGGGATGACCCTTATACATAGTTATTATGCAGAAGATAGTAATCCTGCTGTGATTCTGAGAATCCTCATGCATAATTAATGAGGCTAATTTTCAGGGAAAACCACACAACATTTATGCAGCACCTAACTAGGTAAAAGGTCAATACCAAAACCCGTTATGTAGTACAATGGTACGGTAAATGTAGGTGACGGGTCAAGCCTATATTGGGGTACCATACTAAACATAACACCCACTCCTCATCCGACCAGACGACATACTAAAAAAAGGAAATGTCCTTCTAATCAAACATTAAGCATTGTAAAAAAAATTTTTTTTTTAATTTTCTAAAATTTCAAAAAAATCTCTAAAAAATAAACTCTTGAAGTTGAGCTTGCCTCCTGTTCTGAAGTCTCAGGGACACAAAGACTTCACCACCAGCTCCCCCTGAATTTCCTTGCTGGGAATTCTACCTGCAGTGAGGTGCCTGCTGTTGTGTTGGGCCCTCTGCAGACTGCGTGTCGCCGGGAGCTGGAAGCGCGACGCAACGAGGAAGAAGCGTGTCGCCGCCGCAGCTGTTGCCGTCGCATCGCCGAAGAAGCGTGTCGCCGCCGCAGCAGTTTGCCTTTTGCATCGCCGACGCAGCACGTCGCATCACCGGAGAAGCGTGCCGCCGCCGCAGAAGTCGCCTTCGCATCACCGGAGAAGCGTGTCACAGGGCCTGTCGCGGCTCCAAAGTTCATCGATTTCGCTGCACGGCCCCTGGGCGTGCACGCATCGCATCCACGTTATCGCATCGCACCGGATCGTCGCATCGCATCGAGGCGTCATTTTGTCGCATCGCACCGGATCACAGTAAGAAATAGACGCCTCGCCTCCTCTCCGGTAAGGAAAAGACGCATCGCCTCCCCTGCGCTGCAGTAAGGAACAGGTGCGCTGTCTCCCCCGAAGCAAGGAACTGACTCATCACCTTCCCTGCGACCCTTTTGTTTGTTTTGCGTTACCCATCCAAGGTACTTTGAGAGTAAAGTGTTGCATTTACCATCTACATTGAACTAAGCTATTTCTACCATTGGAAAGTCATATTTTGTTTACTGTATTGTGGATTTTTGTTGTTTGGTCTTGTGTTAAGTCTAGATAAAGATTACTTATTTTTCTAAACTGGTGTGGTGTCCATTTGTAGTGTTTTCACTGTATTACTGCAGGTGTTCACAAATGCTTTACACACTGCCTCTGAGATAAGCCTGCCTGCTCGTGCCAAGCTACCAAGGGGGTGAGCAGGGGTTATTTAGGAGTGTAGCCCCCTTACCCTGACTAGAAGCAAGGGCCCCTACTTGGTCAAAGGTAACTACCTCTGCCAACTAGAGACCCCCATTTCTAACAGTTTCCCTGTTAGTAGTTTATGCAAAATAAGATGTTAGGATGTATTTGTGGTTTGGCCTCTGCTCAGTTCACAAAGACGAAGGGACAACCTAGCACGTCCTGATTTACGTGTCTTCACTTTGATCAAATCTGGCACTTTATCTGGAAATGTCGAAGTAATCACCCGAGGGACACCCAAGGACGTCAATCCAGAGAGCTGAATAAACAATCCGCATTTCCAGATTGTCTTCAGGGAGCTATGGATGCCTAAACTGCCAGTTCGTTGTCTGTGTCAGCAGCAATAATTTATTTGGGTGCCAAAAAATCATGTGGGTTTGGCAACGAGCTTCACCGAGACACTTTCTGTAGTGAATACTGAGTTGCCAACAACGTGCTACAAGATTGTTTTACTCATGTTCTCTGTTGCGGTAATGCAAAAACGTGCTTAGCGTAGATATGTCGTGCACGAGACATGTAGTCTTCGTTGTGAACTTCTATGTTTAGGTTTGGAAGGGTAATGCCATGTATAATGATTTGCAAAATAAGTTTGGATAATTGAAAACTGTTCCCGGAAGTTGCGAGGGATAATTCTGAATTAATGATCCACTCACTGATAAATGTGCACCGACAAGTCTATGATTGGACGATTAATGGAACTGAAATGACTTGGGTCACTCCCCCCAAACAACCATTACAGGTCTGAACAGTTTTAATCAGTTAATCTGGTACTCTATGGCCCCCTAAGTTATTATTCATCAGACGTGAAACTAATTTTAACGTGCATAATGGGTTGCCAGGAAACAGCATACAACTTTAACAAAGGGCCAAAGGGCTCGCTTTTTTTTTTTTTTTTTACTTTTACGGTTGTTTATTCGAAATAGATCTGATCCTTAGCATGAGCCAACCAGGCACAATTAATAGATGAACACTATCTATGCGAGAAAAAAAAAATCAACAAATCTGAATTTACTCTAACAGCATATCACTGGTTTTAACATTTTTCTTAGAATACTACACAATTACTACCCTTTTCATCTTATGTAGCTAATATGCTAGATGTTGAAAATGTTTAAAAAGCTTGATAAAATGTAAGAGGAATTATTTTTCATCCTAAGACATTTCTAGCGAATATGTCTAAATAAAATGTTTTTTTGCGTACATTTGCCAATTTTATTTGGCTTGATTATCAATCTGCACTTCTTACTTCTGAGAGGGATCTTTTTCCACTTTCCAATATTTATTATAAGAGGGCAGCTTCCAGTTATTTTGTCTAAAACGGGGCCACAACATACTATAGATCTTTTGCGGCTATTCACTGCCTTCTTTACTACACTTTTTACCATTGCTAGTTTACCTGTGTTACAAATATCTTCACTTGATAAGCTGAGCTCTTCGGTGCTAATATAATATTTTGTTACAAGTGCAATATGCTGTTCTATCTGCAAAGAACACTTCACACTGACGCTCACTTAATATCTCTGATTATTGACTTTAAGTCCGGTATATTTTTTTCGGAAATACAAACTCAAGTTATTACCCGATCTCACAGCTATCATTGTACGTCAACGTTAATGCCTTCAACCTGTTAAAATATGAATAAAGCGGGTTGTGGAAAAAGGATGTCGCTTCTAGGCGTGCAAGCTACTCACTGTTAGAGAGCATAATTATGTAATATATATTGATCAAAAAGATTTCCTCTTTTTTTTTTTTTTTACTTGCATGACACTATAGTATTTATGTTTTTTTGCAGGCAAACAATTTGCATCTCAAATTATCTGATCCATATAAAACAGTGTGAGGAGTGTTAGGCCGCAAATTTTGTAAAACCTGAAGTGATAAAATAGAGAGCATTTCAAGAGCCTAGCTTTGTGGTGATGACAGATATTGTATCAAATGATGCACTGTGTGCAACATTCCCCATTAGGAAGTCATATAAGCTCAGTTTCAAGTTGATATGCAAATGATTACACCACACTTATGGGAAATAATTATGATGTGCTTCAAGCCAATAACAATTTATTTTTGTAGTATTTCAGAGCAAAAGGGAAATATATTGAATCTTCCAGGATGACCATATAATGTTAATGCTGGTGCTTTTATAATTATTGGAAATCTTGGATATATTTCGTAGGAGCGCCGGATTTTGTTATTAACTGACGCAACAAAAATAACGTGCTTGGATTAATGATTTAGGCCATGATATCTTGTTACAGTAAACAAGTTGTGTCCTAGGATGTGAGGACACACACCCTTCCATTTCTCAGACATTGTGTATTCAGCCAGCCCGGCTGTGCTTCCTCGGTATTGCACTGCTAGACTATCAAATACAATAATTCTGTTGGGCTAAATTCCCAGTTCATAGGAATGGAATAGTCGTGCTTGCAACCTGTGCCATAATCAGCATTTAACTCTGCAATACGTAACCATATGGTCTCCATAGCGCCTGATGACCATCCGCCTTAATGACCATGGCATTTGAGCTGAATTGGCCCAAAGTCCTTCTGTAAATTACACGCAGAGTCCGATAACAGAAATGAATAACATAATGAAAAAATGCATTTCCTGCATAGGTACTTCTGAGCACTGCGCAAATCCATTCTTGAAAGACGCCCAGTTAAATATCTGGCTCAGCAGGTACTTAGACGCATTTGTTTACAAGTGGAAGGAAGGGGATGCTGTCGGAGAATGAAGGATACACGCTAGGATTCCAAAGAAGCAAACATCCGTCTTTTCTCGTGTTTTTTGAATGCTGAGGAGCAGGTTTCAGAAGGGCTAATGCCGCCAATCCATCTTTATTAGAGAGTTAATTGCTCATGTATCCCAATTCTGCCGGCTTGTCCAGGTAGCATAAAAGTCTTTACTGTTCTGCCTTTTATTGTCCGCCCAGTGACATCACCAGAAAGCCCCGGTAATAATGGATGCCACAATCCTTCCTCATAACTGTCTAAAATGAACAAGTGTCCGGAGGTAAGTGCTGCGTGGAATACGCAGTTCAATGACTCCATTAAACAAAGAGCCATTTCTACATCCAGCGAGCTTGTAAAAACCCAAACGTCCTAACGAAGGCTAGTTTTAATAATAAGCTGAGGTGAAATGATTTTGTTAGGTTCTCAAAAAAGCAGTGCAAGCAAAATTTACAAACAATATTGCAAATCATTGTTGAGGACTAGAGGATAGGTTGAAAGAAATAGCCCTCTGAAGGGAGCGGTTTTGGGACAGAGGCAGAATTGGAGATGGATTTTGTTGTATTTTTCTTCACACATTTTCTTTTTAGGGTCTATAACCAGCAATTATTTTCCCCATACAGGCTTTCACTTCTCTCCCCAAAACCGTACTTTTCTCCTTTTTGATATATCTTCACCATACGTCATCATTTTGATGTGGATTGACAAAAGTCAAAGGATGTTAGTGTCTATAGAGCAAAATGGAAGACACCTAGAAATATAGAGGCAGTTTACCTCTTATTCTTCAATACCAATTTAAGAAGATAACATAAAATAGAAAGAAAGATAGTCAATATATTAACCTAAAAGAGCTACCAACCTACTTTAAATACTATGCAAGAATAAAATTGAAACATTCAAATAAAATACTAGAGTAGGTGTCGTCACCATTTTATGTATAAATCAGCTGCGGTCCGTGCAGCTAACAGCGGTGGGGCGGTGGGGCAGTGTAAGGGGGGATTTTGAGGGACGATGCTGAGGGAAAATCAATTATTTATTTAATTTACCTTCGGCATCGTCCCTTGAAATCCCCCCTTACCCGGCCGACCGCCCCACCGCTGTTACCTGCACGGACCGCGGCTGGTATAAATAACCCCCGCACTGTACCCGCCTCAAAACTGGCATGCAACTTTCTTACATGTGTACATCTACTAAACAGCCAACATGTGTTGTATTATTGTGGTCAATATTGGCTTCAGTTTATTTGCATGACATGTACAATTATTGTTTCCACTTACGATGCCCTGGTCATAATTTTATGACCCAGGCCATAAATCCTCATAGCGGACTGTCATACATTGCTCATCATAAATCATTTGCATATCTTAGGTTCATCAACAACCCTGACAGTTCGTTGATCCGCTCTTTCGCAGGCATAACTCTTTTCTTCCCGCTTTTGGGATCATAAAATTGTTCTGTTGGTTTCCATGCCCCTTCCGTGTGGAGGGTAGCCTCACCCCGGAGTTAGGCCCCAACTCGCTACCTTGTTAGTACTTTTTTTGTGCCCTGCCGTCCGGCGGGTCTGGGCTGCGAGTGCCGTCTCAGTTTGCTACCCCTTTTTTTGGCCTACTCAATATGCACCAAATCCTTAGTCCCATGTATTCGTTTCTTTTCTTTTTTTAAAATTATCCTTATTCCCTTCTTTTAGGTGCTTTCCGCCAGTTAGGCCTGTGTCCACTGGCGATGTCCCCCTTTTGCCGATGTGCAACTTTCTATCCCAGGATTGCCCTTTTTTTTTGCTTTCCGGCCACCCTAGGCCTCTGTGCGTCCCTTTCCCCTGATGGCTGAGTTGCCGCTCCATCTGGTTCCTTGCTCCACCCTCTTTCCCCCCCCTCTCCCTCACCTCTGCTGCTGCTCTTCAAGGCTCCGATCCCGCAGAGGTGGGAGCGTGGGAAGACCGAACTGCAGCGGAGGATGCTGCTAGTTGGACTGGACACGCTCCTCGATGTACTCCGCGCTCGTCAGTGCCTTGCCCGCTAGCCTGGGCTCGGGATCTTCTCCCCAGGAGCGAGGCCCTCCGGTACACTCGCAGGTTGGGACACTCCCTACCGACAGCGAGTGGAGGCAGGAGTGCGGGACCGCTGTTTACAACGTGAGCGCGACCCCACGAGTTCGATTGGGCTGGGTGTCTGTTCACTGGCACTGTGAAGACGCGCATCCTCAGACGTCCCATGCACTGGTCACCGACTCCTTCCTGAAGATGCCACAACCTCCGGTGCAGCGGGGCCACGTGGAAGTTGGGGGGGGTAATGACGCCTCCAGGTTTTCTTGATCACAGTGCCGTGTATGGAGCTGGTGGTATTCCCTCAGCCTCTTGGCTCCAACCAGGTCCCTCCACTGTGCACAGGGCCCGTAATTTCTGGAAGGAGAGGGCAGGACCAGGACCACAAGCCCCAGCAGTCTCTGCGTCCGTTGCCGCCATCATCCTGCGCCTGGAGGTGCATATAACCAGCGTCCGGGTCCTGCAGTGCCGGAACCCGTAATTGCTGGAAGGAGGGGGAAGGACCAGGACCACAAGCCCCGGCAGTCTCTGCGGCCGTTGCCGCCACCATCCTGTGCCTGGAGGCGCATATAACCTGCTGCCAGGCCCCGCAGCGCGGGACGCATGCAGGCGTGCCCAGGCCACGCCCACGCAAAGCCCGGGCCAAGGGAGGGCCCGTCAGCCCCAGGAAGAGGTAGGGCAGGGCCACCCCCCTTGGTTCCGGTGCCTCATCTATTTCCAGCCTTAGGTAAGACATTAAACTGCCCTTTCTGCAGCAGTAAAAGACTGACTATTGCCCTTTTTAATCAATTACCGGGAATCTATTTGAACCTTGTCACTTAAAAACTGCAACATTGGGCAGTGGCTGGACCATCGTTAACTGGGGGCGAGAACTAAAATCTTGGTATCATAAACTTTATTGGTTGTTGGGGTGTATTGTGGAATATTTTGTTGGGAGCTCAATTGGCGAATAACTGGCCAATAGGAACACCTAGGGCTCTGTCAAGGGGCTTTCTCTACCTTCCTCTCTGTGTTTATTGGCAACTGCTCCTCTCCTACTTAACGGACCTTTGCATTAGTGATAAGGAAAAGGGGAAATTTCCAAGGATCTCTCGGGTGGGTGAGGCGTGGGGAAGGGGTCGCTCTTTCCGCCCTAAGCAAACAAACCTTGCTGTTATAATGGGCAAGCGGAAGGCTTTAGAGGGACTAGCCAAAGGAACATCATCAAAGTAAAGAAAGAGTGCTGCTGAAAACTGTTCCATTGATGAAATAGACAACCTGATTGAAGAGGTGGAATCAATGCTAAGTAACAACTGCAAATCCATTAACAAGAGCAAAACAAAAATCACCACTTTCTATGACAAACGTCCCCCAGGTGTCCAAGTAGAGAGCCCCACACCATTGTGTCAAATAAAAGCAATAATCGAGCCTCCGCTTCATGCGCCAGACACCCTTCATCCACAATCTATGCCTCCCAAACTAAGTGAATGTGATGCCCCTCAGGAGACGAAGACCTGTACATTAATTGAGTAGAATAGTATTGAGAGAGGCAGAGAGTTTGTACTGCCTATTGTGTGCTCCAATAGGTTTTACCCTTTAGCCTCCGTATCAGTGCCAGATGATGACACCATGGTTCCATCTATACAGACTCCTAACCTAAACTCGCATACACAACAGCATGGTAATACACAAGGAAAGGTTAGTGCAACACACAGTCTGTCTAAAGTGCTTGTAACACTGGCCAATAGTGCAGAAACTAATGACAATGCCCAACTGATAATCGAGCTTGTGCAGAAACTAGACATTCTAACAGAAGAGGTTGCCAATCTAAAGGCAGTAATAGGGAATCTAACCAGCTATACCGGTATAGATAGAGATGTAGCTCTAGAGGAACCCTGTGGATGTCATAGGAGGAGCCAGGCCGACTCCCGAGCAGCTGACACCATCAATTTAAGATTACAAGATCCAAACAACGGAGGTAAACAACTAGAGTGCCCAAGTACTGACTTACAAAGTAAAACCTCGAGGATAGGTATACATGGGACAAGAGAACGAATAGAAGCTATGGAAGAGCAAGATTTGAGAGAGGGAATGAGCGTAAGGAAAGGACAGGGGGGTACAAAGGGACAGTACCAACAATAACATTCAACACAACAAAAACCAGGGGAGATATGTCAATTTTCATGGAATAGATAGAGAAATATCAACATGGGAGCAGGACCATTATACTGCACAGCCAATGAGATATCCTCCCACCAGTGTTCTAGAGCGTAGGCAGATCTCCACCAGATATAGAAAAACCAGCAGTCCCAGACAAGTGGGTTGGAAAGTGTATATGACGAACGTTCCCAAGCTTAATCTCTCTTCATACAGGGAGGATGAAGAGTCGTTAAAAAACACGGTAATACACTGGATCTGACACACCCGTAATTATGTATCAGTAATACACTCGGATCTGTTGGAGGCAGAGCGCCTAACGAGTAAAAATGCAGCCCATGATACCATACTCCTCACACTAAAAACAAAAAACAGCAGATGGGTTAATAGCACTTGATTTGAGAACAGGCCCACCTTCCAGTACCCTGATGAGATTTAAATTGCACAATCCTCGCGGCATAATAGAAGGGACCCATCAAGAGCTTGCTAATTCCAGACCACTATCATAACTTGATCCTTCGGAAAAAAACTTGGAGGCATTGGATTGACAGTCAATGTTGTCCCCCACCTTTGATCGAAGTGCGGGCCTTTTTAAATCCGCTTAAAGAAAACTCTATCTCAATCGACCTCACCATCAAGCAACTTGCCAACTATGGAAACTGGGGAGATACAGGGATAGATTTTGCCTCAGGTAGCTCCCAACTCTGGAACGAAGAAACACAGCTATTAGAAAAGCGTCTAATATCATGGAATGTAGCTGGGCTGAAATGTAAACTAATAGACTGCGAATGGCAGGAGTACATTAACCAAAGCAACTTCTGCCTGCTGCAAGAAACCTGGGCATTGGAACCCCCGTACAAGCCAGGCTATAAAACATTTAGTGTTAGCGCCGTTCCCTCAATGAGAGGCAGATCGTCGGGTGGTCTGGTACTATGGGGAAAAATCCCCCTAAATGTTGAAACATCTCAGCTGGAATTTCCATCACGGGACATATTGGGGAGAAAGGTAAAAACACACAATAAAGCTAACATCTACCTAGTAAACATTTACAATAGACCAGGCCCACCTAGTAAGGAATCTCCAGTGATAGAGCTACTCGTAAAATCTTTAAGTGCAATTTACTCCATGTCAATAGTAATCATAGGGGAGATTTTACTTGTAAATTCTAACCGGTAGTGGGGTTGGAAACCATCTTTGAGGATGAAGATATGGTAAATACCGTCCCTTCCGTGGAGGCCGGCCCCACTGTGCCCTGTACAGTTGCAGTGGCACAACTCATCCGATTAGTTTCAGGGCAGGGACTTAGGGCCTGCAATGGTAGGTTGCCCTCAGATAAACCAAGTGCTCATATATTTAACATGGGATCTACTAAGAGTAGAATTGACTACATAATGACCACTGCAAATTCCTGGTCTAATATACTTGATCTAAAAGTTGAAATTTGAGATGATAGTGATCACTACCCATTGTGTCTATTAATAGTAGGATCCCTCTTTGAAACCAGGAATCTGAGAAACAATGTCAGTATTACAACTCCAATTCAACCGCTGGTCAGTAATAACCATAGAGCCCTGAAATGGCCATCAATTGTAGGTAATGATAAAGCTATGATAAGGATTTATAATACTTTTTCAGACGTTATATCCCCTTATCGAATTACCCACTCTAGAGATCCCTAAAGTGCAGATTCATCACAGTATGATAGATAAACTGAAAATTATCTTGAGTAAACTCCCCAGAGAAAATGAGGTGGCGAGTGCAGCTACCTACCCCCCCACTTAACCACTGGTACAATAGTGAATGTCACAAAGCAAAGAGCGAGTTACTTGTGTCAGTGAAATCTAATGATGTTGAGGCATTAAGAGATAAAAGGGCTAAGTACAAAAACACTAACGCAAACAAAAAGAGACTGGTATGATCGCGTCTGGACCGACCTGATCATCGCAGCCAAGACTAAGGACCACGCGGGTTTCTGGAGGCTATTAGCCAATGGCAACAAAGCAGGAAGAACCAGCATGGATCTCTTTTTGGACTCAGGCACATGGTATAACCATTTTTCAAAATTATATTCAGAGGCCACTACCGAACCTTTAAGCAATCAATCAAGAAACACAACAAACCCCGTAGCAATTGTCCAAAGCAGACACATTTATGTTCCATATTTTAGTACAGAAGAAACCATGGCAGCTATGGATGCAGTTAAGCCAGGCAAAGCTCCGGGTCCCGATAAAATACCTGGCAACCTGCTGAGACACGACAAAGCAGTATGGGGACCTTACATAAATCTTCTCTGTAATGCTGTGGTGGCAGGAGCCCCATTACCAGAGTCATGGAAAGGGGCCGAAATTATTCCAATTTTTAAAAAAGGAAACCAACAAGATCCTGCCAACTATAGGCCAATAAGCCTAATCAACACCCTACAAAATATTTATGCTAAGCAGATTTTATCAAAACTTAAGGAGTGGATAGAGGGAAATAACATTTTATCACAGTATCAGGCTGGGTTTAGAACAAGAACCAGTACAATTGACCAGGTCTTCAGACTTCTCTGTGTAGGATGGAAATACACTACTCTAAAGAAAGGTCACTTGTATATAGCTTTCATAGATTTGAAGGCCGCCTTTGATCTTATTCCAAGAGATTTGCTTTGGAGTTCCCTCAAAAATCAAGGTGTGCCCGAGGACCTTCTTATACAGATAGTCAGATTGCATGAAGATAACTATGCCAAAGTCAGATGGGGATCCAGGGGAGAACTTACCGAGGCAATCCCTATAAGGTGTGGAGTAAGGCAGGGCTGTGTGCTGGCACCCATCCTCTTCTCATTATACGTAAATGACGCTGCAAACTATCTTTTAGGGTGCAAACATGATTCACCGAAGTTAGCAGGGGTACCAGTACCGGCTCTTTTATTTGCAGACAATACTATTTTATTATCACAGACCCTGAAGTGTCTTTAAAACCTATTAGATTCATTTAGTGAATATTGTGACTTAAAGGGCCTTGAAATAAATTCTAGCAAAAAAAATATATGGCAGTAAAACCACATAAATCCTTTAAGAAAAATATCACAGTCCGAAAACAGAAGCTAGAATATGTGCCCAATGTCAATTACCTAGGCATCACACTAGATACTAAACTGACCTGGTACCCACATTTGCAAAAAAGCAAGGCTACTTTGCTTCAAAACTTCTTGCCAATATTGAAAAAACACCAGAAAAGCGTATCCAAGGCTGTGTCCCCAGCACTTGAAGTCTATAAATATAGGGAACAATCTGCAACCCTTTATGGTGCAGAGCTTTGGGGGGCTGATAGCAGGAATACGTTTGTGGGGGAAGAAAACAAGTTTTTCGGGATGTTGTTACGTCTTTTTTTACGTACAACTGCGATCCCTATTACCCTAGATTTGTACATAAAGCGCATAGACCATAAGGCCATATTGAGACCGTTGCTATTCTGGGTCCATTTGTGGACCACTGAAGAACTTACAAATTACAAAGAGGGGTTAAAAGAGATCCTAAGGCTTGATCAGAGTGTTAGCCTCCAGTGGGTCAAGCACGTGCGGACATTGTTTTGCAAACTAGGGTTAAATCATTGTTGGGATTAGCCCATTTTACTGACACTGTCCTCAAAAAAGATTCTGAAAGCTACATTTTGGGCATTCATGCAAAATAGTATCTCCCACAGTCCAGATATTGGCATATTGACATTGCAGTTCCTGTTAATAAAACCATTCCCATTTTTCGAGCAATATCTGGACGAAGTTCAACCACAATTGGTAAAATCTCTGTATATGATGTTCCGCTATGGCGTTTTGCAAGTTAATTCTAATACAGGAAAGTGGGCACGAAAAAATGGCGATCATAGTGATGTCTACTGCTCCTTATGCCAACTGAACGCAGTAGAAAACGATTCCCATCTACTATTTTTCTGTCCAGTATACGCCATTCCAAGGCGAAAATGGATCAAACCTATTTGCCGGAGCTTGGGAACCAGGTCTTACTTTGAAGCAACTGGATTTTAAAAACAGATACTTCACAGAAAATTGTTTTTAGTGTTAGCAGATATTTATTTGCCGTCAATTTACTACGAAAGGAAAAAGGCGTGAAATGTTAATTTTTTTTTGTTTTTAAAAGGCCAATATTTTGAAATTCAAATGTCGTAAATCTTCTGTGCTGCTTCAAGTATCTAGATGCACTTTCTAGCACTTGCACTTTAATAATTCTTGCCTAGAACTCATATTCCCTTCTATGACAGCAAAATAAATAGTCATTTTAGTGTGTCGAATAGTAGGCCTAGTACTAGAATTTTATTGTTTTAGCATATAGATTAGTAGGCTTAGCATTTGTATTTTATTTAACAAATTGCGAAACCGGTTATATACTATAAAGACAACATTCTACTCTTTATGACGGCTACAGGGTGGATAACGGAATGATTACTGGTAATTGTGCTTACCTAATATGTACGAACTGTTTTATCATGTATCTTTTATGGCTTTTTAAACCGAATTAAGATTAATGAATGCACTGTGCGCGGGGCCCTTTCGCGAGCTTGCTGTACTACTCCCTGGTGTTGCCGGCTCCTATTCGGTAAGTCTCGTCCCGGACTTCGCTTGCCTCCTCTCGTGATTCCCTTGTTGCGCCACTCCCCCAACTCCAAGGTGGCGATAAGTGAGCTGTGCCATCGGGAGCAGTGCCTTATAACCCCCACATGCCGTTCGCCGTGAAGGCGGCTCCCCCCAATGGGGGGTTCAAAAGTCACCTGGCCCCCCATTGGCCAATATGGCTAATGTTGGCATCTGGGGAGGCAAAGAGGAACATAGCAAGGGCCTGGAGTGCGATTAACCCCCCTATGGGTTGCGGATTGGGATACCGCCCTAGTTTGGTGTCAGCAAGCCGAGAAGGTGATCTACTAGAGTCGGGGATATCCTAGGAAGTGGGAAAAGGTATAGGGCCTCTGAGGGGCGTACAGAGATTAATAAGGACAATCTGAATAGTAGTAAGGAAGGATCAGGCAGACGGGTTAATGCTGCAACTTGAATATGTACTGAAATGTGCTTACATTGTGAGAGTGTGCCCTGCCTTCATGTTAAATTCTCCCTGCCACGGTTGAAGTATTGTACTTCTGTCCTGTTATTCTCAGTCATGACGTTTATGTATCCAACTGTGATGGTATGCTGAGCAACTACTCAATTAAAAGCTTTTTAAAAAAAAAAGAATTTTAAGGTACTCTTCTTCAGAGGGCTTAGCTAGGTTTCTCTAGCTAGCCTAGCCTCTATCACAGTCGGAATTAACTTGTGACTTTGTCCCAGTCTAGCACAACCAGATATCCACAGTTGGAACTTTGTGCTTTTTGGCCATTTATTTCTCAAAATCTTTAAACCTTCATATTTCTAGTTCTACTGATTGGATTTTTTTTCTTTTAGTACTGAAATTGAAAATCCAAACGTCTCCCGATTTTTACTGGTTGGCTTAGGATTCACAAACTAGATAGGGCTATAATGTTCACTATTTAGCTATTAAAAAATTAAATCTGGAAAAAATGTGATGATTTAAATAGATATGCACCAAGATGAATTTTATATTATTGTTGCTTTTCAAACTTTTAGGGCTGAAAATGATCTTTTGCACAATTTAACTGTTGGGGTGTAGATCTTTTTAATGTATGAATTAAAAGCTAAGTTTGCTTTGCAATTTTGTATCGTTATGGATTTCAATGCTGTAGGCATTCTTAGGACTGATGGACAGAGAAGAAAGGGGCAGTCTTGAGGACGTAGAGAACGTGTTAACCCATTGGCTTAAGAGGGGCAGAGTATACTCAAAAGGAAAGTCACAGAGAGTGATGTGCTGTTGCAGAGTGCTCTTGGAAAGGGGCATGGGAACAGTCCAAGTTGCAAGCAACAGGGAGGTAGTGAAAAAACATGTAGGTCCTCGACACAGGTGGGAATGGTCTAGGAGTGGGGAAAGTGGAGACAGTACAGAAGTAAATAGTAATTGTTTGATAGCAGTGCATTGGGGGTATTAGTAGAAAAACCTGAGCATTGCATGGTCGAATGTGACAAAGAGGAGTCGTCAAGAAGAACTGCAAGTAAGGGATCAGGGCTGGGGTAGGATAAGTGAGAAAAGGCACTGGCATTGTTTTGTGTTCTTACAATCTACCATGGCAGAGTAAATATGTTTGATATGTGTGAGGTGCTTCATGTTGAGCTATCTTGGAAAGATGAATGAGTGCATCTCACATGAAGATTTGTAGGTGGCATTCCATTCCAAGGAAGCTAAACTCATAATGACCAAAAGTCTTGTTAGTACCATCTAATTTAACTTTGGAAGTGGGAGAAGGCAACTGGGGAAAACAGGTTCAAATTAGACAAGACAGTCATGAAAGCTGGGAAGGCATTTTATTGGGTTTGATTACCTGGGTAGTAGTCAGTACATCATAGTTATTGCACCAACTGGTATTTCACACAGATGTCTTGGGCAGTTATTTGCATATGTTGTCTCATTGGTCATGTCTTAATCTTAGCTTTTAGATCACTGTCTGGGTTCATGCCATAGAGTGGTAGTAACAGACAGTTCTCTGAAGTAGACTATTAGGAACATTTAATATTAAATAAACAACTTATTACACACCAGTGGACCAAGTAATGCATTTTACGAATTGCGAAAGCGCATTCACATTGAACAAACAGGCTTTTACTTAGGATGTCAGATAAACATAAACATATCATAAAGTAACATTAAACACTATTCTGATGCCTAACTAACATTTACAATATTACTTCTCAAATAATAATTGATTTAATTGTCTTCCTTTTGAAAATAGCACCAGTACCTTGTATTTCTTACCTGTTATCGCTTTCCTGATTTTGCTGGTATGGAACTATATTATGAAAGTTCTAGTTTTCAGAATGTCCTCTGTTTCTTTTTTTTTTAAAACAGATTGTATTGATCCTTTTGCAAAAACAGCATAGTAGTTCAGCAGTTCACAACATAGCATTCATTATGCACTCATTCGTCATATCAACTGGTAAATACATATCTGAATGCTCCATAATCACAGCCGGCATTGGATCTATAACCCTAATTATCCCCACCCCCCCTCCCGCGAGTCATCAATATAATGGTTTGTGACTTAGGTGTAGGAATGCATTCATGTTAAGCAGTCTGAGTGCATTCATAGGGTGTCATAGTATAGAGGTAGCGTATTAGTCTGTGGGATCTATCTAACATGGGAACTATCTAGGTAATGTTGCTTCTGGTGTTGTGCATGTGTCAGGGGGTGTTCCCTATGGGTCTGCTTCTTCTTTCTCTTGGGTCCCCACCTCTGGGTACTCTAGGTCCAGCATGAGGGTCTCCCAGGCTCTGCCCATCTCTATGTATTGTAATCCTCTTTTAGCCTCCCTCATCAGTATTCCCCCCTCACACCCCGCCCATTTCAGGAGTTCTTTTCTCCAGGTGGTCAGATTAAGGCCTCTTGTGGTCTTCCAATTCCTAGTTATCTTGCGATTCGCTAGCACAAATGCCAGGTCTTGGTATTTACTGGTGACTTTGGTTTTGGCTGTATGCTGGAACCATCCTAAGAGACAGCGTGCTGGGGTGCAGGGGACCTCCCTATCGACGACCTCACTCACAGTTTGCACTACCCCCTCCCAGTATCCTTGTAGCTGGGTGCAAGTCCAGAACATGTGTATAATATGTGCTCTTACTTCACCGCACCGTGGGCAGGCTGCCCCTTCTGCTTGGAAATATCTGTGAATGTGCTCAGGTGTCAGATAGGCCCTGTAAAAAACGTAGTGATTTATCAGCTTGTATCGGGCATTTCTGGATACCTTGGGTATTCCAGCTAGTATATTGTCCAAGTCCTTCGTTGGGATTGGTGTGTTAAAGTCCTCTTTCCACTGGAGGCGGAGTGCCTCCAGTGGGCGCAGTCTTTTCGCATGGAGCGCTCTGTACAGGCGGGATACTGCTTTGATGGTTCCTGCCGACAGGGCAATATAGTAACAGCTCTGTTGCGGTGGGGGTACTGTAGATCCCATCCACCAATGTTTACAGATTGCTGCTGTGATGGCGCTGTGCAGCAGAAAATGTCCCGAGGCAGATCAAACTCAGTTCGAAACTCTTCGAATGGCAGCAAATCATTGTCTTAGTAAAGGTCGCCCATTTTTGTCGCACCAGCTTCCAACCATACCTCCAAGTCTCGCCAGTTACCTCCATGTGGGAGAGCCTTTAACACATCCATCAGGATGTCCAGTGAGTACAGTATCCTCACCCCCCATTCTCTGCAACCCGCGGCACCAGCATTTAGCCTGTACTTTGAGCTCTTGAGGATCATTTCGAGATTATCTATTCACACTACGAAACACTCGTAGTAGGTCGCACAGTGAGGGTTTAGTCAGCTCTGGGGCCTCTGCTCGTTGGCGCCCCAGAGTTATACCTCATACCAGCCATTGTAGTTGGGCTGCTATGTAGTAGGACTCAAGTCCGGGGATGCCAGCCCAGCTGCCGTTATCGGACACTGCATTGTCGCGAGAGCCCCAACCACCAGATAAAGGCCCGAATTTGGGAGTTCAGGTCTCTGAAAAAGCCCGCAGGGATCCATAGGGGGAGTGCATTAAAATAATACAGTAGGCGGGGGAGTGCTACTATTTTAAGGAGTGCAATTCTGCCAGCCACCGAGAGCGGCAGGGTTCGCCAGAAATCTATAGATGCCCTCAGCCCTCGGAGGGCTCTCCCTATGTTGCCTTCATAGATATCCGGCCATGTATGGTAGATGTGGACTCCTAGGTACAGTAAGCAGTTAGGCTCCCATCGTAATCTTGCCAGATCCCCTGGGGAGCGACCTGTTGATATCACTGGGAAGAGTCAGGACTTTTCCCAGCTCACCTTGAGCCCTGACATGGAGCCGAATCTCTCCAGCAGGCCACGGGCTCCCATCAAGTCTCCCTCTCTCCCTTCCAGGAACAGCAACAGGCCATCGGTATAGAGTGCTATGTGGTGGCAGGTATTTCCGACATATAGCCCTCTGTAAAAATGCCCTTCTCTAGCTGCGATCGGAAGGGCAGAAAGCAAAGGGGAGAGCGGGCATCCTTGTCATGTGGGTCACTCTACTGGCCACCTGTTGGAAAACGAGGCAGCATCTGTGAGGCCTGCACAAATAACATGACTACATTTGTCCTTCACTGGGAACCAAACACCCAATTGTAGCGCCTGACTCTCAGAGGGTAGCGTTACAGAGCAGTCTGAGGCTTACTCAAGGGAGGTGGTGTGGGCTAGTAATCGCCATTGGCAGGTGCGCAGAAATAACACTCAATAATTAATTGTCCAGTCTGTACTTTGCTTTATAAAAGTAAGAGTACATTTATTAAACACACACACTACTCAATACTATGCACCAATTTACAAATATACATAAGCTGTTGGAATTACTTTGTGACATTGCGTAACATCTCCACCCCTCCCAAAAGGGGGGGTGGGGTCTAGTACCACCACTCCCATGTATGCACATCATCTTGCCCCCTAATGCCGTTAGTTGAACATAACCTGGAGTGAGGGGCTTGCGCACTGGCACCATCCCTGTGGCGACCCACCCCATTACCTCAACACGCATTAAAAGTAGGTTCATCTGCCCTAGTGACACATAACCCTGACTGAGCATCTTATATTGACCATACAGTATGCACCCCTACATATTCAGGGCTAACAGTCTGGGTTGTTCCTCACTTAAGCACAGCAGCAAGAATACATGTTCAAGCATTACTTTAGAATGACAGTACTCATCACCTCTGTTGGACATTAGAATGCATTGCAATTACAGCCCCTAAAGGCATCACAGATGAAATCACAGGATTACGCCTATACAGCCAGACACCCTAGCAGGAATGTCTGGCAACATAACCCACTTTACTTATGGCATCACCTTACACAGGTACTTCACATTACATTTATGACCTTCAGTCCCTCTAAAAAGGAATAGCCGTTAGTAAATGCAGTTCTGGTGCAATTACACCTCTTCACCTTCTCCAGACATCCCCAACTCAGCCCTTCACTTCATGAAGCACTTCTCATGACACCCTCAGCTGTAGAACAAAAGTTCCAGCCTAGAAGGAGTTGAATGTGGGCTGAGCCCTTGAGGGGTTATCCTTTCTAAGTCCCCATGAGACTTAGGGTGGGACTGTTCTTCGTGCTGGGGGGGAGACTGCGCTTCTCCAGCAGCTCCCCCAGCACCCTTGCACAATTTTGGCGGTGACCCCGTTCTCCTGGGGCCACCACAAGCACCAAAAGGACAGATCTCCAAATGCCTGGCAAGGCATTATGGGGCGCTTCGTGCTCCTTTCACTGAATATTTCATGAGTGGCTCTCCCGCTGCGCCGGGGAGAGCCGCGATCCAGCTGGCGCTCGCGCGCCGCCTTCACGCTTGGTGGGGGCCCGGTCCCAGCCGGACCCCCAGAGGATTCATCGCAGCTCGGGAGCCCACCCCCGGCTGCTCCTTCCGGTGAGTGCGCCTCGCTTTTTGGGGTCCCAGCCCCACCCGGGACCCCCACATGCCTCCGTGTTGGAGGGCAGCCTGGGGAGCCCACCCCCGGCTGCCCCCGCCGGCTCCCTGCCCGGCCAGCACCCTCGCGTGCTGTAGCGGGAGCCGGCACGTCTCTTCTGGTCCGCCCGCTCCAGCGGGCGGACATGGGGACTTCTGCCGGCCCAGCGAGGCCACGGGGGAGTGCGACGGCACTCCCCCTCCTCCTTCCTGCATTCGGGGCCCGGGGATGGGGTCCCGGGCCTCTGGGCACCTATTCACGGGGGGACGCGACGGCGCCCCCCGTCTTCACTTCTTCGGGGCCCGGGGATGGGGTCCCGGGCCCCTGGGCACCTCTTCACGGGGGGCGCGACGGCGCTCCCCCCGTCTTCACTTCTTTGGGGCCCGGGGATGGGGTCCCGGGCCCCTGGGCACCTCTTTGCGGGGGGGCGCGACGGCGCTCCCCCCATCTTCACTTGCTCGGCGGGGGCCAGGGTGGGCTCCTGGCACCCCGTGTGGGGGACATCTTCACAGGGAGCGCGACGGCGCTTCCCGACTTTGCTTCGGGGCCCGGGGGTGGGGTCCTGGGCCCCCCTTGGGTCACCTTCACGGGGAGCGCGACGGCGCTCCCCGGCTTCCCTTCCTCCCCAGGGGTCAAAGGTCGCTCACCTTCCGGGGGCCATATCTCAGCCCCTGGGGGTCCGATCTGCCCCATTTTCGCGTCCTCTTGCTCCTGGCGGCGGCCCCCAGCCACTGGGAGCACTCTCCTTCGCCCTCCGGGTCTCCAAGAGGGTGCATTCTGCAGGGAGCGGTCTTCACTGGCTCCCTGCGCCAGACTTTCGCCTGGCTCTCCTCCTGGCCCTCTCTTCTCCCTGCGCAGAGGCCCCTGCTTCTGCGCACCGGTCCTGGGCTCTTCTTCTGGTGCTGTTAGGGGCCTGGGGGGCAGTCAGGGGGTACCTCCTTCCAACTGCCCATTGCCAGGCTCCAGCACCTTCCGCCTCAGCAGACCACACCCCAGAGAGAGCTTCTCTTCCTGTGCAAGCACTTTTTGAAAGTTGAGTAGGGGGCTGGCAGGAAGTCTCTGTTTGTCCTATCAAACAGCGACACATCACTTCCCTGCCCCTGCTCCCTCCTTCTTGTCCAGCCTCTGGGTTTCTTCAAAATGGCGTCGTCCAGGGTCTCTGGCCACATGGTCTCTGAAACAAGACCCCTTCCCTCCTCGCTGCCTTCCCTCCTTGGTGCAGCCTGGTGCCTGGCACCCAGTGATAGCTGCTGATGGATGAGCTTGTAGCCCCACCCATCTTCCCTTCGTGGAGAGGAGGCCTTAGCTTGTGGAAGAAAGGTTATCAATCCATCCAGCTGAGGTCAGCCCTCAGCCTGGCCCTGGTTATGACTGACTCAGAGAAATGTGACATTTCTGGATGACCCAAAAGCAGTACAAATATGACTTTGGACTCTGCAGAATACTTCTTCCACACCCGTTACAGTGGACTTTAGTGCGTGTCTGGAATCTGTAGGCCTTAGGAAAGTGACACTAGCCCATGGGCTCCACTTCCCCATAGGGGAATAATGAAGTGAAAAACACAGTAAAACACACTGACTTTCCCTGGCATGTTCCTTCCCAGTGTATAAGGCCTATTCCATGTCACCACCCACTTCTGCATAAGTCCTGCCACACCATTCACTTTGTAGCTGCTCCTGGACTGCGCATGCCAGGAATCTCCCCTGCGCAGCCCCTACACATGTGCACACGCATGTACACAGGTGTCTGCATGTAACCAGCCCGGTGCCCCTTACTCCAGCTGCTGCGCAGCGGCCTAGTCAAGCTAGGGGGACACCAGTAAAATCCACATGCAGTCTCTTTCATCATGAGTTCACTGTGGGTGAGTCCCAATTTATGAGGCTCTCCCACAGTAAAAGCTCAACACATAGGTGCTCAAAAAGCGAAAAATCCGGGCGGCCCATAGTGTCAGAACCACCTTCTAACACCACCTTTGCGATATGGTTATCCAAGTTCGCACCTGAGCTGTGGGTCTGGTATATAGGAGTTTAGTCCATTGAATAAATCCCTCCCCCAGCCCCATATGTGTCAATACTTCGTACAGGTAGGACCATTCAAAGCTGTCATAAGCTTTTTCTATGTCCACCGCTAAGACCGCCGCTGTTTCTTGACCCCCTCTGTTCGCTTCCTAGACAGATAATAGGTGTCTTATATTCCCTGCTGTATTGCGAGATGGTATGAACCTAGCTTGGTCTTTATTCACTAGAGTGGTCATAAAAGGTAGAAGGCGGGCAGCGAGTATTCAGCTTAGGATTTTATAGTCAATGTTTAACATTTACAGTGGACGGTTTGCTGATTTGTCATGGGCTGGTTTATTTGGTTTTAGAACAGGGACTATAATAGCCTCTCTTGTAGTGTCTGGTAGGAAGCCTGTTTCGTTAGCTGCCTTGTAAAGCATCACCAAGCGAGGGACTAACTCTGGAGAATACATAGAGTAAAACCCCTGCAGGAAGCCCATCTGTGCCCAGTGTTTTATTGTGCGCCATTTATTTAATAGTGGCTATTATCTCATGGGCAGTTATGTCCCCTCCCAAGGCATCTGCCTCTTCCTCCGTGATCCGCGGGATCTGGAGGTTGGCCAATAATATTTGTGTCTCTTGCACGTCTCGGGCAGCAGGGCTCACATATAGGGCTGAAAAGTAACCTGTGAGCATGTTGTTGATCTTTTCTGGTGCATAAACTCTGGAGCCCTCCCATCTTCTAATTCTTGGATGGGTGAGCCTCGCTTATCAGGGTTGTCTAGCCATGCTAGAAATGCTCCCGATTTGTCTCGTTCAGCATGAGTCTTGTCAGTATATTTCCGATAATCAAAATATCGGAGCCTCTCTACCTGTGTTGCCACCTCCTCTTTCGCTGCTAGGCGTTCAGTCTGGAGCTCAGGGTTTTCTGGTCGTCTAGTTTCTATGTCTCTTAGGCGGTCCTCAGCATTTTCTACATCTTTTAAGAGGGTCTGTCTAATCCCTTTGGACTCGGCAATACAATACCCTTATAGCACAGTTTTGAAGGCATCCCGTTCAATATGGGGGCTGGACGCAGAGCCAGCATTGTCAGCAAAGTAATTTTGGTCCTGATCATCTCGCAGAAGACCTGGTCCTCCAGTGATTCGGGCTTAAATTTCCATGCAGGTATGGAAGGTTTGGGGTGGGCCCATTGCAGTCACAGTAGTACCGGATTATGATCCGATATGGTATGGGATAGGTATTCAATCGTATCAATTAGGTTAAGTACATCAGGGATGGAGAGAAACAAATCCAAGCGGACGTGCAGTTCATGGAGGCTTGAGAAATAGGAGTAGTCTCGATCTAGTGGGTGCTGGCATCTCCAGGAGTCCATTAGACCCCACTGTTGTTGCCAGTCTGAAAAGGTTTTGGCCATGCGGGTCATCTGGGAGTCACACAAAGGAGGGTGCGAACGATCTAATAGGATGTCAGAAACACCGTTGAAATCTCCCCCGATTAGTGTCGTTGTTGTTAACCATGGAACCAAGCGTTGGGGCATATGCACAAAGAAGGTACCCTGATCCGTATTAGGAGCATATATGCTCACCAGAACTACCTCTTTACAGTCTAATTGGCCTTTTACTGCTACGTATCTACGCTCAGTATCAATCATGACCTCTGTGAGTTGAAATGGAACCCCTGCTCCTATCCATATAAGTGTTCCTCTGGCAGATGCCGAGTATGTGCTAAAGCACGCTTGACCTCTCCGTCGCCTTTTCAGTGCCTGACCTTCTTTAGCAGTGAGGTGTGTCTCCTGCAGTAGCGCAATGTGTGCTCCTCTTCTATGCAGGTAAGAGAACACTTCGTACCTTTTCGCCATGGTATGCATACCCCTGACATTCCATGTCAGACATTTATATCCAAGGTCATTAGCCATGTGCGTTCTTGGTGTGGAGTAGATATTCCCTTCGTTCTATACTTGTAATCTTGCTCATCCGTCTTAATGTATCCACATCTAGATTGTGTGTATCGTTTGTGCGACTCGCTAAACCCCAACTTTAATGGCAAAAGCCAACAACCCCAACGCCCCCTCCCCAGGACCAGCAGCAACATGCTACCTGCCCAAACCATGTTAATGTTCATTAACGTTCGTGAAAGAGCTTCCACAGTGCTCTGTAGTGTGAAGGGGTGTCTCGCCTCTTCTCCGGGCGGCCAGGCTCCGATCCAGCATGTCTGTTAATTAAAGTGAGGCACTTCTTAAAGTACTTATTCAAGGAGGTTCTCAGGTTCTGGGGGTAGCAGGTTAGTAGCTTCTAGGACTGCAGGTCAGTCTAGTAAGCTGGTGGGAGGTTGCATGACTTAAATGATATTGTCTGCAGTGTGTGGCGTGACCTTGGGCATCTCCAAACTTGATGTCCCAGAGGCATTGGATTCAGGGTCTGATTCAGAGTCTAGATGGAGTGACTCCTGCTCTGGTGCCTCTTGCTCCGGTTGACCTCTGCTTCTTTGGGCTGCAACCTCCATCGCTCTCTGACGTCCCAGTTGAGCCTCAGCTTGGGATGGTATTGTTAGCTTTTGTTGGTGTCGCGCACGTCTGGGATTCCTGTGCGGGCGCTCCCATTCGCCATCCTCCGTGCTAGGTTTTGGCTCACCCTGAGTTTCTAGACAATCCCATGTCTCTTGCGGGGTCTGAAAGAACCACATCCTGTCTGGGGTAACTACTCTCAGCTTCGCCGGAAAAAGCATGGAGTACTGGAGGTCCATCTGTCCTAGTTTCTTTTTGACCTCTTGGTAAGATGCCCTCTGCCGTTGGACTTCCCTAGAGAAGTCCGCAAAGATGCGCACAGTCACGTTGTTGACTTTCAGCCCCCTTTTTTTACGCGCTAGTGCTAGTATGGAGTCCCAGTCTCTATAGTGTAGGAGCCGCGCAATCATTGGTCGCGGGAGAGCTCCTGGCGGCAGAGGCTTGGCCGGAACATGATGCGCTCTCTCAAGGGCAAAGAAAGCAGAGAGGCCCTCTGGAGCCACCTGGTGCGCAACCATTGTTCTAGATATTGTACTGCATTTGCTCCTTTAATCTTCTCTGGGAGGCCTATAACCCGAATGTTATTGTGGCAGGAGTGATTTTCGGCATCTTCGACTTTTGTCTCCAATGTCCGCACTTTGAATTCCATGGCTCGCAACTGTTTTTTCATCGCAGCCATAGTTGGGGAGATGTCTGCTAATGTGCGTTTGTTGTTGGTCACCTTCTCCGTCAGCTTTCTATGGTCATCTTTCAACAAACTGAGATCGGTGCCAATGGTATCAATTTTGAGTTCCAGGCCCTCTCTGGAAGCCGTGATAGCGTGAAGAATATCTTGGAGTGTGGGTGTAATGTCTGTCCCCATTGCTGATGACGTAGTTGTTTCTGATGTCAAAGGTGCAGCAGTCTTGGGCTGATCTAGGTCTTTTCATTTGGAAGGCTGGCCCATTGTTTTCGAGGATTAGGCTTCGGGTGAGTACACTTGTAAGTATCAACCACGCATTGTTCTCTCTTACCGTTAATATTGCTCGGGGACTTGTCCTGTCTAGTGCCCTGGGGACCATGTGTTTGATATTGGCGGTCTGCTTATAGACGGTTCAGGGTTCTAGGTGCCTCGGGGTCTGAATTTTCCCTCTTTGTATGTGTGATGTCATCCACTTCTATAGCCAGTTCAACCTGCAGGCTCTTCCTCAGGTCTGCTCCAGCAGGTGCAGATCAGCTATGGAGCCATGGCAATCAGTAGCAGCCTTCAATGCATAGGGGGCACCTCACAGCCACGCAGTGGGTAATAATTAGGGCTCCCGGTTTTATGGTATTTATGTTTTTTGCATTCCGTCTGTATTTATCCATATTTATTATGGGTTTTGTGAAAAAAATAAAGCTGAAACTGGTATATTTCCACATTTATTTAACCAATAAATATGCAGTCATGCTTGAATGCCTGCCAGGTTTCAGTGATATAAACACCCGCAGAAGATAAATCTCTGCACTTATATGAAAATATGCACATTTCAGTATCAGCCTTATGCATATCTACTGCTGTTTAAGTCTCTTTACTAAAACTCCTTTTTTTTTTTACCCCCTTACCTATCAATCCACACAGTTACTAGCCTGGCAGTCATGGCAAAATGTATTTAGATATATACACACAGAAGGGGCCTGAGGAGATTTGGAAGACCAACGAGGGCAAACTCCCCAGTCAAGTAACTCAATACACACAGGGCCCTCGGGTCTAGTGATGTGCAAAACTGCAAAAATGGGGACTAACTTACAGGGGGGTGTCCCTTTTAAGGATGGTTTCCCTCACCCACCATTGGTGGCATGCTTCATCATTGGGAATCCTCCTCACACCATGAAGCCTAGTCATGGTGCGGGCTACAACCTCCTCGCTGTGAGGGAATTCAATAATCAACTGATCCTGGCACTTTCAACAAAGGTCCCAGATCCTGGACATGTAAACTTTGAAACCACCCTATGCATTACGGCTTTGAGTTCAGCCATTAATGTTCCCTTGAATACTTTATTGTCTCTAAAGGCCGCATTTAGGAATTTTATAGTAAAGCTGAAGTAGATGCATTTGCTCCTACCATCAACTGAGAGAGTCTCAGCTAATGTTCTCCACAGAGTTGGGGGTGGAGTATATTTGCTGCAAACTGTCTTTCATCGAGTTTGGACTCTGTTGCAACTCTTTCTGCTATTGAGCTTCTCAGCACTTGATTATGGCTTGTTGGAAAGGTCCTAAAGAGACTAGGAGAAGCCATGGGATCCTTTTTTTGTGTTAATATGTGGTTTTAATATGCTTTGAGTTGTTCCACTCTAGTCATTACCTGATTTCACAACTGTCCAAAAGTTCTCAGTACTAAGTATACATACTTTAGAAGATGATTTTCACACACAATGAAAAATCCCACTTCAACCTTTGCCAAAAGGCTCAAAGTGCTTAATTAGAAAAGTCCATGCATTTGGATTAATCACGATGTGTATATGTTAGAAGCTGGATTTAACACACAAGGGGAATTCCCACTGTTGCCAAAGAGACCCAAAGTGTCCTGTGCGAAAAGTCTGTGCGTTTGACTTTAACACAGTGTGGATATTTTTATTTATTTATTTATTTATTGTCAAATAAAGGAACACAGCATAAATTACAATTACGAATTCATTCCATCAATACATTTCATGGGAGCTGAAAGAGAAAGAAAAATTCATTCTAACATATTTGCCTGCAATAATAAGCTTTATTACAATAATTTTTACAAACCCTGCGGCTTAAGAATGGGAAACGCTACTAAGAGTGAGCCATTTGTCCATGCCCTCAATGAGAACAAATCTTCCTTCCCCGCCTACTGACCTCCTCCCCTTACAATCATATAGAGCCCTCTCCAGGTTACACATATTCAACAGTCAGACAAACCACTGTTGTACTGTGGGTGGTTTACTATCTTTCCATACCGTCACAATCAGCAGGCGCGCCACTGCCATAGATACAAACATAAGGTAGAGCTGCCCAACTGTCCCAGAACAAGATGAATTTGTCCCAAAAATCATTAGTGTAGGACTCATACAAACTCTCATTCCTAAAATCTTATCCCACCGATCTTCAATGCCCTCCTTTAGAGCCTACAACTTCGGGCATCTATAAAACATATGCACCAGATCGGCAGAGATACCCCCACATCGGGGACATTTGTCATCCTTCCTTTTCCTTCAGCTAAACAAATTAGACAGTGTATGATATAAATTAAAGATAGTTTTAAAATGCTGCATTGTCAATGCTGCATTTAATAATGCTTTTTTTCCCATCTCAATTGATGCCCGAATGTCTACATCCTGTATCCCCAATTGTGCCCCCCACTTCTCTTCCTGCAAGTCCATATCATCCACTGCCATTCAGCTCTGCATACAGCTGCCCAAACCTACCACCCTTATACATAATTAAATCCAAAAGGGGGATTCCCGCCCCTGAAAAGTCAACTAGTTTACGCAAACCGTCCCTTAACTGTAAATATTTGAAAAAGAATTGGCCAGGCAATCCAAAATCCTGCTGTAATTCCGAAAAAGAGCACAAATGGTCCTGGCTAAAGAGATAACCCCAAATGGGTCATCCTTGCAGTCTCCCTCTTCTTACAAACTGCATTGTGGAATACCGACGGGAACAAAGGGCAATGCCATAGCTTGGTATAATAATTATACTTCTTGATTCCCATTACTTTTTGACCCAGCTCCAAACCTTCCAGGCTGTCCTCAGGGTCTTGAATTGAACTCTTTTATTGTAGCTTGGTTCAATATGTCTTAAAAACCATCCCCTAACTGTACTACTCATCGCTAAATCATAGATTCACGGGAAAATCTGCTGCCGGGGAGCCTGAAGCCTGGCTTCGCCCCCCTAGCTGGCCAGTAATACAATCTGTAATTGGCTATAGCCCACCCACTGCACAATCTTGGGAGACACATAGTTTAAAGGCAGTCGCACCCTTGCATATTGCCAAATAAAAATGGAACTCATAGCATCTAGTTTTTTAAACCATTATGTCTCAAGTTCTAGCAGTATTGTCCTAAACAAATGCAACACTTTAGGTAAAAATTACATCGTACTGGCCTGCCAGAGTGAGTTGTAAAACATTGACACGCCTCAATTCTTGACTGGTTTTTCCTAAAATTGGGTCAAAATTTAGCATATAGATAGAAGCTACCGCCGACCAAATCCTAATCCCCAAAGATGTAGCGTTATCCAACCTGCGATTATTTATCAGAGCCACATTGTTAGTACAAACCACCTGAGTTTTCTCTTTATCCAAATAGTACCCTGATTCCAAGCCAAACCCTTCTGCCGTTTTTCAACTTCCTTCAGAGTCGTCTGGGGACTGGGTATGAGCAAAGCCACGTCTTCTGTGTATGCTAAAACCTTGGTATCAAAGCCATTTACTGTCATTGGTATAATTGCTGAATCATCAGCCGAATCAAAAAAAGGATCAATATAGAGGGCATACAATATTGGGGACCAGGGGCAGCCCTGTCCTGTATCGTGCTTAATCTGAATGTTTTCTGATTCCATGCCCATAATTTGCAGTTGGGCAAAGGGGCGGTGATACATAGCTTTAATGGCCTTCAATAGACCCGGGCTGAACCCCTTAAACCTTAGTACCTTCCAGAGGTACCCCCAGGACACTTGATCAAAGGCCTTCTCAGTGTCAAGGAGGATCATAGTCAGAGCGTCACCTTTAGTTTCGGATATATCGAATAAAGTAATAGTTCTATGTATATGATCTGATGTTCCGTGTCCAGGGATAAACCCATGCTGCCAAGGTGATACTTCCTTGTCTATGATCCTCCCCAAACGCGTAGCAAGAATTTTCCAATAATGTTTTGCATCCGAGTTTATCAAGGATATCAGTCTATCTGACCCGGGTTTATTAGGGGGTTTTCCCTTTTTTTTTTTTAAATAATGTATAATATTTATGCCCCCCCCCCCCAAGATGCTGAGGCCATCCCATCCCGCTGTACACCAAGAAAAAATTTCAATAAATCCTTTGCTAACTCCTGTAAAAATACTTTATAAAACTCCAAGGGAATTCTATCATGCCCTGACGCTTTACCTGAGGCCAGTGATTTTACAGCATTATCTAGTTCTTCTTATGTTATATCTGAGTCCAAGATCTCTCTATCACTAAGATCTAATCTGCTGCCTCTTGCTGCCCCTATATATTCCGATAACTGCTCTGAAGTTGGCCATCTATCTTCACAGTAAAATCTCTTACAGTAATCTTCCAACACTTTAACTACGCCCTCCGGTGTGGTAGCCATGCTCCCATCCAACCCCTCAACTGCTCCAATACCCCTCTCAATCTCCTGCTGCCGAATACGCAGAACCAATAGTCTACAGACTGACTCCCCATATTGAAACCATGGGATCCGACTGGAAAATTGGCAAGTACTAGAGACAACCAGTTGCTATTAAGATGCCTGGGCAAAAATGACTGTCACACAATGTGGCACCTGGCCTCGTTTTATAGGCATGTGACTTCCAACAGGAAGTTACTCCCTGCCAAGAAAAGCCTGTTTCTGCTTACAGAATGTCCCTCACAATCAGAAGTTAGTTCATTCCCAAATCCCTTGGTTGTTGGAGTCTGACCTTGTGTGAGCCTTTATTTACCAGTTCAGGGTACTGCAGCTTAGGTCTGGCTATTGTGAGGTAGCAGAATAACTAGTATTGCATCAACAGGAAATCGGATCTTCTGAAAAGAATTATATTCATGGCACAAGGGTGGTTGGGCACAACTTAAACGTCACATGAAGATTACATCAGGGCCACTGAAGAAATATGACTCTGACACAGTCAAAATTCAGACTAAATTAGCATGGCTCAGAAAGTAAATGACTATCTCAAAGGGACCTCTGCGCCTTTTGTTTAATTGCTGACACTGTCCTCTGAACCCCTTCACTCTCAAATCTTCTTTCTTGCCCAGAGGTTACCTGAATAGGAGATTGTTAGACAAGTTAATGTCTGCCTTATTTAGGCCCATTGACATGGATTCCCATATAGCACTGAGGAAGGGACAGGTATTGCAAGTTCATTGGGTCTTGTTATTAGGAAGGGCTTGCGCCTTATCCTCTTAATTCCTCTGCAATTTATTTATTTATTTGTAGAGTTTTATGTAGCGCTAGCTAGACCCGGAGGTATCAGAGCGCTTTACATAGAAGTTGAGTAAAAAATCCAGTTACACAAGTTGCAAAGGTTACCAGGGAACAAAGAAAAACACAAGAGCAAGTCAGAGAAGAACATATAAGGTGGTGGGGTAGGGGAATTGAGCCTGTAGCTGGACAACGGATATGTCAGGCATACTGGCAATGAAGACAGTTAAACATAAGGAGTCCCTCCAAAGGCAAAGTCAGCAAACCCAATTAGACCAGTCAGGGACTTGGAATCCACGGCACCCGGGGCCGGCCTCGCTCACCGCACTGGAGCACCCTGGCTGTGGAGAGGGCCAGAGGAGGGGGGCGAAGTGACTGACTCAGACGGATCATCGACGTCGCTAGGCGTAGTCATCTCGTTGAGGGGGGATCGTCGAGAGGCGGGAGTCAGGCCGGCGAAACAATGGCAAAGACAGGCCTCAAGGGGAGAGCTAGGAATCCGATCCACGCCACCAAGATGGAGGGCTCTGGTCGCAGGCACATCGACCTCCAGCACAAAATGGAGGAAATTCCGATCATCAAACCCCAAACACCAATCGGGGAGGAAGTCAATCTCAATCACAGGAAGCGCGAGGGCGAACAACAAGGTACTCACCGCTCTCTTCCGGGTCGTCAGGAATCACTCGGGGAACACAAAGGCGGCAGCGTCGCGTAGAGCACTCACTGCTTTAACTGAGGCAAGCGACTCAGGAGAAAAAGCAGCAGACACAGGAGGCGTAGAAAAGAGGAAGTCATAGCGGGAAACTGAGCAACCATGGCCAATGCCCGGAAGGTAGGTGACGGTCGTGAACAGCACCGGAGGGGTGATCCCAGCCAATCTCCTCTCAGCTGCCTGAGCAGCTCAACCGAGCTTCGACCATGATGCTTGGGCTCCCCTGGCGGCAGTCTTTCCAAGCTTCTCACTAGCTGCTGAAGCGAGCATAATCTCCATCAGCGAAAGCAGCAGATCAGCCCTGGAAATCACGGTAAAGTATTCCACGGATCTTCGGGGGTGGAGGTGGTCCGATCGGGCGGTTTTTCCCAGGGAAAAATGCCAAAAGGCAATCCCTAACCGGGGAGCTCCCAGCCGGAGCTCCTTACCCGTCGGCCATCTTGCTATAATCTTACTTCCACAGAATGCATCCCTGCATTACACAAAGGGGTGACACACATGCCCTGCATGTGATAGGAGTTACCAGTCCATTACATAAACTGGAGCAGTGAGTGGGAGAGAATCTCGAGCCATCAGGTTACAAAGCCTTTCATTGCTGGCAGTTGAGCTATATTTCCCTACAACCGCTCTTGGGTACTAATAGTCTACCTTCTTTCAATGATAGACCCACTGCTGTGTCAGAATTAGGGATCCAGTGGTGGAAGGGCTCACCTAGCCATAACCAGATCAGCATTTTGCAGGTCCAATTAAGGGGCCGATTCCGATTCGGGCCGGAAATCTCTCCGACCGAGCCGGACCCGGAGAGATTTCCGACCGAATCGGACCCGTGCAACCCGACCGAACGAGTACAATGCGTCCGTATGCTATCGTACTCGAGTCGGTCGGACTCCCATTGAAGTCAATGGGAGCCGGTCGTACAACGCGTACGCGGGCTCCCATTGCCTCAATGGGTGCGAGGCGAACAAGGGCGCCCCCTACAGCGGGTACGCGGCGAAGCGACTCGCGCCGTACATGCACAGGTAGGGGGGACCCATGGGTCCCCCCTGTGTGCGACTCGCGCGACTACGCGTACAGGGGGGTCCGACATGGACCCCCGAAGTACGGCTCCGACTGCTCTTTCGAGCCGGACGGCGCGTGTCGGTCGGACTGCTCGCGGCGCGCCTTCGTACTTACCCGGCCGGAGAACGTCTCCATTGCGCGGTGCGAGTCGTGTCCGAGCGAGTCGGTCGGTGCGGTTCGACCCGGGGACGAGTCGGTCGGAGCGGTTGGGACGCCCGAACGAGTCGGTCGGCGATTTCGCATCGTACTCGCTCGTCCGGACGCGCGTACGGATCGGTCGGGAAATAGGGCTCCGAATCGGATCCGGTTAAGCCGAATCCGATTCGGAGCCCTACCGGCCGAGATCGGAATCGGCCCCTAAGTGTTGTTTGCTCAGAGGGACACTAGTCCATCTCTTACTGTAAGACCAATCAGGTGGCTATCTGATATTATGGCACATTCCCTCCTTCTTACTTTCTTTGTTTTTCTCCTTGGTAGATTTACTGACAAGTTGGAGGCAGATCTGTTTCCCTACTGCTGTTTGTATGTCTGCTGATGTTGCATTCAGAAATTGTTTGCTTCATCCACTTTGCTTATTTCAAGAGAATGATCAACACAAGTGGTTGATTCTTTCTGAAAAGGCCTTTTTATGCTACAAGAATCCTAGAGGAAAACTTTTGTTTGAACATTAATTTCCATAAAATAGAATCCACAGGACAGGCTTACACCAATATGCATTACAACATCATACACTGCAACCTAAGTGCTGTTTGCAAGAGCACTGGTATGTATAGCTTCCTTTAAGCTTTCTACCATGTGGCTCATTTTCTTGTTTAAAAATAATAATAATAAAGTTTCCAAACAACCCCTAAGGCCATAAATTCAGTAACCAGTCACATACAACAATTGATTTACACAATAAAGTTATATATATTTTTTTAAGTTCCTTTAAACTGCGTCATGTAAAAATGCACTATGTGTTGTTCCTAGGCTCAGATCTAGAAAATAGCCAACTATTTCTATTAATCTTAGCCAAGTACGTTTAAATATACCTTCTTCAATATTCATTAAAATGATTTTCAGAAGGGGCAGGGGATTTGCACCTTGCCAGTGATGCCATACTAAAACGTTAATAAAATATAAGTGTTGTCCTTTTCTAGGAATCAGACGTCTGTGGTAGGAAATGAATTAAGATAAACAATCAAAGCTGCAATTGTTTTTCGGCTACACTTCTATTGCATGTATAGGGCGAGTGTGTTAAGTCTGTCAAAGGAGGGATTCTTTAAAAAAACAATTGAGTGAGAAGAATGGTTAAAAAGAACTATATCGGGGTAAGGAATTCCCAAACCTTGAATCAGCAACAAGCTAAATACGAAAAAGTGCCGTCGATAAAGCTTCTGAAATATTTCTTGAGACTAGTTAAATAGAGGACATTACATGCTCGTCTCCATATCATTTGTTTGAAGCTTTCTTTTCAAAATACTTTTTTCGGCTGCAGATACATGTCCACACAGAAAGAATAAAGAACAAAAAAACAGAACGTGTACAGAGTCTTCAAGCACATGAAAAGAAGAAAAGTACAAATGTGCAACGCACATGCAGTAGCCATTCAAGAGGATTCAGGACTTTCCCACAAGCCCTCTGTGAGCTTGACGCCAAGAGGTTTGCTGTCTTAAGGCTGAAGAGAATTCTGCATCATGCATGCTCGGACCAGGGCCTTTCATTTTACGAATGCAAAAAAGATCTCTGTCAAATCTAAGTGTGGGAATAACCACAATCTCAGTGTGCACAAATCCTAAAATTTAGAACTGAAATCTAGAGTAACTTCCGGTCAGTGGTTGCTTGTACTTTTGCAGGTCGTTATATTTACATATTTTTAACTATTTAATATTCTTCTTCTAATATTCAGCTATTTTTGGCTCAAAGAATATGCTGTTTCGGAATTCCATGCGTGTTTAATTTCAAAGTGAATGAAAGAGCAACACAGTTTAAGTATTCACTTTGAAGTGATTCCTTCAGTTCAAAACATGGCCGAGAGGAAACTTCTCATCTCCCATTATCAAGGGCTAGCTTGATGCAGCGCTCCAATTATGGGTCGTATGCACTATGGATCACTTTAAAACATGCATGTTACCCTTTTATTATAGGATCTTGTTCAATAAAATAAACATGCATTTTTCTTTTGTTCACGGATGATATTGTTGCATTTCTGCTGCTGTATTTGCCAAAAACACATTTTCAGCACTTTGCGCGTAAGAAATCTTATTGATTTTTGTTTTTTGTTTTGGAAAGAAAATGTAGGTAACTATAAAATCACAATTTGTTGATTAGAAGGTCTGTGAAAACTGAGGCTCTCAGACAACAATGTTAAAATATCTCCTTCATTGTTAATTACCTTGTGCTTCCCCCATGTATAAATGATGTCGGGAACCCTAGTCAGGTGGGGATGTACTACTGCCAATTTATGGTGGATTTCCCGCTCTGCCAAATTCTAAATGAGGCCCTAAACCAGTTAAGAAGACAGAATTTTTTTAAGATAGAAACAAAATTACAAAAATGAAGAAAATTCGATATAGGAATCAAAACTTTTAAAGAAAAAATAACTGCTCCATACTAAAACTTTTTAAAAAGCTGCTGTATGATATTCAATTTTACATAATATGTTCAAAGTCGTTGACTAGATTTCGGGTTTCTTCTCCGGCCAAACAACAGTGGATGCACTTGCGAAAAAGATGGTGATTGGTCAGACCTAAAAACTTTTCTGGAGGTGAAAACTCTTCAGTATGAAATCTTAGACGGTTCAGCAGGAAGAGGTACTTGGACATCAAATTCGTTAGTTGAGCAGACCCGCTGCAGCGTAGAATGTCCCACCAAAAAGTCAGAATGGCAAAATACACTAGGCGAAAATAGCCATAATTTTCTGGGAGGGTTCACAAGTTTTCACCATCAATCAGGACTCAAAACGTTTTGTACGAGTTCTGGTAGCACTTCTGCCTTAAAGAAAAGTCATCAGATTTCCAAAATTATATCCTCAAAGGGCAGTTCACTTTTCCGAGTTGCAGGAATGATCCCAAACTTGGCTTATGGCCGTTAGAAAATGTACAACTCCCTCTAGTCCACTGGAATGCTTCCAGGCGGACAACAGCTCTCCCCGCATGATAGTTAGCGACCACCCCACCCCCAAACACACCTTTAGAAAAGATTTACATACGCAAGCAGAATAACTACCCTGTTTCAATCAGCCAAATGAAATTCATATTCCCCCGTTTCAGGAGCTACTGCACACCAATGCAACAATTCGAGGCCCATGCGGGCAAAGAGGCATCTCTGCTAGGACTATGACAGTTTATCCTCATTGGTCAGCAGAATTCTTGTATAACCAGTCCTGGCTGACAAGAAGTCTTCAGTGTGGCAGGTAAGTGACCCCTCATTACTTTTCTTTTTCAGGCAGGCACTCTTCCTGGAGTAAGTAAACTAGGTTATACTTTGGCAATGTAATCCTTCCCTTTAGGTAATTTTTATCATAAGAGTATATTTCGAGTAAAAAGTATTGTTTCTCTCTACAAATGTGGAGTAACATTTGTATACACTACGGAAGCCAAGGAACAGTTCTGTTAATAATAAACTGTTGACAACAGTGAAATAGCGTGTGCTTTGATTTGAAGGACTCATTTGTTGAAAAACAATATTAGAGACTTTACTTTTCAAGCCTCATGGCCAATACAGTAGTGCACTTTGGGACTGTCCCACTTGTGTGAAACAGCTATTCATCAATGATGACATGAGCATTGTCAGTACTCGCTCCAGAGTAGCACACTACCATATGTGTATTAATATTGTGTTGCATTGCCATTTTGTTAAACATTGGTTTCTTTCAGTCAAAACTCAGAGTGCATTGTAACACTTACACCAAGAAGTTTATTTTGCCAGGTCGATATGACAGCTTAAAATTACACACACAGGCTGCAGTGTTAGGCTTGGGACATGTTTAAAGGGCTATGTACGTGGGTGGCAGAATAAGTGCTGCAGGCCCACTAGTGGCATTTAATTTACAGGCCCTGTGTACATGTAGTGTCACTTTACTAGGGACTTCCAAGTAAATTAAATAGGTTTTGTGGGTGTTAGCCGATTCTACCATGTTTTAAGGCGAGCGCACAAGCACTTGAGCACTAGTTAGCAGCGGTAAAGTGCACAGAGTCCAAAAACCCAACAAAACGGGTTCAGAAAAAAGGGGGTGAAGGCAAAATGTTTGGGGATGACCCCGCAGAGAGGGACAGATCCAACACTTGCCAGGTAGTTTGAGCAGGGAAAAGTTAACTATCTAAAATTAACTTTTCATTAATATTTATAAAAGAAATCTGGATTTTGCAATAACGATCCAAAAAGTTGTTTAATTATTTTGCTAGAAGTCCTATTCCCAAGATACAGCATTAGGATTTTAATGTGTACACTGGTATTCTGCATGGGACAGCTAGGCCTGCATCAGTTAAAAATAGCTCTTGGGTGCTAGTCACTGTAAGGGCATGTTAACATTAAATGTCTACATGTCCTTTTGAATATCATGCACCCTGCCTTGAGGACCACATGGCCTACATAGAAGAGTGACATTAATAATTAACAGGGGTATTTTTAACCTTCAAAAGGGTTTATTTTGACGGGGCTGAATTGTAGTCTTTACACTACTACAGTCAGGCTACACTGGTAGTCCTAAAGCCATGTTTGCCCTGCTACTGCAGAGGATGGTACAATAGGTGCTTCAGTCCACTGGTGGCATTTTACTTTGAGGCCCTGAGTACCGTTGGTACCACACACCAGGGACTTATAGATAAGTTAAATATATCTATTAGAACTATGATGAATTGACCATGTTTAATGGGGGAGTACAGGCACTTTACTACAGGTTAGCAGGGGTAAAGCACACAGAATTTTAAAGACAGCAAAAATTGACGGTCCAGCCAAAGGGGAAAAATACATGATGGCCATGCGGAGAAGGCAGATTTCCTGCATGCACACAGCTGAGGTGACACTCTTCCAAGATGTTCCAGGAGTTAACAGGACTGTTTTCTTAGGCCCATGCAGGGCCTCTGGTAAGGTCTTAACTCAGTTCTCATCAGATTGTTTATTTGTATATTCATCAACTCATGGTAGAAGAAATCAGATAGGCAGGTAACTACTCATCAGACGCAACAATGGCAGATATTTGTTGAAGGCTCATCTCTCCCTTGTTTTCTCCTTCTCCCATTCATTTCTGTTGGATGTTTAGGGATGTAATGTGGAATTCAGATTCAGTAAAAAGGTTGTGTAACGCCTTGTGAGGTAACTGAAGGGGGCAGTGGGGGTCTTACCGCTAACTCCTGAAGCTCTACGACTCCATTCAGTGATGGCTCCATCTAAACCAGACAAAAACAGAACAGGGTTAGAAAAGGACAGACAAGAAAAAGAAACAGAAACAGAAGAAATAGAAAAGAGACTTCCTCCATCTCGACATTGAGATAAGACAGAAAGAGGACTGACCGGAGAGATGGAAGCCAGGGAAGATGTAGAGACAGAGAGAAAGGGAGGTGGGATATTTACAGAACTACCCGGAACCAGTTCGATGAGAAGAGGCAATAACAATTTTATAATAAAGGAACACAGTGGTGAGAATTAAAAGTAGGAGACTGGGTTCTTGTACTGTTACTAACTAGTGAGAATAAATTCAGATCTGAGTGGCAAGGCCCTATTTAATAGTGGAACGGTTAGGAAAGTTCACCTATCTGCTCCAAATGACTAAGAGTAAAAGACAAACTTACCACATTAACATGCTAAGGAAATGGCTTGGCCCTCTTCCCATTGGCATAAATCTTGCCGAACTCGCTTTAACTTCAACAACCACCATGAAAGAATTTTCCGTTGGCGATAATCTTACTGAGGAACAAAAAAAGGCTCTATTGCAAACTTTAATCCCTTCCTAAGCAATGTTTTACAGTAGCCCTGGAAGGACTCTCTTGACCCACCATTCTATAGTTACAGAGCCCGGGGTAATTGTGAAAAAAAGGCCCTAGAGAATACCAGAGGCACGTAGGGAAGCCATTCAGAAGGAGATTAAGCAAATGCTACAATTGGAAGTGATTAAACCCTCCTCTAGAGAGTGGTCCTTCCCCATAGTCTTAGTTCCAAAGCCTGATGGTAGTGTTTGGTTTTTCATTGACTTCAGAGCCGTCAATTGTATTTCCAAGTTAGACAACTACCCTCTACCCCGAATTGATGAAATGATCGAACAACTGGCAGAAGCATAGTACATATCGACTCTAGACCTTACGAAAGTATATTGGCAGATTCGTTTCAAACCTGAAGATAAAGAAAAGACTGATTTTGTCACACCTCTTGGGCTCTTTCAGTTTACTATGCTACCCTTCGGATTGCACGGAACCGCTGATACTTTCCAAAAACACATGAATCAGATCCTAAAGTCCCATAAGTCTTGTGCCAATGCATATCTAGATGACATTGTCATAATTTGTAAAACATGGCAAGATCATTTAGTCCATTTGACTGCTGTCTGTGCTTCTCTCCCAAAAGCGGGTCTGCACATCAACTCAAAAAAATCTAACCTAGCACATTGTAAAGTAAAATATTTAGGTTACTTTCTCGGTAACTGATAAATCAAGACTCAGGAAGAGAAAGTGAGGGCCATTACCGAAATTCCTTTTCCCACAAACTAACAGAAAATGAGAGCTTTTTTGGGTCTCCTAGGGTATTACCTAAGGTTTATTCCTAATTATTCTCACCTATCATCCCCTCTCACTGATATGCTAAAAAAAAAAAACGCTAGACAAAAAAGTTTCTCTTCCCCTTCCGTAGAAGCCTTGAATGCTTTCTCTACCTTAAAAACCCTGATCTCCTCCAAACCAATACTCGCATCTCCTGATTTTTGCAAAATGTTTACATTGCAAACCGATGCCCCCGACGTTGTACTGGGCGCTGACCTGTCCCAACCGAATGACAATCAAGATGAGACCCCCATTCTGTTCATTAGCTGTAAGTTGTTTCTCCGAGAATTGCATTATCCTACCATTGAGAAAGAATATTTAGCCATTAAATGGGATGAAGAAAATCTCTGATATTATCTGGAAGACAGATCTTTTGTGCTCTATATGGACCATTCCCCCATACATGGTTGTGCCACCATTTAAGTAATAATTCTAGGGTACTGCGGTGGTTTTTTTCACTTCAGCCCTTCCGATTTGAAGTTTGGCATTGGACGGGTTGTGAACAGGCGAACGCCGACTTCCTCTCTCCTTTTCCTATTTTTCCCTACCAGAAAAATCTTAGGGGGAGGGATATGTGATGCGACTGAGAGGGCAGTGGAGGACTTACCTCTATCTCCTGAAGCTCTCTGATTCTACTCAGCAACTGCCCCATCTAAACCAGACTAAAACAGAACCGGATTTGAAAAGAAGGATGGACAAGAAAAAGAAACAAAAGAAATACAAATGGACACTTCCTCTATCTCGACAGAGAAAGAAACAGGAAGAGGATGGACAGGAGCGACAAAAGACAGGTAAGGAGGAGAGACAGAAAGAAAAGGAGGCGGGGAAGAGGTGGTAGAAGACCTGTGGCAGTGCCAAGAGAACACCGACAGAGGACCTGAGGAAAAGGACCCGAAGGCACTTGGCTCCCGCCACGCTTGCCGGGGAGCGTGGCTCAGTCTGGTGAGTGCCCGTATATGGGACCGGAGATGACCCATTGACCAAAGGGCTGTAGGGAGGGAGTCTGTTAAGTAGAATTCGTAGACAAATGAATGAATAAAATGAGGTTTAATCCAATGAAAAGAAGCACCACCGGTTACAAGACTTCTGGCACCGGCTGACTCCGTACAACTGACCAACTTGGTTCACAGGTCCGATCAGATGTTCTATTCTAGAACATACTGATCGTGCCATGAGCCAAGCCATTAGAAAATAAACACATTGAACAAGCACGTGCATGCAAGCACGAGATAAAACATAGAAGGAGTATGTAACAGAGTCCATTTAAAAGGAGCTGGGTTCACATTTTTTTTGTTCTGTAGCATTGCTTAGTTTGTCTGGGTTGCAAAGGTCGGGGTAACCTTGGTCTTTGCTTTATTTGGTTGTTTTGGAGGTAAAGAAGTCGTTAAAATATCCATCACCGAGTAACCTCCAGTAGTTGGAGTTATAGGAAGATACTCAAAGTAAAGGATTGAGTTTCAAGCCAGAACAGCCATATTTTGCCGCAGGAATAACATTTATGTAAATTTGACTTCGTTGTTTCAGAGAAACCCTTCTACTCCTGAAAAAAGGTCAGAGAAAGAATATATTCGAATAGACTTCCTAGAAAGAGAAGGAGGGAAAAGAAAGATAAAAAGGAAAGAAAAGAGAACGTCAGGGCTAAAATTAATTAAAGAGGAATATAGAAAGAAAACTTACCTGACCTTGTTTCTTTTTGTCGTGGGTCTCCGGTTCCTAGTAGGAGAGGGGAACCGCGAGAAGGAAAGAAGAAGAAGCTTTACTGTAAAGGAGGCAGAAGTGGAGCAAAGAAACGAACGAACACGAAATTGTCGTTTTGGGCAGTAACATTGATTCAGACACAATAAAATAAAGAAAGGAGAGAAAGTGAATTATTTATTGCAGTCCATCATTTCTACGAACCTACCTATTAAACCCTTGCAATTAACTGGAGATGGAAAACAGGTTGGTGGTTGTGTTTCTGTCCGTTTTGACAACTCTCATCTCTGGCTGCAGTGTGTTGGCAAAGTGGTGCCCAGGATCCATGTCAGGAGGTGCGATATGGGTACATGTCTTGTAGAAGCAGCTGAAAAACCACTCAGGGTTCCCTGTACCCTCTGCGTTGACACGTCTATTCAGTCACATGCAAATTCCTTACCTGTGTGAGTGTGACACATTCCCCCAGGCTGGTGCTAATGAAGAGAATGTGAACACTTGCAGTGAGAAGGCTGTAAAATGCAGAGGAACTAGATTGTAGCCAACAAAATATTCAATGCATTGAACCAAGAGGGGGACCTCTGGCATGCTGATGACAGATGCCCAGGCTCTGCTGTTGCACATTTGGCATCACACACCATCCACAGAAGCTCTGTCTCCTTACCAGCTTAGTGCTGCTGTGGGGCCTGATGCTGTATTTTCATATCCAGGCTGTTGAAATCGGATGGCAAAAGTCGGTAATGACCCACTTCAATGGTAAATGGTAGGGGCCGCAGCATAAAAAGTGTGCTGCCAAAATGTAATAAGGAGCAACATTGATACCTCCAGAAAAGTGGTCCTAAAGCAGCGGAAGACTTCAGACTGAGTCACCAATGCCAACTTTCAACCTGTATTTTTTACATAGAGGAACAACGGAACTGCAAGGTCCATCAGGCCAGTACTTTGTCTTCTGCTGTAGTCTCAATGGCCAAAAACTGCTGCGACTGAAACAAGCCCAGTCTCTGTTTTGTTTCAAATAATTCCTCCTTCAGATATGAATTTTGCTTGCTAAAGGAAGCAGCTAAAATAAAACAGTGGCTAACCTCCTAGCTTCGGAGGCACTTGTACTCAAATTGGAGTGATGCTAATGGAACCTCCGGTAGAGAACAAAATGCTCTGCTGCCTTGACCGCCTATGATTCCAAGTGTCCTGTCATTAGGCAGGTGGGCATTGGAGCCAGGAAAGTCATGGTGCAAACATGGAGCGCATTTCAAACATGCGCCCTGGTTTCAATCTCTTTCTCTCTGCAACTGCAACTAGCTGGGCCGTGGCCTTCTTGATTCCAAAGTCAAAGCATAACTGTGTCCCATCATCTCAGGAGTCATGGCCATTCATTGTCACTGACACCAATGAGTCAGCCCAGTCCTGTCACTGCTTCCTCATTAATTAAAACAATCACAGGTCTTGGGAGTGACATGCAGTGACTGGTCTATCTTGGGCGTTCTGACTCCAAGTGACCTGGAATGCTTTATTGTGGACACTGGGGCCAGGAAAGTCAGAGTTTAGGATGAAACACATCTCTTCAGATGTACTACACCTCGTCCTCTGACTCAAGTGGCTGCTATTTGTGGCTCTACCACAGTACAGGAATATGTGAGGCATATATTTAAGATGATAAAATCAATGTCTGTGTAAGTATGGTCAAAATAAGGCAAAATGCCGGACACATAACTTTTAATTAGCCAGCTTGATTGTGTCTCAGAAGGGAGCCTGCACAGGGTGGACATTGATTGCCAAAATAATATTTAAATTATGCAGAATTTGTGACTTTTGACACTGTTACAATTGCTTCTGGGTGTTGATGATTTCAAGGTGCCTAATAAAATACTAGGCAATTGTGTTTGTTGTGAGCATTTAAGCAATATCAGCATCTGCCTCAACAATGACATTTCTTTTCTGCCGGTGAACTAAGGGCTTGAGGGCAAAACTGGCACACAGTGAGAAAGAGGTGCTTAGGAGTTCATAGTAGTCAGAAAGGTTTGGGATGAGTCAGAGAGTGGAAGGATGGGACAAACGTTGAAGGGAGAAGAATCTGTGTTTTTTAATCAAAACTGAAACTAACTTGTACATACATTTATACACAGGACACTGAGTCTGAATAAGTGGCCTGGCCAAACTATATAAAAGAGTTAATTTCAGCCACTAAATCTTTAATTTCTTTTCTCCCTTTCCTTCTTATGGAGAACTATGTGTTAGTGCAATTCACCTGGAGAGTCAACTTCACCTCTGCCTGCTCCACCACCACCATCCCGGCTCACCAACATATCAGGATGCCCCACAAATGTATTATTGTGCTCTGTAGATATGGGGTATGATGCAGAAAGGAGCCTGTAATGGTGCATCGCATGGTGGACAGCTGCTTGCACTGTGCTGAATGATGACAGCTGACCCCACACTACCATGCTGTGAGAAAATGGATGATTAGTTTGGGTAGTTGTGAGACCTCACCAAGTAATAATGTCACTATTCTGTATCAGGTCTAGTTAGGTCACTTTAATTTAAACTTTAGCTCAGTCCTGGGTAGCTGTGATGAATTCGGTTGACTGTTTCTCCGCCTGTTTGAGAGGGCTCACCATCACCTGTACTGTTTTACTGTTCCTACGAATATAATGGGACTGTGTATTAGGCCAACAAAACTTCGCAATATAGAGACTGACTCTACCAATATAATAATTAAATGTTGGTTTGTGGCTAGCTCACAGTACAACATCAAACCCCTAACCATTCAGAGTTAGAGAAGTTACTGGTAACCTCGAACATGACCACTCCAATTCCCAAGCAGGTCAAAGAAACAGATCTAGCCATTTCGTTTGTCACTTTTGCATGCCCAAGGTGTTACACAGAAAAGAAACGATAATGCATTTTCAAAGGCTTATTGACAAGCTCTAATCTTTGTAAATAACATGTGAACTATGATTATCAGACAGATGAAACAAGTCATTGTTATAAGTATTATTGGAATTGTGAAAAAACACAAACAATTCAATCATGTTAATTGTTACTAATGTTACTCCTATCTATCACTAGTACCTCTAAAGTAGAGAGATCATAGCGAGAGCTCTCTTCTGCCAGACCTGTTGGAATGATCTAAACTCATACCTTGGTATTAGGTGCCAGAAACCAGCCTCAGTGCTTTAATGAATGCACCCAACTAAGGGGCCGATTCTGATGCGGGTTGGAAAAGCTTCCCGACCGAATCGGTTGGGAAATGGTGTCCTACCCACTCGGATCGGGAAAGTCCGACCGGCAAAGTAGGATGCATCCGGATGCTTCCAGATACGATTTGGTTGAACTCCCATTGACTTCAATGGGAACATTTGTTCCTAACCGCATCAGAATTGGGCCCTCGGTCGGGAAGACACGTTCCCGATCCGATTTGGAAGGAGCAAATGCCGTTAGGAGGCCTTCCTAACCGCATCAGAATCAGGCCCTCGGTCGGGAAGCTTTTCCAACCCGCATCAGAATCGGGCCCTAAGTGTGCAAGCCTGCACACTTCTCTTGCACAGCAGTTTTCCTTCTCAGGATGAAGGTCGGGCCAGCAGGGCCGCATCGCAGTCACAACAGTTTCCATATTAACTTTGATATGAAGTGTCTTTTACAAAATTCAGCATGGGTGCTGTTTAAAAAATAAAACACCATCCTTATCTTAATGTGCCAGAGGTGCAGAACAGCGTGTTGAGTTAGTCTGGGGAAAAACAGTTGTCTCCTATGAGCACAAAAATATATCAAGGGGTTCACTTTCCAATTGTGTGACCCTGGAACTAATGGTGCAGACTACAGGGCGACAATGCCTACTAGGAATAAATGCATGTGTGGCACATTCTCATATTAGGAGAACACATGTGCGAACCACCATTAGAAAAAGATGATAAGCTAAAACAGAAAGCTAAAATGGAGGCTAAATGTAAGCTCTTCAACACCCTCCCATTGGTTGGATGAGAAAACATATAGAAATAAGCAAAAGCAATGATCATATATGTTAGAAATGGGATTTCTGGTTGGCTAGGGCAAGCGCCTAAGCCAGGCAGAAACCACCACTCTAGTCAGGGCAAGGGAGTTACACACCGAAGATAACACCTGCTCACCCCCTTGGTAGCTTGGCACGAGCGGTCAGGCTTATCCCAGAGGCAATGTGTAAAGCGTTTGCGCAACACACACACACACGCAGCGACACACTAGGCACACCACTAAAGAAACTCCACACAAGGTTATGTAAAAATAGCCTTTGTATTATCCATAAACACATCAGAGCATAATCACAAATGTTCACTGTGCCACCTGGCACTAGGTAATACTTTACAGGGGATTATATACAAGACAGGGCCAATCGGGCCACTGTCAGAACCATTAGACCAGGTAAGTAACGAAACAACCAGTAACTACTGGTACAGACATGTTCCATAAATCACATTACGCCTCATCACATCAGGCATAAACACAGTATCCACAATCATATTAGGCATAAACACATTATGCACCACATTAGGGCCTTGCGCCCCACCAGCACCTCAGGTGCTCACAGGGCAACTGGCCTTCCTCGGGGGCTCATCTGGGGCTTCCCCGCCATGCCCTATGTCGAAATAGTCAGGGCTCTAAGCTGCCACTGCAGCAGGGTACAGGCCCATCAGGCCGGTACCAAGAATAGGGGTGCGAGGGTGTAACCCACCCTGGTCTCTCTTGAGACCCAAAATGCCCCCAACGTTGCAGCTGCCGTGAACTGGCGGTACAGCTGTGTGCAAAATACTAGGCACAAACAGTGCCTTGGGAGCCCCTCCTTCCCGGGACTCCTTTCCTCACGAGGCCTCCACCAGCCAGTACTCCCCTGTGGCGAGGATGCAACAGAGATGCCCCCGTCTTTGCAGCTACCCGCGATCTGGCGGTGTAGCTGTAAGTATGCAAAAGAAATAGGCACCAACAGTGCTCAGCTTCTGCCTAGGGGTGGGCGGAATTTGCAGAGTTGCCTTACGCAAAATTCCGCGAAACGGCAAGAAATCTCCACGATCACGTGGAATTTCGCGTGCTCACGGAGATTTTGCTGCGCCCGTTGCCAGAATGAATCCTGCCCTGCATATTTATCCACGAAGATGCCACCGTTTTGTGCAATACCTCTACTCAACTGGAGTACTTTCTACAGGCTAACCAGTAAGTGCTACCTCGTTGGGTAAATGTATAGTGCCTTTCCTACACTGCAGCTGCGTAAAGGACCAGAAGAATTGTCTCCAGTGACCTCGTGTGTCTGTAACTTTGCCACCGCGCCGGTAAGGCGCCGGGGTCCTTTGAGTAAGCTGTCCATCATAGTGGGGAAAGGGCGGGAAGACGTTGCATACCGCTAGTGCATGTGGGGCGGGGCCAAACGGGCGGGGCTTCTAGGCCTGTTCACATGCCTCTTGTTTATAAAGGGTGAGAGCAGGATCTCAGTGGCAGACGAGGAGAAAGAACCTCCTGGTCACAGGAACAACACTAGGATTGCGCTCGAGAAAATCAAGGATGCAAAGACCTCCATCAAGGATTACAGCTAACTTTTCATGGTGGAAATGGGAAGAAGGCACATCTACTTAACCACGCTCACGAATTCTACACGAGGATTGCGCTCGAGAAAATCAAGGATGCAAAGACCTCCATCAAGGATTACAGCTAACTTTTCACGTTGGAAATGGAGAGAAGGCACATCTGCTTAACCACGCTCATGAATTCTGCACACCTGCCCTGCATTTTTATCCGAGAAGATGCCACCGTTTTGTGCAATACCTATACTCAACTGGAGTACTTTCTACAGGCTAATCAGTAAGTGCTACCTCGTTGGGTAAATGTATAGTGCCTTGCCTACACTACAGATGCGTAAAGGTCCAGAAGAATTGTCTCCAGTGACCTTGTGTGTCTATAACTTTGCCACCGCGCCGGAAAGGCGCCGGGGTCTTTGTGTAAGCTGTCCATCTTAGTGGGGAAAGGGCGGGAAGACGTTGCATACCGCTAGTGTATGTGGGGCGGGGCCAAACGGGCGGGGCTTCCATGCAGTTCACATGCCTCTTGTTTATAAAGGGTCAGAGCACGATCTGAGCAGCAGATGAGGAGGAAGAACCTCCAGGTCACTGGACCTACACGGGGATTGCGCTCGAGAAAATCAAGGATGCAAAGACCTCCATCAAGGATTACAGCTAACTTTTCACGTTGGAAATGGAGAGAAGGCACATCTGCTTAACCACGCTCACGAATTCTGCACACCTGCCCTGCCTTTTTATCCGAGAAGATGCCACCGTTTTGTGCAATACCTCTACTCAACTGGAGTACTTTCTACAGGCTAATCAGTAAGTGCTACCTCGTTGGGTAAATGTATAGTGCCTTGCCTACACTACAGCTGCGTAAAGGTCCAGAAGAATTGTCTCCAGTGACCTTGTGTGTCTATAACTTTGCCACCGCGCCGGAAAGGCACCAGGGTCTTTGTGTAAGCTGTCCATCATAGTGGAGAAAGGGCGGGAAGACGTTGCATACCGCTAGTGTATGTGGGGCGGGGCCAAACGGGCGGGGCTTCCATGCAGTTCACATGCCTCTTGTTTATAAAGGGTCAGAGCACGATCTGAGCAGCAGATGAGGAGGAAGAACCTCCTGGTCACTGGACCTACACGGGGATTGCGCTCGAGAAAATCAAGGATGCAAAGACCTCCATCAGGGAATACAGCTAATGTTTGACGGTAGATATGGGCAGAAAGCACTCCTGCTTAGCCTCGACCTTGCTCACGAATTTTTTGTGCTGATTAATGCGTTACAGAATTTGAGCTTCAACTCGGGCACCTGCTTTATTTAAATCTGTAAGTGCTTCCTGGTGAGGTTTAATTACCTCATGCACCCGAATTCCGTTCCACTGCGGATCGCAAAAGTTTCGACATTTCCGCGTTCCGCGCAGAACGCGGAAATGCCGAAATTTCGCAAGTTCCGCGAGCGGAACGGAATTTGCCACCCACCCCTACTTCTGCCCCACTCACCGGGACTTCTTGTGTGCCATCGGCACCAGCAGCGTGCCTCGGGGAGCCCCACTCACCGGGGCTTCTCCTTCTTGCAAGGCCACGAATGCGGGGTGGGCTCCCGCCTGGCTTCAGGCTCTTCTCCCACAGAGCGAAGTCTCCGTCGTCCTTTCGCGTCCACCAGCGCGGGGTAGGCTTCTGTCTGGATCTCCGGCTTGGAGGCTTCTTCTCCGTAGAGTGTGGGCCATGCCCACAACCAGGCCTTCTCCTGCCTGGCTTCCGCTCTGGCGCTGCCCCTTACGCTCGGCCACGCCCCAGGTCAGGCTTGCCTGACTTCCAGTTTCCCGCTCGGGACAAGCGGAACGGGAGCCCTCGTCTTGGACTCCGGGGCAAGTGAGATCTGATGCACTCACCCTTCGCCAGAAAGCAGGAGCCCACTTCTAGGGCTCAAAGGGCAAGGAAGACAAAGCGCTCCCCATGCACTAAGTTCAATGTCACCAGGGGCAGAGCTGGGTCCAGGCAGGCCAACACGGAGGGACCCCCAGGAGGCAGAAGCTGGGTGCCACGGCGGTTCCTCCTGGCGCCCAGCAGTCCTTCGCCCCAAAACCGGTACAAGTAAGCACCCAAAAAGCACACAGACATGGGGTCACAGCCCCAATATTTATATCAGCCAGGTCTTTGTTATGCCCTAGCACAGGGCTTGGGGATCCAGTCCCAACTGATTCTGGGGGGTACTGAAGCATTTTCTATACAATGCTCACACCCTCCTTTGTCAGGTTAAGCTCTGGCCCCAGACACACCACAGGGGGGTGGAACCAGCATTGTACCAGCCAGGCACAGACCTATTCAGGGTCAGGGGCTACTCCTCCCACTACTCTGAATGCAGATCAGGTCCATTCAGCCTAGCGCTGACTCACCCAGCCCCTCTGGAGCTACAGCACCTCCCCAGTCCCAGTCACTCCAGAGGCAGGCACAAAGACACATAGCACACAGAAATGCCAACTTCTAAAAGTTAATCATTGTAGGGGTTACGCCCGATTGTGGGCAGATAGGGTGTGGGGAAAATTAGAAAAATAAAAAGGTATCTGACCACTTTTCTTCGGTTGCTGCTGTTTATTGAAGCAGACTAAGGGCCAATTTTTTATTTACTTGGTCCTGGCTGTTACTTGGCCTTTGATTTAACATTTTGTATTCTTTTTTTCTTATTCAAAAATGTCTGAACATAAAACGATGCACTTTTCAGTCACAACTAATCATACATGATTGACTACGTCATAAACAAAATATTTGCATTACAATAATCACATCTTTAACAAAACATTTCGGTGCAGTAATCAAAACGATCATGAACAAACAAAAAGTGTTACACCAATATCAAATTTGTCTCGAACGACAGTAACTAGAAATTACAAATTAACCCTCTTAACAACAGTTTCCTTTTTCTTTCTGAGAGTTAATGACCATGGGGACTAGGCTCTGAGTCAGGGGGTATAACATTTATATCCAATGTCTCTTTACTGACTATAGGCCACAATTAATTGTTCTCCCTCATGGTTTGGTGAGAAAGTGCCGACGTGTTTCAAATCCCTATACTTTTTGCGGGATTCTCCTCAGGGCAGTGACTGGTGTAATCTGAAAAAACAATTTAAAAAAATGGAAATCAATATTTTTATTGCCCTTCTCTATTTAGTTTATTACTATTGTTTATTAGAGGTCATTGTACCTGTACCTTTATGTAATGTTCTTCCTTTATTTGAGCTGTTTCAGTTGTGAAGGATCTTCAACTAGTTACTGAACTCGATCTGGGGATAAGAAAGTGACTTTTTGCTACATCATTTTAAAAAATGAAAGCACATTCAAATTTATAATGGTATATGTGCAAAATGCAGTCGTCACCTCATGGTACACACAATTGAAACAGCACAAAGATTATGCCAGAAAGAAGCTGAAGAGCTTGAGAATTTGATTCAAACAATCAGAAGCAACCATACTGTACCAGAAGCAAAGGCATTATTGGAAAAAATAGACAAGGAGATCCAAACGTTTAAGGATAACACTATTACTTTCAAAACTACAAAGTTTGAAAAAGATTCAAAATCTTTTAACATTGAGACTGTTTACCCCTACTTAAAAGACGACTTTTACACTAAAGCGGATTCGCGTAGAGCCCTTTCGGACTACCAGGGCCGGTCAAGGAGAAGATTTCTTACTTTTTCTGAATCATTATCCTCCGACTCAGCCGGAGACTCTGACCCCAGAGAGGGTCCTTCTAAAAGACAGAATCTTTTAGAAAAGGGCGAACAAAGAAACAGAGTACGGTTCAAACAACAGCAGCCATGGGAAATGAGAACACGGAGAAATTTCTACATAACATGACTTCAACTTCAATCATTAATTTATCTACCTGCCAATTAACACAAGCACAAGAATCATTTCTGAACCTAGGAGTAAAATTTGTCCCCAACCAATACACAGATTTCACTAATTTGAAGATTGAAGCACTTGAATTCATTCGCAAAATTAAACTCAAGGTGTTCTTCCATGGGAAAGAATACAAAGGCAACACAGAGCCCTCTGGATTATCCCAAAAATCCAGTTTTGTTCCACCAATCCACACTATTCCTAAACAAATTATTGCCTTTGAGCAGGCTGTCCTGTCCTCTATCAGCCAGTTAGAAAACAAGAAGCAATTTATCAAAAGAAACATGACCCAGCATCAATACAAAGCCATTCAAGAATTGAAAAAGGATGATTCAATAATCATAAAGCCAGTGGACAAAGGTGGGGCATTAGTCATTTGGCCCAAAGAAATGTATCTAACAGAAGCACGCAGCCAAATAATGAACCAAGATTGGTACCGACAGTTGAAGGAAGACCCCACACAACAAATCGAAGGCCAGATCTCCAAGTTATTAAGAACAGGTCTCGAACAAGGGATCTTAGGCCCCAAAGAATTCGATTTCCTCAATAAAAGCAATCCAAGGATTCCTGTTATCTATTTTTTACCAAAAATACATAAATGCTTACATCAACCGACAGGCAGACCAATTGTTTCTGGTTGTGACTCAGTGCTGAAACCTATAGCAAAGTATGTGGATGTTTTCTTAAAACCATTTATGGAACAAATACCATCTTATATAAGGGACACAATGGATTTCATTACGAAGATAGAGGACCATCCATTTGACTCAGACCACCAATGGATGGTCACTTTAGCCCCTTCCCTGCGGGGGTAATTCCCCCACGGGTGCGGGAGGGCGGGTGGGTGAGCGCGGCGCCGCGGTGTTCATGACGAGACCAGCTCGTCATGAGTCACAGTGGAGCTGTGCTCATGACGAGCTGGTCTCGTCACAACCCCGCCCACTCATTAATTCTCCCTCACAGGTGGGGAATTAATCCCATGTGGGCGGCGCACAGCCGTTATGACGAGACCAGCTCGTCATGAGCACAGCTCCACTGTGACTCATGACGTGCTGGTCTCGTCATGAGCATGGAAGCGGTTAGACGTTGTCTCATTGTATACACAGATCCCACAAGAAGAAGCATTGCAAACTATGGAACATTATTTGGAAACCAGGAATAGGCCTCACAGAGTACCAACTGACTTTATACTCTAATTGGCAGAAATAGCCCTCAAGAAAAATTACTTTAAATTTAATGATACGTTCTTCATGCAGACAAAGGGGACCACGATGGGTTGTCCCTTTGCCCCAGAAATGGCGGTGCTTTTTATGGCTTGTTTTGAGGACAAGTTTATTAACAACAACAATCCGTGGCTGGTACATATCCAGCAATGGTACAGGTACATAGATGATGTCTGGTGCCTTTGGAATGGCACAGAAGATGAGTTACAATCTTTTTACGAATGGCTCAACAGAAGACATCAAGACATCAAATTCAGCATAAACAAAAGCAAAACAAAATTGACTTTTTTGGATGTGGAAGTAATACCCTACGAGCAGAAGTTGATGACTACTTTGCATCGCAAGCCTACGGATCGGAATACAATCTTGCACTATCAAAGCTCTCATCTGAGAAGCTTACGTGATAATCTTCCTTATGGCCAGCTGCTAAGAATCAGGAGAAATTGTGCCCGAAAAGAAGATTTTTTTTATAAACGCAGCACTATTATGTGACCAACTTAAAGAAAGAGGCTACCCTATAAAAATCCTCAAACACGCAACAAAACGTGCTTGGTACACCCCAAGGGAGGAACTACTCATCAAAACCTCAAAGAAACCGCTCGACAAATTAGTGTGTGTGACCACCTATGACCCCCACACTCATAAATTTAGACAGATGATTCTTAACAATTGGCATCTCCTTTCTCAACTTGAATGTCCACTGGAGAGACCTTTGTTCGCCATGAAGAAAGGCAAGAGCATAGGCCAAAATATAATAAGGGCCGACTTGGCGCCAAAATCATTGAAGTCTGACTTACGCAAGCAATGGAACCTCAAACCGGTAGAATGCCACCATAAATGCGGCAACTGCTCTGTATGTGAGAGCACAATTGAAGGTACTGAATTCGTCCATGGAGCAGTAAAGTGGAAACACAAAGAGTTTTCCAACTGCAAAACGAAAAATACTGTCTACGTTATAAAATGCCTATGTCCCAGACTGTACATAGGGAATACAAATCAACAAATAAATCAAAGGATCGTCCAGCACAAGTCCAGAATAAAAAAACAGGTGTTGGCAGCACCAATGGTAACGCATTTTATGGAAAAAAAGCACTCACAAAAAGATCTAGTTTGGACAGTACTAGCTGTAATAACAAAACCGCCCAGGGGTGGAAATGTTGAAACTTTACTGCTGCAAAAGGAAGCATACTTAATTTTGAAATTTAACAGTGCCCAGAATGGGTTGAATGAAATGACAGAAATATCCAAAACCTTTGTTTGAGGATTTCCCGCCCACAAGCATGAATTCATCGAACCAACACGGACAGAAACTACAGCTCCCAGCATACACCTTAGAAGCGAGTCCCTGCTGCCAACCTAGGTTTAAACCCAATTAATTTGTGCTACATCAAATAAGAATTGCCGTCGGAACTTGTAAACAAACCATACAACATTAGAAAAAATTCCAAAGCAAGCTTTTTCAAATTACGATATCGAGTGAAACTAAGGAAGCACTTCCTGTTTCTCAATACCTAACTACCACTTTAAAAGAAGAAAGCAGAAAACTGGAAATAATGATCCGTAATGAACCGTCGAAGAGCCAGGAACTGGATGAGAAACCAGCCCGCAATACCGTGCCCATCGTCAAGTAAGTTCTGTGATACAATGTAGCAGCGAAGCGCGTTCAAGAATAAAAGGCCACATTCAGAACAAAACGCAGGACTGAACTATTTACTTTGCTCCACAGACGCTAACACATGCAAGGCAATTGACAAGCTCAACAAAAGAAAAAGAGAGGAAATTAATGGCGACACGAATGCCTCACAAAACACCGAATTGAACTCGGTACGAGAGAAACAAAAGTAAGCCTTTTTTAAGCTCAACATCGTCTTGAAGTGCTCTCCGATTAATGAAAGATTACAGCGTAACTGCTCTTTTTTTCAGATTTACAGCCTAAACTAGCGCACAACAAGTACAGCGACTCAAGTTTTTAGTGAGAGAAATAGACCACGTGGTACAAATCGGCCACAAGTAAGCCTCTTTTTGCACATATACCATTATAAATTTGAATGTGCTTTCATTTTTTAAAAACGATGTAGCAAAAAGTTACTTTCTTATCCCCAGATCCAGTTCAGTAACTAGTTGAAGATCCCTCACAACTGAAACGGCTCAAATAAAGGAAGAACATTACATAAAAGTACAGGTACAATGACCTCCAATAAACAATAGTAATAAACTAAATAGAGAAGGGCAATAAAAATATTGATTTCCATTTTTTAAAATTGTTTTTTCAGATTACACAAGTCACTGCCCTGAGGAGAATCCCGCAAACAAATATAGGGATTTGAAACACGTCGGCACTTTCTCACCAAACCATGAGGGAGAACAATTAATTGTGGCCTATAGTCAGTAAAGAGACATTGGATATACATGTTATACCCCCTGACTCAGAGCCTAGTCCCCATGGTCATTAACTCTCAGAAAGAAAAAAGGAAACTGTCGTTAAGAGGATTAATTTGTAACTTCTAAAAGTGGCATTTCTAAAATAGTGATAATAAATCTGCGCACACCATTACACAGCATTTATTATTACTATTCCAAACATACAAAACTTGACCACGCTGCTCCTCTCATATCAGGAATTACCACTGAAACACTTATCAGGGAATCCCCAATGCATTCTTATGAGAGGGCAGCCTCACAGCAGTGAGAAACCAAAATGGCTGTTTGTCACTACCAGGACATGTCACACAATTAAGGTACATGTCCTACCTTTTACCTACAATGCACCCTGCCCATAGGGATAGCTAGGGCCTACCTTATGGGTGACTGATATGTAGAAAAAGGGGGGTCACAGACGTGGCACCCACTTTATGTGCCACGTCACGGCGGCAGTAAACTGCGCGCACAGGCCCTGCAATGGCAGAGGCCTGAGACAGGTTTGAAAAGATACTTTGATGGGTGGCGCGAGCAGCACTGCAAGCCCACCAGTAGCATTTAATTTACTGGCCCTGGGTATCTGAGATACCACTTTACAAGGGACTGATAGGTAAATTAAATACGCCGAACAGGTGTAGACCAATCTTACCATGTTTACCATGGAGAGCACACGCACTTTACACTGGACAGCAGTGTTAAAGTGCCCAGAGTCCTAAAACCACCAACACCAGGTCAGAAAAAATACTAGGAGGAAAGCAAAAAGTTCAGGGATGACCCTGCAAAAAGGGCCAAGTCCAACCATATGTAAAAAGCTATGCATTTCATAAAAACAATAACAGCATAAGCAGATGCAAAAAAAGCCATATAAAACGGCAAATTAAAAAAACACGCAAGTTACTAAAAATATGAAGAAAATGTTTTTTTGTAAAAAACCAATAAGCCAATTAAAGAGTCTAGGAGGCACCCAAATTGAAGGACTGCATCTCCGAAATGTCCACCACATCCATTTCCACAGTGTGATTGGGGCCCAGGAAGGAACCCACATCTGCAGACAACACATCAGCAGAGGCCTGAAAAGCAAGATCCAAGGAATGAATATGGTAATTACCAGCACATTCAGCAGCGGCCGAAGGAAACACTACCAGGAGTGCAGCCTTAGAAGAGGATCCATATACCAGGAAACTTGAAGTCAAGCAGCGTTTGGCATTGGCGGCCCATAGTAGGCATCTTGAAGCAAAGGATGCATTATCACAGGACAACACAGCCAATGTAACTACAAAGGACGCACAAGCAGATTCGTATCCATAGGCTGCAACAATTGCGTAACAACTCATAAGTTGAGTACACACTCGAAATAGCACCATAGACAGCGTAACACATGCTGCACTCTCTGAAACCACATGTGCCGGAAGGACAGAGACAGGTTCTCATTTAGTTCCGATAACAAAGATACTCCAAAATACTGTATCATGTGTTCATGACACAGTAGCACGTGTGGCAGTTCCATCACCATTGGTCCTTGTTGGGGGGCATCCATTTTGGAGCAACAAAAATAGAGCCAAAATAGCAACCAGAAAAAATATCACAATCAGAATGCCTCCAAAAACAAATGTAAAAAAGATGGAATAACTGCAAGCACAGTCTGAAACACAGAAAAAAATTCAGACACAGTCACTTTAAAAAGGTGTGCCACTCCAGCGGTGTTAAAAGCATTAAAAATACGGTGTACAAGCTCACCAACATTTTCTGGCAATTGACTGTGTTACAGTGATTGTACCTCAGACGAGGAGCATGCTACTTGGAGATCAAATGTTTCTCAGCCAGATGTAAGAGACACATCTTTTTGGAACAATAAGGCTTTCAGTCTGCTTCATCGGTCAAAGTAAATTTAAGTAACAGGGACATTCGGCCGCAAAGTAACTTCCCCAGTAGAATGTGTGGGAGGATATAAGATATTCATACAACAGGTTGCAACGTTGGAAAGAGTAACTACATAAGGGGTGTTAGACCTGGAATCCTTAGTGTGGTTTTCCCTGACTTTTTGCCTCTACCTCCTGTTATTTTGATGATGGATTTCGTTTTTGCTGGCTTAGATGCTTTGGGCACTTTGCCACTGCTGATCAGTGTCAAAGTGCAAGTGCTCCCTGTGTAAATTGTTATTGTGATTGGTTCTCCCTGATTGGCGTATTTGATTTACCAGTAGGTCCTTAGTAAAGTACACTAAGTGTGCTAGGGCTGATAAATCAAATGCTACTGGTGGGCCTGCAGCACTGATTGTGCCACCCACATGAGTAGCCCTGAAAAGAAGTCTCAGGCCTGCCACCGCGGTGCCTGTGCACAGTTTGTTAACTGCCAGGTCAACTTGGCAAGTGCACCCACTTGCCGGGCCCTATCCTTCCCTTTTCTTACACATAGGACACTCCTGGTAGGCCCAAGGTACCCCCCTGGGCAGCGTGCAGTGTAGGTGAAAGGTAGGACATGTGCTGATATGTGTAGCATGTCCTGATACTGAAAATAATGCCAATTTCGTTTTTCACTATTGAAAGGCTATTTTGCCCCAAAGGACAGAATGGGGAATGCTTTGTAACATTTTACAAGCATATCTTCCCATAGGGATGAGATGGAAAAATGGAGTTCGGTATCCCTGAACTCAGAATTTGATAACACATCTTTTAGTAAAGATGGTTTTTAAATTGTGTGTTTGAAAATACCACTTTTAGAAAGTGGATATTTTTTTGTTCAACCATCCTGTGTGCCTCTGCCTGTTTGTGGATTGACTGTCTGGTTTCAGTGTGACAGAGACAGAGGATGTGCATTCCCTGTAGACAGCCTCTGGGGGGGTTGAGGTGTGCCTGGCCCTTCCTGGATGACTCAGCCCTGAGCTAAATAGACCCTGGCTGCATATAGAGTGGTGGGAGGAGATATACCTTGCACCTGAATGGAGCCTGTCTCCCTTGCACAATGCTGCCTCCACCTCCTGTAGTCATGCTGCACCAGTGAAGGCAGAACTGGTTTGAACTGGTCTCAGAGCCCCTTGTACAAAGAGAACAAAGACATTTTGGGGTATAAGTATCAGACCCAAAACCCCAGACTTTTAGATCATTCCTGGAATTCAAGAGGAACCTTTGCCAAGGAGAAGAGCTGGAAAGACTGAGGAGAAGTACTGCCCCTTTGCTGTGTGCTGTGTGGGGTTGGCCTTCAGTTGCTGTTTCTGCCAAGGAAAGGAGAAGGACTTTGCTGTGTCTCCTGCTTGAAGGAGATCTCCAAGGGCCTGTGTGTGCTGGCCTCCTCTTCTGAAGTCTCAGGGACACAAAGACTTCACCCCCAGCTCCCCTGAACCCTGCTGCTGTGAGTTCTGAGCTGCCAAGAGGTGTCTGTGCCAGTTTTGGGCCTCTGGAGGTCGTTGCTGCTGTTTGGGAGCTGGAAGGAAGAAGAAACTTAAAGAACTACAGAAATCGACGCATCGCTCTTCTTGCAGCTGTTTTTCTGACGCATGTTCACGGCACGAGAAGAATTTCCACGCATCGCCGCTGCGAAAACCGACGCAGTGCCTGCCGCCACTGCATGAATCAATGCATCGAGGGGTCACGGCTGAAGAGGACCGATGCAGTGGCGTTCGATACCACCGCATCGATCGCCAACACATCCCGGATTTCCACACATCGTACCTGTGCAGCAGGTTTTCCCGACGCATCACCTGCGGACCGGAACCGTCACAAAGAATCGACCCATCACTCCCCATACAGACCGGATTCGATGCAACTCGTCCTCTGCATGCCGAAGAACTGTCGCATCGCCAAGGTCTCAGGAGTATCGCATCTCTTTGTTTTCCTACTCTGCATCAGTTTGGCTGGGGAACTTTTACGCATCTCCAGGTACTTTGGTGTAAAATCACGCATCCATAGTTTTCTATGATACAAGTTCTTGAAACCTTTTGAAAGTCATATTTTTATGTCAAAAACTTTTTATTGATTTTAAAAAAGAAACGTTTTACAGTACATTGTAGCTCCCCCGTACAAAGTTCACATGCCAAGAGTAACAGATATCTAAAGAGAAAACACAGCATTTTCACAAGTTCTCTACACGATTCATGTAGCTTCACTTGTTGCCCTAGGTATGATAGGGTTGCCCCTACAACAATTCAATGAAAAGCTTATGTGTTCCAGGTTTTAACATTCCACTTGCGCACAGGGGTCCCCGGACAATGCACGGCATACACACAAAAAAATACCCTCTGTTTAAACCAAAAGGAAAACAAACACCAATACAACTATACCATGGTAACGTGAGTAAGTGGTCCAGATGAGTTGGGGGATAGGTCGGGACTGGGATCACAGTGCTGAGCCCGCGAGCTATGGGGGCCCGTCTCCCACGTCTCCAGGGAGTTCTGCACCCACCCCCTCCAAAGGCTACCCCGAGTGGTCAAGGTCATCTAATGGGCGGATCAAGGGGGGAGCCCAACCCGCTAAGTCTGAAAGAGGTGGAGAGCTCACAATCTCGGCTCACAGGCAAACAAGGGCAACCCCTCTGAAAGGTAACTCACCAAAGGAGTCCAGACGTAATCGAAACCCCTCTGTGAGTCCTCCACAATGTCAGTCATCCTCTCGAGGGCCAAGGCCCGCCACAGTCGAGCATGCCACTGGGTAAGGGAGGGTGCCTCAGGCTTCTTCGAGGCTGCTGCAATTGCCATCTTGGCTGCTCCCAGACATAACCACGTGAAGGATCGGTCCCCCTGAGTTTGATATTTTAGCATTGGATCTCTCACTCCCAAAAGCGTGTGCTCCAAGGTGTTTGGAATTGTGTAGCCCAGAATAATTTTAATTTGGGAGAGAATTTCTTTCCAAAAGGTTTGGATGGCGGGACAATCCCACCATATATGGCAGAAATCTCCCAACATCCCACAACCCTGCCAACAATTATCATAAGTGTTGGGGAAAACCGTGTGCAATCTTTGGGGGTGTAGGTACCAATCATACATGATTTTGTAGTTGGCCTCCCTTAAAAACAAGGAACAATTAAATTTAGTAATATCTTTGTACAGGGACGTCCTTTGCCTATCTTCCAAGGGGGAGGGGAGTAAGGTGTCCCAGAATCTTCGATGCTGTGTGGTCGAGTGGGGCCCGCTGTTGATAGAAGGGAGTACAGAAATGAAATGCACCCCTTTGTTGTGGTGCCTGTTTGCATAAAGTCCTCTACGGGGAGGAGGTCTCTTGTCGCAGCCAAATGCACCTGCGGCTGCTGGACCCAGTGCTACAGCTGAAGATAACGGAATTTATCTGTGGGTGGCAGTTTGAATAAGTTGGCACATTCCCCGAAGGTTAGCATTTTCCCCTTCTTAAAGAGATCAGACAGCATGAGGCATCCACCCTCTCTGCATGAGTCAAAGGGGCCTTCTACTAGGGCCAGAGGAAAAGCCGGGTTAAAGTGGATGTGGGTGTAGGGGGAAGGGAAAGATGTCAAAGGCAAAGACTTGGTTACGTTGTCCCATACCCGAAGTGTGGTTGCCATGGGGGTGCTGATATATGCATTAGGCGGCCTATCTTTCTTCTGCTTCCAGGGGAGGTTCCATATGGTTCTGCCTGTTATTTGCCGGTCCATATGGAGCCAGTGTTTTTCAGATTCCTTCATGGACCACTCAGCCATTACCCTGAGTTGGGCTGCTTTATAATAGGCAGTAAAATCTGGAAGGGCTAAGCCTCCCTCTAATCTTGGGCGTCTTAGTAGCCGCCGTGATAAGCGGGCTCTTTGGTTTTGCCATATGAATTTAGTTGTCATTTTATTTAGTTCGGAAAACAGGCCTCTATCCACCGCAATGGGAAGTCCCTGGAATAATTAGAGAAGGCGCAGTAAGACATTCATTTTGATGGCATTTTTTATGCCAAGCCAAGAGATGAATGCCGACCCCCATTTTTAAAAATCTGTTTTCAGTTGTCGCAGGAGGGGGGGGGGGGGAGTTAGCTTTGTACGGGTTAGCAATTTTGGGGGTTATCTTAATGCCCAAATAAGTAATCTCTTTATGGACACAGGCGAAGGGGGACGTCACCTCGATCTCCGCCATTTCCTCCCAGGACAGCATCATATTGAGAAGGAAGGATTTAGATAAGTTTACCTTGAACCCGGCTGCCTTTTCGAAGAGTGCCAGTACTGTTTGGATGGCCGGCAGAGCAGTCTTCGGGTCGGTAACCGGCAAGAGGACGTCATCCGCGAAGAGCAAAAGTTTATGTTCATCTTGGCCAAATCTGATCCCCTGAATGTTGGGGTTCGCCCTTATTCTTGTTGCCAGTGGCTCGATACATAGGGCGAAAAGCATAGGGGAGAGGGGCCAGCCCTGTCTCGTCCCGCGAGAGAGCGGGAAGGGGCCCAACACCTCTCCATTCACCAGGATCCGGGACCTGGGGGCATGATAGTTGGCCTGTATCATCCCTATGAAGGAGTCATTGAAGCCAAACCGACGCAGAGTAAGGTAAAGGAAGGCCCAATCGACTCGATCAAAGGCCTTCTCCACGTCTAAGGAGAGAAGTGCCGCCGGAATGTGTTTTCTCGGTGCCTTTTCTATTAAGTGAACCGTCCTGCGAAGGTTATTGTGGGTCTGTCGCCCTTTGATAAAGCCTGATTGTTCAGGGTGGACCAGTGCGGGTAGTATGTTTTCTAGGCGAGTCGCCTGTATCTTGGAGTAAAGTTTGGCGTCAAGGTTTAAGAGAGCTATGGGGCGATATGATGCACATCGTTGGGGGTCCTTCCCTGCTTTGGGTATAATGGTAATTAAGGCCTCTCCCATGGAGGAAGACACTTGGCGCTTTGCACTTATTTCATTAAAGAGGCCTGCTAAGTGGGAAGTTAATTCGGTCGCAAATGTACGATAAAATAGAATCTGCAATTTAAGGGCGTCTATTGCTTTTTGGACCTCCTCAGTGGAGAATGGTTTGCTGAGTTCATCGTTTGTGGCCGTAGACAACTGGGGGAGATCTAAGTACTTAATTTGGTCTTCTTCTAATAGGGTATCCGCTGAGTATAGTGTGCTATAGAAGTCTCTGAAGGCACTCGCCTTCCCACTATCGCTGATGTGTGTAACTCCTGAGTCATCAATAATTTGTTTTATGTACTCCTTCTCCTGCTTTTCTCTAAGTTGGCGTGCCAGGAGCGGGCCTAATTTGTTACCCCCCTCCTACCCTCGGGCCTGGAAATGAAGAATGTTTTTTTCGGCTCTGTAGGTGTAGATGGCCCGTAGTTTCCCCCTCAAGGCTGTTACCTTTTGGAGGAAAGGAGCAGACGGGGAGTCTTTGTATGCTCTTTCTTCCTCATATAGGTCCCTCTCTAAAGTCAATCTCTCTACATTATGTTGTTTCTTTAGAGTAGTTGCTAGGGCTATACATTTCCCCCTTATAACTGCCTTAAAGGCATCCCAGTTGCTTGCATGGGAGGTATCTAAGGGATCTATTATGGTAAAGAAGTCTTTGATTACTCCCCGTAATTCGTCCCGAAGGATCCTGTCCCTGGTAAGGGAGTTGGGGAAGTACCATCTTACGTGTTTCATGCGTGGGGCCAGCCAATTAAGCAATATTTCCAGGGGGGCGTGATCCGACAGGCAGATCGGGTGAAAACGGGTGCCTATTAGAGTCTGGGAAAGCTTCTGGCTAATGATGATGTGGTCAATTCTGGAGTATGTTCTATGGGAATGAGAGAAAAATGAATACTCTTGGGATGAGGGGTTCTGAGCCCGCCACTCGTTTACTAAGCCCATGCTTTGTAAGGAGGCTTTTAATGCTTTGCTGAAGACCCCTCCGGCTGATCTGTGGGTGTTGGTTAGGTCTACTGATGGGTCCCAAATAAGATTAAAATCCCCCAGTAGGATTATGTCCCCTTCGGCAAAGCCCTCTAGTGTCGTTAGGCACGTGAGCAGGAATTCCAGTTGCCCTGTGTTGCGCGCGTACACCGTGGCTACCGTGCACGGTCGACCCTTCAACTCGCCCTTAACCATCACATCACGAATCTCCCTGCTCTATCCGTCTTAGTGTCGTGGGGATTAAAGTGAGCCGAAATGTGGAAGAGATGGGCAACACCATTCTGTTTTGTGGCAGCTGAAGAGCGAAAGATTAGTAGGCATGACTTGTGTTTCAGGCGGAGATCGTCATCTTTTTTCAAATGAGTCTCTTGTAGCGCTACTATCCCTATATGGTGGTCTCCCAAAAATTTCCATAAGGGTTGCCTTTTATTAGGGGAGATGAGTCCCCCTACATTCCAGGACATGAAGTTAACCGTCATTCTTCAAGGAAAATCTCATGTCTCTGTGCTGAATTGGCGAACCCAAGTCTGTCCTCGCTGCCCCCTCACACTCCCCCCCTCGGACCATGCATTGAGATAAAGATATAAAAAGCCATGGTAATGAACAAGAACAACAAATAAAAACAAAACAGTAGAGCTGTGTGGCTCCCAGGACAATAGAAGAACCTCACAAACATTAGCTCCGGGAACGAGCCCATTTCCGCTTCCAAATCCCCACTAGTGTACCCTAAAGGGCACAGGCTATCCCAAAAAGCCCCCTCCTATGAATGCAAAAGAACTTCAGCTTTGCTAGGCTTTGTAGTACCCGTGGACCTTGTCAGTTCCTGCATATGACGAAAGACGATTGGGTGAGCACAGAGTCCATTTCCCTGTAAAAAATGCCTCCCCCCGCTCCCTCCACTGTTCTCCCTCGCAGACGTGGAAGACCTTGGTGGGCATTTCGGGAACCTCCTGATTCTTCCGCTAGGGGCCCAGCGACTCCATCTTTCACATAGTTCACATGTACTTAGAGTCCGCCCCACCCAGGCTTACTTCCCAACACACCCTGCTGTACCTTGTCTTGTTGAGGAAGAGCCAAGGGCGTTGCCCCTGATCAACTCGAGTCTCGTACCAAGTGGCTGAGAGGAACGCCAACGTCACCCCTTTGTTTTAGTGCCACCTTTCCTGGGAGGCTGCCAGGGCCCAGGCAAGCAGCGTTTCGGCTGCTGATTCTCATTGTCGTTTCTGGAGGTTGTTGCTTGTCATGGTGAAGAATTCTAAAGGCCAAGCACATCCGCTGCGTCCTCCAGCTCCGTGAAATGAAGATGCTTGTTGTTGATCGAGATGGCTATGCCGAAAGGGTAGGTCCATCTGTATTTGATTTGGTGTTCCCTCAGAGCATCCGTGACCGGGCAAAAGTGTTGTCTTCGGGCCAGGGTTGCCTGAGCCACGTCCTGAAAGAGAGCACACATCGCACCCTGCAAGGTGATCGTGTCACAGCTTCTAGCCTTTTGGAGGACCTTCTCCTTGACTTTGAAAGAGCTAAATTTAGCGAGGATGTCTCTGGGTCGCTTGTGTTCATCTTGCAGCCGTGGACCGACCCGATGGACCTGTTTCTAATTGGACTTCTGGACTGCCGTCCCCCAAAAGCGTGGAAAAGAGCCACACCATGAATGCTTCCAGATCAGGGCCTTCGCTTCCCTCCTACAGCCCTCTCACCCGTATGTTGTCTCTCCAGGAGCGGTTCTCGAGGTCTTCACACTTGAGGGTGGTGGCGTGGAGCTGGCTGTATAAGGTCACTGACCTCTCCTCCAGGGGTGTCAATCGCTCCTCCAGTTCCCAGCATTTTGTCTCCAGATCAAGAGTGCGAGCTCCCACCGTTTTCTATGGTACAAGTTCTTGAAACCTTTTGAAAGTCATATTTTTAACTGTGTATGTTAGATTTTTGTCGTTTTGGTCTTGTTTAGTTTAGATAAAGATATTTTATTTTTCTAAACTGGTGTGGTGTATTTTGTGGTGTTTTCACTGTGTTACTGAGTGTGTTGGTACAAATACTTTACACATTGCCTTTGGGATAAGCCTTTCTGCTCGTGGAAGGCTACCAAGGCGGTGAGCAGGGGTTATCTAGAGTGTGTATCCCCCTTACCCTGATAAAGCAAAGGTCCCTATTTGGACAAAGGTACCTACCTCTGCCAACTAGAGACCCCCAGATCTAACATTGGTGGCAGTGGTGGGATTTGAACCTGCATTTGTTCCTGACCCACAGTGATTGGTGTACATCACTAGTCTAGTGCAGACCACTATGCAACCACATACTGTGTTTTGTTTTGGTTCTATTTTTGAGTGACTCTTAAAGTATCCACGCATCATGTCTCAGAAGGGTAAACCAGCAAGTGAGGCTGCAGAATTGGAGTTTGATATTGAAGTATTGCATACCTACAGAGTAGATCAGCTCAAGCAATTTTGCAAAGATTTTGGATGTACCATGAAAAGCAGCTCCAGGAAGGAGGAGCTACAGAAGGCCTTAAGGGCCTGGTGGGAGGCCAAAGAGGCTGGGGAGACAGATGATACAGAGGTGGATGAGGATTCACAAGGCGATGGTTTCAGGTCACAGGATCTGCCTGTGTCAAGAGTAGCCTCCAGGGCTGGCAGCAACCATTCAGCTAGAAGTTTTTCCCCATAGGAGCTGGAGGAAAACCAAAGGGTCAGAGATCATGAAGTAGATATCTTAAAGTTTAAGATGAATCAATTGGAAATGGAGAACCAAAGTGCTGCCATGTAGAGAGAAAAGGTGGCAGAGGAGAGCAAGAATGCTCTAGTTTTGGAGGAAAACAAATTTCTTTTGGCTCATGAGTTAAGCATGAGGGAACTGGACATTAAAGCCAAGCAAGTGGAGTCCAGTTCAAATGGTGGCAGCGTACAGCCAGTGCAAGTGGTTAAGGTTTACATACCCAAGGACCTAGTGCAGAATTACCAGTGGGGTGAAGATATTTATGCATGGTTTACGGTGTATGAGGCAGCCTTGAGAATGAATGAGGTTCCTGAGAGGCATTGGGGCGGGCCTGTGGAAACACTTTGAGGCCACTGGGAGGGACATCCTGTCACCTTTGGAGCAGGAGGGTAACCTGACCTATCCCCACATGAAGGAGGCTTTATGCCTCAGGTATGGGCTCACACCTGAGCAGTACAGAGAGAAGTTCAGGAACTTCAAGAAGCTTGATTCTCATATTTAGGTTGAATGTGTGAACATGTATAACCTTGCACTGGATGGTTGGATAAAGGGCAGCAAGGTAACTGATTACCAGAGGTTGTACAACTTGATTGGTTGGGAGCACTTGAGTAGTCTGGTGTCCCAGAGCTGCGCCAGCATCTATTGGACAGTAAGCTAACTGACCCCAGGGAGCTTGCTAAGGAGGCGGACCGATGGACTAGCACCAGGGTCCACAAGGGGATTGTGGGTAATACAGCCAAAGGTGGGCAGGGTCCCCAGCAGAAGAGTGGGGGGACAAGGATAACCAAAAGGAGTTCTCTAAAGGGCCACAAAACAGTTCCCAGGGTAAGAAATCCCAGCCCCCCAGTTCTAAGACACCATGGCCCCATAAGGGCAGGCAGGACAACCGGGGTCCCGCTGGTATTATTCATGTGGTCAAGAGGGCCACATAGCACGTGGCCCAGGTGTCCCCAGGCACCCCCAGCACCCACTGGTGCACCATCACTGGGGTTAGTGAGTGCAGCATGGTAGAGGAGTTGGTTCCTAGTGAAGGTGGGGAGCCAGCAGTTATGACACTTGTCTCATTAGGAGACAGAGAGATGGTCCAGGGATCCTATCTGCCTGGGCATACTAAGAAATACAGGCAGTGGGTGACCATCATTGGGAGGAGGGTGGAGGCTCTGAGAGACACAGGAGCCAGTGTGACATCGGTCATGTGTCAATGGGTGTCTGAAGAGCAGGTTATTGCCAATGTACTTTACCCTGTAGTTGCAGCAGACAACTCTGAGAGCTTGTGTAAGGTGGCGCTAGTTCCCTTTGAGTGGGGGGGTCTCAGGTTCCTTGAAGGTCGTTGTTAGTCCGTCCATGCCTGTTGACTGTCTGCTTGGTAATGACCTGGAGAGTTCCCCATGGAAGAAGGTGGAATGCCAGGCTCATTTGAAGATGTTGGGTCTGCCTGAGTGGGTCTGTGTGACCACTCGGTCAATGGCAGCCAGTAGGGGTAATCAAAAGGACCTGGAGCCTGAAACAGTGGCCCAGGTGCCTGCCAGGAAGAGGAAGCGCAGGGGGGATGGTAAACCAGCCCCCGAAGTTCCCACGGTCCAGGAGGAGGCAGAACCTGTGGGGGATGCCCTGGAACCTACAGGGGAACAAGTGGCAGAACTGGGAGACCTCCCTGAGCTGACTCATTTGCAGCAGGAAGGGGGTCCCTCCAGGGAGGAGTTCTGCAAAGCGCAGATGGAGTGCCCTACTCTTGTTGGTTTGCGGCAACAGGCTGCAGACCAGGCAGCAGGTGAACAGTCTGGATCACATCTGATTTATTGGGAAGATGGATTGTTGTATAGAGAGCCTAAGGTCGCTAAGCCCGGTGCAGCCTGTGTGATGGTGGTACCCGAGCACTTCAGGACCTTCCTACTGGGTCTGGCTCATGACGTGCCTCTAGCAGGACATTTGGGGTGCAACAAGACCTTCCAGAGGCTTGTCACCCACTTTTACTGGCCCCAAATGAGAAGGCACGTTGGTATATATTGTAGAACTTGCCCAACTTGCCAGGCAAGTGGCAAGAGTGGAGGGAAGTATAAGGCTCCCCTCCAACCCTTTCCTGTGGTGAGCACCCCTTTTGAGCGGGTGGGCATTGACATTGTGGGGCCACTGGAACCCAAGACAGCCTTAGGCAACAAGTTTATCGTGGTCTTGGTGGACCATGCCACCCGGTACCCAGAAGCTGTCCCTCTCCGGACAATCACAGCCCCCGTGGTGGGCTGTGCATTGATGGGGATCTTTTCCCGTGTGGGGTTCCCCAGAGAGGTGGTCTCTGACCGTGGTACAAACTTCAATTTGAAGTACATGACATCTTTGTGGGAGGAGTGCAGTGTGACATACAAGTTCACCACTCCTTATCATCCTCAAGGGAATGGGTTGGTTGAGAGATTCAACCGAACCCTGAAGGGCATGATAAAGGGTCTTGCAGAACCCATGAGATGGAAGTGGGACGTCTTTTTGCCATGCCTGTTGTTTGCATACAGGGAGGTACAGCAGAAGTCCTTAGGGTTCAGTCACTTTGAACTGCTGTATGGGCACCCTGTGAGAGGACCTCTGAGTCTGGTGAAGGAGGGCTGTAAGAGAACTCCTGGTAAGACCCCGCAGGATGTGTTCAGCTATGTGCTGGTTTCTGAAGCCAGACTCAATGCTTCAGGAAACTCGCTCAGTGAAACCTGGAAGCTAGCCAGGAAGAAATGAAGAGATGGTATGACCAGAATGCCACTCTGGTCAAATTTCAGCCTGACCAGAAAGTGTGGGTGATGGGACCAGTGGAGCCTTGTGCGCTCCAGGATAGGTGGACTGGTCTATATGAGATGGTGGAGCGCAAGAGTGAGGTGACCTATTTGGTTGACTTGCAGACTCCTAGGAACCCTTTGAGGGTCCTGCATGTAAACTGCCTCAAGCCGCACTTTGAGAGGTCTGAGGTAACTATGCTCCTCGCAACAGATGATGGAATGGAGGAGGAGAGTGAGCCTCTACCTGACCTCCTGTCAGTGAAGGAACATGATGGGTCAGTGGATGGGGTAAACCTCTTTCTACCCTGACCCCAGAGCAGCAGAGGGACTGTCGTCAGGTGCTGGGACAGTTTGCCTCCCTGTTCTCCCTGACACCAGGAGTCACCAATTGGTGTGTCCATGATATGGACACTGGGGACAGTCTACCTGTGAAGCAGACATTTTATAGGGTAGCTGACAAAGTCAAGGCCAGCATCAAGGAAAAAGTTTCCAAGATGTTGGTGATAGGGGTGATAGAGCCCTCAAGCAGCCCCTGGGCTAGCCCAGTGGTATTAGTGCCAAAAGCTGCTGCGCCCGGTGCCACTCCAGAACTCCGGTTCTGTGTGGACTACCGTGGGCTCAATGCGGTCACCAAGACTGATGCACACCCCATCCCCAGAGCTGACGAGCTCGTTGATCGGCTGAGAGCTGGCCGGTACCTCAGTACATTCGATTTGACATCTGGGCACTGGCAGATTGCCTTAACCGATGGGGCCAAGGAAAGGTGTGCATTTTCAACACCAGAGGGGCACTACCAGTTTCGGGTTATGCCCTTTGGGTTGAAGAAAGCCCCTGCCACCTTCCAGAGACTGGTCTACCGGGTACTGTCCGGGCTGGAGGAATTCAGCGCTGCTTAGCTGGATGACATTGCTGTGTTCAGCTCCAGTTGGGAGGAACATTTGCAACACCTCTGCGAAGTGTTGAAGGCTCTGCAAAGGGCAGGCCTCACTATCAAGGCTAGTAAGTGGCAGATAGGGCAGGGATCTGTGGTGTACTTAGGTCACCAGGTAGGGAGCGGCCAGGTAGTGCAGCTACAAGCAAAGATTGACAGCATTCTGTCTTGGGAGCCCCCCAAGACCCAGACAGAGGTGAGAGCCTTTTTAGGTCTCATGGGGTACTACTGACGGTTTGGCAAGGGGTATGGCACCATTGTTCCCCCTTGACAGTGCTGACTTCAAGGAAGCAGCCCAGGAAGGTGATCTGGACTGATGCCTGCAAGACCTCTTTTGATGCCCTGAAATCAGCCATGTGCATGGTGCCCGTGCTTAAGGCACCTGACTTCTCCAAGGAATTTGTTGTGCAGACAGATGCTTAAGAGCATGGTGTGGGAGCAGTACTCTCACAATTGAATGACGAGGGCTTGGACCAACCTGTAGCTTTTATCAGTAGGAGGCTACTTCTCAGGGAACAGAGGTGGAGGGCAATTGAAAGGGAAGCTTTTGCTGTGGTCTGGGCGCTGAAGAAGCTGAGGCCCTACTTCTTTCGGACTCACTTCCGGGTTCAGACAGAGCACATGCCCCTCAGATGGTTGATGCAGATGAGGGGTGAGAATCCAAAACTGTTGAGGTGGTACATCTCCCTACAGGGAATGGCCTTTACGGTGGAACACCGCCCTGGTACAGAACACGCCAATGCTGATGGCCTGTCCAGATTCTTCCACCTGAGTGATGAGAACTCCCAAGAGGGTGGGTAGTTCTCCCCACTTTTCAGCTGGAGGGGACATGTGTTAGACCTGGCATCCTTGGCGCGGCTTTCCCTGACTTTTTGCCTCTACCTCCTGTGTTTTTGATGCTGTGCTGGATTTCGTTTTTGCTGGCTTAGATGCTTTGGGCACTTTGCCACTGCTGATCAGTGTCAAAGTGCATGTGCTCCCTGTGTAAATTGTAATTGTGATTGGTTCTCCCTGATTGGCGTATTTGATTTACCAGTAGGTCCCTAGTAAAGTGCACTAAGTGTGGCAGTGCTGATAAATCAAATGCTATTGGTGGGCCTGCAGCACTGATTGTGCCACCCACATGAGTAGCCCTGAAAAGATGTCTCAGGCCTACCACCGCGGTGCCTGTGCGCAGTTTGTTAACTGCCAGGTCAACTTGGCAAGTGCACCCACTTGCCAGGCCCTACCCTTCACTTTTCCTACACATAGGACACCCCTATGGTAGGCCCAAGGTACCCCCCTGGGCAGGGTACAGAGTATGTGAAAGGTAGGACATGTGCTAATGTGTGTAACATGTCCTGATAGTGAAAATACTGCCAATTTCATTTTTCACTATTGAAAGGCTATCTTGCCCCATAGGACAGAATGGGGAATGCTTTGTAACATTTTACAAGCATTCCTTCCCATAGGGATAAGATTGAAAAATGGAGTTTGGTATCCCTGAACTCAGAATTTGATAACACATATTTTAGTAAAGATGGTTTTTAAATTGTGTGTTTGAAAATACCACTTTTAGAAAGTGGCTATTTTCTTTTTCAGCCATCCTGTGTGCCTCTGCCTGTTTGTGGATTGACTGTCTGGTTACAGTGTGACAGAGACAGAGGATGTGCATTCCCTGTAGACAGCCTCTGCGGGGTTGAGGTGTGCCTGGCCCTTCCTGGATGACTCAGCCCTGAGCTGAATAGACTCTGGCTGCAAATAGAGTGGTGGGAGGAGATTTACCTTGCACCTGAATGGAGTCTGTCTCCCTTGCACAATGCTGTCTCCACCTCCTGTGATCATGCTGCACCAGTGAAGGCAGAACTGGTTTGAACTGGGCTCAGATCCCCTGGCACAAAGAGAACAAAGATATTTTGGGGTATAAGTATCAGACCCAAAACCCGAGACTTTTAGAGCATTCCTGGAATTCAAGAGGAACCTTTGCCAAGGGGAAGAGCTGAAGAGACTGAGGAGAAGTACTGCCCCTGTGCTGTGTGGGGTTCGCCTTCAGTTGCTGTTTCTGCCAAGGAAAGGAGAAGGGCTTTGCTGTGTGCTGTCTCCCCTGCTTGAAGGAGATCTCCAAGGGCCTGTGTGTGCTGGCCTCCTGTTCTGAAGTCTCAGGGACACAAAGACTTCACCCCCAGCTCCCCTGAACTCTGCTACTATGATATCTGACCTGCCAAGAGGTGCCTGTGCCAGGTTTGGTCCTCTGGAGGTTGTTGCTGTTTGGGAGCTGGAAGAAAGAAGAAACGTAAAGAACTATAAAAATTGATGCATCGCTCTTCTTGCGACTGTTTTTCCGACGCATCTTCACTGCGCGAGAAGAATTTCCACGCATCGCTGTGCCACTGCGAAAACCGACACAGCGCCTGTCGCCGCTGCAAGAATCGACGCATCGAAGTGTCACGGCTGAAGAGGACCGACGCAGTGCCGTTCACCGTTGCATCAATCACCGCCGCATCCTGGATTTCCACTCATCGTACCTGTGCGGCAAGGTTTCCCGACACATCACCTGCGGACCGGAACCTTCACGAAGAATCGATGCATCACTCCCCATACAGACCGGATTCGACGCTACTCGTCCTCTGCGTGCCGCAGAACTGTCGCGTCGCCTCCCCAAGGTCTCAGGAGTGTTGCATCTCTTTGTTTTCCGACTCTGCGGCTGTTTGGCTGGAGAACTTTGACGCATCTCCAGGTACTTTGGTGTAAAATCACGCATCCATAGTTTTCTATGGTACAAGTTCTTGAAACCTTTTGAAAGTCATATGCTTAACTGTGTATGTTGGATTTCTGTCGTTTTGGTCTTGTTTAGTTTAGATAAAGATATTTTATTTTTCTAAACTGGTGTGGTGTCCTTTTGTGGTGTTTTCACTGTGTTACTGTGTGTGTTGGTACAAATACTTTACACATTGCCTTTGGGATAAGCCTGTCTGCTCGAGCCAAGCTACCAAGGGGGTTAGCAGGGGTTATCTAGAGTGTATATCCCCCTTACCCTGACTAGAAGCAAGGGTCCCTATTTGGACAAAGGTACCTACCTCTGCCAACTAGAGACCCCCAGATCTAACAAGGGGCACCTGATTTCATCCTGCAAAAACTCTGATCATTTAAAATTAAGTAGCTTCCGTTGGAAAGCAACAAAAATTCAAACTTTACCAATGGTATGGGAACACCCTTCAAATAATACGCTAGGTTAGTCATGGACGAATTCCAAACTCCATGATGTGTTCTTTCTTTACAGATGAGGGAGTGAACCAAAGAAGTTCCACACTCATGTAGACTAACAAAAACCTCTTTGTTCTGGTGCATACATCTGTATTAAAAAGGGAGAAACCAAGCCTTGTGTAAAGAAATGTTCACCTATCTCCTCATATATGCCTATTTGGAAATGTCTATGACATGATACGAAATGAAACTGATCGCTGTGGCCACACCCAGAGAAATCGAGAAAAAGAATCAACAAGAATTAACAGTCAATAAGATAAATGTAAAGGCACCATCGGTATGGGGTGGTATGCAATGAATTTAATAGACACCTCATAATGGCTTATTTGAAACTAAAAGTGGTGTCTGATGTGGGTGCCCTGAAATGTTGAAATGAGGAGAGAAATGGGGCACTGATACAGTTTGAACAGTCGTCTTGGCAGATTCAACAGCCAACACATTCCCCGCAGTGTGTACATCAACACATTGATGACTCAATATGTGGATCACATGAGCCTGTGACAAAGAATCTTTCATTGCCACCACCTTCCTCCACAGACGTTTTTGCTTGATAGTGTTACCTTTAGAATCCCCGAATCCATTCAAGCACCAAAGAGGTAAAATATCATTAAAGGACTGGATGCAGTTGTAGGAATTACACACTATAAGTGTGGGGAATTCTGATCCATATTCTGCAGTGCCAGAACCAAAGCTTTCAATTCAGCCAGCTGAATGGTACAATCACCTAAAATTTCTGAATAGATTTTTTGTGCATGAAGTACACCATCTTTCAGGACACCTTTTACCGTAGCACATGCAGCTGAGTACTTGTACTTAGTACCAACCGCGGGCTGGGCTGCACCATTAGTATGGATTATGAAAGCATTCTGATCTAGAGGCAAATTTTCACTAGACACAGGGTATTCTTGTTCAAACTGGAGGTATTCCTTAGTATGCAAGGTAAGGTCAAAAATATAATCTACATCAGTAGCTATCTAGGAAGTGACCGACTGGATTCGTCTTGGGTGTAAGGTATTCCCGTTAGGAATGCTGGCCTTGGGGACAGCCTCTAAGGCCAGAACAGGAGGCACCACAATAATGCGTTTCCCCTGAGTCAATGGACTTTCCTTCAGTATAGCTGTTTGAGCTGCAGTCAAAATGTTTTCTGTCGATGCAAAATGCATTTCTGCAGTGGAATATCAATGCGATTTATTAGCAATCAGCACTGTTTCTCCTTCATTGAAAAAAACATGTGTAAAAACTGGAACCCACATTTATTCGGATCACTAAATTAGTTCTGGTAACAACTATATGTGAGTGTTTAGTCTGAAGCATATCCGTTTGTAAGTTTCTGAGTACAGTGGTTTGCTCAGTAGTTCAATGTTTATCAGAAAAATTAGGACAAATTAAATCGTACAACGGTTTAGCCCGTTTTGCATGATTTGGTCTGTATGTTCTACCAAAGGTTAGAAATCCTAAAAGCAATTGAAGCTTTTTCAATGTATTTGGTGTTTGCAAGAGAGCACATTTCTCTAAGAAAGGTGGTGCCAGGCTTTTGCCTTCATTTGGTAATTCATATCCCAAAAACAGGACACTGAGAAAAGCAATTTTAGATTTAGAAAATTTGAATTTATAGCCGTGTTCAGCGAATCCCAAAACAATACGATCCACGCAGGCCAAATGTATGTTTAAATCATCATCTGTGAGGTAAATGTCATCAATGTAAGACAACTCTTCTGGGTCAATTTCTTGTAAAATTGAGGTAATTCAGGCAGTGAACAGACCTGGACTGCTCTTATACCCTGTGGGAGCAAACAGAATCTTCATTAAACTCCTAGCTCTAAGTACACGGTCAAATTGCGGCTTTCAGGTGTTATATTTTGACAGAAAAAGCCATTGGAAATGTCCAATGTAGTTTTGTACATGAACAATGTTATTTACTAACCCAGTGCCGTGTGAACTTTGTACAGCAGCTGTCCATGTGTGACTGTTTATTGTCAATAGTCTAAGACTATACAATAGGCATTATCAGGTTTAAGCAGAGGACATAATGGATGATTAATAGGGGAGACACAAGGCTCAGTCACACCTTGATATTCTAATTGTGATGGAATCTCCCTAACAGTGCAATTAGCTTCATGTATAATAGGCTATTGTGCTTGTACCTGCGGGTGACCTTATAGGTATATTATGATAAGGTGAGTCTCTATCCCAACCCACTTGATTGCGATATAATGCTGGGGCTTGCAAAAGAGCCCATTCTGCAGCATATGCTACTTTAACTTCCTTGAGAACAAGAACAGAAAAGGAAAGTGTGATAACATTCACCCTTTGTGGAACTTTTCTAACAAACTCTGACAGCCGGTCAGTCTCAGAAAAGAGAATAGCATATTCATTAGTTAAATTCTGTCACCCTCAATTTGTATGTCCAAATCATAACATCTGTCAGGAGGGCTTAGCCACTGATCTGGAGTTTCAAACTGTGCTTAGTCATTAGTCAGTCTCGCCACCAGAAACTCTTGAAGAGTGGTAAACTATTTTGGCCTCTGCTACGCTGTTGAGAGTAGTTCCCACCCATGAATTATTCTGAAGAAGATTTTTGTGGCATATTTAGCAAAAAAACCTGCCACTTTCTTCATTTTAAATTGTGCTTTTTGTTGTGGAAGTTTCTCTTCCTTTTTTATGATGCGATCAGAGGAGCGCTGTGAGTCTCTTTTTGGTTTCACATACTCTTCCTGTTTGCGATTGTCTTGCCCCCTCTCTCTGACTGCTTGTCTGTAGAGTCCTGAAAGGAATGAGAAAGATGTGTATCAGAATACCGATACCTATCAGGCTGTTTAAGTGTATCACAGTTACGTAGATTGAAACGTTTTTTGGAAGACTTCTGTTGCTGAGATAGGGTCTATGTTTTAGTTTTAGAACTGTCTTTATTTTTATCCCAGCGCTTTCTAGAAGACGTAGGTGTCAACTTGGCATTATCGGCACCAGATTTGCCCTTAAGTTGTAGCTTATTAGGCCTGGTTCCCAAACTGTCAGGACCTAAAGATGTATAGGTTTCAGAAATTATTTTAGGAAGGTCACGTTCCTGGTCCACAGAGGGAACAAAAGTGAGCCATTGGCGTATCACCGAAGAAACTGCCTCCCCTTTAATAATACTTAAAATTATTGAGGACACTGTGGCAAAGTTGTGAATAAGTTTAATTCCTAAATCCAGGGCAGGGGACGCTTGATGTTCAGCGTGAATCTGTTTAAGACTTCAAGTGAAACTGCAATTGAAGGAGTACCATGAGTAATGCTGTAATGGCGGCAAATACAGTACCCCATGTATTACACTCCTCAACTAGGGGAACCAATCAAAGTGGAAGACACAATTTATCTTGAGGTCCTGTATGGGCAATCCAAAGTGGAATTTCATACCGTTTGGTAGGGATTTTACCCATAATCACATTAATAGTAACCAGACATATTGCAGGGACAGCTAGTTCAGCCTGACCATCTTCAAGAGCCCTTGCGTGGGCAGTAGTTACTGTACACATAATGTACTGCATCACGTCAATACAGCCTAACCAAATGGGTCAAGAGAGCAAGCATTTCATGCTGGTTTAAGGCATAGGCATGCGAATAATAATAATAATAATAATACTGTAGCTTGTATAGCGCGAACAGCTACCTCAAGAACAGAGGTGTCCCGGCGCTCTAGCAGCAAGCAGCGCATGCACATAAGTTTGGGCACTAAGGTCAGGCCTAATCATTGCTAAAGAGCCATGTCTTCAGCGCTTTTCTGAAACTGGTCTCAGTGTTAGCTTGGCGGAGAAACCCAGGTAGGGCATTCCACAATTTAGCCGTTCTTACTGTGAACGCCCTACCACCCAGACGGGCTTTCGCAAAGCGGGGAGCGTAAAGCAAATTCTGAGAATTTGACCGCAGGGAACGATTTTGCTTATACCGGCAGAGTCTTTGTTTAAGATATCTAGGACATCTTCCCTGAAGAGCCCGATAGGCCAGGGTCAAGGCCTTAAATTCGATTCTTTTGGCTACCGGGAGCCAGTGTAGCTCCTGTAAATGCGGAGAGACATGATGTCGAAAAGGAATGCGTCTAATTAGTCTCGCAGCCGCATTCTGCACCACCTGCAGACGTCTAATCGAATATTTAGGCAGGTTAAGATATAAGCTGTTTGCGTAGTCCAGCCTGGATGTCACTGTGGCATGGACTACGGATTTACGGCAATCTTCTGGCATAAAATGTAAAAATTTGTGGAGGTTTCTCAATTTACTAAAACACGAAGCGGTGACCTGTTGGATTTGGGCCGAGAAAGAGAGGTCCGCCTCCCATCTCACCCCTAGATTTTTGATACTCGTGCTAGGAGAAGGCGGAGGGCCCATTTCTACTGGCCACCACAGATCTGGAGCAGGCACAGGGCCATTACCGAAAAACAGCACCTCTGTTTTTCCCGCATTGAGTTTTAGTTTGTTTATATTCATCCATAGGGCTATGTCTCTCAAGCAACCTTTAAAATTCTTAAAAGCCTCTATCGTTCGCTTTGAAAAGAGAAAACCAGCTGGGTGTCGTCAGCGTAGGAGATTGCCTTCACACCCCAATTGGCAATCAAAGAAAAAGTGGGGCTAGGTACAAATTAAAAAGTAAAGGGCTCAGCGCGGAGCCTTGAGGGACACCACACCATAGGGGTTTAGGTTTTGATTCAAATGGTTGTAAGGCGACTCTTTGGGCGAATAAGGCGTATAGCCTGCTAAGACTGGCCAGGTTGCCCCTTCTTGCTGAGAGGCCCAGCCTTACATATTGAAGTGTATGGGAGGGTGCGTTGGTATCAATTATGATGTTCCAGGTCCGATAATGGTATTTCTAAATATTCATACTAAATCTATATGCGGCAAGAACTGCAGCCTCAGTGTATGTTTGAAAAGTCTATGATTTGGCATTGATTGCAGGAAAATCAACCCAAGAATAAAAAACTTCACATTTATAAACTTTGTGTGCCTCAACCATGAAGGTAACTTCTCCACCACCATTGGTGAGCCCATATCTAGTTAAATGATTAGTGACATCTTGTCTCTAATTAACAGCAATAGTCACTGCTTGTGCCATATTTAATGAATGGAACTCAAAGAAAGGAAACACTATAGGGGCAATCCTTTTAATAGATGAAGCCTGATCAGCCTACAGACATAAATAGGTGTTTTCTATTAAAGCTGAGGAGGACAAATCCTTATCACTTTTGACTTCTCCGTATTGAGGTGATAAAGAAGTCTTGGGCACAGGTAACAAAACTACTCAGAAGAGCCATTAAATAGGTACCAGACCTAGAACGTTGGAGGAGCCATATTATATGATTAATATGAATTTAGTGGGACAGTGGTCAACAAAACTTCACAATATAGAGATTGTGTCTGCTAATATCATCAGTAAATGTTGGTTTTTAGCTAGTTCACAGTGCATCTAAATCCCTAACTTTTTCGAGTTATAGATGTTACTTGTAACCTCGAACATGACCACTCCAATTCCCAAGGAATTTGTGGAAACGATTCTAACTCTTTCGTTTGTCACTTTTGCATGCCCAAAGTGTTACAAAGAAAAGAAACGATAATGCATTTTCAAATGTTTATTGAAAAGCTTTAATCCTTGTTAATAAACTGTGAACTGGGAATATTAAACAGATCAAATGCATCTTGTTATAAGCAGTATTAGAATTGTGAAAAACACAAACAGTTAAACCACATTAATACTTTCTAATGTTACTCCTATCTATCACTAGTAACTCTACACTAGAGAGTGAATAGCTGGAGTATCCTTCTGCCAGACTTGTTGTAATGATCTAACTCCATACCTTGGTATTATGTGTCAGGAAGCTGGACTCTGTATATGAACAAAGCCTAAATCTAAGAGCACAGTCCTGCACACTTCTCTTGCACGGCTATCTTCCTTCTCAGGATGAAGGTCAGGGCCAGTAGGGCTGCATCTCAGTGACAGCTCACACCAGTTTTCATAATAACTTCGTCGTAAAGTGTCTTTCACCAAATTCAGCATGGATGCTGTTTAAATAATAAAACACCATCCTTATCTTACTGTGCTAGAGGTGCAGAACAGTGTCTTTAGTTAGTCTGAGGAAAAAGAGTTGTCTCCTGTGAGCACACAAATATAGCAAGGGCATTGTGTTCTAATTGTGTGACCCTGGAACTAATTGTGCAGACTACAGGGCGACAATGTCCACCAGGAAGAAATGCATGTGTGAGACATTCTCGTATTAGGGGATAACATGTGCAAACCACCATCCTCCATCAGAAGAATACCTTCTCTGTCAATCTTCAAAAGGAAGCTAAAACCTTCCTAATGAGCAAATTCCTCCAATAACTCTCCTTGATCGCACAAACCGCCTTTTATCATGACTTTTGTTTCTGTGCATAATCTCCTATACTGCTTGGCACTCTTTGTGTACCAACTCTCACTCCTTCAAATGTTCTGCCGGTTCCCTCTGCCTTTTTGCTATCTTCCGTCCCCTCGTATAAAATTGCTGGTTTTCCCTGTTTATCGCTTACATGTCGCTCGCTGATTTTGGTTCTGCACTGATTATTGTATATAACTCTGGCTTTGTCCTATTGTGGTCCAATTCCCTAACCCCCATTCCTTATTTTTTTTTGCCTATGCTTAATGCTGTACATAACATGTTTATCCCTGTAAAGCGCTCTGATACCATAACGGGTCATGTTCGCGCTCTATAAAACCTAAAATAAATAAAAATAAATAAATAAATTAGAAAAAGATGTTAAGTTACAAAGAAAAGCTAAAATCGAGGCTAAATGTAAGCTTTACAACTGTACCTACAGCACAAGATTGAGAAAATTAGAGCACATTAATACAGGTCTGCGTGATAGTCAAACTTAGAGAACAGATTCTGCAGGATCCTGGAAATTCCATGCAAGACATCCTGACATTGGGATGCTCCAAAGAACTGTAACAAGGCCAAGCGTCCTACATGGTGGTATCCCTCCAACATCCCATAAAGAGTGAGCTAGTTAATCAGATATTCCACACAGCACCAGCAATTAAATGAGACGGAAGAAAGAAGAAGGAAGAAGGAGAAGAAAGCAAAACACAATGTACACCATACAAACCATGTGGAGGACCATTCCTGCATGCAGCAGAGTGCCCGGCATGTCACACCTGGCAGAGGACAAGGTAGGAGCAGACGTGGACAATGAAGAAGGTGCCATCCACGTGGATAACCTGGTTGACCAAGTACCAATGCAATCCTGGTCCACCATGAGATACCGGGTGCTGCTAAGCGGAAAGCAATGACAAACATCATATACACCTGCACCTACATAAATATAATGGCCCAGGAAACATATGAGACCATCATGAAGAGACCAGGCCTTTGACTGACCCAGGTAATACCATATGCCTGCAGAAACTCAGGTCTGCTTCGAATGGCTAAGGTGTTTGAGGCAGACATCACACACAATCAACAAGCCACACCACAAAAGTATACATCATGAAAGGAGGAAAGGACGTGCAGCAAAAAGGTTTCAACTGGTCCATTTTACGCTCAGTGTCCACATACTTGACTGGACTGCTTGTTAAAAGAGTTTAAGGGACTTTTTCAAGAAATTGATGATTTGAAAGGAAAGCTATTACGGCTCCACTTGGATAGATCCACGCAGCCCATGGCACTGCTCCTTCACAGAGTGGTCTTCCACATCAGACCTAAAGTAGTAGAAAAACATCAGAAATTAGAGGCAGGGGGACATTATAGATAGGGGTGGGTGGTAAACTCTGCTTCTCCAGCATTGTTTGCAGAGTTTTTCCCACTCCACACTCTGCTTGGAGCGCGGAGTTCAACAAAAGCTCCAACAGAGTTTATCGCCTATGCCTACTTTCTGGAACAGCAGATTTTTCAGATTACATATTTCTTGCTTTGAGTGAGTCAGACATGAACCATGCAATGGAACACATACCATGGTGCATGCCCTAGACACAGTAAGCAGAGTGTTCCCTGACTTCCGCGTCACCTCTTCGGATGTGCCATAGCCAAAAGACACCAGGTGCCAAGCCCCAGGATGTTTGGTATTGACTAGTAGTTGTTCAGTGGGTGGGCAGTGTATTCCACGCTTCTCTGTGTGTAGTTAGCTAGCTAGTTGCACACTGCTGCTGGCTGTGAGTGTAGTGCTTGGTTTAAAGCTTCTCTCCCCCAGTGAGGTCTACATGCCTTCCCTGTGAACTGACGAGGGATGTGGCACGGTAGCCCTTGGTCCCTAGTGCTGTGTTCCAGCCTCTGGGGCAATGTCCAATGGGAGACTCAGTGGCCCAGAATGTGGTTGTGAGTTGAGATCCCCTCCGATGGAGGCTGGGGCAGCTAGAGCTCTGGGTGGCCCAACAAGCAGCACTGGAAAAGAGCAAGGAGAGGAAGCATGCTGGTACCTAGCTACCTTCCTGCAGTAGCCGCTACCGCATACAGAGGAGCTGCAGCAGTACTGGCTGGAAAATTTGGACATGCTGGCCACAGTCGGTAAGTCAGGAATATAGCCCCTCAGCTGCAGATGTGTCACATCCTTAATCAGCACATTTCTTGTTCAAAGTGCACCATTTGAATGAACCTCCCCCCAATCCACGGATTCGGACTCTGTGCTGACAGACTCCTTTCACAGAATCACCAAGTAGAAGGCGCTGCCTGCAGCTGTATGTACTCTGATTTCTGACATGGTTCATGCCTACCCCGGAGAGGTCACCCCTCATATTTCACTTTCTGTCTGAAACTAATAAGAATTTTGGTGCACTAGTTCTGTCTACATGGCTTTTTGCCATTTCCTTGTGCAGTGCGAGTGTGGCTGCTTTAAGAGTGCTGAAAACTGGTCTTGGGCACTGGGCAGATCAGCACCTGCTGTTGCACGTATGAAATGCACTCATTGTGATGGGTGAGGCATGGGCTATTGAATATAAAACTAAGAAACTAAAGTCCCCAACTTCTTGTTGTGGGACCCCTCAGCCCAAAAGAACAAGTAGCAGGTACTTCTGATGAAGCCAAATAAAATGCCTGAGTGGGTGTAATCGAGGCTGCCTGGCACCTAAAGGAGAGAAATCCCTGTGGACTAAGTATGATATTTGCTGGATGGTGATAGAAGCTTGTTAGGTGTGGCCGGCATTGGAGACAGGTGCGAGTTTGGATGTATATGATGTTTGTTAGCCTGCATGTGGCAGTTCTAGGCTTAAGTCACTGATAGCCTGACCAGAAATTATGCTTGATTTAATGAAGTACACACTCTGGGCCCCAGATGCCACAGTCTCGATTATAGGAAAGAGTCTGATGTGTACAGTGGTCGGCGGACCTGATTTCTGCTGCTCGCGGAACTCCGCGTAATCTACTAGAGTTTTTAGGTAACTCTGCGGAATTCCACAGAGTAAAACTCTGCGAGTCCCGCCCACCCCTAATTATAGCAAAAGACACACAGATGATGGACGGAATGCAGAGCAAATCAAACATTCACCCCCAGTCAAGAAATCTGGGTTAAATACATTGTTCTTTTGCTCACCATGCCACCCCAGTTTAGACCCAGCCATATGTACATCAGCCATAAGTGCCTCATGGGAACAGTCCAGCCCGAACTGCCAAGCCAGGTCCTCCCTGGACCAAAGACAAGCATCCTGGGACCAGTTTCGGGGCATCACCCCATATCAGCCAGGCTAACTTGAATCCAGTGGCACAGTGAGCCGGGGACCGGCATATCCGGCGCACTTAGGGTGAGAAAGCAAAAGACACACAGATGATGGACAGAATGCAGAGCAAATCAAACATTCACCCCCAGTCAAGAGATTTGGGTTAAATCCATCGTTCTTCTGCTCACGATGCCACCCAAATTTAGACCCAGCCATATGCAAATCAGGCTTGACCCTGTGCCTCATGGGAATAGTCCAGCCAGAACTGCCAAGCCAGGTCCTCCCTGTACCGGAGACAAGCATCCTGGGACCGGTTTCAGGGCATCACCCCTCATCAGCCAGGCTAGCTTGAATCCAGTGGTGCAGTGAGCCCGGGACCCACGTCTGGGCATACCCGGCACACTTAGGGCGCGAAAGCAAAAGACACACAGAAGATGGACAAAATGCAGAGCAAATAAAACCTGGCAATTCGGGCTGTACTGTTCCCATTGGGTGCAGGGTCAAGACTGATTTGCATATGGCTGGGTTCTAACTGGAATGGCATGGGGAGCAAAAACGATGGATTTAGGCCCAGATCTCTGGACTGGGGTGAATGTATGACATTGTTCTGCATTCTGTCCATTAAATGTTCTTTTTGCATTTGTCACCCCTAATTATAGAAAAGTGGAAATGTTCAACCCAGTGGATCTCTCCCATTGAAGTTACTTGCAAGCCAAAGCAATAAGGAGAGGTGAGTCTATGTTGCAATGTACCTCCAAAACCTAGCAATTAAACTGAAGAGACATTTGACCCAAATGGCAATTGGCCTACTGAGTGAAATCACTAGGTCCTGTTGGTTTTTGAAAATGGACCTCGGTCAGGATATCACCATCTCCTTCTTCAACCAAACTCTCACTACATCACCACCTTTTCAGCTCATCTATGTCTCTGAACACCATCAGAGGAGTGCTAGCTGGACTCTCAGGGGTCCTCAATGTCCACAATGAGATATTAGTACATAACACAAAACTAGAAGAACATTTTACATGACTTTGGAGAGTGTTTCAATGACTCAGAGCCTGTGGTGTCACCATCCATAAGGAAAAATGTGGCTTTCTCAAGACACTATTTGATTTTTTGGATACCAGTTCTTTGCAGAGTGAGTACCCTAGGTCGGGCCATAGTGAGAGACATACAGTCAGCACCAGCCCCATAATCAGTGATGGCGGTGAGAAGGTTTTTAGGAACAGTCAGCTATATGTGGCCGTTTCATCAATGATTGGACCATTCTTACAGCTTCTCCATAGGAGCTTATGAAAACATCTGTCCCCTGGATTTCGGCTGAAGGGCAGGAAAAGTAATTTTAATACACAAAGGAGGCACTGTCAACGGATACCTCGCTGGCCTACTTGATCCTAGTAAAGACTAGAAGCTGATGATGAATGTCAGTCCCTTGGGGCTGTGTGCTGTCCTATCTCAAAAAGGCCTGCAGGGACTAGGCCCAATTGCATATGCCAGTTGTACCCTCATCCCAAGGAACAGCGATACTCATAATTTGAAAAAAGGCAATATCCATTCATTGTGAGTGTAAGCACTTTCACCTATATCTCTAGGGGCATCCCTTCATTGTTCACACTGATCATAAGCCCTTCATCCCATCGTTTCATGGATTAGCATCCAAACCACCATGGGTAAAAAAGTGAATACTACAATTACAAAATTGCTTGTTCTCAGTTCAGTACAAGCTGGGAGCTCAGAACCCAGTGGACTGTTTATCACAGCATTCCTGGCCTGCCACACAAGAAGAAGAGTTAAAAGTTCAGGAAACAGAAAAAATATGTAAATCTTGTGGTAGAAAGAACTTGACTGATGCTGATATCCTGTGGGAAGATACTGAAAGTCACAAAGGCAGATGATTGCCTGCAGCTGGCGATGGAAGCTGTCTGACCAGGAGACTGGAAGATCCTTAAATTCCAATGCATCATTTTGGATGGAGGAAGTTCAAGATATCCCATCCTCCCTGTACCATTTTCTTCATGAGCTAGCATTCTCTACTGAAGGTTGTCTCCTGAGGGGCTCTTGGCTGGTAATACATCAATGTTTGAACATACTGGCAGTCTAATTCACGCATGGAGTGCTCCAGGATATGCTCAAGACAAAGAGTCAAATCTGGAGAAAGGTATGGGTCCCCAGTTTGCATAAAATGGTAGAAGAAATGGTTTGTACCAATGAGATGTTCTAGGCCACTGGGGAGCCCAGAGCTGCCTGCACCCCTTATCACAGAGGCAGTTCCCCAAGTGCCGTGGAACCTTGCCAGTGCTGATTTTGGGAGGATGCTCATAGGTAATTAATGATTACTTTGAGTAGCCCGAGGTGGAGATCTTACCTTCTCTAGCTGCAGTGAAGTGACCTTGAAACTCAAGAATATCATGACTGCTAATGGACTTAATCAGGAGACCAGACACACAATGGTCCCCCTTTCCAGGAGCATGCAATAGTGGATGATCTTAAATCCCTTTGTGTGAAACATTGTGACAGCTCAACCTGATGGCCTAAGCCAACGGCAAAGCAGAAAGGTTAGTGGGCGCTTTGGCAAACGTCATCCACATGGATCACTGATGCAACATCGACTCCTATAACATCGAACTCCAAAAATATTGAGTCAACAATATTGTATACAGAAATATCGACACCCAATACACAAAACAAAAATAACACAAACATCGATAAAACAAATCCGAATTTTTTTTTCCGCTAAAAATATCGACAATCAAGATAAAGAACACAAAAATATCGATAACATTAAAATAAAATATAACACAACAAAAACATCGATATAAATAATATCGACAACACAAACATCGATAAAATACATATAAACTATACTGAAAAATAACATTTAAACATAAAAATAAACTATTTTTAATAATAAAATGAAATAACACATTCCAAACATTATAAACAAGCACTTAAAAAAATGACAAAATTAATAAAATGTTAAAAAAACTAATAACCTAAAAAAGACAAAAACAAATAAATAAACAAACAACACAACTTAAAAAATATAACAACTATCAAAAATAAACAAACATAAATATATATCATATATTAAAAAATATATAACATTTATTTACACATACATTTAATAACAAAAATTAACAAAATACAAAAAAACATTAAATACACATATTTAATATTAAACAAATTAAATGGTAACTGCCAAAAAATTCAAAAAGCTATCTCAACCAATACATTTAAACTACACCAACACAAACCAATAGAAAACTCTAACTAATTAAATAAACACAATAAAAACAATCAATTAATTAACACAAAATGTACCGTGAAACGGACAAACACTCAAGAAGCACAAAACTTTGTGATACAAAAAACTGAACGAAATAGAACTACACAATCAACTATTAAAAAAACTCTCATTAAAGGTAAGAACAAAACTTTGTAACTAAATAAAGAAAGTTAGCTTAAAAAAAAACGAATTAACTGAAACTATAACATGCTTTCCTTTATCACTAATTAATATTCTGGTTACAGAGCACAGCCACTAATACGTTTCACTGCTGACTTTGTTGTCAGTATTTTTTAATGATAAATTCATAACATCAATTCATATATCAATTTATAAAAGACAAGTAAAATTGCAAAGAATGATCTTGAATGTGTTGACATGTCGGAGATGTTGAAGAAAAAGAGAGCCGACACGTGTTTCGTCGTAAAGACGACTTCTTCAAGGCTCTATACTGGTTGAGAAGATCATAGTTTAGATTCTTCGGAAACTTTCAAACTTTGTGAGATGTATCCCGGCAATAGTATCGTGACGGTTACTTTGAGTAGAGTAAAACTAGTATACACTGTCCAAACTCGTAAAGAGCAGTAGTAATCAAGATGACACGCTAATCGATGCAACTGGTAATCAATCTGTCCGAAGCGAGGATTCTCTCCAGAAGAGCAGAGACGCGTTCTTCGTCTATACCGGGATGCTGGCAGCAGGGATTCTGATGCTGCACTGCTAAACAACGCCCTACAGAACTACGGGGTCTGTTTCTATTTTGGCGCAAGCAAATAAATGCTCTGTGTGATTCTCTACAAATTATAAGAATACACACTTGGATACTGGACAGATTGATTACCAGTTGCATCGATTAGCGTGTCATCTTGATTACTACTGCTCTTTACGAGTTTGGACAGTTTATACTAGTTTTACTCTACTCAAAGTAACCGTCACGATACTATTGCCGGGATACATCTCACAAAGTTTGAAAGTTTCCGAAGAATCTAAACTATGATCTTCTCAACCAGTATAGAGCCTTGAAGAAGTCGTCTTTACGATGAAACACATGTCGGCTGTCTTTTTCTTCAACATCTCCGACATGTCAACACATCCAAGATCATTCTTTGCAATTTTACTTGTCTTTTATAAATTGATATATGAATTGATGTTATGAACTTATGATTAAAAATACTGACAACAAAGTCAGCAGCGAAACTTATTAGTGGCTGTGCTCTGTAACCAGAATATTAATTAGTGCTATATGTATGGGAACGAGTTTTCTCCATATGAGACAGCACTGGATGAGTGGCACAGTGTTGCACATTGAGCACGCCTTTTTATCGTTTGTTAAAATTTGGACTTCCTTGGTAAATATTACGGAGGTGCTGGCTGTTGCTTTACCACTGCCATTCATATTGGAGTTGTTATGTTTTCCTTTATATGTCACAGATTAAACTTCACTAAAACACCACCTAGAAAATTCAAAACAAAGATTTACTTCCAAAACAACAAGAAAATCAACATTAAAAAAATATATAACAAAGTATATAACTTAACCAACAAATAGAGTAAACTAATAAAAAACAATTAATTTAATAAAAAAACTAAATATAACTAACAAATATTTTTCTCTTAACAGCTTCTACAGACTAACAAAACAACATCATCAACAAAATAAACTTCATCAACTAAAAATAGTAAGTATTTTTTTACAACTAAATAAAAATAGAGACTAAATAAACATAATAATCAAATTAAATGTAACACTTTAATAAAAATAACATTTTCCTTTTAAGCCGACAGAAAAAAGAAACCAGTGAATAAACCACAAACATTTTAAAAATATCCAACAAGAAAATTAAAGGAAGACAAATGTAAAATTATTTTCAAATATAACAATTATAAAAACATGTTTACTGTTCAAGACTTTATAATTAAGAAATATATATATATCAATATATTCACAGATAGACAAAAAAATGGCAGAAGGAGCAAAATTCATCACATCACAAAAGGGAAAATTACTTCTGTGCTACATGGGCTATACATACACGCAAGAAAAAAATAACAGGAAACAAAACCCATTGGAAATGTAGTAAATACTACTCCAATTCTTGCTATGGGAGAGCCACAACAGTTGAAACAAATGGTATTAATGTCAGGGAACACAACCATCCCCCCAATGTCACAGAAATCAAGGTCAGAGATGCTTTAGAAACCATCAGAGAAGCAAGCACCAGCTTCCAACAAAACAGTTCCCAAATATTAAAAAACGTATTAACTAGGGTTCCTGAACATGTCACAGGACAACTACAATCCATCCCCACTTTAAAAAGATTAATTACCAGAGCTAAAAGAGCTACTGCTCAAACACCACCCACCCCCCAAACTTTTGCAGAAATAGAAATCCTACAGGAATACACTGTCACCCAAAAAGATGAGAAAATCATTTTTTAAATTATTTTTTATTGGCATTTTGTATAAAACACAAACAATAGCATAACATAAACAGCAGTACATTGCTGACAGACCCGTCAGCTAACTATAAGGAACGTGCGGCATATATAGCATAGCATCATTACACCTCAACAGCGCTTTGAGCATAATACAGTCCATTAATGTACTCCGTTATCCACGTACTTATATGTTTAGACATACAAAAAAAAAAACATTATAGGGAAAGGGATACCTCGAAATCACTGTGGCATTAAACCTCACCCGGTGTCCTGGTACAATGCGGGGTATTCATCACTGTGATATTCTTATTAAGGATCATCCACATCTGCAGCACTCAACCAGTTCACAAACGGGCCCCATATGACTCTGGGGCGAGATCGCGCCGGCATCATCTCCCAATACCCTTCCAACTGGGCCCTACCATAAGCAACATCCCAGATCCACTCCTTCATTGACGGGGGGGAACAGCACCCCAATGGAGGACCACCTGCCTCTTGGCCATCAGTAGTAGCATGGCTGGTAATTTCCTTAGCTTCGGAGGTATGTCAGAACGGTCTTCTAGCAACAAATAAATAAACAAACAACACAACTTAAAAAAATATAACAACTATCAAAAATAAACAAACATAAATATATATCATATATTAAAAAATATATAACATTTATTTACACATACATTTAATAACAAAAATAAACAAAAAACAAAGCAAACATTAAATACACATATTTAATATTAAACAAATTAAATGGTAACTGCTTAAAAATTCAAAAAAGCTATCTCAACCAATATATTTAAACTACACCAACACAAACCAATAGAAAACTCTAACTATTTAAATAAACACAATAAAAACAATCAATTAATTAACATAAAATGTAACATGAAACGGAGAAACACTCAAGAAGCACGAAACTTGGTGATACAAAAAACTGAACGAAAAAGAACTACACAATCAACTATTAAAAAAACTCTCATTAAAGGTAAGAACAAAACTTTGTAACTAAATAAAGAAAGTTAGATTAAAAAAAACGAATTAACTGAAACTATAACATGTTTTCCTTTATATGTAACAGATTAAACTTCACTAAAACACCACCTAGAAAATTCAAAACAAAGATTTACTTCCAAAACAACAAGAAAATCAACATTAAAAAAATATATAACAAAGTAAGTATATAACTTAACCAACAAATAGAGTAAACTAATAAAAAACAATTAATTATAATAAAAAAACTAAATATAACTAACAAATATTTTTCTCTTAACAGCTTCTACAGACTTCAACAAAACAACATCATCAACAAAATAAACTTCATCAACTAAAAATAGTAAGTATTTTTTTTTATCACTAAATAAAAATAGAGACTAAATAAACATAATAATCAAATTAAATGTAATACTTTAATAAAAATAACATTTTCCTTTTAAACCGACAGAAAAAAGAAACCAGTGAATAAACCACGAACATTTTAAAAATATCCAACAAGAAAATTAGAGGAAGACAAATGTAAGTTTATTTTCAAATATAACAATTATAAAAACATGTTTACTGTTCAAGACTTTATAATTAAGAAATATATATATATCAATATATTCACAGATAGACAAACAAAATGGCAGAAGGAGCAAAATTCATCGCATCACAAAAGGGAAAACTACTTCTGTGCTACATGGGCTATACATACACGCAAGAAAAAAATAACAGGAAACAAAACCCATTGGAAATGTAGTAAATACTACTCCAATTCTTGCTATGGGAGAGCCACAACAGTTGAAACAAATGGTATTAATGTCAGGGAACACAACCATCCCCCCAATGTCACAGAAATCAAGGTCAGAGATGCTTTAGAAACCATCAGAGAAGCAAGCACCATCTCCCAACAAAACAGTACCCAAATATTAAAAAACGTATTAACTAGGGTTCCTGAACATGTCACAGGACAACTACAATCCATCCCCACTCTAAAAAGATTAATTACCAGAACTAAAAGAGCTACTGCTCAAACACAACCCACCCCCCAAACCTTTGCAGAAATAGAAATCCTACAGGAATACACTGTCACCCACAAAGATGAGAAATTCATCTTTTTTTTTGTTGGTTTTTTTTTAAATGGCATTTTGTATAAAACACAAACAATAGCATAACATAAACAGCAGTACATTGCTGACAGACCCGTCAGCTAACTATAAGGAACGTGTGGCATATATAGCATAGCATCATTACACCTCAACAGCACTTTGAGCATAATACAGTCCATTAGTGTACTCCGTTATCCACGTACTTATATGTCTAGACATGCAAAAAAAAAAAACATTATAGGGAAAGGGATACCTCGAAATCACTGTGACATTAAACCTCACCCGGTGTCCTGGTACAATGCGGGGTATTCCTCACTGTGATATTCTTATTAAGGATCATCCACATCTGCAGCACTCAACCAGTTCACAAACGGGCCCCATATGTCTCTGGGCGAGATCGCACCGGCATCAGCTCCCAATACCCCTCCAACTGGGCCCTACAATAGACAACATCCCGGATCCACTCCTTTGTTGACGGGGGGAACAGCACCCCAATGGATGGCCACCTGCCTCTTGGCCATCAGTAGTTTCATGGCCGGTAATTTCCTTAGCTTCGGAGGTATGTCAGAAAGGACTCCTAGCAGCCCCACCAATGGTGTGCAGGGTAAGGTTTGGCCCGTTATATCTTTAACATGATGCAGTATTTTTAACCAAAAGTTGGCAATAGGTCTGCACTGCCATGCCAGGTGTAAGAATGATCCTTGGGGAACCCCACACCTCCAGCAATTATCATCAGAGCGCACCCCCATCCGGTGGAGCTGCAGCGGGGTACGGTAGAGTCGGTGGATGTACTTAAAGTGGATGAGTCTGAGACGATAGTTTGGGGACAGTTGCTCTAGCTGTCTACAACTAAAATCCCACTGCTCATCTGTAATACTCTCCCTCAGATCCGCCTCCCACGCCGCACGAGATGTCGGCACAATGATTGGATAATCCCTCTGTGTGATGGTGTAGATTCGGGTGATCAGCCTGCGACCCGATTCCACCGCCAGTACATTCTCAAGTGCAGGCAGCTGCGGGGGCGGCTTCGGAAATGTCCCAAATTTGCATCTGCAGGCGGCCCGTAGCTGATAATATAGCAGCGTATCTAACGCTGAGGGAGGCGTAGGACCACACATCTGTTGTAGTGTAAGAAAGTTGTCTCCTGGGTATAAATCCTGTCCTATCAGTATGTGGTGCATATGCACTCCCTTCTGCGCCTTACAGCCCATGAGTGGTGGAATCAGTGGGTTACTCGCCAATTGCATGGAGGGGGCATAGAGTATGTCAGTGTTTGCATGCTTGCAGAGACCTTCCCATGCCCAGCGCCTCAACTGTGTCCACCTCATTGTGCGGGCGCTTGAATGTTTGGTAAATGGCAGTGTTGAGGGGCAGGGGGGCAGCTCTGTCCAGCTCGATGGCGACGTGAGGCTGAAAGGGGGTTGGGTGTATCCAGTAATGTAAGAATTGAGCCTGGGCACTATACGCATAGAGGACAAAATCCGGAGCCGCCAGCCCGCCCTGTTCCTGTGGTAGCGTGAGCACCTCCCAGGAGATCCGAGGCTGTTTACCCGCCCACACCAGCTCAATCATTAGGGAGCGACACCTTTTGAAGAACTGCATCGTGAGAGGGACGGGGACATTCACGAATAAATACAGGAGTTTGGGCAGGATTACCATTTTGGCCACCGCTATGCGGCCCATCAGGGAAAGGGGAAGCGTTTTCCATCTCCTCACTCTGTCCTCAATCCAGTCCACCACTCTGCCATAATTAGTCACCCATATCTCCTGTAAGTCATTGCTTATCCAGACGCCCAAATATTGTGTCGGCCCAGTCGCCCAGACTATAGGATAATCAGTGTCAAAGGATTGCGTTTCAGATGTTAGAGGAATAATGACGGATTTGCTCCAATTAACCTCTACTCCAGATAGCCCACCATAGCGCACCACTTCACGTGTCATGGGCACAAAATTGTCTTTAGGGTGTATTATGTATAGGGTGTCATCATCTGCGCACATGGACACAGTGAGTCCCCTTGTGGTAAACCCGATTCCTCGATGTGTATGATGCTACCTGATTCTGGCCGCCAGTGGCTCAGTAGCTATTGCAAATAATAGTGGTGATAAGGGGCAGCCCTGCCTGGTGCCCCTTGTGATGGCTATCGGGTCTGAAATCAGACCATTAACCCGCAGACGTGCTGTGGGCATGGTGTAGAGCAGCTGAATTTGTCGAATAAAGAGTGGACTGAGTCCCAACCTGTATAAAAGCGGAAACAGGAAACCCCATTCCAAGGAGTCCAAAGCCTTGGTGGCGTCCAAAAGCGCCGCGATCGCGGGGACATGGGGGGCGAGATAGTGCAGCAGCGCAAACAGCATTCTAAGGTTATGGGAAGTGGACCTCCCCAGTATAAAACCGGATTGGTCCGGCCTGACTATCAGTGGAAGCAATGGCTGAAGGCGGGTAGCCAGGAGTTTAGCAAAAAAATTTGCGTCTAAATTGATCAGTGAGAGTGGACGGTACGAGTCACACTGTGAGGGTTTTTTATCAGGTTTTAGTATGGTAATAATAATGGCCTCACGCATAGAGTCGGGCAGGATGCCCGATTGTGTGGCCTCCTGATAGACAGTAAGGAGCTGCGGCGCCAAGAGCTCAGCATATTCTTTGTAGAATTTCGCCGTTAGTCCGTCCGCCCCGGGAGCCTTATCCGCTGGCAGGCTGCTTATGATGCTGCGCATGTCCTCCACAGTGAATGGGACATCCAGGTACTCCCGGTGGGCCCTACTTAGCCATAGGAGCTCAACAGAGTCGAAATATTCCTGCAGGACATTATCAGGTGGGTTGGACTGGGAGGTATACAGCTGTGCATAGAACTCCGTCATGGTGGCAAGGATGGCGGGTGGGGAGCGCGCTGTAGTGCCGTACGGGGTGTCAAGCTCAGTGACAAATGTGGACCCTTGAGGGGCCCGCAGGAGGTTCGCAAGTGTCTTGCCCAGACGGTCTCCCTCCCCGTAACGGCGCGCCCGCGCGTATTTATGTAAAAAACTGTCTCACGGTCCGCCTCCTCTTGATATTCCGTCAATTTAGTACGAATGTCAACGAGGCTCGAGGGAGTGGGCGAGTGAAAATACTGTGCCTCTAGCGCTTGTATTTCTTTTTCCAATCTGCCCAAGCGTCCCCGGATATCGCTGCGCACCCCGGATTGTCCAGCTAGACAGAACCCCGTATCACCACTTTAAACGCCTCCCACAGTGTTCCCACAGTGTCCACCGAACCCATGTTGTGTTCAAAATATTCTGTGATTTGCATCCTAAGACTTTCTCTGAAAGCGGCATCTAGGAGTGCGTTGGGAGGAAGGCGCCACGCGAATGGCTGAATGTAGGCTTTTGGCACCGAGAGGACCAATGCCACTGGAGCGTGGTCCGACAGTGTGCGGGCGTGATGTGTTGCCTCAGTAACCCAGGCATGTAAGTCCTTAGTCGTTAACCAAAAATCGAGTCTGGACCACGCGTGATGTTGCTGTGTGATGCCCGTGCCTTCACGAGCAGTAGGGTGAAGCGTGCGCCATGTATCGATCAGGTAGTGCTCCTGCATTACACTATGCAAGGCCGCAGCAGCCTGTGGGTGATGTGTACGTGACGTGCCCGCCCTGTCTGTTGTGAGCGACAAAACAATGTTAAAATCTCCCCCCACCATCAGTGCGGCGTCTCCCAGTTACTGTATCTTATGCCAGACTTGTTGGAAGAAAATGGGGTCGTCTGTGTTGGGCCCATATGTGTTAGCCACTATAACAGGCTTATTGAACAATAGCCCCCGTAATATTATGTACCGTCCTTCCGGGTCACTCAGCACTTTTTGTGTCTGCCAGGGTATGCCTTTTCTGATCAGTGTAACCACCCCACGAGAGTAGTTAGAATAGCTAGACGTGTGCACTTCTCCCCATCTGTTGCTGGTCAGTCTGGGGCGAGCAGCTTCCTTTAGATGGGTCTCCTGTAGGAGACAAATGTCTGCCGCCTGTCTAACCAGATATGACTGTACCAAACGCGCTTTTCAGTGGTCATTAAGGCCCCGGACATTCCAAGTAATACAAGTTAACTTTGACATTTGGAGGTATGGCTTCTCAGGTCCGTGGACTGAGGAGGTTCCCACTCCAACTGCCTCCCTTCATGTGATCCGGAACTCAACATTGATCTTATGAAGCTAATATAATATGTTGCGATTGTATCTGTGAGGTGTGCTGTGTTTCCTAGCAAAGGAGCCCACAACGATCGGTCTGGTACGTACTGCATGAAACAACAAAAAAAACAAGAACAGTCCCTGCCCACCCCCCACCCACACCAACCCCCCAATCAGGTTGTGCATCCCAAAATAAACAACCCACTTCAAACATAGGCCCTTGGAACACAGGGCTGCAGGGAATCATCCTGGAGGGGAGTGAACTCGCCGGCATACTGCCCCATCGCCGTAGCAACAGGGTGGCCGAGCATTGTGACTACTTATGTTACATTTCTTATCGAAACATAATATCCAAAGAACAGGTAATAGGAGTGAGGCACCGCTGGCCATATAGCTGCGGGCTGTGTACCGCACATCGAGAGACCAACCAGACAGTCACTAAACATTAGTCATTATCACTTAGCTGGCTACTCGGAGACACCGCAGCCGCCGCGTCTTTGCTCTGTCTCTGTAATTTAATAGACGAGCCAGAATTGTTCTCGGTTGAGCGCCAGGGGGTGTCTGGGCCCCAGAGTTCGGTGTGCACGCTCCACCAAAAACATCGCCGATAAATCAGGGCCGAACAGCTCTCTCAGGAGACCCTCCACGTATTGTTCCAAATTTGTTATGTTCGTAGATTCTGGAATTCCCGTTATACAGACATTATTTCTTCTCGACCTCGCTTCAAGGTCCTCGTTGCGTGCCTTGATGACTTCCAGCACTTTATCCATACGCAGTAAGCTTTCCTGTGTCTCCACTTGGCGGTCGTCCGAATCTGATACTCTGGGCTCTAGGGTATCTATTCTGGTTTCGTGTCTGTCCACTTTTTGTGAGACATGGTCCATCCTCAGCGCTAGGGAGTCCAGTTTAGAGTCTATCTCCCTTAAGCTGACCTTTACCTCGCGCAACATAGTTTTGATATCGTCGTCTTGCTCGGGTTCCAGCTGCGTTTCAGGCACCACAGTTAGCGGCGTCGGGTCGATGTCCTGCAGCCTAGATGTACGTTTCTCAAAGGTAATTTTGGCCTGCTTGTTGTCCATTTTCCCCATGGCTGCTTTTCTCCTGTAGCGCCTGTCCACAGTTTGTATGTGCTCCGGTTCAAGCCCTGCCAGGTCGTCCAGCCCCGAAATCCAGCAAGGATGTTGCTCAGAAGACCCAAGGAAGAGACGCTGATCTAGCTGACACGATGTCCCTATCAGGGATCCCACCGCCAACAATCAGCGAGCAACTGCGCCAGTGGAGGGGCCAGTTGTGAAATCTACCGTTGCTCTGAGCGGAATCACGCCTGGTCTCTGGATCTGCCTGCCAATGTGTGTTCCTACTTCCACAGGATTTCACAGGCTGCGTGTGGCACAGTGGATCGTCAATGTAGGCACAATTGATGATACATGGATTCAGCCGCGATTTCACCAGGGTAGGGGATGCGTGTTTTATATGTAAGATATCCTGTGCGTCACTCGCCCCGTTGTTACTGAGGGTCAGAACGTTAGTTATTAAGGCAGGGGTCCTGTCTTCCCCAGCGCCATGTCTCCAGAGGGTCTCTAGTCCTTGGGTTCTGTACCTCCGCTGCCGGGACCCGGTCCAGTTTCGGGTCCGGCCCCAGGCCCAGTAGGGTTACAGTTGGTTCAGGGTCGCGGTTTAGGCCTCACGCTCCGCCCTCGCCCAAGTCCCAGCTGTGGACAGCCCGCTCTTTTCCGCTCTTTGTTTTTTATTGTTCTGCTATTAGGAGCTTCTGTGGAGGGCCTTCAGGGCTCATGCAATGCGCTCTTACCTCCCTGGACCCGCGGGCTTCATCAGTCGTCCCCGGTGTCTACAGTGGCCCGAGACAGGCCTTTCCCTCTGCTACGCCAAGCACAATCGCGCCTCAGGGCCCAGCTCTCGCCGCACTTCCAGTGGCAGGTCCCGGTAGCGCCTCGAAGGACCCAACCGCCACTACAGCTGGGGCCCTCTCGCGAGGCGCCCACAGTCTGCTCCACTCTGCGGGCTCGGATGTTCACTTCCCCTGCCTCGTCACACAGCGGCTCCGCGCTGAATTAAAATGCGTTGTGGGCCCGCTCGCCGCGACTGGTCTGCAGGGCCGTCGCTCCTGTTCTGGCCGGGGGGCCCTCAGGGTACCACCTCAGTTGCGCACGTTCCTGCACCATCGCAGGCCTCCGCAGCTATTTCCGAGACCTCAGGAGAGCGCGGGCAGGAGCCACACCAGACGCTCCCTCACCTGGCCTCAGACAGCAGGCCATGCGGGCGGTCCCGACCGCCAGGTCTCTCCCACGGCGACGCCAATCCTCTTTACGGGCACCAGCGAGTGCACCGCTACTTGTCCGCAGACACGGTCCTGCCTCGGATCGGCTCCGGCGCCCAGCCTCCACGAACTCGGTGAGTCCAATTCTTTGCTTACTTCACTGGTGCGACGCCATATTTCGTCCCCAGCCGGGGCGCGTCAGCTGCATCAGACGTGGTTTTCTCCGGAGATATCTGGCGCCCCGCAGCCCAGATCACAGCAGTGCACTCCGCTTCAGTTGCTGCACGTTATCTGCTACATTTAGGGTCAGGATGGATAGTCTGAGACAGGATAAATGGCGGATAGTGTGCTCGGCCGGCAGAGCCGCACTAACTAGCGGCCATCTTGCAGCTCGGCTCGGCCACGCCCTGAGAAATTCATTCTTCATGACAATAACAGTCATGAAAAATGAAATATTATCTTTGCTACCAATAACAACATACAAAAGTTAAAAAACTGCGAAAAATGGATGATGGATGGTACATTCAAAGTTTGCCCCAAGCCTTTTTACCAACTCTATACCATCCACGGCGAATTTGAAGACACTAACATCCCTTTCATATACGCACTACTCCCCAACGAGCAAAATACCACCTGCATAGAATTTCTTACAATAATAAAAATTTTAAAATATACCCACACACTTCAATACAAGGTTGCTATTATCACTTCAACCAAAGTATCTGGAGACACCTGCAAAAATCTACTCTAAGTATAGATTACGCCACAAATAGCAACTTTGCTTACCAGATCAAAAAATTAATAGCCCTGGCCTATGTACCAACAACAGAAGTAGTCAACCAATATAATATACTTCTTGAAAGCCCTTTCTACCAAGCCAATGAAACAAAACTAACTCCCTTCCTAGACTACTTTGAAGACACCTGGGTGGGAAGGCTACATAGGTCAGGGCACCGAAGGCAACCAAAGTTCCAAATCCCCTGGTGGAACGTCTATGATAGCACTCTAGCTCAAAAAGCTAAAACTAATAACGTGGTGGAAGGATGGCATAATGCCTTCCAAGCCACTATAGAAAGAGGACAACCAACCTTACACAAACTAATAGAAGCCATCAAAAAAGAACAGATCTATCAAGAGCTAAGACTAGAGCAATCCCTAACTAAAATAGGCCCTAAACTCAGTAAGCAAACAAAAACAATGGATGAATACCTACAACACAAAACTCAACTATTTCCAAACACCAAAGTGCTAGAATACCTAGACATGATTGCAAAATCTATACTTTAAACAAAAAAAAATGCTAAACATCATAAGCATTTGAAATTTACAAAACATTTAAACAAGATAATTCTACTCTTTTTTAAATTAATAATTATAATTATTTCATTCAAAAATTAAAACCGTACATATACATATATGACATAATATAATTATTAAAATAAAAATGAAACAAGCAAACCAAATATTACCAAAAACATTTCCCACCCATAATAATAAAAAATAACTTATAGTTATGTGGCAGTAGACGGTCCTCTAAACCAAACAAATCTATAGTAGATAAATCAAAAGACGAATCCATCCAAAATGAAAGCCAAAAGATAAATGCAAAAATACAACTGTAGAAAAAAGGCTCCAATGATGCAATCCTCTCAATAACGAAACCCTCAAAAACCCCAAAAATAGCTTGAATAAAAAAACACTCCAACAAACCCGAAAAATAAAAGGAAATGTAAAAAAGTAATTTGTTTCAAAAAAACAAAATACATTATCCTTTTTAAAAAAGAAACGCGTCTTCAGCACCATCTGTTCGAGAAACCTGTAAAAAAACACCCTCCCAAAAAACATATATAGACCCTCAAACATTCATTTCAACATTAAAACCAGCATAACATAACTAAACAACACATAACTAACACTACGTAACACTCTACCACTCTTCAACACTACGTCAAACACATCAAACACTAAACTACCAAAACAACACCTAACTACACAAAAAATTAACATTTAACGCCCTATCAAATCTAACTACACTACCACTACCTCCCCCACCCTAAAACTACCTTAAAAGTAAATTAAATCAAACTTACCTTAACCAACGAAACACAGTTCCCAACCGCGAGGTTCCGTCTTGCAAAATGACCTCAAAACAAAACAGATAGACAGAAAAGTGAGAAAATGGAGAAAGAAAAATGGCCGCATAATAAAAATGAAAAAAAGACTGACTCCCCATTAAAAAGACTGGAGAAAAAAGTAAAAAATCCCAAAAATTAAAAGTGTATTTTTTGGGGGATTTTTTTTTTTAAATGTAGAAGAAGTGTACAATTTTTTTAAATATATATATTATATTATCAAAAAAAAATATATAATATTGAATATATATTAAAATGTATGTTTGTTTGATGTACTCACCTTCAACATATAAAATTACAATAAGACTATTGTAAATATGCAACCAATTTAACATTGCTTAATTAAAAAAATATATGATACAAAAATATATTTCAGATTTTTTTTGTAAATTATTCAATATATTAAATATTATTTTGTTTATAATAATATTTAATATACTAAATAATAAAAACAAAATGTACAAACTATAACTTTGTAAAATACATATTATATAATTTTATAACAAAAATAAAATGATATAAAATGTATTTAAAAAATGTAAAAACAAATGTACTAAAATATTTACTTTTTCCATAAAAAATTATAAATAATTAAAATCAAAAAGTTTATAATAAAAGAATTGAAAATATATTTACTTCACTATTACATCACCATACTTCAGAAAAATTTACAATTTTTTAAAACTTTAAAAAAATATGTATATAAAAATGTTTTTAATTTTGCAAATGTACATGAAAAATGTATATTAAAAATATATTATATGTTATAATAAATTCTAAATAACATCACCATTTCTGAATCATGTTTATCAATATTTTCAAAAATTGTATCACAAAACCAAATATAAAAACATTAACAATGATAAATGAATCTTGACCCTGTGCCCAATGGGAACAGTCCAGTCCGAACTGCCAGGCCAGGTCCTCCCTGGACTAGAAACAAGCATCCCAGGACTGGTCTCAGGATTTCACCCCTCATCAGCCAGGATAGCTTAACTCCAGTGGCATGGAGAGCACAGGACCCACTCTGGGCATACCAGTCCCACTGGGCGTGACAAATGCAGGAAGAACAATTGATGGACAGAATGCAGAACAATGTCATGCATTCACCCCAGTACAGAGATCAGGGCCTAAATCCATCGTTTTTTTGCTCCGCATGCCATCCCAGTTTGAACTCAGCCATATGCAAATCAGTCTTGACCCTGCGCCCAATGAGAACAGTCCAGCCCAAACTGCCAGGCCAGGTCCTCCCCGGACTAGAAACAAGCATACTAGTACCGGTTTCGGGGTTTCACCTCTCATCAACCAGGATAGCTTGACCCCAGTGGCATGGAGAGTACAGGAATTACGCCTGGGCAAACCCGTCCCACTCAGGGTGACAAATACAAAAAGAACAATTGATGGACAGAATGCAGAACAGTGTCATACATTCACCCCAGTACAGAGATCTGGGCCTAAATCCATCGTTCTTTTGCTCCCCATGCCATTCCAGTTTGAACCCAGCCATATGCAAATCAGTCTTGGCCCTGTGCCCAGTGGGAATAGTCCAGCCCAAACTGCCAGACCAGGTCCTCCCTGGACTGGAAACAAGCATCCTAGGACCGGTTCCACATGAGTAGCCCTGAAAAGGTATCTCAGACCTGCCACTGCAGGTTCTGCGCGCAGTTTGTAACTGCCATGTCGATCTGGCAAGTGCACCCAATTGCCAGGCCCTAATCTTCCCTTTTCTTACATATAAGTCACACCTAATGTAGGCACAATGTACCCCTGTGGGCAGGGTGATGTGTATGTTAAAGATAGGACATGTACTGGTGTGTGTGGCATGTCCTGGTAGTGAATTACAATGTATTTCGTTTTTCAATATGGAAAAGCTATCTGTCCCATAGGATAGAATGGGAGTTTTACTTACAACATCTTATAAGCATAACTTCCCATTGGGACAAGATAGGGAAATGAAGTTTAGTATGCCTGGACTCAGAATGTAAAAATGCATCTTTTAGTAAAGGTGATTTTTATGTTCTGTGTTTGAAAATACCACTTTTAGAAAGTAGGTATTTTCTTGCTTAGCCATCCTGTGTGCCTCTGCTGGGTTTGTGGAATTTCTGCCTGGCTTTTGAGTGACAGGGGCTTGGGATGTGCATTTTCTCATACAGCCACGGGAGGGGGGGTGATGTGTGTTCTGCCTTTCCTGAATGAGTCAGGGCTGGGCTGAATAGACCTAGGCTGCATTCAGAGTAGTGGGAGGAGTTTTCAGTACCACCTGAATAGGACTAGTCTGCATTTAGAGTGGGGGAAGAAGATTTCCCTTGCACCTGAATAGGCCCTGTCTGCCTTGGGCAATGCTGTCTCCACCTCCTGCTGGGAAGCTGGACCAGAGAGGACAAAACTGGTTTGGACTAAGCACTGACACTGTCTGCCTGAGAGAACAAAGGAATTTTGAGTATCAATTTTGGGGTCCAGACCCCAGAACATTAGAACTCGCTGGAATCAAGGAACCTGTAAAGAAGAAGAGCTGGAAGAGCTGCCAGGAGGAGAACTGCCCCTTTACTATGTTGTTGCTTTGTTGGGTTAGCCTTAAGTTGCTGCTCCTGCCTTGGGCAGTGAAAGGACTGGACTGAACTTTCTTTACTTGTGCTAAGTATCTCCAAGGTCTTGAAGTCGATCTTGACTCCTGTTCTGAAGGTTTAGGGACTGCAAAGTCTTCACCAACCTCTGGGTACCACTTCTGGGACCGCAGTTTCAGTTGCCACAGAGAAGGGAAAAGCAATGGACTCCGTCACCGACTCCGTCGCTGGCTTCATGTCCTGAAGGCACCGCAGAAGGCACCGCCGCATCTCGCACTACAACCCTGGTCTCACCGACGACGGCGACCACTGACGCTGTCACCGAGCCGCTGCTTGCACCGTGACCTGTGGGCACTGCACTCCGCACCACCTTGCTTCACTTTGCCACCATGGTCTCACCAACTTCGTTGCTGCCTGCTGACTTCGACACCTGTGACCGCATCATGGCATGGCTCCCACACAGCAGTCTGGGCTGACCGACGCCCGCTCCTGCTAACTGGCTCTGTCGCTTGCACCACAACCTGCCAACACCGCATCGAGCACCGCCTCGCCCTTCACCATAAGCCTTGGTCTCACCGATGCCGTCTGGACGATCATCACCGAGCCGCTGCCTGCACCGCATCGTGAGGACACCACACCCTGCACCGCTTCCATTTTGCAAGACAACCGCAACGGTTGCCCCGACCGGCTTGCACCCACATGCCAGCCGCAAAGAGAAAGGTACTGTTCACGAGTCTGTCCACGCTTTAGCTGGCCCGTACCAATGTGGTCAGCTGGAACTGTTAGAGTCTGTTGTGTTCAGCATCGCGGTAGCCCCGGGCGGAGCTACCAACTCGGAAGATCTGTGTTTTTGAGATATTTGGGCAATTTTAAGGATATTTTGCAAAGTATATATTTTTACGTACTGTATGTTGAATTCTTACTGTTTTGGTCTTGTTTTAGATGTATAAAAATATTGGATATTTTTCTAAACTGGTGTGGTGTCCTTTTGTAGTGTTTTCACTGTATTACTGTTGGTTATGTGCAAATGCTTTACACTCTGCCTTCGAGATAAGCCTGACTGCTCGTGCAAAGCTACCAAGGGGGTGAGAATGGGTTATTTTAGGAGTGTACCTCCCTTACCCTGTCTAGGAAGAAGGGTCCCTACTTGGACAAAGGTGCAAACCATTGCCAACTAGAGACCCCCATTTCTAACAGCACCCTTAAAGATATGAAGTGGAGATGCAGCTGCCATAGGAGTTTAAAAAGTTGATTGTGATTCGGATCTCTACTTTGGGTGACATGATTTCGGGTCTGACCCTCAAATTTTTCTGAGACCTCCAGAAGGAATATGACCTCCATGAGAGGGAATTCTTTTGGTATTTACAACTATGTCATGCCCTGTCTGGGTAGATCTTGGGACTGGAGGATTTTCCAGACTTCAACCCCCCTACATGCAAAATTGTTCCAGGGTGAACTACTGGGGTCCCACAAAATATGGCAAACCTATCGCTCCCTGGGAATTAATATGCAGGTCTCTTTACTCTGGACGGGGTATTACAGCTGAGACTGCCTAGACACCCCAAATTCATTATCCTAAGCATTGCCACTGATTTGATAGCTAACAGATACCAGCAGGCATTGTTGTGGTTGGGGCTGGTCGTGGCAAAGTGGATATTGCATGTGCATGGGAAAACACTATGGCCCCATCATTGGGGGAATGAACTGTGTTAGATCACTGCATGAGCAGGGAAAACCCCATATAAGAAGCAAGAGGCTGTCAAAAGAAGTACTCTAAGATATGGATAGATTGGTGCCAATACAAAGGGGATGGTACTAGATCCGGTGGATATTCTGATTGAATAAGAGGTTAGGAAAAATGGCCCAGCCTGATGTGCATTGCGATTTGGGCAACTTGACTAATTGTAGACCTGCTGGCATGTGTCTCCCTGCTGGAGGGAGGAACTGGAACAGTGGGGGGTGGCTAGCGCATGGATGGAGGACGAGGTGGTGTGTTCCTATTTGTATTTTCTGTTTTAGAATTTGGGTTGAATTATATTTTAATAGTGTACTTTGCTTACACTATGGAGGGAAGACCATCAATAAAAATGTGCTGTCTAAAACCAGAATGGTACTGCTCATTCAGCTAACTGTAGTGGCAACGTTATCATACAAGCCATTTCACAGGTCCAGAGTTACTCCAAAACAGGCAGATCCATCGGTTCGCCTACAGTTGACTGATCTAAGTCACAGTGGTCAGTGGCAGCAGCATACTTTTGTCACACCTCCAGCAGAAACAGCAGTGTGGAACTGCCTATCTGGTCTGTCATTGTCATGACATATTTGGAAAAATATTTCAAATCCAACCATCATAAATAGAATCTCTCAATTAACATTGTATGCAGCCATGTGTTTTTTCAACTGAATTCTGGTACTTGAAGATTTTGTTTCCAGTTGTGAATGCTGGACTACAAACACTAAAATGCAACAAAAAAAACTCTCTTAACAAGCTACCCATGCCAGACATGAAATAATTCAGGATCAATGCATCTCTGTATAAACGTGGAACAGGGCTAATGTGAGAAAATTCCCAACATGCAGTCGCGGCTGGCATGGCCCACGGGTGGGGGGGGGGTGCAGGGATGCGGGCGAGTGGTCGCGAGGGAAGGGGGGTTGCGCGATGAGGAGGGGTTTTAGATAATAATATATTTTTTTTTAAACACACCTTCCCTGGGTCCCGCGTCTTCTGCTCGGTCGGCTCCTGCTTTCCTACCTCCGCAGGAACAGGAAGCAGGCAGCCTCCCTCCCCTAAGTCAATCACAATGCTGCAATGGCAGGTTTGTTATTGGTTGGGACGCCGACCCCACAGGCGTCTATGGGGAGGCCATTTTCTCCATGTAGGCAGGGAGAGTGCGCATGACTGGTTTGGTCGGTCCCAGAGGGCCGACCAAACAGTCGCGGCCCGCAACATTGGGCTAGCCACTCATCCCCTGCCCTCGAGCAAGACCGCCCACCCACCCGCCCCCAACCAAACCCTTCTCCTTTCTCGCATTGCGAGAAGCAGAACCATAAAATGGTATTTATAATACCATTTTATGGTTCTGCTTCTCGCACTGCGAGAAAGCAGTGGGGCGACGCTCCTCCGCCAACATGGAGGGGCCACCCCTGCCAACATATGTATTGATATTTCCTTAGTGCTGCCCTAATCGACTTGGTGGTCAGTAGAAGTAGGGGGCGAGGGCGCTCTACATGAAACTACATTAGAGACAGGGAAAGGTTCAATTGTGTAGTACGAGTGGTTGCACGGGCAGTAGCAGACGTTGTAGGAACCATTTTTATTTTTCTAAAGGAAAGCACTGACTGGGCAATTCGGCTGTGTTATTGCACCCTCGTGTGCTCTCTTTGATGGTGCCATAAGGCAACTGCCTCTGACCGCCTCAAACGGCCACCCTGGTATTGGGGAATTACCATCCTTTAGTTGTAAATAAGGGCAACTTCACATGAGTCTAAGGTATAGCTGAGGTGATCTGACCTCAAGTAGTTCGTGAACGAGTTGGCCTTAGAAGGTTTACTTGTTGTAGGCTTTTAAAACACATACACATCCGGTCAGGATAAAGATAATGCATCGAATTTCTTAGCCCAGATTTAAATGTAAAACAGAATTCTGCATTATGCTAAATCTCCACTTTTAAGGAGGCGCGTAGGCAGGTGCATTACAGCAGAGGAGGAGAATGCCTTAGCAGACTACCGTGCACATCCCTATGCGTATCATTAACTTTATTTTAAAGATTATCTGGGCCATTTAAAATAACTGCACAGACAAAACACCATAAAAACGCCGAGTTCAATAGGAAAATAAAACTCTGTCAGAAATGCCTGCACGTGAAATGTTTTCGAGATGATAAAAGCAAGTTAAACCATAAAAGAGGGGCCTTGGCTAGGGAGATTATCTTTCGTGTTTTACAGAGCTTGCTTGCTGCAGATTGGATTTTTCTTTTTATTTCGTTTGATTTACTCAAAACTATATGTGTGAAATGGTTTTGAACAAGGCAACATTTTGAGAATAGTTTGCCATTCACGAATGCATAATACAGGCCAAATATCATTATTTGTAAATCCGCAGTTGGGCCTATAAGAATAATAAAAATCAGCCTTCTTGTGATTTTATGTTTGCTTTCTTTTGAGTTTATTATTTAAATCATACTTTAGTTAGTTGTGTGTTATTGTTTGTTTTGTTTTTCATAATAAGAGCTTGTTCTTAAAGGTGTAGGGCTCTTTAGTCTCAATGCGGTAAAAGTCAGCAATGTGACTGTTGTAGCGTCCACCCCAGCCAGGGTACCCACCAATGACTACACCACACACGGAGCTTGATATCACACGTCTTTATTCTTCTGCGTGTAACTAAAACTCATCATTCTAAACCAAGCTTTCATTGCATTCCGCTCTAACAGCGAGGTCACAGCTCTAGGGCAGCGTCTGGTAGGAACCAAAAGGGTTCGGTCATAAAACTTGTAAGACACTACGGGGCTTATTTACAAGCCCCTTCCGCTGCCAGTGCGTCACTTTTAATATGTGAAAAAGTGGAGTACCAGCGGTGCAAGGGGCTTGTAAATAAGCCTACATCTCCCCCACTGTTAAATAATTTTACATTTTTTTCTTTACAGCATAAATGCACATACTTTTACATCTCTTCAGTTAGCCTTTTGGGTGCTTTATTCAGATTAACTGATCTGGTTACTAGAAGCTGGGAGCTGTTGCCCTCAGTGTCCAAGATCTTCAAAGACTGTGAAGAAACAAAAACATTCATTGTTTTTTGCAGACTTGGGGGCCGATTCCGATCTCGGCCGGTAGGGCTCCGAATCGGATTCGGCTTAACCGGATCCGATTCGGAGCCCTATTTCCCGACCGAACCGTACGCGCGTCCGGGCGAGCGAGTACGATGCGTATTCGCCGACCGACTCGTCCGGGCATCCCGACTGCTCCGACCGACTCGTTCCCGGGTCCAACCGCACCGACCGACTCGCTTGGACTCGACTCGCACCGTGCAATGGAGACGTTCCCCGGCCGGGTAAGTACGATGCGCGCCGCGAGCAGTCCGACCGAGCCGCGCACTCCGGCTCGAAAGAGCTGTCGGAGCCGTACTTTGGGGGTCCGTGTCGGACCCCCCTGTACGCGTAGCCGTGCGAGTCGCACACAGGGGGGACCCATGGCTCCCCCCTACCTGTGCGTGTACGGCGCGAATCGCTTCGCCGCGTACACGCTGTAGGGGGCGCACTTGTCCGCATCGCACCCATTGAGGCAATGGGAGCCCGCGTACGCGTTGTACGACAGGCTCCCATTGACTTCAATGGGAGTCCGACCGACTCGAGTCCGATGGCATACGTGCGCATCGTACTCGTTCGGTCGGACTGCACGGGTCCGACTCGGTCGGAAATCTCTCCGGGTCCGGCTCGGTCGGAGAGATTTCCGGCCCGAATCGGAATCGGCCCCTTGGTCTTTAGTTCACCACTTTGAACAGGAAACCAATGAGTTAAATGCCTAAAGTGAGAAGAGTCTCACTGCTTTCTCGTTGGTTAGTCCATTGAGGTAACTTGATTGTCATTGCTCTCCAGAACATCAAAGTGGCAGGACTTTTGCCGGTGGTCGAAAGCTCGTAATGTAAAATTCAGTACAGTTTTCAACTTGAGCCCTTCTAGAGTTGCATGCTGTACCACTTCCTTTAATGTACTCATAAAATGCTTGACAAGTCCGTTGGCCTGCAGCCACAAAGGTGTACTCTTCTGATGCTTTATGTTCTGATGCTGTGGAAAATCCTCAAATTCCCAACTATTAAAGGGTGGCCCATAATCAGACTTCACAATGGCTGGAATTCCCTATGTCACGAAGATGTTATTGAGTTTCTCAATGACTCGTTCATGAGTAGTGGACGAAAGATCTTCTATGAGCAGGAAGCGTAAATATTCATCCACAGATATTAGCCAATGATCTCCGTTATCATGTGGACCAAAGAAACTGATGGCTATTCTCTCTCAAGCATGCTTAGGGAGCTCTAACATACTCAAAGTATGTTGAGTCACATTTGTAGCTAAGCAGTTGAATAGGTGACAAACCTTGAGTTCCTTTTCGGTTCGTTCATCTAGGCATTGGAACCAAACTCGATCTTGCAGAGTTCTCTTTGTGGCAACGATACCATGATGTCCTTTGTGAGCCACTTCAATCATTTTCTGTCACCGCCTCATCAGAATCAGGATTCTTGATCCTCGTAGTAGGACTCTTTATTGAATTATGTACAGTTCATCTTTAATGTTCTTGTATTTTTGATATTCACCATCATTGGTGAGGGGTCGAGTGTGTCGGTTGAATGACTGATTTTCTAATTGTAATTATCTCTTTCAATTTCAGCATTGCCACTATCATGCATTGTGGAGGTGATGATCTGGGCCAACGATATGGCAGGTGGTGTATTTGCTTGGACAATGAAATTGATATAGGCCTCAGCCGTCTTGGATGGAGTACCTTGACTTTGAATAGGTACTCTGGAAAAGTAGTCAGCAGGATTCCGATCCTTTCCTGGATGATGCACAATGGTATACTTGTACTCTTGCAATTGTAATACCCATCTTTCAATGCAAGGAGGCATCTTGGCTTTTAAATTGCCAAAGATAGTCAGTAAAGCTTGATGATCAGTTACCATTATAAAAGGTTTGCCATGCAGGAACACATGGAAGTATTTACAAGCCCATACCACCGCTAAACTCTCTTTCTCAGGTTGTGAGTAAGCACGTTCTGTCTGGGACAAACTTCATATACCACACTATGCTTTCGGGCACTTGGACGTCCACTGCGCTGTGCAAGATTATCGCCTAACCCAACAACGCTGGGATCAACAACAACCTCTGTATGAACCTCTGGATTGAAGTAGGCCATTTTAGCAGCACTTTCAATGGCTTGTTTAATCTTCTTAAAACTTTTTGTGCATCTTTGCGACCTCTCAAATGAAACAGTTTTCTTCATCAACTCTCGTAATGGAGCACCTACAGTAGCAAAGTTTCTTATGTATCGTGAACAGTAACTGGCCATGCTAAGAAAGGAACATAGCATAGAAACATCTTTTGGAGGATCAGCACTTGGTAGTGCTTGTACTTTTACAGGATCAGGTGTCATGACCCCATCTGAAAAGATATAGTCAAAGAATGTAAACTTTGTTTTGTAGAACTCACATTTGTCTGCATTTAATGCCAAACATGCATGTGTAAGTTAACAACAGACTTGTGTGCAAGCTGTATCGTGCGTCTTCTGTTTAGCTCCGAAAACCAATATGTCATTGCTATAATTGAATGCATTTACAACAAGCTGTATGATACGTCAAATGACATCTTGGACAATTTCTGCAGCCGATGACACATCAAAATTAATTCTCTTGTAACGAAACAGACCAACATGTGTAGAAAATGTCATAATGTACCTGTAATCTTTTTGGAGTTCCAACTGATAACCTTTATTTAAATCAAGGCAAGAAAACACTTTTGCAACATTTAGCTGGTGTTATCATGTCAGCAATATGTGGACTTGGATGTTGTTCTCTTTCAATTGCTTTTTTTCCTGATGCATGTCAAACCATATGCGTACAGCTCCTTCACTGTCCTTTTTGGGCACTACCACTATGGGAGAAACTCATGTCGTCGGACCAGTAGAACTCATAATTTCTGCTTAAATAATGAGTTAAGTTCTTTTTCAACAGCTTCTTTTTTTCAAATTTTATTTTTTTGTTGAGCAGGAAGAACAGACAAGTCATATAAATACTTCATACATAGATAATCAGAATATAGGTACAGGGTGGATAAAAACCCTACATAATAAATAAACGTGTAGTTCATCCAGCAGTAAATACCCTAAACTTACATTTCATATACAGCAGAAATTCATACATAGAAAATCAAAATATAGGTACAGGGTGGATAAAAGCGCTACATTGTAAATAATTGTGTAGTTCATCCAGCATTAAATACCATCAACACATATTTCATGTACAACCCCTGTACTACACTAAGAATTGTATACAATAAAAATAAATATGATCATATCTATTACTAAAATCTATACAGCATCATTGCCCTTTTTCTTTTTTTTTTTACCAAAGTTTGAGATTTCCCATATTAAATTTGCGTAAGCGACCAGAGAGTAGTCCACCCACGTAGCCCTGAATCTGCGGAGTGCCCCTACCCTCTTTGCACATGCCTCTTCAAACTGATAGGTCTGATCAAACTTAGAGAGCCACTGACCTGTTGTCGGTACCTTCGATGAGCTCCAATTCTGCAACACCAAGGAACTGGCTACCGCTATTGCGATAAAAATAAAGTATTGGTGATATTTTGTCAGCTGAAATCCTGCCTGACAGAACACAAATAGGGCCATCGACGTTGATGGAAGAATGACCCTTGACATGCAATGACTGATAAACCCAAAAACCTCCTCCCATAAGTGCTGTAGACTAGGGCATGTAAAGAATATTTGTCCCCACTCTCCCGCCCCCTCCATCCTACATCTAAAACACTGATTCGGAGTAGATGGAAACAATTTATGCAATCTAAGAGGAGGATACAATGGCAGCCATTTAGGTAGGAAAGTCATTCTCTGGAAATTGGCTGCTCTCAAGGCTTTGTGACCAAAGTCACTCATTTGCTGCCATTCCTTACTGTTAAACCGACAGCCTGTTTCCCACAAAACAAATTTGGAGCGTCTCCTCAATAAGCTTATTATTCGCACCCTGACGTAGTAGCCGGTACCAATTTCCTATACCACACAATTTCCTCTAATTTAACCCTCTTAGTATTACTTTTACCGCATCATTAATCATTGTATAATAATTTTTAAGAAAGCCTGAAATTTGCATGAAGCTGAACCATAAGCCTAACTTCGAGAACCGTAGACTATTATATGACTTCAGCACCCTCTTGTGTAAGCTGTAAGCCCCACATCTCACAGTCTTGAAGAAAGGTATATGCATGGAATACTGTAACATTATATGCTTTATAGAAACGCTGGGTACGAATTGCCGTTATGACCTTATAACTGGTAAATGGGTTGCGCTTTCTTTTAACATATCGATACCAAAGGGGATGATGGACGGAGCGTTTGAGCTAATCAAACACTCACCCCCAGTCAACTGATCTGGGTTTAATCCATCATCATTCTTTAGCTCACTCCACCACCCCAGTTCAGACATGGCCATATGCAAATCAGTCTGACCCTGTGCCTCATGGGAACAGTCCAGCCCGAACTGCCAAGCCATGTCTTCCCTGGACCGGAAACAAGCATCCTGGGACCGGTTTCTGGCTATTCAGCCGTCATCAGCCAGGCTAGCTTGAATCCAGTGGCAAAGTGAGCAAGGGACCCACGTCTGGGCATACCCTGCCAACTTAGAGCGAACAAAGCGATACCAAAGGGAATGATGGACGGAGCGTTTGAGCTAATCAAACACTCACCCCCAGTCAACTGATCTGGGTTTAATCCATCATCATCATCATTCTTTAGCTCACTCCACCACCCCAGTTCAGACATGGCCATATGCAAATCTGTCTGACCCTGTGCCTCATGGGAACAGTCCAGCCCAAACTGCCAAGCCATGTTTTCCCTGGACCGGAAACAAGCATCCTGGGACCGGTTTCTGGCTATTCAGCCGTCATCAGCCAGGCTAGCTTGAATCCAGTGGCAAAGTGAGCAAGGGACCCATGTCTGGGCATACCCTGCCAACTTAGGGTGAACAAAGCGATACCAAAGGGGATGATGGACGGAGCGTTTGAGCTAATCAAACACTCACCCCCAGTCAACTGATCTGGGTTTAATCCATCATCATTCTTTAGCTCACTCCACCACCCCAGTTCAGACACGGCCATATGCAAATCAGTCTGACCCTGTGCCTCATGGGAACAGTCCAGCCCGAACTGCCAAGCCATGTCTTCCCTGGACCGGAAACAAGCATCCTGGGACCGGTCTCTGGCTATTCAGCCGTCATCAGCCAGGCTATCTTGAATCCAGTGGCAAAGTGAGCAAGGGACCCACGTCTGGGCATACCCTGCCAACTTAGGGTGAACAAAGCGATACCAAAGGGGATGATGGACGGATTTGCATATGGCCATGTCTGAACTGGGGTGGTGGAGTGAGCTAAAGAATGATGATGGATTAAACCCAGATCAGTTGACTGGGGGTGAGTGTTTGATTTGCTCTAGCGCTCCGTCCATCATCCCCTTTGGTATCGCTTTGTTCGCCCTAAGTTGGCAGGGTATGCCCAGACGTGGGTCCCTTGCTCACTTTGCCACTGGATTCAAGATAGCCTGGCTGATGAGGGTTTTGAACTCGAAACCGGTCCCAGGATGCTTGTTTCCGGTCCAGGGAAGACATGGCTTGGCAGTTCGGGCTGGACTGTTCCCATGAGGCACAGGGTCAGACTGATTTGCATACGGCCACGTCTGAACTGGGGTGGTGGAGTGAGCTAAAGAATGATGATGGATTCAACCCAGATCAGTTGACTGGGGGTGAGTGTTTGATTTGCTCTAGCGCTCCTTCCATCATCCCCTTTGGTATCACTTTGTGCGCCCTAAGTTGGCAGGGTATGCCCAGACGTGGGTCCCTTGCTCACTTTGCCACTGGATTCAAGATAGCCTGGCTGATGAGGGTTTTGAACCCGAAACCGGTCCCAGGATGCTTGTTTCCGGTCCAGGAAAGACATGGCTTGGCAGTTCGGGCTGGACTGTTCCCATGAGGCACAGGGTCAGACTGATTTGCATATGGCCATGTCTGAACTGGGGTGGTGGAGTGAGCTAAAGAATGATGATGGATTAAACCCAGATCAGTTGACTGGGGGTGAGTGTTTGATTTGCTCTAGCGCTCCGTCCATCATCCCCTTTGGTATCGCTTTGTTCGCCCTAAGTTGGCAGGGTATGCCCAGACGTGGGTCCCTTGCTCACTTTGCCACTGGATTCAAGATAGCCTGGCTGATGAGGGTTTTGAACCCGAAACCTGTCCCAGGATGCTTGTTTCCGGTCCAGGGAAGACATGGCTTGGCAGTTCGGGCTGGACTGTTCCCATGAGGCACAGGGTCAGACTGATTTGCATATGGCCATGTCTGAACTGGGCTGGTGGAGTGAGATAAAGAATGATGATGGATTAAACCCAGATCAGTTGACTGGGGGTGAGTGTTTGATTTGCTCTAGCGCTCCGTCCATCATCCCCTTTGGTATCGCTTTGTTCGCCCTAAGTTGGCAGGGTATGCCCAGACGTGGGTCCCTTGCTCACTTTGCCACTGGATTCAAGATAGCCTGGCTGATGAGGGTTTTGAACCCGAAACCGGTCCCAGGATGCTTGTTTCCGGTCCAGGGAAGACATGGCTTGGCAGTTCGGGCTGGACTGTTCCCATGAGGCACAGGGTCAGACTGATTTGCATATGGCCATGTCTGAACTGGGGTGGTGGAGTGAGCTAAAGAATGATGATGGATTAAACCCAGATCAGTTGACTGGGGGTGAGTGTTTGATTTGCTCTAGCGCTCCGTCCATCATCCCCTTTGGTATCGCTTTGTTCGCCCTAAGTTGACAGGGTATGCCCAGACGTGGGTCCCTTGCTCACTTTGCCACTGGATTCAAGATAGCCTGGCTGATGAGGGTTTTGAACCCGAAACCGGTCCCAGGATGCATGTTTCCGGTCCAGGGAAGACATGGCTTGGCAGTTCGGGCTGGACTGTTCCCATGAGGCACAGGGTCAGACTGAATTGCATATGGCCATGTCTGAACTGGGGTGGTGGAGTGAGCTAAAGAATGATGATGGATTAAACCCAGATCAGTTGACTGGGGGTGAGTGTTTGATTTGCTCTAGCGCTCCGTCCATCATCCCCTTTGGTATCGCTTTGTTCGCCCTAAGTTGGCAGGGTATGCCCAGACTTGGGTCCCTTGCTCACTTTGCCACTGGATTCAAGATAGCCTGGCTGATGAGGGTTTTGAACCCGAAACCGGTCCCAGGATGTTTGTTTCCGGTCCAGGGAAGACATGGCTTGGCAGTTCAGGCTGGACTGTTCCCATGAGGCACAGGGTCAGACTGATTTGCATATGGCCATGTCTGAACTGGGGTGGTGGAGTGAGCTAAAGAATGATGATGGATTAAACCCAGTTCAGTTGACTGGGGGTGAGTGTTTGATTTGCTCTAGCGCTCCGTCCATCATCCCCTTTGGTATCGCCTTCTTTTAACGTATGGCTGATGAAAAAATTATCATATTTCGAAGAGGGTGCTGCTAATTGTACTGTCTGACTAATTAAAGCGGCTTGATAGTAAGTGGAAAAATGGGGTAGTGCCTACCCCCCCACTCTGTGTTTAATTGAAGAATAGAAAGTTTTACCCAAGCTTGTTTCTTTGCCCATACAAATTCCTGAAAAAATGTATCCAACTCCTTAAAATATGAGAATAGTACTTTCAGAGAGAGGTTTAAAAAAAAGAATACAAACAAAGGGTGTAATGACATTTTAATTAGTGAAACTCAACCCACTAATGTCAGGGGTAGTAACGACCTGCTCTCTAAGAGCCTTTTTGTCTTCATAAGAGTATTTCCATAATTTAACTGAAATAGTTGAGAAAAATCAGCTGTTACATATAACCATAGGTATCTTATGGGTCATTGTGGCAAAATTTGCAGCCCTGCTGGCAGTTGAGCCTCTGTAAAGTTAAACAGCAGTAGCTCTTTTTTAGCCTGGTTAATTTTGTACCCACCCAAGGCTGTAAACGCCTGGATTTCCTTCAACACAGCATGAATATTTGCCTTTTCCGCCTTCAGATATAAGATCATATCATCGGCAAAAAGTTTAATTTTTGTCATCCCTGTTATAGGGGCCAAAATTGATGAATTAGAGTGAATTTTTACTGCAAGTGGCTCAATGAAGAGAGAGAATAAGAGTGGAGATAGGGGGCAACCCTGTCGGGTGCCACACCTAATCGCCACCTCTCCCACCTGTTCCGCATTAATAATTATCTTTGCTACTGCCCCTTTCCCTTAACATTGCTATCAAGCGGGGTGGAAAACCAAACTTTCCTAAAATAAAAAAAAAGAGCCTGCTAGTCGACAAGATCGAATGATTTTTCCGCGTCCATCATTAGAATTGCAGCTTTATCCTTATTAATAGAAAAATAATCAATCGCCTGACTCCAAAAAAGTATTAGCTGCCATTGATATACCTGGGAGGAATCCTGTTTGGTCTGCATGAACCACTTGTTGCGCACACGTAGCAATCCTATTCGCCCAAATTTTCATAGAGAGATTGAAATCTGCATTTAATAAACTTATCAGGAATCAGGGTCATTTAGATCTTGATGTTTTTTGAGAATGGTGATCACAACTGACTCCTTGAATCTATTTGAGATGGGAATCCCTTCCATTATTTGATTAAACAAGAATATTAAAAATGGGAGGAGCTCGTCTAAAAACATCTGGTATACTTCAACCGGGATTTCATCATTTCCACTTGCCTTAGCGGTAGCCATATCTTTTAGTATTTCAGTTAGTTCTGTTAGTTCAATAGATTTATTCAAGGCTACAGTATTAGCCCTAGTAATTTTAGGTAACTGAAATATGGCGAAGTATCTTTCTAAATCCTGTGCATTTACTATCTGCGCTTCAGCAGAGATTTGTTTAAAATCGGATAAGAATATTTCTGCTATTCTATCTTTATCTCCTACCAAAGTTGCAAGTGCTGGTGTCTCTTATTTGGGAGATTAATTGCCTACTCTGCTGTGTTTTAGTAGACTGTGCTAAGTATTTGCCTAAAAGCTGACTTTCTTCGTAAACTTTCTGTTGGAATGCCTTACTCTCAGTAATCTCTTCTAAAATAAAAAAATTCTTAGTAAAATTTTCGCACTTATCAATTCTTGCTGGAGTGTCTTCTCATTATGGTCTCTTTAGCGCACAGAGTTAAGTTTAGCCCTAGCCTGATCCACTTCTTTTTGTAGTATTTCTATCTTCCCTGCCCTCTGCTTATATGTGTTAGCTTTATACGAAATAGCCTGAACCCGAAAAGAGGCCTTAAAAGCTTCCCACACCATAAAGCCTGGGGCTGTATTAATATTCTCCTTAAAAAATAGTTGTATAAATGTATGAGTTTCTTTGATCCACACTACATCTGTAAGCAGCTTTAACAAAATGCCATCTGATATTATTTCTCCTAGAGGCACCTAAATGTATAACCAGAACCAGGGAGGCTATAGAGTGGTCCTAGAAGGAGTTAGTAAAAATCTCAGACCCACCTCTTTCTAATTGCTTGTTTATTAAAAAGAAGCCGAGTCGTGAAGCTGCTTTAAACCTTGCAGAATAACATGTAAACTGATTAAGGCCTGAGTGATCTACCCGCCAACCCGCCAAGATCTATTAGGGCAAAATCTTCCTTCATAGTTTTTAGCAATTTCGCGGTCTTTGGTTTTAGCTGTTGTTTAGCCTTATTTGAGGTATCTAGACCTAGATCTTGAAAAAGTTAAAATCCCCCTCCCCCCCATAACTATGGGACAACGGGCATCTATTAGCATATCATATTTCTGTTTTAGAGCATTGGTGTCATCAAAAATTGCCCCATAATAATTCAAAAAAATAAGACAGGCCCCAGCAACTACCACCTCAATCCAGATCCATCTCACTGCATTGTCCCGGATCACTTCTCTCACCACCCAGTCCAGTGTAGTTGAAAAAAGAATACCGAACCCCGAGCCGCCCTATTGGCTGAAGCGAATTGCACTTGTGAATATTTCCTGGCAGCGACAGATTGGGGGTATTGGACTTAAGATGCGTTTCTTGCAAGAAAATTACCTCCAGAGAAAAGGAGCCCAGCCATTTTAACACTGCCCCCCTTTTATTTGGATTTAAAAGACCATTTACATTACAGGAGATTGTCTTGATCTTTTGAGACATTCTTCGACTTTGGCCATATCACCATTACTTATATACAAGATACTTGTTCCGTACTTATCTTTATTATTTCCCGCTTCATATAGCCTTGCTTGATGGAATTGGTTCATACCCCTTCTTGCCATATTTACCACCACTACCACCTCACCCCCTTCTCTCATTGCTGATTTTTAACTGCCTAACCCTACAACCCCACCCCCCTTTCCCCCCCACCCATATCCCAGCCGAAGAAGGGAATGGCCCTTGACTCCCTTCCTTAGCCCAACCATCGATTGGCGCCGCGACCGGGTGTCTAGCCACACACTTATACTCCCTCCCCCTCCGTGATATATAAACACCCCCTTCACAACCACCCAAAACTCACAATAAAGTGCTAGAAACATAAATAAAATAGTACTTGTGCTACTTATACCTGTACCGGCTGGCAATGGCCATCTGTGCCATAGCTTATATGATAAACCACCTGTTTTTATTGACTAAATTAGATATGAACCCTCTTAAAATGTTAAGAATGGCAGGGTCGTAAAAAAACATTCTAAGGTGCTCTTTACATTGGGCCTGGCCCAGATTAACCACACCTTAAGTAACCCGTATAACAAAGGAACCATTCTCAGAACAAATGTGTCTAATAACCTACCAGCAGAACAAAAGTGCATTGTGCAAAGTGCATAAACTTCTAAGCCTTTAAACCTGCAATACATTCATAATAATCTGTAAACTAACCATAAAGTAGGATTATTACAAGGCTATCCATTGTAAATATATAGGTAAAAAAATGCTAATATATAAAAAAGAAAAGTGCAAAGTGTAAAGAGAATACAGCATATAAAGTGTAAAAGTACAAGAAATTCGGGCTAATAATTGTTTTCCATCGTACATTAATAGAATAGGCTTAATGTGCTTGAACTAAACTCTAAATTCCTATAACTGATTTCATCATAGAACATAATGAGCTACCTATCTCCCTAGTCCATAGCAATAGCCAAAACATCTACGGCCTGTCTCCTTCATCAGACTACCCCAACCCTGGAAGATCCTAGTTTTCATTTGCTTGAGTTGCCTTTTGTAATACAGCATGAGCTGCTTCCTCAAGGGTAGAGCATAAATAAAATTGGTCTTTAAATAACATTTTCAATTTAGACTGTTGAACAATAGAAGCCTGTGCTCCTTTGCTCATAAACTGACCAATCAACTGGACAAACTCTCTTGGCCGACATGCTGCAAGTGCCGACATATCAGAAAAAACTCTTACCCTGGACCCATCAGATAGCACAATATCCTTCTTTTGGATTGGATTACTTAGAATACCTTCTCTTATACGGAAGTCTAAGAAGTTTACAATCATTGTCCTTGGGTACTTAGACCCCGCTAATCTCTGTGTAGGAACCCTACGTGCCCTCATTATGGTAAGGTCCTCCGGTGGATTCTCAAGTATATGTTCTTTAATCATCTTTTCCATATATAACAAAGGATTGGACTGGCCATTTAAACGTTCACTGTCCTCCGGGGTCCCTATAAAGCGCAGGTTTGGTCGCCTCGCATAGTTCTCCATTTCGTCCATTTTCAATTGTGAGGTCTGCAGTTTTTACTTCAGAGTAGCAATATCGCTGTCGCATCTCAGAGAGTGATCCTCAATATCTGACACTCGTTGCTCCAGTTCTTTCATTCGCTCTGAGATTTGTTGTACCATACCCTCAATTTTATCTAGCATTTGGTGAACTAAGGCAAGTTCCTGAGCCTGGGACATTTTACACTCTCGTATCTCCACTAGGATAGTCTCAAAGAACTGTTGGATTTGGCGCATCGAGGACTGACTATCCCTTTTCCTGGATTGCCCAGACCGACATCGGAGATTTGTCTTTCTCCCGGCTACGGCATCCAAACAGCCTTGCGGCTCCTAATTCAGGACCAGCGTTTCTCACCTGGAAGCTGTTCTCGCTGCCTCAATGTGCGTGCAGCCTGAATAGAGGGGATGGAGCTGAGCATGTGTTCAGCAGCGGGGCATCTGGCTCACCCTAGCTGCCTTCTCCCAAAGCTGGGGACGATCATAGACTTTTGTGAGAAGACGGCGAGGGTGAGCGAACGTAGCATAGGAACATCTTGCGGAGGATCAGCACTAGGTAGTGCTTGTATTTTTACAGGATCAGGTGTCATGACCCCATCTGAAAAGATATAGCCAAATAATGTAAAGTTTGTTTTGTCGATCTCACATTTGTCTGCATTTAATGCCAAACATGCATGTGTAAGTTAACAACATACTTGTGTGTGAGCTGTATTGTGCTTCTTCTGTTTAGCTCCGAAAACCAATATGTCATTGCTATAATTGAATGCATTTACAACAAGCTGTATGATATGAATGACATCTTGGAAAATTTCTGCAGCCGATGACACATCAAAATTAAGTCTATTGTAACGAAACAGACTAACATGTGTAGAAAATGTCATAATGTACCTGCAATCTTTTTTGAGTTCCAACTGATAACCTTTATTTTAATCAAGAAAACACTTTTACAAAATTTAGCTGGGTTATCATGTCAGCAATATGTGGACTTGGATGTTGTTGTCTTTCAATTGCTTTTTTGCCCAATGCATGTCAAACCATATGCGTACAGCTCCTTCAATGTCCGTTTTGGGCACTACCGTTTTTGACCGTTTCCCCAGTGTGTTACTGCTCTGGTCCGGTATTTCCCAAAGCGCAGATTGGGAGATTAATAGATCATCTGCCGAAGAGCCCATTAAGTATAAGTTGAAATCCCCAGATACTATAAAGTGGGTCGCACTCTCTGTTTCCAGCAATCTCGTTAATTCATGCACTAACTTTTTACTACCGTCAACTTTGTTTTTAGGGTGGATATAAGTGTTGATCATAATCACTTCTGTCGCAACATTTTGGATGTTTATAATACATTTGGTTGCATTCATTCCCGAGTCCTTTTTTTCCTCCTCCCACTGTTCGGCTGCTATGTCCAGCAGGGTCCTGGGCTTTCGCCCAAACAGCAGCTCGAAAGGGGAGAACCCAGTGGATCTCTGCTCGTGCGTCCGTAGAGCAAAGAGAACCAGGGGTAACTTCTGGTGCCAGTCCCTCCCTGTTTCAGAGACGACCTTGCGGAGCAGGGTTTTGATCGTTTTGTTGTACCGCTCTACAAGGCCGTCTGTCTGTGGATGATACACTGAGGTCCTAATCCTTTTTATTCCCAGTATCGAACAAATCTGCGCCATCAGGCGGGACATAAAAGGGGTCCCCTGGTCCGTTAGGACCTCGGACGGAAATCCCACTCTTGTAAATAGGGCTACCATGGCTTGTGCTATAACGGGAGTAGTCATGCTTGACAAAGGAAAGGCCTCAGGATAGCGGCTGGCATAGTCCACTATAACCAAGATGTAGCGGTGTCCCCTAGCTGAGGGAGTAAGGGGGCCTACCAGGTCCATCCCAACACGTTTGAAGGGGATATCGATAATCGGTAGGGGTTGTAAGGGGGCTTTTGTGACAACCCCAGGATTTGTGTATTGACAGCGAATACAAGCAGTGCAGTGCTTCGCAACGTCTCTGTATACACCTGGCCAATAGAATTTCCCCAGAAGGTACTTTAGTGTGTTCTCCTTGCCGTAGTGTCCACCCCCTGCTTTGTTGTGGGCCAATAGGAGTACATGCTCCCGAAAGGAGGTTGGTACCACCAATTGTGTTATAGACTGTGGGTCCCCTTTTACAGTTCGATACAACAAACCCCTTTTTACTAGGAAATAAGGTCCTACCTGCTCCGGTGGTTGTTCATGGACCTGTTCCCAGGCGTGTGTGAGAGACCTGTCCTCCCGTTGGGCTGCACGGAAACTACTGGGTTTCGCCCCATCAGGGTCTGCAATGGAAAGAGGAAAAGCAGGACATGACAACAACAAGGAGGTATAGTCCCTTTTTTCTCTTCGTTTCTCCTGCTTACTCTTTTTAGCCCTGATATCTGGTTTCTCTAGTTCAACCTGGCTAAAAGGGGCTTCTTGTAACCAGGCCTGGGTGCTTCGTTTTATTCCCTCCATGTATGACTCGAATTTGGGATGATCCGTCCCTATAATCACCGCCTCTGGTAAGGAGGTCATTACCCCTACCCTTCTCAGGTGAGGGTCATCTTCTACTTCTAACAGAACTTCCGCAACGGGGTACGTCTTGGTGTTCCCGTGCACACATGTTACCCTCACTTGTTCTGCGTCCCTGATCTGGAGAGGGGCAATCAAGGACCTATCCACGACAGTGACATGACACCCGGTATCTAACAATGCTTGCCTTTTCTTGCCGTTGAGTAACACCTCCCTCTTGTACAGGCGAGGACCCGCCCCTGTTACTAGTATCCTACCCCGGGTATATCCCACCTCCATGGGTTCTGCTGCAGGGGTACGGTGAGGACATTGTCTGGCGATATGGCCCCATTCGGCACAATTGAAACATTGGGGGCCCTGTCCGCTTGTGCCTGACGGTGGGACATATGGCCTGAGGACTGGGCGGGGTGGTATCTGGGGTTTGCTTTCTACTCGTAAAGGGGGTCTCGGGGACCGATATGACGGGGATCGTGTCGAGGGAAGAGGGTACTGGGACCGTGTGATACTGGCTCTGAAATCAGGGGCCCGGTGAAAGGCACAAGCGATCTCTACAGCTGATGTGGGAGTGAGGTTCGGGTGTTGCTTCACCCATGACCGAGTACTGAGTGGTAGGGCATCTAAGAACTGTTCCAGATAGACTTTTTCAACAACTTCCTCTACTGTGGACGCATGCGGGGTTAGCCATCTATTGCCGATGTCCCTTATCCGTTAGTATAATGCCCGAGGATTGTCCCCAGCGGACCATTTTTCCTTTCTGAACTTGTTCCTATAGTGTTCTTGATCGAACCAGCCTCTCCAGTATTGCCTTCTTCACATCTTCATATGCTGTTGTCCCAGCGGGATTGGCTGCCTGATAGGCAGCCTGCAGCTCGCCAGAGAGGAGTGGGGCGATGTACTGACCCCACCTCTCTTGGGGCCAAGCTGCCGTGGATGCCACCCGCTCGAAATTCAGAAAGAAGTAACAGGATCGTCCCCTTCCTGATACTTCTGAAGAACTGTTCCGGGGACATTCGGACGTATCCTGAACCTGTTGGTTCATGGTAAGCAGGCTGGCCTGGTCTTTCAGCGCCCCTTGTAGGGCTTCTCTTTCCATCTGTGCCGCCTGCAGCTGCCGTTCGAACACCAACTGTAGGTGCCTTTGTCCTTCGGCCAGTTGTGCAAGGACATCCTCCACAGGCACGGGTTGGGTCATGATGCGACACGCAGGGGTAGGGGAGATATCCCACTTCTGACACCACTTTGTAAGCGGGCCAACGGCCCGGCGAGTGGAAGGAAATACGGGACGCACACAGTAGTAGCTTTTCAGGCTCTTTCTTTTATTATACGGCCGTCTCTTAGGGACACATCCTTTTATCAGTCCCATAGATTGTGAGAAAATGTTCGGAAGGGTAAATAAGGCTGAGTCCAATGGATGGGAAAACAACAACAAAAATAGACAAAAGGTAGGAGGTAGTCTTCTCCTTCTTGACCGTCTTCAGGGGCTCGTTCTGGGGTCTTGCTGCCTCTTACGTCCGGGCGCACCACAAGAAGGGAAAGGGAAAAAAGTATCGGGATTAGTTCAAGGCCTCCTGTTAGGGATCTACGTGCCACCGTCACCATGCGCTGTGTAGGGGAAGGGAACTGAAGAAAACCACCAGGTTACAGGAGATCCGTGACCGGGAAGCGCGTCCAAAACCACACGTGACTAAAACCCCGGAAAACCCCACCACCAAAACGATTCCTTTAACGCTACTTGCCTTGGGCCACGACCCGGGATCAGGGCCGTGGCGTTGGGACCCGGGGCGTCCTCTCCCTTCTCTGGGCCGCCGGGCTTGTCCACAGTGTGCGCTGCAACCGGTGCCTCCAAACTCCCGTCTCCCGCTCCGCTGGGCTCCTCTCTCCGGTTCGCACGCTCTCCACTCTTCGGTGCTTCCTCCGCTGCTCCTCTGCTGGGCTCCTCTCTCTGGTCCGCACGCTCTCCACTCTTCGGTGCTTCCTCCACTGCTCCTCTGCTGGGCTCCTTTCTCACTCCTTCTCGCGCTCCGATCTCCGCCTTCAACTCCGTTCCTCCTCTGCCATTCTCGCCACCAGCACACCTGTAGGAATCCCTGCCCTTTTCTCTGTCCGTCCGTGGCGACGTCCTGACGTCGTCCCTCCCTAGCGCCACTAGACCGCTGGGCACTTCCGGCCGTTCTACAGGGTACCGGCCCGAGTTGATCCTCTTCTGGTCCGGCGCTTCCCCGACATTCTCACACCGACCAAAGACGAAGGCTTCACCAGGACTTTGTCTGATGCTTTTTTGGCCTCATGGCCCCCTTTTCGGCCACAGCCTGCTGCCTTGCCCTGCTGAGGACTTTTCTCCTGCCATTCCAGAGACTAAATCAGAAGGTTAAACCTGGTTTCTGTATCCTACCCATGCTCCAACGCAGTCAGCTGTAAATCCCGCCAAGGTCTGAGTCAAGTGCAACACGATGATGGTGGTTGGTGCTTCATGCTTTTTGGCCCTATTTTCATAAACAACTTTAAAAATTCATATCTCCGATTCCCTTTATTGGAATTTTGTCATTTATAATGCCATTTTGTTCATTAAACTATTTTCTATTTTTATAAATTTTGGTGAGATTTTAATATTGTGTTGTATTTTCGACTTTTTAACTGTTATGGTACTTATAAATGATTTACACATTTTCTTACATCAAGCCTTTCTTATCTGTTCCATAACTATCAGTTGTTGAGCTCAGGTTTAAATTACAAAAATCTTTACTGGATGTATCAAGAATAGTAACATTATTTTTTTTAGTGGACTACCATCCACCACAACTATTAATCCCCTTAAAAAAAACAGAAAGGAAAAAAATAATATTAGATCCACAACTCTTTAACTATTTTGTTGTCATGTGATGTCGACTTTTCATCATACACTCCAAATTTGTCTGAACTAAATGCCTGACACAGCAATCGTAGATGCCAGTTGAGTGTCTAAAAAGATGAAGTGTCATAAAATGCTGGTCAAAGTAGGTGTGTATATCATAGAAAAAAATATCAGGCAAGTCCTTTGCATAATCCCTCAAACATTCACAACTTCCATCTAGTCCCTAGAGCTGAGGATGGTAAACATGTGAAGATGTAGCTTAAGTCACCCCATGGTAACTCTGGTTTTAAGGAGTACAAGCATTTCAAAAGGACAAACATTTGGACAAAATGCATTATCATGTTGCTAACTAACAATACATGCTGGAGAGCAGAAGGAACTATCTACTCAGCCTAGTAATATTAATTTGATTTTCCAAGAAAGGGCATAGGCACATGACTGAGAAAAGGAAATCAATAAAGGCATGACTGGACGTAAAGCAGTTTAGTAGGTAACATAATTTTATGGAGTGCCAGACATTTTGATAATTAGCATATCAGAGGTTCTTTATTCATGTCTTGTTACTCAGGATTGTTATGAGAAGAGAATAGGCATATGGAGTAAACCATATTTTAAGATTATATGGTCTGATATCAAGACTGATTGGTTTTAGACTTGTCCTAACAAGTCTAAAGCTTTGTTTTGAAGTAGATTATTGATCTTTTTGAGATTATAATCCAACTGTTAGTAGTCTTCCTGAAATCTTAAATAATAACTTGGACTTTTCATAGTAATGACAGGGCTTCACGCACATATTCTTGGATCACAGTGAGCGATTCACCTGCAACATATTCAGTCTTCACGATCAGTCTTTACTGGGAAGTTGGCATTTGCCTGCTGAATGAGAAATCAGAACTTTGCTCACTGGAAGTACTGGATGCCACTCATAAAAAAAAGACCCTCACAGTATTTCTGATAAATAAAAGTATATGTACAACAAAGAAATGCTCTTACTTTCATGCTGCTGACCTCAACATCTCACGTGATGATTTGCAGAAAGCCAGAACTCGGATGAGTGCTTTTACATGGTATCACGCTGTTGAGAATACCTCTACAAATTGTGATTTGTTTTCTTCTCATCATGGCTGGTATCTGCCACTTCAGAAAAGATCAGCCTATTATCATGATAAGTTCTTGGCTGAAAACACCCTTCCCAAAACTACATATGCTGCTAATAGATGACATAGCATGACCGGTAGAAGAACATTAACAGTGACTGAAAGAAGATTTAATTTGGGAAGTGGCTTCACAAGTTAGGTGTTCTTCATTTTTGAGGTAGTCGTATTGGGCGGGGTCGGCTTTGGTTTGTGGGTACTGACAAATTCAATCAACTTTGTTTCTGAATTCCTCTTTAATGATAGCTAGAATACAACACCTATGTCAACATTCTTCTTTACCAGGAACTACACATCAACACAAATAATCTAAATGTTTTAGATGTTGTAAATTATGTGGTAGCAAAACATTATTTTTGTATTAGCTTAACAGATGATTCTTTATGTTAAGTATTTATATTTTACAAAACATATTGGGGCCGATTCCGATCTCGGCCGGTAGGGCTCCGAATCGGATTCGGCTTAACCGGATCCGATTCGGAGCCCTATTTCCCGACCGATTCGTACGCGCGTCCGGGCGAGCGAGTACGATGCGAAATCGCCGACCGACTTGTCCGGGCGTCCCGACCGCTCCGACCGACTCGTTCCCGGGTCTAATCGCACCGACCGACTCGCTCGGACTCGACTCGCACCGCGCAATGGAGACGTTCCCCGGCCGGGTAAGTACGATGTGCGCCGCGAGCAGTCCGACCGAGCCGCGCACTCCGGCTCGAAAGAGCAGTCGGAGCCGTACTTTGGGGGTCCGTGTCGGACCCCCTGTATGCGTAGCCGCGCGAGTCGCACACAGGGGGGACCCATGGGTCCCCCCTACCTGTGCATGTACGGCGCGAGTCGCTTCGCCGCATACACGCTGTAGGGGGCGCCCTTGTCCCGCTCGCACCCATTGAGTCAATGGGAGCCCGCGTACGCGTTGTACGACAGGCTCCCATTGACTTCAATGGGAGTCAGACCGACTCGAGTCCGATGGCATACGTGCGCATCGTACTCGTTCGGTCGGGCTGCTAGGGTCCGATTCGGTCGGAAATCTCTCCGGGTCCGGCTCGGTCGGAGAGATTTCTGGCCCGAATCGGAATCGGCCCCATTGTCTTTCTTTTAAAATGTATGAAGGCGTATTGACTATAATTGACTCTGTTATTTAAAATTTCAAACAAATATTTTTTCTAGACTAGACATGCCAACTATCTTAATTTTAGAAAAGTCAATGTTGATGCACACAATGATACATGTATATATAAGAACGAGATTGCATCATTATTATTGTATTCGTCCATCATAACCTCTCCATCAACCCTGACTCAGAAATACGTGGTCAGGCAAGCTCTGAGACCTAGGCCTGAGGTTACTGATTGATAGGTCACAGGTGGGTTGATGTGTAGCTGGCAGATAAACACGCAAACAGGAAACTCAGATCACTCCCACAGATAGGCTCAGCAACACCACAATAGTCCAGTGAGATTGGCCCCAATAAAGCACACATGGCCAGGGGTGTGCGCGCATTCCCAAAAACATCATAAAGTCAGATGGCACATGAAGTTAGGAACACACAGCCTATCAGAACACAACACACACAGTACACACAGCGATCATATGCTCCTCATGCCGGACATCTGGACACATTAACCACTGGCCCTCATTGTGTCCACGCAAGACCGAGGCCTCCCTGCATTTGTTATCAGGGGCCTTATTTATAACTCCAAAAGACAAGACCCACATTCTTTACCAAAAAAGGATCTGTGGAAACAGTTTATGATACACAAAGAAATGTATAAAACCTTGTTCAGATCGATTGTACTTTGAGTTAGTCCTTAGACCCCCTTCTGTAACTATATTCCCTGCTCCAGCGTTTAATTAAACCAACTGTTCCTGTCTTGCCAAACGCCTCTTGTTCTTCGTTTTTTCAAGGTAAATTCATATTCAAGCAACAACTATCACACAACAACATGACATGAAATATATAAAAACATCATGGAAAAATTGATACCCAAGATGTGACTCACTGTGCTTTAAGTGGCAATTATATGGATTACTTTGAACAGAAAAGGTTCAAAATCCTCTTTCAATTATTAGGCCATGGAAAGAAGCACTGCCCTGATTCAGAGCTTCATTTGTACAACGGCGGTGTATTCCTCGCACATGAAACATGTCATAGGCCTTCTGGTGGATGGACAAAATAAAAGTTCCCGGTTATATTTCTTAACTATGAAGTAAATTCAGGTGGACATTTTTTATCTGGTCGAGCTGAGCACTAAGAAGACTGCAGGTGAGGCATGTTCTTTACTTGATGCTTAACCTGTACATAGATCCCAACAGTAGTGTGTCAAGAATGCAAACTAAAAATATTTTCTAATGTTTATAGTAAGTAATTTAAAGCCCCTACCTGACCTTTGACCACTCACTATTTATTATAGACAAAACAGACTGAACACCAGGGTAAAATTGTGTGATTCACATAGTCCCTAATGGACAGGAGCACAGGGGCCCTGGCAGGTACTGCTAATTTAATTTAGTCTTAAGAAATGGATAACTACTAGGACAATGTAACTCTCTCATTAGTAATTGCTAAATAGTACAGATAAATAAGAATAATTATATAGACACAAAAAAGGCTCTGCACTCAAAGGTTCCAATGAGTTACTAAATAATTGGTGTCCACAATTATACCATAGTATTTTTTAAATATACAGTATTGGGTCGAGAAAAACAGCAATAGATACGAATAATGTTAACAATGCATCTCCCAAATAAATCAAGTTGCCAGTCATGTTACTGGAAAAATGTTCTCCTTTTATTCTTTATTCTTATATTCAGGTTTTCAATCATAAAATCACAGCACAGAAATTGATAGCCGACGCGGCGCGTTTCGTTACTCACGGGACTTCTTCAAGGCTAAAAAATACATACAGACAAATTTTAATATACAAACTATACATTTTAAAAACAATAAGTATTTTCAATATATTACAAAAATCATTGAACCAGACTTTCTAGATCATCATCAATATGGATTCTATAAATCCTACACTACAATTTCTGTGCTGTGATTTTATGATTGAAAACCTGAATATAAGAATAAAGAATAAAAGGAGAACATTTTTCCAGTAACACGACTGGCAACTTGATTTATTTGGGAGACGCATTGTTAACATTATTCGTATCTATTGCTGTTTTTCACGACCCAATACTGTATATTTAAAAAAAACTATGGTATAATTGTGGACACCAATTATTTAGTAACTCATTGGAACCTTTGAGTGCTAAGACTTTTTTGTGTCTTGATATGTTTTGGGTTTTTTCCCAATATTGGGGGCGTAGGAAGGTCACGTCCCTGGCTCATTGCACCGCTTTTTGTAATTCAACTACTACCATATTAGACTGACTGGTGCAGGCTCTGTGTGCCTTGACCTTTCTTTGTGGTTTTGTATTAAGAATAATTATATCATTAGTATTTTCCAACACATATGCTGAAAGTACTGATAAATAATAAAATACCATTACGGTAGGAAAAAAGACTATTCCCTACAAATCAAGTAGGCTTCTGCAAGAAGGAGAGAGCTACAGATCCTCATTGGAGGGAGTATTCCAAGCAAATCCAGCAAACAATGTCACCCTTAAACTTAAATTACCAGCATGGACATGGAGAGATTACAGAGAAGCTCATTAGGTAACAGCAAAGGAACTTAATAAATGTATTTTATTTGACTCACATTGCAATTATAACAGGCTTCCCTCTACCAGTTTAAATGAAATTAATACAGGAAAGAATTGATGGAATTGACCACTATCAACTGAACTAAAATACTAATCTTCTTAACTTTACTTGGAAGAGCTTGATTGTGTAGTGGAGGTATGCCGATAGGGTGCAAATTCTGCACCTGAAACACAGGTACCATATGGATTCACCCCTCCAGTGCCATGCAGTTATGAGTTAACCACAAGGAATAGAAAATATCTATGAAGACCCACTTGTCCAAATTGCATTGCACATAGAATTCCCACTTCCATCTGAATTAGCACTCCTATTTACCATGAACTCTCAGCAGGTGGTAAATGGAAGTGGGGGGCATCTAGGGGTTGAGGAGGGCTGGGGAGCAGTATTGGGAGGGTATTAAGTATCCCCTAATAACCTAAGGCAGGGTGTAGGGTGTCAGGGGGGGGAGCTACATGCTCTCCTCTGCCAGAGAAGTGAGTTGGACAGAGACTATAGTGTTCTGGTTGCATTTTGTGTCAAATCATATAAGCTTCCATACTTGGGAGTTCTTAAAGTGATGTAAGAATAGAATGTGGGGAGAGAATGATCCAAGAGAGACAGGAGCTGGATGGATATATTGACTCTCCGTACTTGTATTGTTCCAGGGTCATTTTCTATAAAATGAATTATTCTTGGAACTCATCCTAGTATGTTATCTTTAGATACTATGCTTGTTCCTGCAGCCTCTGCCTGAGCCACATTTGATTTTAATGGCTGGTTAAATCAGGCCCAATGTTCCCAGAAATTAAAGAAGTGGGAATACCAGGCTACCATAAAGATTTCCAATCAAACAGTCACATTACATACATCAGAGGAAAAGAAGAGAAGCCACACAGGATCAGTGATGATCCAGATCTGTCCTCTCTCCTAGTAGTGGACCTATCCAGTGAGAGATTTGAAACTATACTCCTGATGGAAAGTGTATTTGAATTAACCCAAAGCTGTTATGTATGCTCATATATGGCCAACATGAGGAAAAGCTCAACTTCTGCATACGTAAAGAGTACTACAGTTGTTGGTTAAGGTACAGCAACTTCAGATACTCTGTGCTACTAATTTAGGTTATTTAAGAACAATATTACTTAAAAAACACAACATTCTAGTAGAGTAATCTGCTTTTATATTCTGCTCTTAAAATAAAATATAATAGTCCACAACTGTGCTGAGTGAAAATTTGCTCAAGACAGGACCTCCTTTTGATGTTTGAATTGATAAAAGAAAGAAGACTCGCAAGAAGACGGAGACTGCAATGATTTAAGAATATGAGGAGATCAGTCTGTGAGTCAAAACTTAAGTTAGTAGACTATCCAATACATTTTAGCTTCCTTGAGGAGCATAAAGGTTTCTAACAGAGGAATATATGAATAGTAAGAGACTTTTGGCATCTAGTGATCAGATTTTTGTTCGGAGATATAACCACCTTTCCATTTTCAATGGTGGAAAGATGAATTAAGGCATCCTTAATCCATTTTTCAGAGGATCAAATTAAAACCAAATAATTAACATTAAATCTACTCTTCTTATCAAACAAAATTAGATGCAAGATAAAATTGGTTTAATGCTCAACACCACATGCCCCTGTGGTTTTCTGTTGGGGGGAAAATATTGTACACTCTTTAATTCTGTGCTTGGTTCAAGAGATTAAAAATAGTCTAATACTAATTGTACTAAAGGATAATTGCATCTTAAATTACAGATTAGGGGTTCACTACTTATCCCCTAATGAGGTGAAATATTTGTGTAATCTGACAAAGTATTTAAAGACAGCAATAAGGAAAAGGCTGATACATGTAAATTTGCAGAGGACAGTTATGTAAGGTTTCATAAAACATGTGTGTTTTGCTACCCAAAATCAAATCAATTTTAATTAAGAACTAAATTGCCCAGTTGCATTTCTTGGGAGTCTGTATTTAGATTATGGCACCCTCTGGTAATGCGATTTCCGGTATTTTTGAGCTTTATGTATTTATAAATTATGAAGATATTCAATTTTATGGGGCCTGATTCACAGAACTAACTTACGTCAAAAACGTAAACTTACTACCATTTTGGTATTCACAGAATGCACTTACTCATTTTGGTATTCACAGAAGGCACTTACTTACTCATTTTGAATAACTTACTCATTTTGTGTAACTTACTCATTTTGTGTAACTCACTTTGTGTAACTTGCTCATTTTGTGTAACTCATTTTGTGTAACGTACTCATTTTGTGTAACTTACTCATTTTGTGTAACTCATTTTGTGTAATTTACTCATTTTGTGTAACTCATTTTGTGTAACTTACTCATTTTGTGTAACTTACTCATTTTGTGTAACTCATTTTGTGTAACTTACTCATTTTGTGTAACTTACTCATTTTGTGTAACTTATTTTGTGTAACTTACTCATTTTGTGTAACTCATTTTGTGTAACTTACTCATTTTGTGTAACTCATTTTGTGTAACTTACTCATTTTGTGTAACTTACTCATTTTGTGTAACTCATTTTGTGTAACTTACTCATTTTGTGTAACTTACTCATTTTGTGTAACTCATTTTGTGTAACTTACTCATTTTGTGTAACTCATTTTGTGTAACTTACTAATTTTGTGTAACTCATTTTGTGTAACTTACTCATTTTGTGTAACTTACTAATTTTGTGTAACTCATTTTGTGTAACTTACTCATTTTGTGTAACTTACTCATTTTGGTATTCACAGAAGGCACTTACTCATCAATGAGTAAGTGCCTTCTGTGAATACCAAAATGAGTAAGTTACACAAAATGAGTAAGTTACACAAAATGAGTAAGTTACTCAAAATGAGTAAGTAAGTGCCTTCTGTGAATACCAAAATGAGTAAGTGCATTCTGTGAATACCAAAATGGTAGTAAGTTTACGTTTTTGACGTAAGTTAGTTCTGTGAATCAGGCCCATGGTTGTTATTATTGAGTATGATGAATTCACTAGAGACTGTAATAGTTGGGAATGTATTACCGACTTACCTATTTCTTATTCTAAATTTGGAATTAGGAATTATTCTTTTGAATATGATAAATTGATTACTGCTTGAAAAGACTGTGGTTCTGTTACAAAATGTTATGATGGTTTTATCATAATTTTTATGATTGTCACATACTGTGACTCATATATATAATTGTACTTTATATTGTTTTTGGGTTATTTTTATCAAATTAAGCATGTGAGAAAAAGAAGAATTAGTTTCTCATATGAAAGACCTGCATGCCCCTGTTTCTGACCTTCTTCTATGTCTGAAGAATCCGATTAAAAAGATAAGGTAGGCAACTCACTCACAAATAGTTGTAGAGAAGATTACCTCGGTTCAGACTACACAAGAACTACACATTAGTGTCTAAAAGCTTGCATAAGTCTGAAATCTGCATGATTACTTCCATATCTAGGAATTAGAGAAAAACATCTAAAATAGTAAGTTGAAGCCCTTGCAGATATGAACAATGCTATACAAAAAGAACATTGTTCAATCTATTCACATAATAAGATTCCTGAAACAAATTATTAGAATTGGCTATTGTCTGCATCCAATGCTACACTCTTGAAGCAATATTGATTAAAAATCAGACTGAATATTAATAATATGTTCAATAATATTTCCTAGAATGCTAGTTTATCTCTCTCTAAGAACTTTAATACATTTTAGAAAAGCAGGTGATCTATTCCTGTTTTAAGAAATAGGGTAAGCCTTTAATGAAAAATGTTAGCTAGAAAAAATGTAAAAAATGTAACTAGATGTAAGGTATTTAATGGCCTCTCCAGGCATGTGTTTATCAGTTAAATTGATTTTCGTCTAATGGCAGATGCTAATAGTAAGAAGCAGAATAACCAGAACTCCCTAGTTATCACAATAGTATTTGGAAAAACCAAGAGAAGTGACTTCAATCATTGGCTTATCATAAATAGTTTTTTTGCATACAGGAGTTAAAAAACAACAACAGCAGATGTCAAAGAAGAAGCAGTTCTGAGTTTTCTTCTTGAAACTTTCCGAACTCAATACCAAATTGCTTAGCATTGACTCAGATGATCTATTGATCTCTTTTTATTGCACAGTGCAAAATAAGTTCATATTCAGTGTTCTTGGGATGGGTCACAGGCCAGCAATGTGATAAATAATATAGGATCTTAGAGAAACAGTGTGGAATGTTTTTAACTAGTTTTATTATCTGCAAATGATCTTCATTGTAACCTTGTAAAGACTTAGGGGCCGATTCCGATTCGGGCCGGAAAACGTACCGACTGACTCGGAGCCGGAATTAATTCCGACCGACACGTACATGTGCAGGCCGACCCGCAAAGTACGATGAGAAGCGTGCAAAATCCGACCGACTCGTACGGAACACAAGCCGAACGACCGAGCCGCACGGAAAACAGCCATCCAGCCGGAAAACCACGCGAATCGAACCGACCGACACGCACCAGGAATGAACCCGAACGAAACGTACCCGCAAAGTCCGACCCGCCCAGTACGATGCAACGTGTGGAAAACACGACCGAGTCGCACGGACCCCAAGCCGTACGACCGACACGCATACAAAACTGCGAGCAGAAGCAACCCAATACACCGCGACCGACGCGTACGCAGCATAGAAAACAGCACAAACACAGCGTGAACGACTCGGAGAAGCTCGTACGAGACAACTGCAGGGTCCGACTCGGTCACAAGAACGTCTCCTACATGCACAAAAAGTACAAAGGGAAAAACACACAAAAAAAGACCAAACAAGCAATTACAAAGCCAATAAATACTGCGGGGGGGGACAGGGAACAAAGACACACCCACAACTCCACCCATATAAAGGACACAAATCCCTACCATGATCCTTTGCAAATTCTAATGACCTGCCAGCACACAACAGACAGCAACCACACACCCACCTACAGCTCATCCATCACACAAGCCACACACCATCAGCACCTCAACAAATAGCACCCTAACATACACCCAGCTAAACACACACTCACACACCCTCACCTGCACACCAACACACACATCACTCACCATCACCACCCATCACCATGCCCCCAAAGAAGAATCATAAGTTCCTAGATAGTGAATTGGAAGTCCTGGTAGATGAGATACTCAGGGTAGAGCCACAGCTGTTTGGTACACTGGTCCAACAGACACCCATGTCGCAGAAAACCAAGATGTGGGAGAGGATTGTCGACAGGGTGAACGCACAATCACCATGTTTGTGCACAAAGGGAGACATCCAGAACAGGTGGTATGACATGCGCAGGAGGGTCAGGGAGCTGTTGAATAAGGACTACCTCTTGAGCCAACACACCGGCAGTGGCCCTCCTGCCAAACCAGTATACCTCAGGCCCTGGGAGGAGAAGGTGCAGGCCATCCTACCACCAGTGAGTGTATATGGACTAGAAAACATCCCAGAGCCTGGTGAGTACATAACAAATGTACACAATATTGTGCGACAATACACACACATCACTGTCAAGGGGAGAGTCAAACCATGCACCCTTAGCAAATACACACCAACCAGAACAGAATCATCCCAAATTGTGTATGTCAGTCAGATAAACACAACACATGCCATCTCATAGTGATATGTAACTGTGTCATCACATGTACAAACACAACTACAACTACAGCTAGGCAGTGGGAGTAATATAACTAACAAACACATCCAGACATGTAGGCACCACTACAACACCACCTCACAGTGAAGCCCACTGAAAGGAAGGAATCCTGTGTATGCTGGTCAAGTCAGTGTAGCCAATAGCATCATGGGAGTTGTAGTCACAGACATTGCCCACCCTCACAATGCGCACATCAACACCACCATTGTTGGAAACGGGGTAGCGTGGTGCGGAGCGGGAGGGCTAAACTAGGAGGAAATGTGTAAAGCATCCGCGCAGCACACACAGGGCGACACACCAGGCACACTACAAACGGAGACCACACCAGTTTAGTTGAAAAACAGCATATATATTATGCAGAACTCAACACAAATAATCACAGGGGTGTTCACGGCGCCAACTGGCACCAGGTAGATAGGAACAGTGGGGACTATTTACAGTGCAGCGCCAATCGGGCCGCTGCCAGCATCAACAAAAGCATGGGATGAATCAGGTTCAATTCAGGTAGGTACATTCAATTTGGTGAAAGTCATAATGCAGGTAAATCATACAGCAGTTGTGCTTAGGCCCCTATTCAATTTAGTAAAGGCCTTACAAGCCTGGCATGCCCCTCACTGCAGATTAGCCTGCGCGCCACTTCACACAGGGGAGCCCGACTCCCGGGCCCCTGGCAAGACAATGCCCCTCAACGTTGCAGCTGCCCACTGTTATACGGGGCAGCTGTAAAGTCAGCGCAACACAGGGGGAGGCGGGCACCGACAATGTGCCCCGACACCACCCCCAACCAAGTCAAGGGCAGGGTCCCCACTCCGTTGTAGCTGCCTGCGCACTCGCAGGCCAGCTGGGAATCAGCCCAAAACAAGTACTGGCACTGCCTGTGCAGGGAAGCCCAATTTGGTCTCCCGAACAACAATTGCCCGTGAGGAACAGCTGCCACTGTCCTGCGGGGCAGCTGGGTGGAATAAAACCCCTATGGCCACGTTGGAGCCCCTCTCCGGGACTCTGGGAGGGGAAATACGCCCAATCGTTGCAGCGGCCCGCTACTACGGTGCCGCTGTGTGTCCCCAAGGGTCACTGGCACTTTCGGTGCCTCTGGGGCCCCCTAAACATCAAGTGCCTCCTACGTCGCAGCTGCCCACTGCCAAGCGGGGCAGCTGTAGGGATCCGCACGGCAACGGGGGCGGGCACCGGCAATGTGCCCCGACGCACCCCCCAGCTTCACAATGTGCCCCACTCACCGGCTATCCTGCGGGGACTCTGCTCCTCGGGTCCACGTGGGCAGCATGGGCGCCTGCAAGGCTCCGATCGAGCCCCTCCTTCTCAGGGCCCTCCTACCGGACGGCTACTGCTGCGCGCTGGCTCTCCTCCTCTTCACCCGGGCCTCCCCTCGTGGGGCCCGGGGCTTCAGCACGGAGCCCGCGAGGCTCCTGACAGCACTCCTCCTATGGTGGAGACCCAGACCGGCGGGGTGGGCTCCCGCTCCGGTCTCCTCCTCTTCACGGGTCTCTCTTCACTCGGGCCAGCCAGCGTGGGGTAGGCTCCCGCCTGGCTTTTTCCAGCACCGGCGTCCTCACACGAGGCGGGGTAGGCTCCCGCCTCGTCCCACTCTCCTCCGTCCTTCACCCGGGCCCCCTCCTGGGACCCGGGACGTTGATGCGGAGCCCACGAGGCTCCCGACGGCCTCCCTCGAGTTCCTCGCTTGCGGGGCGGGGCTTCCTGGCGGCGCTTCAACAAGCGCCAATCATTGCGCGGCTCCCCTGACGTCACGGGGAAGCCCGCGCGGCGATCCTGAGCCGGCGGCGGTGATCCTCAGCGGTTCCCAGAGTGCGGGGTGGGCTCCCGCCCTGGGTTCAAGTTGGCAGGAAGGCACGGGGTAGGCTCCCGCTGCACTTCCACATCAGCCGCTCTCCTTGTCCTGGCCACACGCGCGTCTCCTTGTCATCGCACGATAGCGCTTCCCCTCACGGCCGCGGCGGTGATCCTGGGCACGTTAGAAGCGCGGGGTGGGCTCCCGCCTTCCACCAAGGACAAGTTACGGGGTAGGCACCCGCTGCATCGAAGCAGGCAATTACGGGGTGGGCACCCGTTTCTTCAGCCACACACCTCTTTGGGGGCAGTGAGCGCTTCTCCACTCTGGGCTGCGGCGGTGATCCTGGCCAGTTTCAGCGTGCGGGGTGGGCTCCCGCCACTCAGCATACACACGGGGTAGGCTCCTGTGGTATTTTTAAGCAACCAGCTCTCCCTGGCAGCATGCGAGCAGCGCTCCACTTCTTAGCGCTACACAGCGCGCGCAGATCCCGGCGAGCGGCGGTGATCCCTGGCGGTGACACGCTTCTCTGTCACAGCGCTTCAGTCCCCCACAGCGCTTTGCAGAAGGTGTCGTCAGGGGGGGTTACAGCGCTTTCCAGGCTCCAGGGCACAGCGCTAGGGTGCAGGCATCAGCCCTCCTCTTCATGCAGGCAGGCACCGGCAGCGCTCCCACCTCCAGGGTCCCCCAGGATAAGTAGCGCTCTGGTAGTCCAGCGCTGCAGGCACCCTCTACCTTCTTCTGGCACCGCAGATATAGCGCTCCACAGGCGCTAGAGGCCAAGAGACATATAATGCAGGGCGAGATCAGTGGCTAGTAGGGCGGCTCACCAGTCCCGAAGCAGCAGCTCCTCAGAACGGTCATCCTCCGGTAGGGTGGCAATCCTGCTAGCACAGCAGCCTCCACTCCGGCAATGTCTCTTTATTGGCCCTGGGGACAACAGGGGGGTGTAGGTGGGCACAGGGGCCAGCACACAGGCCCAATGTGGCGGTCTCCCCTGGCAGAGTTCCCCCTCAGCCAGGCCATGCTCTGCACCGCCTCTGTCCCCTCACTGACTCTGTCTCCCCTCACATGGCAGCTTCCAGCAGGTTCTCTGGGGAACCGGTTCTAACTGGTCTAGGGGGAGGAGTAGAGCACTCTCGGTGCGACGCTTCCCTCCAAAAGCAGGGGGCGCTGGGGAACAAACCACTAGACTGCCAACCCACCTCAGTCAGGCGTCACATGGGCAGGCAGGCATGGCGTCCATTTTAACAGTGACATTTCCACAGTGCTTTTCTAAGATGGTGGTGCCAACAGTGTGTACCACATTACCCTTAATAAAAGCGAAAAAAATTTGGGCAAAAGGGCCAAGTCCAACAACCATGAACCATGCTCACATCACAGGGAGTGGAAAACAACTGACAAGATGGCTGACACTGGCTACTGCTGTGGGGAGCACAAGGTCCTGCTGGCAACGGTGCACCAACCAACAGCAGGACACCACTGACTGACATCCTGAAAGACAACTTGCACTCCCTGCAACGGAAGCACGTTCCATGGTGGAAAATCTGGCTGGGTGGGAAGGAGACTGACAGCACTGACCAATCAATCAATCAATCACGGCATTTATAGAGCGCGCTACTCACCCGGGAGGGTCTCAAGGCGCTGGGGGAGGGGGTAACTTACTGCTCGAACAGCCAGGTCTTGAGCTGCTTCCTGAAGGAGAGATGGTCCTGGGTTCGCCGAAGGTGAGTGGGGAGGGAGTTCCAGGTCTTGGCTGCCAGGTAGGAGAAGGATCTTCCTCCGGCGGTGGCTCTGCGGATGCGTGGTACGGTGGTGAGGGCGTGGCTGGTTGATCGTAGCTGGCGGGTGGGCGTGTAGAAGGTCATGCGGTCGTTGAGGTACTTGGGGCCCAGGTCGTGGAGGGCCTTGTGTGCGTGGGTGAGGAGTCTGAACGTGATTCTCTTGCTGACGGGGAGCCAGTGCAGGTCTTTCAGGTGTCCGGTGATGTGGCTGTGTCGGGGGATGTCCAGGATGAGTCGTGCGGAGGCGTTCTGGATGCGCTGGAGTCTTTTTTGAAGTTTGGCTGTGGTTCCGGCGTAGAGGGTGTTCCCATAGTCCAGTCGGCTGGTGACGAGTGCCTGGGTGACGGTCTTCCTGGTTTCAGTGGGGATCCATCTGAAGATCTTGCGGAGCATGCGCAGGGTGTTGAAGCACGAAGATGAGACGGCGTTGACTTGTCTGGTCATCGACAGGGAGGAGTCCAGGATGAAGCCCAGGTTGCGTGCGTGGTCCGTTGGCTTGGGCGCGGTGCCCAGGGCCGGGGGCCACCAAGAGTCGTCCCAGGCGGAGGGTGATGAACCCAGGATGAGGACTTCCGTCTTGTCTGAGTTCAGTTTAAGGCGGCTGTTCCTCATCCAGTCGGCGACGTCTCTCATCCCGTCGTGTAGGTTGGCTCTGGCGGTGGTGGGGTCGTTGGTGAGGGAGAGGATCAGCTGGGTGTCGTCGGCGTAGGAGATGATGTTGAGGTTGTGTTGGCGTGCGATGGCTGCGAGGGGCTCATGTAGACGTTGAAGAGGGTTGGACTGAGTGAGGATCCTTGTGGAACGCCGCAGATGACTTCGGTGGCCTCGGATCTGAATGGGGAGGCAGACTCTCTGGGTTCTTCCGGCGAGGAACGAGATGATCCATTCCAGTGCTTTCTCTCGGATTCCGATGTTGCTGAGGCGCTTCACTAGGGTGCGGTGGCAGATGGTGTCGAACGCCGCGGAGAGGTCCAAGAGGATGAGGGCTGCTGTTTCCCCGTTGTCGGTTAGGGTTCTGATGTCGTCGGTGGCTGCGATAAGGGCGGTCTCGGTGCTGTGGTTGGCCCGAAACCCGGACTGCGAGGGGTCGAGGGATCCATTCGTCTCGAGGAAGGCGGCAAGCTGTCTGTTGACGGTCTTCTCGATGACTTTGGCCGGAAACGGAAGGAGCGAGATGGGACGGTAGTTCTTGAGGTCGGTGGGGTCCGCCGTTGGTTTCTTCAGGAGGGCGGTAAGCTCGGCGTGCTTCCAGCTCTCCGGGAAGGTGGTGCTGTGGAAGGAGGAGTTGATGATGTCCCGTAGATGGGGTGCGATGGTGGCGTCGGCTTTGTTGAAGACGTGGTGTGGGCAGGGGTCGGTTGGTGATCCGGAGTGGATGGAGTTCATCGTGCGGGTGGTGTCTCGGTGCTGATCGGGGTCCAGTTGCAGAGGGTGGTGGTGGCGGGCGTTGGTTCGGCGGTAGGGTGCGTGGTCTGTGCGTCGAAGCTGTTATGTATGTCGGTGATCTTGCGGTGGAAGAACGCGGCGAGTGAGTTGCAGAGGTCTTGCGAGGGGGTGATGTCATTGTTTCCGGCGCTGGGGTTGGAGAACTCTTTGACGATGCTGAAAAGTTCCTTGCTGTCGTGGGCGTTGTTGTCCAGTCGTTCTTTGAGTGCCGACTTCTTGGTGGCACGGATCAGCTGGTGGTGTTTGCGGGTGGCGTGCTTGAGGGCGGTCCTGTTGTCTGTGGTCTGGTCGAGACGCCAGGCTTTCTCGAGAGTGCGGCAGTTCTTCTTGGATTCCTTGAGTTCGTTGGTGAACCAAGGGGTTTTCTTGCTTCCGGGTCTGCTGGGAGGGTTTTTTAGTGGTGCGAGGTCGTCGGCGCAGGCGGTCAGCCACTTGGCGAGGTTGCTGGCTGCTTCGTTTGGGTCCGTTGTGTTGGTGGGTGTGTTCTGGCTGAGGGAGGCGGTGAGCTGCTCGGCGGTGATCTTGCTCCAGCTCCGGCGGGGAACCTGTTGCGGGTGGTGGTGGGTCGCAGTCTTTCTGAAGCTGAAGTGGACGCAGCTGTGGTCGGTCCAGTGGAGTCCGGTGGCGTGGCTGAAGGAGATGTGCTTGCTGGAAGAGAAGACGGGGTCAAGCGTGTGGCCGGCGTAGTGGGTGGGCGTGTTCACCAGTTGCTTGAGTCCGAGGTTGGCGAGGTTGTCCAGCAGGGCGGTGGTGTTTCTGTCGTTGTTGTTCTCCAGGTGGAAGTTGAGGTCCCCTAGGAGGATGTAGTCGGCGGAGGGCATGGCGTGCGGGCTGATGAAGTCTGCGATGTCTTCGCTGAATAGTGTGCGTGGTCCCGGGGGTCTGTAGATGAGGGTGCCTCGGAGGGTGGTCTTGGGGTCAGTGTGTATCTGGAAGTGTAGGTGTTCGGCGGCGGTGAAGGTCTCGTCGGAGTTAGTCGAGATGCGGATGGTGTTCTTGTGTACGATGGCGATGCCTCCTCCCGTCTGGTTGACGCGGTCCTTCCGGGTGATCTTGTATCCGTCCGGGATGGCTATGGCGATGTCGGGCGCTGAGGAGGCGTTCATCCAGGTTTCGGTGAGGAAGGCGACGTCCGGTGCTGTTGCGTCGAGCAGGTCCCAGAGTTCCACGGCGTGCCTGTGGACGGAGCGGGTGTTCAACAGGATGCATTTCAGGTGGTTGCTGCTGGTGCTCGACTTGGCGGGGGTGGTGCAGGTCCGGGGGCAGGTGAATCGGCAGGCTTGGCAGGTGAAGGGTCCGTGGGTGCGTCTCGGGGAGGCTCGGTAGCAGGCAGGGTTCCGGCCGGCATTGAGTGCGGTGAGGGTGGCGGCGTCGTAGGTCCGTCGAGTAGTGTTGCATCGGTGGGATCCAGGGGTCCTGGCGCTGGGCGCGTGCCAGGCGCGGACGGGCGCAGACGGGCTTACCTTTGGCGCACCTTCGGCGCTCCGTCGGTGCTCCCGCTGCGCGCGGCCGCTGCGCGGTCGCTCAGGGGCGTCATAAGTAAGGAGCCGGGAGGGAGGAGCAGCTGGGTGGCGGGAGCGGGGCGGCGAATGGAATCACGGGGGGGCGGGGCCGCAGTGGCGGGAAAGTCCCAGGAGCAGCGGGAAAGTCCCAGGAGCAGCGGGAAAGTCCCAGGAGCAGCGGGCAGCGGGAAAGTCCCAGGAGCAGCGGGCAGCGAGCGAAGGAATCTGCAGGCAGGAGGCGACAAGGCAGGCAGGAGCGGCAGCAGTGAGTGGGGCGACCAAGCCCTGTGGAGGGCAGAGCGGACCATAGTTACCAGCAGCTCCACTCACACACCCCCTAACACAAACTCCACACAACTCACCTGGGAGAATGCATTGCCTCACACTCTAATCAAATATCCCACAAAGAACCACAACCCTGGGTCATGCAGTGTGAAGCACAGGGACACACATGTGACTTGCAGCAAAACTAACCCCAGGATAACACTGTCAGCCATCTTGTCAGCACAGGCACACAACCCCACAGGGAAGCAGAATCAAAAGGAAGGAAGCATGGGCATGCTGGGAAGTGGGGTGGAGGCAATAGCATGATGGGAGTGGTAGTCACAGCCCAACATCCCCCACCCACATGGCCCAGCAAGCTCACACCGAAGCATGCACACCTCACAGGGAGTCAAAAGCCACTTCAAAGATGGCTGCCACTGGTGCTCAGTTGTGGGGAGCACATGGCCCTGCTGGGAACTGGGCACCAACCAACAGCAGGACACCACTGTCAGCCATCTTGCCATTGCTCTCACACTCACACACAGTGAAGTCCACCCAAAAGCAAGTAAGAATGGGCATGCTGGGAAGTGGGGTGGAGGCAATAGCATGATGGGAGTGGTAGTCACAGCCCAACATCCCCCACCCACATGGCCCAGCAAGCTCACACCCAAGCATGCACACCTCACAGGGAGTCAAAAGCCACTTCAAAGATGGCTGACACTGGTGCTCAGTTGTGGGGAGCACATGGCCCTGCTGGGAACTGGGCACCAACCAACAGCAGGACACCACTGTCAGCCATCTTGCCATTGCTCTCACACTCACACACAGTGAAGTCCACCCAAAAGCAAGTAAGTATGGGCATGCTGGGAAGTGGGGTGGAGGCAATAGCATGATGGGAGTGGTAGTCACAGCCCAACATCCCCCACCCACATGGCCCAGCAAGCTCACACCCAAGCATGCACACCTCACAGGGAGTCAAAAGCCACTTCAAAGATGGCTGACACTGGTGCTCAGTTGTGGGGAGCACATGGCCCTGCTGGGAACTGGGCACCAACCAACAGCAGGACACCACTGTCAGCCATCTTGCCATTGCTCTCACACTCACACACAGTGAAGTCCACCCAAAAGCAAGTAAGTATGGGCATGCTGGGAAGTGGGGTGGAGGCAATAGCATGATGGAAGTGGTAGTCACAGATATTGGTCACCCCCACAACTGTCCCATCAACACCACCCTGAACCATGCGCACATCACAGGGAGTGGAAAAGAACTGACAAGATGGCTGACACTGGGTACTGCTGTGGGGAGCACAAGGCCCTGCTGGCAACTGTGCACCAACCAACAGCAGGACACCACTGACTGACATCCTGAAAGACAACTTGCACTCCCTGCAATGGAAGCACGTTCCATGGTGGAATATCTGGCTGGGTGGGAAGGAGGGCCGGATGTCAACCAAATACAACCAATGCAGACCATGTACACACCCCAACATTCATATTGAAATGCCCAAAGTATGCAGGACAATGTGCTACACCAATATCAACCTCTGACTGTGACAACTTAGGACAATGCAATGTACAGGCCAGCATCCAGAGGTACAGTCACAACTGTCATGTGTGTCAACCATTCATGCCTGCAAAAACATAACATACATTGTGTGTGTCTCCCAAAAACAGGTGATGATGGGGACACAGCAGCAGACGCTGAGGAGTCCCTGTCCCAGGCTCAAGGGGAAACGGAGCTCACTGGTGTGGAACAGCCTCTGCCCTCCTCGGATGACGAAGACCTACCTGGCACCTCCGGAGCAAGTCATCATGCAGCACCAGCAGGACCACCAGCTGCACCCCCTGCACCCACCCCTCCAATGACTGTCAACACACATACCACCCCTGCTGACACAGACAGACCAAGGAGCACCACCACCACCAGCACAGGGACCCTGGACCAACGTGGGGCTATGGACACCAACACCACCAACAACCCCCAAGGGGGCCCAGGGTCACCTGTGCGTGCCACCTCAGGTACTGCACATGTCGCCAGGGGTGGTGGGAGGGGTGGGAGACATAGGTCACTGATCGCAGAGGGGTCTGGACTGCATGATGACGCACAACTGGTACGCATAGCCGATGCGTACCAGTCCAGCACTGGAGAGCTCAGCCAGGTAGTGGGGCTCCTCAGGGACATTAAACAGCAGCAGGCTGCCCATCATGCCCGCTTGGACTCGCACATGTCCCGAGTGGAGTCCAAGTGGGACACACTGCAAGAGATGACGGCGGTGCATAGGGACATATTACAATGCCTCCGCCAGATGAGCAGCAACCAGTCAACACCTCCCTGTGTGCCCACAACATCTGGTGCTGAAACAACTGCAACTGCCACAGGGAGGGAGGATGACTCTGGCGGAGATTCCCCTGCACCGCAGCAGCCTGCACTTGAGGGTCCCCCCCCAAAGAAGAGGGGTCGTCCGAGGAGCGGCAAGTGAGAGGCCGATGGCCATGTGCAACCCCCAGGAAGCCAAAACCTGTACTGGATAATCACCTTTGTGCGCAAACTGTTCACCCTGTTGACTGCAACACAACTTCCCCACATGACATGGGGAGTACAAGTTGGACCAATGTATCAGATGACTGTGGACTTTATTCTGGACATATCTGCTACCAGGACTTCCAATTCATCTAGGAACTTTGGGTTGCAATCAAAATGTACAGCACCCACCATCCTGTGCACTATACACACACATGTATGACAATAAACACACTAATACACCATACCTGCCTCTGTTGTGATTCCAACGTGGTTCCTGTCATGGAGATGATGACCTGCGAAATTACACTGTGCATGCTAACTGCTACAGCAAGTACAACACAGGCATGTGAGTCATGGCAACGTGACACATATGAGGGAGACACACCACCAGGGCTACACAACATATACACACCTAGCCCATCTGACTCATCGCCTACACTGATGTTGCCAGGAAATACGGTGCAATGCACAGACACAACACCTATTCACAGTCTCTGTCAACTAGCCCACTGGTGTAGTAAGCAAATGTCAGTCAGATGTGTGACCACAGACAACGCACATCACAAAGTGAAGCACAGGTTTATTACACATTTGCAACATGTTGTAACCACTACAGATGCAAGGCAATCCCACCTGGCAGCGGGCACACAGTCAACAAGTGTAGAAGGAAGGAAGTCCATGGGTGTGGCGCACATCACCTGTAGGGACACGACAGCTACCACCCTGGAAGTCGAATCACGGTGTCGGGGATCACAGTTGACCAAACCACTCTGAAAGTACCCTGTGAAGGACAGAAATGAAACACAGTCAAAAGCACTGAAGAACAGGACAGAACTGCAATACTCATGCCCAATACATGTCACAAGATACCCACCCAGAACCAAGTTAGCATGTCAACACTGTTGGGGAGTACAGACTACCTGTAAGGACACATCGCTACACGCATACAGTCATGTAGCACATGGACACACTCAAACAGCACCAGAGCACCACCAACACATATCATGCATACTCACATCATTGACATGACATCTCTGGATACTCACATTCAGCTGAAGAAGTTGGTGATGAGCTGTGTGCGGACATCACCATCATCATCATCATCATCATCACTGGCATCGTGGTCCAGGCCAGGATCCTCCACAGGTGGCGGATGTTGGTCATCGTCATCCAGGATGAGAGGCAACTCCTTCCGCACTGCCAGGTTGTGTAGCATGCAGCAGACGATGACAATCTTGCACACCTTTGTGGGGCATATGGGAGGGCCCCTCCTGTCTTGTCCAGGCAGCGGAAGCGGCTCTTCAGGAGACCAAATGTCCGCTCAATCACTCTCCTGGTCCGACCATGTGCCTCATTGTAGCGCATCTGGCCTGGTGTCACAGGGTTCCTGAGGGGCGTCAGCAACCACGGCATGTTGGGGTATCCGGAGTCACCTACATACAGACAATTGCACATTAGCTGAGTTGGAAAAGAGGGTGGAACACTACATTGCAGAACACACACAATGGTACTAAGTCAGTACACACCAACAAGCCAGGCACGCTGGTTCCGCATCTGTGACATCATCCTCGGGATGCGACTACTCCTCATCACGTAGGCATCGTGTGCAGAACCGGGGAAACGGGCACAGCCGTGTGAGATGCTCATATCTGCAAGACATACCACCAGTGCATTGACCGAGTGGTAGTGTTTGCGGTTCCTGTATGCCTGCTCTTGGGCCTGTGGTGGTACCAAAGCAACATGTGTCCCATCAATGGAGCCAATGACATGCGGCATCCTCCCCAGGGCATAGAAGTCACTCTTCACGTCAGTGAGTTGTTGGAGTCTAGGGAAATAGATGTACTGGTTCAGGTAAATCAACATAGCCTCCAAAACATCGCGGAGCACACGGCTGAACATGGTCTGTGACATTCCACCAGCAGTCGCCACAGTGTGTTGAAAGGTACCGGTGGCAAAGAAGTGTAGGGCTGCCATCACCTTCACCTTGGGGGTCAGCGCTGTAGGGTATGTCCGGCCAGCTTGCAAATGTGGGGCCAACCGCACCGTCAACACCTCAATCAGCAGCCTGGTGAAGCGGTACCGTCGGATGCAGTCCCGTTCCACCATGGTTGCAAGGTCAGGGAATGGTCTATGGACAGCTGGTGCCCTGCAGTGCATAGGTGAAGAAAGAAAGATTGTCAGTCACCCCACATATGTGGCATTGACCATACTCAATATCACATGATACATCATTATGAGGCACAAGTACATGATGTGTGCAGTTCCGTAAGGACATGTATGGCACATACATGGCCAACATCTAACATCACAGTTCAACAAGTGGCATCAACAAGTCCCAGGTTGTGCCATGGGATATAATGAGGCCGTGTCACAGTTCCCATCTCCTGCTGCCACGTTCCAAACACACCCCACAGTAACATGTGAGGACAGATGTGCCCCAGGCATCACAGCTCAACGACAGGTAGATTCCCAGGGACCCTGTATTGCCACATGGACACTGGCATGACATGGTGTATCATGAATACACCACAGCAAATCAACCATGACCCCCACAGGTAGTGGTCCCTGTTGCCTCTGCAGGACAGACATGGATGTCTGTGACACACACACGTACAACATCAAAGTCCATGCACAAACAACGTGGATGTGGAGACTGTCTCCCATTGTGCACATGGAATCAGAGACATTGTAAACACAACATGCACACAGACTGTGGAGGACCATCACTATTGTGGCAATGGGTCACCCTGGGACGTACATACCGACACACATGGGACTCAGGGGGTATGTGACATGACATACAAATACACCACCGTGAAATGTGACCATGCCACATGCACAGAAATGAACAGTTGCACATCACAGTGGTCATGTACATGAAACACCAAAGATTCTGTCCCCATGAACACGTGCACAGCCTGGGAGTGGCTGCCCCCAAGTGCCACCCACAGAACAACATTTTCACCCCCATACACGGAATAGGTAATGCAGCCTTACATGCTTCAGGATACAGTGTGGACAGGGTGTGGTGTTGTAGGTGTGCCCCTCACTCCCTGGGAAGTATATGTTGCTGGCATATATTCACCTGTGACAGGCATGGTGACATATGCCAGTGACTTGTACAGGGACGCGTTGGACAGCAATGGACCGATCGGTGCGCACACATTGGCCATTGCATTCAATGTGAGCGGGTACGCGTTGGATTCGCAATACGCGTTGGACAGCAATGGACCGATCGGTGCGCACACATTGGCCATTGCATTCAATGTGAGCGGGTACGCGTTGTATTCGCAATACGCGTTGGACAGCAATGGACCGATCGGTGCGCACACATTGGCCATTGCATTCAATGTGAGCGGGTACGCGTTGTATCCGGGTACGCGTTGAACAGCAATGGACCGATCGGTGTGCCCGGCCGGCCCATTGCATTCAATGTGAGTGGGTACGCGTTGTATCCGCAATACGCGTTGAACAGCAATGGCCCGATCGGTGTGCCCGGCCGGCCCATTGCATTCAATGTGAGCGGGTACGCGTTGTATCCGGGTACGCGTTGAACAGCAATGGACCGATCGGTGTGCCCGGCCGGCCCATTGCATTCAATGTGAGCGGGTATGCGTTGTATCCGCAATACGCGTTGAACAGCAATGGACCGATCGGTGTGCCCGGCCGGCCCATTGCATTCAATGTGAGCGGGTACGCGTTGTATCCGGGTACGCGTTGAACAGCAATGGACCGATCGGTGTGCCCGGCCGGCCCATTGCATTCAATGTGAGCGGTACGCATTGTATCCGCAATACACGTTGAACAGCAATGGACCGATCGGTGTGCCCGGCCGGCCCATTGCATTCAATGTGAGCGGGTACGCGTTGTATCCGGGTACGCGTTGAACAGCAATGGACCGATCGGTGTGCCCGGCCGGCCCATTGCATTCAATGTGAGCGGGTACGCGTTGTATCCGCAATACGCGTTGAACAGCAATGGACCGATCGGTGTGCCCGGCCGGCCCATTGCATTCAATGTGAGCGGGTACGCGTTGTATCCGCAATACGCGTTGAACAGCAATGGACCGATCGGTGTGCCCGGCCGGCCCATTGCATTCAATGTGAGCGGGTACGCGTTGTATCCGCAATACGCGTTGAACAGCAATGGACCGATCGGTGTGCCCGGCCGGCCCATTGCATTCAATGTGAGCGGGTACGCGTTGTATCCGCAATACGCGTTGAACACCAATGGACCGATCGGTGCGCACCCATTGGCTATGGCCTGGCCTGGCAACGGACGCGTTTTCAAATCTTGAACGAGTCTGATGCTGGAAATTCAGTTGGTCACCCACAACAATGTTGCAAATTCATGGGTGTCATAAAGTTGAACTTTTGAAGGATGCTGTGGGCGAGTGTAAGTGGTGCAATTCCATGGATTGGCCAGATTCAGAAGATGCTAAAGACTTGGACCTATCACTTTGGACACATGGGATAGTATCTGCCTCTGCAGCACACATATAATGCTGGCTGTTCCCCTGAGAGCTCACTTGCCTGCACTACATGCTCCAGGACGACATCTGCCACCACCACTGCTGCTGTATCTGCACCCTCTGGACCTGCAATGGCACGTACTGTGGAGAGAGCCCCAGCCTTCAGCACTGAGGAGAACCAGGCCCTGCTGGACAGCCTCCTTCCACAGTACAGCAAGCTGTATGGGAAAGCAGGGGAGCAGGTGAGTGTGCTGTCCACTGCCTTACTAAATGTGCATGTTGTCTGACTAGCAAGGCTAACAGTCTGCATGCCACTGGCTAGCAGGCTCACTGAGTAGTTGTCACCCCCATAGTGTGTAGTTACATGCACTGAACAGGTATAGTGCAGTGACAGTGCATTTAAACAAGGTTTTACTTCCCAGGCAATGATACCATGTAGTAACTGCTGGCATACTGTCCATAGCCATCGTTGCACTGCCTGTGTACATCATGTGCCCCTGTGATTGAGACATGTATATCCAACTGTGTAATGCACGGATATGTTGCATGTGTAGTAATGGCATTCTCACTTTGTCATCCTCACAGGTTGATGCCCACCAGAAGCAGAAGATATGGCTGACCATCGTCCGGGCAGTGAGATACGTGGGGGACTACAAGCGCCGGATCCGCAACTGCCAGAAGAGGTGGCAGGACCTTCGGGGCTGGACCCGGAGGATCGCACGGGTCCAGCTGAAGCTGTCGCCTCCTCGCAGGAGGGGCGGACACCGGACCCTGACCCCCCACATGCTCAGGATCCTGGCGGTGGTCTTCCCTGATCTGGATGGGCAGCTGAAGGCTAGAGAGCAGCAAGGAGGGGGTGAGTCCATGACTGCATTGTGAACTTTGTCTGCCATGCTATGTGCCCTCCTCTGGCCTGGTTGAACTTCCACAGTACATCAGTCATGTGGTCCAGGACCCATGTCCCTCGATTGTGCACTGCCCACTCCTCATCTGATACCCAGGTGTGGCCCTTGCAGTCAGGGAATTGTGTCACTTGGGTACTGTGTCCTTGCAGTTTGCTTGACTCAAGGTGGGGGACAGCATCTGTTCCCCTAACTCTGTGGTGCGCATCATGGGTGGGTCCTTTGCTTACACAATGCCTGTGTTCTGACATGTAATCTGCGTGTTACTTTGATATGTGGTCCAATTGCTGAGCTGATCCACCACATGTGCCTGGGGTATCTGGCACACACCCATGCTGCGGGTGGGAACAATGCTTGGGCCCCAGGAGTGTGCATATTACGTGTGTCACACATACTTAGCCAGCTGCCTACTGTCCAGGGCTCATCCCTCATTCATGTGGGGCAGGACAGTCATGCCTACTCCAGGCCATACAATACACTCTGTACTCCCACTCCCGTGTATCAGCTGACACGTTGTGCTCAGTGATATGTCCCCTCATGTGTCTGCCTCTGTGTCAGTGTGCTGTGGCTTCGTTGTCATGACTGCTGGGGTGTCTCTCGGTTGGGGCTCAGCATGCCACCGGAGATGTGACCATAGGAGACGATACTTGGGTGACACATAGGTGTTTGATCACCTGACCGTGCAGACTGGGGTATGCGAATGTGAAGTTCAGGCAGCTGTTTCCCATTCACAGCAGATTGTGAGGTGCTCAGGTTCAGAGGGTTGTGTTACAGGTCTCCTATATGTCCAATTGGTATGACGTGGACAGATAAGGGTTCAGATGATGTGGTGTGTGGGGGATGTACATGTGCACTTGTTCAGCTCCAGGACTTGCATTCCCCATGACCTACTATTGTGACACAGTGCAGACTGTTGTTGTGTGGCTGCCCTGCCCATGTGACTGGAGACAGTGATGTATGACTTAGCAGGCATGCCTGTGCCATGGCATGTAACTTCCTATGAGTGATCCTGCAGGGGAGTGACATGTGCTACATGCACACCATTGTGGCAATGGCTATCAGGACATGGGTGCATCATGGTGTCGGTCGCTGGTATGCATCACATGCATTTCATATTTGACTCTGGGCATCCCTTTCATCCGGACACCTGTACTGACTCAGTGGCAAGAGTTGTGATGTGTGCATGTTCACATGCTTCACCGTGTTTTCTGCACTGTCCAACTACTGTGTAGGTGGTGCATGTGTCCACACTAGGGTATTGCCATCCAACAGACACCAGACAGATGGGTGCAAGGCCAGGAGGGATGTGAGTGCCATGGTTGACCATCAGACTGACAATTGGCTACTCCTATTCTGTTTGGGCACTTTTGGCAATGTTCAACTAAGGATGCCAGGGCTTGCTCTGTAATGTGCTGTACTTACTGTGGTGTGTGCGTTCGGTGCAGGTGACTGATGTCTGTCTGTTTCCCTATTGTTTGCAGATACATCCACAGCCACAGGAGGGGACAGCTCCACGGACCAGGAGGAGCCGCAGAGCCAGACTGGGTCAGCAGCAGAGGAGTGGTCGGAGGGACCCAGTGGCACGGAGGGCAAGGGGAGCCACACCGAGGAGTCCTCAGCACCATCCACCTCAGCTAAGGACCACAGCAGCTCGGAGGATGACTCCCTTGTGGATGCGGGTGTCAGCAGCCACCACACCCCAGCTAGTGTTGCTGTCCCCGCCACCACCACCACCACCACCACCACCACCGCCCTCCCATCGGCTCCCATTCCCGAGGTCCGTGGAAGCTCCCATGTTCGGGAGCATGTGTCCTTCGGGCCAGGCACCGCACCCCCTGCCCCTGTGTCCCCTGCTGCCCTGAGTGAGGAGTCTGTGTACCTCCTTCGCCAGCTCCATGTAGGGCAGACAGCGATGCTGAGTGACCTCCATGCACACACCACTCTGTTGACTCAGCTGGTGTCGTTCTTGGAGGGCATCTCATCGGGCATGTCTGCCCTACAGAGGGGCAATAGGTCCATGGACTCCTCCCTGACGGCAGCAGTGTCCCTCCTCCAACAGTCCCTCACCCCTCCTGCCTCTGCCCCATCCACACTCCCCAGCACCTTACCTGTCCCAAGCACACACACACCGGCACAGGCACACACCAGCACAGACACGAGCAGCACACAGACACACACACCACAAACAAGACACACACGCATGCACAGTCAGGGGACTGAAACCACACTCACAGGGGATGGGGCCCAGGCACACACACATGCATCCACGAGCACTGCACAGTCCTCAGTTGCCTCTCCCTCCAAAGCCCCCTCCCTTGCCTCACCTGCAACCCCAAAGACACAGCGGCTCTTCCTCAGTGACCTCGGCATCTTCCCCTCCGATCCAGCTGATCCAGCATTCAGGGGGAAGAGGAAGCCAACCCACATGGAGCGGAGTGCCCCTCGCCCCCGGACACCCTCCCCCAGGAGCAGAACGACTGACACCCCATCCGCAAGTCCCCCCGGACCCGGAAGAGCAAGACCCCGCCGCCGCCCTGCAGCTCAGGCACCAAGTCTCCTTCCTCCATCCCTCAGGCCCCCACTCCACAGGTGCCACCACCACACCCTGCCCCAGGTTCCCCCACCCACATATACACCATCCCCAAAAAGATCCGGCCTTCTCCCCCTGCCACTTGCTCTTCCGGCCCCACACCCCCCGCTGCGCTTGTCTGCGCCACTGGTGTGGAGACGGTGTCCTCCCCCTCTGTCCTGCCCACCTTACCTGATCCCCATTCTCCTCCCCTGGAGGTAGGCACTGCAGTGGAGTCCACTACCACCCTGTCTGACTTGGGCACTGCAGTGGGGAACTTGTCCACTCCATCTGCACGGTCCCCTGCAGTCGTGCCGGCACCCACACCATCAGAGTCATGCCCCCCAGTTGTGCCGGCACACACCATGTCAGACACCTCCACTGCAGTTGTCAGTGGCTCTTCAGCACCCACCACCCCTTCCCTGCCTCCTTCTGGTGAGCCCTGATCCTGTCCCTGCGGTGCCTGGCCTGCCCCCCCGTATACCCCTCCGAGGGGTTTGTCCCTGGTTTTTATCAGTGCAGGCATGCGTAGGGTGACATCTGCCACTGTCACCCTGTTTTGACTTTCAGGATGGACTGGCCATTGGCCTTTGTTTCTTTTTACTGGACTTCAACTTTTGAACCCACATATGCTGAATAAAGCAACTTTCTGTTCTCTAGTGCTTTTGCGTCTGATGTACATGATGTTGATGATGCTAACCATGCCCTTGCTGCAGTGATGGTGATATTTGGTCTCATGAAAATGAAGTGTGACTGTTCAGGAACCCATATGGTCCAGGGGGAATGTGTCCTATCCTGTGGTGTATCCATGTCATCCTTAGCAGCATCTGAGGGTGTCATGTTTTCAATATTTGGCAATGGGATTTCCTACTTACATTAGCAATGTCACATCTGTGGCTTCCACCCCTGCACATCTGTTGTGCTTGCCATTGTTCAATTATTCTACTTCCCTGACCGTGTGGCCATCTCCACTGGACATGCAGGTTTGGGCATCAATGGGGAAGGACTCATCTGTGTTGTCAGTGCAACTTGCTATACATGTGTGTTGGATCTGTGCTGATGATTTCGTTGACACTCCCATGACCAGGCTGATGTGACGGCAGCCTTCATTTGGTGCAAATTGTTGACTGTGTGACCAAGTGTTCTGCTGACATGATGGAGCCCTACTGTGGCAACATATGGCACAGCTTTCCTCACACAGGAGTGGAGTCCCCTCATGGCAGTGTGTACTCCTGTGACATCGCCTGCGCCCAAGGTGTGTGTTGTATGAGCATGTCTGTGTGTTCACTTCCATTTTGCTGTGCATGCTGGGATCCCTAGTGGTGTTCCTGTTTGTGATGCTTGCTGAGTTGACCTATGTTCCCCCAAAGTCTTCTCCCTGGGTTCTCTGTGATGTGGGTGCATGGCACATTACTGGTCATCAGGGTGTCACCCACAGGTGTGTTGGCTGTGAGGGCTGAGTTTGTGGGCAGACGCAGATGGGTCACAGTCAGGATTCCCCTTGGCACTTGTTGTTTACACCTGTCATGTGATTTCCAGTTTGTGTTAGCTTTCAGTGATTGTGACACGTTATGTGAGTGACTGCTGGCACTCCTCAGGGTCAGGGCTGCAATGTTGGTAATTGCCTATGTGTGTTCTTTGTGGGTGACCTTGGCTTCTTTATTGGTGTGGGACTGTGGCTGGGATCCCATTGGTTGGTGTGGTATTGCCGTCATGTCCATGTACAGCGTAGTGTGCAGTGTGTCAGACATTCAAGAGTCTTGTTGAGTGGCCATGTGTGATGTGTTTCTGCACCTTGGTTCCCACCACCACCCATGGGATTGTCATGGGTGCATGTGCAATGTCACCAGTGCATGTGAGCTTCACTGCTGCACATTGTTGGAGGTCGAGGTGTGTGGTGTTGAGTGTGTGCAGATGAGAGTTGTTGCACGGCTAGACCCCTGCCTCCATGTTGGCCTTGGCTTACTGGCCATGCTGATTGATTTGTGCTTGTGTAGGTGTGATGGTAGTTTATTGCTCAGGACACATGACTGTGGTTCACAGTGTGAACGACATCTAGCTTTGTCATCACAGTGGGATTGTAATGCAGCCCAGGGTCACCACATTGTGGGGACCCTGGGGGTAGTGCTGTGGTGTCTCTGTGTCTTGCTGTGTCAGTTGCTGTTCCTACATGCTTGTGTGACATGTGTGATTTGTGCTCCTTCTCATCTAACAATGCCTGATTGCCCACATAGGGGATTTGGATCCATGAGTTACCTTTGTGTGGCACTGTATGCACATCTGTGTAATTGGTATTCAGGCCTCATCATGTGTTGTGTGGTTGCCTGGGGACACTGGCACCCCCCTCACCTGTTGTGTTTGATGTGCAGTGTGGGTCTGCCTGTTTGTGTTTGTGCATCTGCACCACTGCATTGGCATGTCTTTAGTGTGCCATTGGCTGTATGTTGTTTGGTGGGTTTCCCCTGCTGTCCCTGGGACTCCTAGGTCATCAGTCAGCACAATGATCATTGTTTGTGTGTCCCATTGCTGCCATGGTATGGTATCTGTTCACCTCACGTCTACAGTCTCCACAGGGTATCTGCATTTGTGTGCCCATTGGTGCAAATATGTGGGTCTGCATTATCATGGTCACTTCTGTCATTGTGTCATTGATGAATGTTGACAGTGTCAGCCCCCATGGGTGATGTTTGTCTGCACATGGCCAAAGGTATGTCTTATTTGCACTGCAGTGTTTGCCTCCCCCAATCTATGTTGCTATGGGACACAAGCACTACTTTGACACTGATGTGTTTGTTGTTCTGTGACCAGGAATCATCCATGCAGTTTGTCAGTTGCAGCTTTTTCAATGTCAACACTTACATTTTGGTCACTGTGATGATGGGGGTTTGAACCCCATTGCCACAATGTTCAAGATGTGCTTCAGCTATGGGCCCCACACTTACCTTTTGGTCACTGTGATGATGGGGGTTTGTACCCCATTGCCACAATGTTCAGGATGTGCTTCAGCTATGGGCCCCACACTTACCTTTTGGTCACTGTGATGATGGGGGTTTGTACCCCATTGCCACAATGTTCAAGATGTGCTTCAGCTATGGGCCCCACACTTACATGTTGGTCACTGTGATGATGGGGGTTCGAACCCCATTGCCACAATGTTCAAGATGTGCTTTAGCTATGGGCCCCACACTTACATTTTGGTCACTGTGATGATGGGGGTTGGACCCCATTGCCACAGTGGTCATGGTCTGCTTGCATTGTGGGGGCCACACACATTTATGTGTGGCACATGTGATAGGGGGTCACATTGTATGTTCAAAGTCATGTTCAGTGTTGTAGCCATTTGGCACAGTCTACACACGCTTGTCATGGTGTTGGGGGGGGATGTCTTTATGTTGCATTGTTTATGTTGGTGTGTGATTGTTGTGTCATGTATTAGCCATCCTGTGAGTGGGGGTGGTAGTAGTTGTAGGCATCTGGCACCCCCTGGGTAGAGGTGGTAGTAGTGACAGGCATCCAACCCCCCATGGGTAGAGGTGGTAGTAGTGGTAGGCATCTGGCACCCCCTGGGTAGGGGTGGTAGTAGTGACAGGCATCCAGCACCCCATGGGTAGAGGTGGTAGTAGTGACAGGCATCCAGCCCCCCATGGGTAGAGGTGGTAGTAGTGACAGGCATCCAGCCCCCCATGGGTAGAGGTGGTAGTAGTGGTAGGCATCTGGCACCCCAATGGGTAGGGGTGGTAGTAGTGGTAGGCATCTGGCACCCCCTGGGTAAGGGTGGTAGTAGTGGTAGGTATCTGGCACCCCCTGGGGAGGGGTGGGAGTAGTGGTAGGCATCTGGCACCCCCTGGGTAGACGTGGGAGTAGTGACAGGCATCCAGCCCCCCATGGGTAGAGGTGGTAGTAGTGGTAGGCATCTGGCACCCCCTGGGTAGGGGTGGTAGTGGTGGTAGGCATCCAGCCCCCCATGGGTAGAGGTGGTGGTAGTGGTAGGCATCTGGCACCCCCTGGGTAGGGGTGGTAGTGGTGGTAGGCATCCAGCCCCCCATGGGTAGGGGTGGTTGTGGTGACAGGCATCCAGCCCCCCATGGGTAGAGGTGGTAGTAGTGACAGGCATCCAGCCCCCCATGGGTAGAGGTGGTAGTAGTGATAGGCATCTGGCACCCCCTGGGGAGGGGTGGTAGTAGTGGTAGGCATCTGGCACCCCCTGGGGAGGGGTGGGAGTAGTGGTAGGCATCTGGCACCCCCTGGATAGAGGTGGGAGTAGTGACAGGCATCCAGCCCCCCATGGGTAGAGGTGGTAGTAGTGGTAGGCATCTGGCACCCCCTGGGGAGGGGTGGTAGTAGTGGTAGGCATCTGGCACCCCCTGGGTAAGGGTGGTAGTAGTGGTAGGCATCTGGCACCCCCTGGGGAGGGGTGGTAGTAGTGGTAGGCATCTGGCACATCCTGGGTAGAGGTGGTAGTAGTGGTAGGCATCTGGCACCCCCTGGGTAGAGGTGGTAGTAGTGGTAGGCATCTGGCACCCCCTGGGTAGAGGTGGGAGTAGTGACAGGCATCCAGCCCCCCATGGGTAGAGGTGGTAGTAGTGGTAGGCATCTGGCACCCCCTGGGTAGGGGTGGTAGTGGTGGTAGGCATCCAGCCCCCCATGGGTAGAGGTGGTGGTAGTGGTAGGCATCTGGCACCCCCTGGGTAGGGGTGGTAGTGGTGGTAGGCATCCAGTCCCCCATGGGTAGGGGTGGTTGTGGTGACAGGCATCCAGCCCCCCATGGGTAGAGGTGGTAGTAGTGACATGCATCCAGCCCCCCATGGGTAGAGGTGGTAGTAGTGACAGGCATCCAGCCCCCCATTGGGTAGAGGTGGTAGTAGTGGTAGGCATCTGGCACCCCCTGGGTAGGGGTGGTAGTGGTGGTAGGCATCCAGCCCCCCATGGGTAGAGGTGGTGGTAGTGGTAGGCATCTGGCACCCCCTGGGTAGGGGTGGTGGTAGTGGTAGGCATCCAGCCCCCCCTGAGTAGGGGTGGTAGTAGTGACAGGCATCCAGCCCCCCATGAGTAGAGGTGGTAGTAGTGGTAGGCATCTGGCACCCCCTGGGTAGGGGTGGTAGTGGTGGTAGGCATCCAGCCCCCCATGGGTAGAGGTGGTAGTAGTGGTAGGCATCTGGCACCCCCTGGGTAGGGGTGGTAGTGGTGGTAGGCATCCAGCCCCCCAAGGGTAGAGGTGGTGGTAGTGGTAGGCATCTGGCACCCCCTGGGTAGGGGTGGTAGTGGTGGTAGGCATCCAGCCCCCCATGGGTAGGGGTGGTTGTGGTGACAGGCATTCAGCCCCCCATGGGTAGAGGTGGTAGTAGTGACAGGCATCCAGCCCCCCATGGGTAGAGGTGGTAGTAGTGGTAGGCATCTGGCACCCCCTGGGGAGGGGTGGTAGTAGTGGTAGGCATCTGGCACCCCCTGGGGAGGGGTGGAAGTAGTGGTAGGCATCTGGCACCCCCTGGGTAGAGGTGGGAGTAGTGACAGGCATCCAGCCCCCCATGGGTAGAGGTGGTAGTAGTGGTAGGCATCTGGCACCCCCTGGGTAGGGGTGGTAGTGGTGGTAGGCATCCAGCCCCCCATGGGTAGAGGTGGTGGTAGTGGTAGGCATCTGGCACCCCCTGGGTAGGGGTGGTGGTAGTGGTAGGCATCCAGCCCCCCTGAGTAGGGGTGGTAGTAGTGACAGGCATCCAGCCCCCCATGAGTAGAGGTGGTAGTAGTGGTAGGCATCTGGCACCCCTGGGTAGGGGTGGTAGTGGTGGTAGGCATCCAGCCCCCATGGGTAGAGGTGGTAGTAGTGGTAGGCATCTGGCACCCCCTGGGTAGGGGTGGTAGTGGTGGTAGGCATCCAGCCCCCCAAGGGTAGAGGTGGTGGTAGTGGTAGGCATCTGGCACCCCCTGGGTAGGGGTGGTAGTGGTGGTAGGCATCCAGCCCCCCATGGGTAGGGGTGGTTGTGGTGACAGGCATTCAGCCCCCCATGGGTAGAGGTGGTAGTAGTGACAGGCATCCAGCCCCCCATGGGTAGAGGTGGTAGTAGTGGTAGGCATCTGGCACCCCCTGGGGAGGGGTGGTAGTAGTGGTAGGCATCTGGCACCCCCTGGGGAGGGGTGGGAGTAGTGGTAGGCATCTGGCACCCCCTGGGTAGAGGTGGGAGTAGTGACAGGCATCCAGCACCCCATTGGTAGAGGTGGTAGTAGTGGTAGGCATCTGGCACCCCCTGGGGAAGGGTGGTAGTAGTGGTAGGCATCTGGCACCCCCTGGGTAAGGGTGATAGTAGTGGTAGGCATGTGGCACCCCCTGGGTAAGGGTGGTAGTAGTGGTAGGCATCTGGCACCCCCTGGGGAGGGGTGGTAGTAGTGGTAGGCATCTGGCACACCCTGGGTAGAGGTGGTAGTAGTGGTAGGCATCTGGCACCCCCTGGGGAGGGGTGGTAGTAGTGGTAGGCATCTGGCACACCCTGGGTAGAGGTGGTAGTAGTGGTAGGCATCTGGCACCCCCTGGGTGGAGGTGGGAGTAGTGATAGGCATCTGGCACCCCCTGAGTAGGGGTGGTAGTGGTGGTGGGCATCCAGGCCCCTATGTGTATATGTGGTATTGGTGATGGCCATCCCGCCCCTATGGTGCTGCTGTTGCAAGTAATTTCTGCATCCCTCTGTGTGTGTGTGATATGTCGGGTACGTGTAGTTTGTTTTTGTGCTTGGTGTCTGACTTACCTTCTGCGCCGTACGCGTCCGTGCCTGTTCCGGTAGTAGATGTAGAATATTGGTAGGATCGGCACGATGGGATTCATAGTTGGTTTGTCTCGTTCGTCTTTCTCTTTGCTTCGCCTCGTCCTCGTCTCTGGCGTGTTCGTCTCGTAGCCGTGGATCGTGTTGTGGCGCGAATCGGAGCTTATGTGCGCCTCTCCCGGATGCTTTGACGTGCCGTGCGTAGCGACGGGTCCGGCGCGTACGGAAAGCGCATCGTACTTGTCCGGCCGGACGGGGCTGCATTTTGGCTTCCGTGCGACTCGATTCTGCGTTTACGGATCCGGCTCGGTCGGAGAACAGGACCTGGATTGGGTGAGTACGACTGGGTCGGAATCTATGCAGTTGTGCGCATCGTACTTGCTCGTTCGGAAGAATGTGCGAATCGGTCGGGAAACAGGCATTCGCCTGGCTTTTTTCCCGGCCGAATAGTGTTGGGTGCGCCTCCGACCGAGATCGGAATCGACCCCTTAATGTTTAGATCATATGTTTGCCAAACAAGTAGTAATGAGCTATGAATACTGCAGAAATATGAAAGGTATCTTCTCCAATGCGTTTTCTGCCAGCACAGTCAGAAAACAATATAGAGATCAAAACTCTTCGCCGTATTATGGCAGATAGAGAGATTGCAATTGTCAGATGCTTCTCCAAAGCAGTCAGTAAGTATACCATATTGTTAAAGTACTGGTAAAGTTGGATTTGAAATCACATTTCTGAAAATGACACTTTTAGAAACTTCAACAACACCAATGCCGAAAGTGACTCTCCTGTACCTTGTTTTCTTTTCCCTCCTTCTCGTTTTTGGTCCGCATTGGTCACTGCATGGCTCCGGAGCTTCGGGGAAGTGCGCTGGTGCCTCAAGCTTCCCGCTGGGAGGGCGCGGCTCGGGATTAGCACCGGAGTAGGACTGCTTGTTTCCACTTCCGGGCCTCCGGAGGCAGAGTCAGCACCGGAGACTTCGTAGGGCTGGCTCCAGGACACGAGTGGCTCACGGAGGGGGAGCAAACCCCCCAGGTAGGGCGTGGGGGGTCCGAACCGGTCTTGGAGTCTGTGGGTAAGACTGGGGAAGAAGGTAAGAACCTCTGTGGACTCCTTTCTTGTGGACTTTCTTGTCGACTTCTAATTCAACAGTCTGCTGCTGCTGCTGCTGCCTGGGAAGCAGGAGGAGGAGGGGGAGCCCCATATTATATGGAGTGGGGAGAAGGCCAGAAAGTAAAGGGTGCACCTGTATTAAAAACGTGCAGATACACTCTTAGAATTAGGACTGCTCAACTCCTCTCGGATACTGGATTATATATTCAAGATACTTCCCTCCCAGCAATTGTAACCCTGCCAGTTACACAAAGGAGGAAAGGAGGTGAAGGAGGTGAAGGAGAGAGGGTGGAGAAGAAGGGGGGAAGGACAGATTCTTTAGAGTCTATAAAAAGCAGAGGGAGAGGCAGAGGTAGAGGGAAGAAACCACTGGCCCCTAAAATAAAGATAACCCCTTCCTTGAAGTCATACTACAAGGTTCTTACTGCCCCCGCCGTTTGTGTCCCCAGCAGGGAGGGCTCCTGTTCCAATACTACCGGGAGGATGAATTTGAAACAACCGCAAAATAAGTCACCACTGGTAGCAACGCAATCCTCCCCTATACTCCTAGTCCCCGATACCATGGCGGTGGTACTGCCTGAGGATCGTTGTGGTTCCCAGATATTGGTTCACCCTGCAGTTTCTATGTCAAACCGTTTTGATGTGTTGGAGGCGCAAGATTGTGAGCCGGGTCCCTGTCCAGAACCAACGCAACATGTAACAACACCTCAACATCCCTCTACTTCTAGTCCAGGGTCAGTGGCCGATATCCTTCTAGCGCTCAAAGACGAGATGGGGAGTAGATTCACAGTCTCTGAGAATAACCAAGCGGCAATACAGGCTTCGTGTGCTGTATTAGCTCAGAAGCTGGAAGAGGTGTCCCTAAGAACAGACGCTCTTGAGAAAGAAATTCCGAAAATTAAGGAAGCTATGAACACTTCCTCAACAGAAATGGCCAAACTAATAAACCAGAATAAGGAAATGAAGAATGACTTAGAGCGGCTGGAGAACCATTCCAGGAGAAACCATTTGAGACTGATCAATGTCCCCGAAGCTTTAGAAGGTTCCGATCTTAAGGGGTTCGTGATTTCACTACTAAAAGAGACTGTGTTAAAAAATTCCCCAAACATAGACCTGGAACAAGAAATACAACGGGTGCATCGCGACCCCTATAAAAGGAATCCAGCAAAACAGAAGCCCAGAAAAATCCTGATAAATTTTCATACATACATTGTTAAGGAGGTAATTCTATCAACAGCACTGAAGGAAGGGACACTTACATCTAATGCCCTCTCTAACTCCTTTTCATTTAATATCAGGTCTGATATATGCCATACCACAGCACAGAAACAGTGGAAGATGGGCAAACGAATGGTGGAATTAAATAAATTGGGGGCTAGAGCCCAATTGAAGTTCCCGGCATCACTTCATACCATGTGGAACAATCACATGTATACCTTCTGCTCGGTAGAAGAGGCAGACGATCTTATTGATAACATTAAGAAAGGAGGGGAGGTGTAAGGGAGGTCGAATTCTGGAAATAAGGAGGCCCTAAGGATCAGAGAGATCAGGGAAGGAAAATGGGTAATGATCTTTTTTGATATTTGACCCGAGGACCAGACGCTGATTAGGCTTTTAGCCTAAATAGCAGGGAGGGTTCCCCAGGGGCGGGAGGGACACTGGGGGAGATGGGAGGGTGGGAAGAGGGGGTGAGCACGGGTGAGGGAGCAGTGGGAGAAAATTCAAAAAAATTCCTCTATCTCAATTTTTATTTCAGGTGGTCTGCCCTTGGTCCTGGACATTAGGTGTAGTTATTATTCAATGGCCCCCTTTAACAGCTAAGACCTTGTAATGGGAGTTGGAGATCTAAAATTCCTCTCGTGGAATATCAATGGTTTACGTTGCCCCCGTAGACAGAGATTAGTGAAGAAGTATCTAGAGCAAAGTCCTGCTCAAATATGTTTAATTCAGGAGACCCATTTGAGCCACATAGAGAGTCGCACAATATTTTCTAGGAATCCATGGATAAAACACTATTGCGCCTCAGAACAGATAGTCCATTGTAAGGGAGTGGCCATTTTGATTAAACATGGGGCAGGCTGTACAATTAAATCTATAAAAACCGATCATTCTGGGAGATGGATAATGGCTAGATTAGATTTTGGAGGATCAGAGTTGGTATGTGAATCCTTTTATGGTCCCAACATGGATGACCCCACATATATCTGTAAGTTACAATGGAATCTGATGGAAGTAGCCTTGCCAGTAGTAATTGGTGGAGACTTTAATGTTCTTTTAGATCATTTAAAAGATAGATCTAACCAGAGTCATTATGTGGGGGCACCCAGGGTACGCCAGGCCCTAAATAATATGATACACAATCTAGAGCTTGTGGATCTGTGGAGGGCAAAGAAGGGTAACAAGCAGGGATACACTTTCCACAGCAAGAAATATGGACATCTTTCTAGAATCGACTATGTCTTGATCGACAGGTCTATACTATAGGGCATGACATCAATAGATATCCAGCCCAGTCACATATCAGACCATGCCCCTGTTGTATTTGACTTAAAAGGGAGCCGAGATAATGTAAGATCCAGATGGACACTTAAAAGATCTATGTTGTCTGACCCTGAGATAGTAAGAGATCTCAAAGGTGCAAGCCAAAATTATTTTTCAATAATATTGGTTCAACATCTATGGACTTTGTGTGGGATGCCTTTAAGGCATATATGAGGGGTTTCCTACATAGTCGTATATGTGAAAAGAATAGGGAGGAAGCACGAGATCTACGACTGTTGGAGGATAAAATTTCCCAATTAGAGGCAGAAAGGATCCGGTTTAATCAGGGGGCACCTGAAAGAATATCCCAAGTTCAGAGGGACCTTGATAATGCCCGCCAGGAGTTTAGAGTAAAACTTGTTAAAAAATGCAAGGCACAATGGCTGTCAAAATTCATGCAGAACTTCGAATATGGAGAGAAGCCAGGAGCGCTTTTGGCATGGAAAGCCAGGGCTGATTGCATAAAAAATCATATAAATGAATTAATTATCAATGAAAATGGAGAAACATTGAGCAGATTAGCGGACATGCAAGGACGGCTTATTGCATTATTCTCGCAGTTATATAAGGGGGAAATTACACCTAATGCGGAGGCCCTTAAGATCTGGCTGAGGGAGAAATCCCTTCTGACTCTAACAGCTGAAAGCCGTGACCTCCTAGATGCCCCAATAACTGAGGGTGAGATTAGAGAACAAATCGGGAAGTGTAAAAGCAACAAAGCAGCAGGCACACATGCACTTCTTAGTGAGATATATAAACTTCTGCTGGACGAACTGGTCCCGGTTTTGGGAGTTTTATTCAACTCAGTCTACCAGCCAGAGGGTAAGATACCTAGCTCTTGGAAAGAGGCAACTATTGTGCTTATCCTAAAACCCGGAAAGGATCCACAACGGGCGGATTCCTATAGACCGATCTCCCTGCTGAATGCTGAATATAAGATCTTTATGAGCATTTTAGCAGGGAGGTTGGTCAAAATTGCCCCACAGCTGATAAACGCCGACCAGAAAGGTTTTATCCCTAAAAGATATATACAAGAGCAAACGCAACAAGTAATTGGCAACATAGATCTTGCCACAGCTCGATCCGAACCCTTGGCCGTCGTGGCACTAGATGTGGCCAAGGCGTTCGATAGAGTCTGTTGGGTTTACCTTTGGGAGGTGTTAAGGTCAATGGGTTTTGGGCCTATCTTTATTCAGAGTCTGGTAAATTGTTATCAGGGGGCCTCCGCCAAAATATTATTAAACGGGGTCTTAATATCTAGCTTTGATATTCTAAGAGGAACGAGACAGGGCTGTCCTCTTTCACCCCTACTCTTCAAGATCTATATAGAAACCCTGGCTCAAACAATCAGGGCAGACGATCTGATTACTCCCTTTAAATCCCACCAGTATAGTAGTAAGGTCGCTCTATATGCAGATGACCTGTTATTATATACTGATAATCCAGCGGTGGCAATACCAAGGATTGAAGCCTTGTTAGAAGAATTTGGAGCTTTTTCAGGATACCTAGCTAACACCTCTAAAACCGAGGTGATGCTCTGGAATATAGACAATTGGGAGGGTAGTACAAGTCAAGAGTTTAAATACTTGGGTATCACAATCATTAAAGAGATTGAGAAAATTCCGCAGATTAACCTAAACAGGACTATAAAAGAAGTTGACCGACTATTAGCCAGGTGGAAAAATCTCCCCCTAACAATTTATGGCAGGGTCAACCTAGTCAAAATGGTTATTCTCCCTAAATTAACGTATCTCTTTAATGCTATTCCCCTTACCTTTCCAAAATTAGACATCAGTAAAATCCAGAGCCAGATTGGCCAGATTGGCTTGGAAGAAGCTTAGGCGTAGGCTGATTAAAGGGGGGTTGGCTCTTCCGGATATTAAGTGGTATTGTTTTGCCTTTCAATTTAAAAATATCCGGATGATGCTCTTGAAACCGGATGAGTCAACCTGGGGCACACTTTTAGCAGAGATGATAAGGCAGGAGGGTGGAGAAGGTTTCCTATACAAATTTGGAGCACCTAGGTATTTCAAAAAAGTTTGTTTGAAAGTTCTAAAGGATGCCCTTAGATGGTGGCATAAGGTCAGAACTAGATGGGGGATAGGGTATTACTCCGAGTTTGCCCCTATCTGGGATTCCCCAGGGACACCGGAATGCCTTAAGGATAGCCTGGCAATGTCAATCAAAAGAGAAGGTACCACCATCTGGTCAGACTTGGTATCTTCTGAGGGGGTACACCCATGGGAGGCTTTAAGAGCTAGGACTGGAGGGGGCCTATCCAGATTTAAATATATGCAATTAGTTTCCTGGTTTGCTGCGGAGAAGAGGGAAATACAAGGAATATGGGAGGTGGAGCATTCCTTCAAAGATTTAAATCCTAAACGTAAGGAAACCTCAAAATGGTATAAGATGTCTGTAGAGGCAGAGGATAAGGAATTCCCCCACCACACCTTATATGGAATCAGGTTCCCTTGGAATGTGACATTGAAGATCTTTATGAACCCTCCTTGAAGCTGTTGTACAAGTATGTTAAACCGGCAAATCTTAAGAAGAATCACTTCTTTGTATTAATCGATTGTACTATACCCCTGCCAGGATAGCAAAGTTCGCCCCCTCTCCAATCCCAAATGCCCACGATGTGACCTTATCTATGCTAATGATTTACATATATTCTACGAGTGTCCTAGACTCTTCGCTTTCTGGAGGGGAGTTGAGGAAGCCTTATGTGGTATCTTTGGAGAGAAAATCATCCAAAATGTGACTATAGTATTATTTGGAGATGATGGCATGCTAAGCAAGAAGTTGAGACATACACAGAGAGGCTTAATGTTGTATCTGGTTTTATTAGCTTGAAGGGAAATATGTTTGAAATGGAGAGACCCTTTACCCCCCAAGTTCCAGCATTGGGGTAAAGCTGCCTCCTTAATGGCTAGATTGGACCAGGGAAGCGATAATGACAACTGTTTGAATATCTGGCAGGCCTTTACAGTATGGGGTAGAGGTCTGGGCTTCGTGTAACACCTCCTGGTCCTATGATTACACCAAGCCACCAACAAAGGGGCAGGTCTGGTTCTGGATACTAGACTAAAGCGAATGCAGTAGCTGCGGGGCGCACAGGTTGGGAAGGCGGCTAGTTAAGAATTGCAGACGCTTACTTGGTGAGATGAGGATTAAAAAAAAAAAGAAAAGTGACTTTCCTTTGAAATCTACAATAAATTCAGACACCTTATAATCAATAAAAGCGATCACTGTTTAATCTTTTTACCACAGTTAATTTTTGTTATTTGTTTGTCACATATAAAACCACACAAAAATAATCAACAGTATTTATCCTTCCCACCAACAACATTGCATACATGACAGTGGATACAAACAGCATTAATTCACATAAATACATACAAAAAACATGATGTTAAACACAAAAAACATAGGTACAAAATATTTTACTGTTGCAGGATGTACTTTTTTACGTGTGCAATGTACAGTTTACATAACCTTTTCTGGTGTTGATTAGATTTTAATGCGGATATTAGGCCACACCCCTGTCTTCCAGTTGATTTGACTGTGGGCATGACGTTTATTTCAATAAGGCCATACAAGTCCTTTCCCGTGTTTGGGTTCTAGAGCTGAGTTTATATATATATATTTTTTAAACTACGTTTCCCAGAATCCCTCAATGTGTGAGGGCGGAGTATCCTGCTTCCTTTGCATTTTTATGCGACAAGTAAACAACGCTTCCAGTTGCCGATGGCTCCCGGAGAGCGAGCAAACGCTGAAAGTGCAAAAAACTACATAGTTTCTGCAGAATTAAGTTGCGCAATGTGTTGGCTTTTAAATGTTACTGAGTACTGCGCTGTCAGCTGCTTAAGTGTTAGACAGTCTGTGAACCGATGCCCGTCACATTCAGAATGCGTGATGGTTAATTTTCCAAACGAGTGCGAGCTTCTACGGAGCATTCTTGTCCCGAGGCATGATACTTTCAGGCATATTCTTTCTGACATTGCAGTTAGCCTGTTTCTAACGTGTTGAAATTTGTGAAGTCCAATAAATGCATTGCTCACCACTTCTTCAGAGAGATCTCTGCTGAGGTCTTCACAATTCAAATTCTGTGCGTGCGCCGATGCCTTTAGTAATACTGAGGTTTCCTGTTTTAGATTTAAAATTTTGATCTAACGTTGAGCCAAAGGTCATCCGGATACTGCGTCTGTTGGATTAGAATAGTTTGTTCCTTGTTTCAATGAGTATTGGGCCGCAATATTTGTTGATTGATTTTGCGATATGTTAGAACATTGAGGAATTCTTTTGAGTTAAAAAAGGAGTCTAATTATGACAATTGGACATATGTCTTTCAGGTGTAGGACTCAAACAGCGTATTAGTGCCTTTGCTCCAAGCCATCTGAGGTAATTATGGTAATTTGTATAAAGAGTTTGTTAGTGGTTGTTGACCCACCTGAATATGTTGTAATTAGTTATATGTAATTGTGTGTTTATTAGTTTTGTAGAGTGGATATCAGTTCTGCGTCCTGGAGAGAACCCCCCAAAGGATTGTGTAGGGGGTTCGAAACACGTTGACCATTTCTAGTGGACCTACTGTCGTGATCGAAAATTGCCTTGAAATATAGAGTGACTTAGAATCCCAGGGATTCACTTAGTGGGGTTGTAAAAGATACAAACCTGGGGATAGAAGTTACGTTTTGGCAGGGGCCCCACGTCCATAAAATTAGGGAGCTTTTGAACTTTTTGTGAATTGTTTGTTCAGGGTAAAATGTATTCCCCTTGATTATGCTCCCGATATTTTGAACCAAGAATTAATTTATTGATGATTTGTACCTATGTTTTTTGTGTTTAACATCAGGTTTTTTGTATATATTTATGTGAATTGATTTTGTTTGTATCCACTGTCATGTATGCAATGTTGTTGGTGGGAGGGATAAATACTGTTGATTGTTTTTGTATGGTTTTCTATGTGTGACAAACAAATAACAAAAATCGAAACTGTGGTAAAAAGATTAAACAGTGATTGCTTTTATTGATTAGAACGTGTCTGGATTAATTGTAGATTTCAAAGGAAAGTCAGTTTTGGCAATGTTGTTGGATTTTAAGGTGGCTCAGCCATTCTGACGTTAAGGGCCCAACCCTGTGTTGTGTACTTTTAGAAACTTGGCATTTTCTTGTCCCAACCATTTTGTGCCTAGAGCCTGTATCCTGGGTCTCATCACATGACTAGGAGTAGCTGGTAGTTGGTCTTTGTGTATTGCTGCCAGACAGTGAGACAAATGAGGAATAGGTGTTGGCAGGATGGGCCATATCTGAGTTGATGAAGGGGAGGGGCTTTTGTGAGAAGTTGGCCTGGTATATGCTGTCCACTAGTTATAGTGGGCACCTTGCACCAGTCCAAACAGCCCCTTAGAGGTGATAGGTTAAAGACAACCTTTATTGAAAGCTATCCTAGTCCTAGCTATGGAGAGCAGCCTTCAGGCTTAGTCTTGAAGGAGTGTAAAGCTGTTTGTTTTACCAGTCTATAATCTCCTGAATGGCTAAATGAAAGGAGACCACACCAGGTATATATATAAAATATATGTATTTATTTCTAAACACACCCTACTAGTCTCTTTATGAGGCTAGAGGTCAAAGCACATATGTTACACTTCAAATATCACAGTAAATTAGCACAATATACGATAGGCCCTAGGGGCGAACCAAACCATATATTAAGAAAGTGGTATAAGAACCACGACTTGACTAGACACAAGGCCTAGATCCTGTAGAATCGCTGGGACCCCAAGGAACCACCCAAGGTAGTGACACAGGGGACCCACGGGGACGTGTGCAGTGTGTGAAAACAGCCGCAAGCTCCGTTAGCGTCTATGGGGAAAGTCGCGGTTAGAGTTTTAAAGTTTAGGGACACTTCGGAGTGGACTAGGAACAAACCCTTTTGGACTTAGAGGGTTCTAGGGCCAACACCCACGGGAGCACCGGAGTACTCGTGTTACCTCACCCAGGGAAGCCGGGTGCATAGCTGTCAAATGGTGTCGGGTCGCGCCGTCGTTTTCAATGGCAGCTTGCTGGAAAGTGCTGCTGCCGGGAAGATGAGAAGTGTCCAAAGAGATCCAAGCCTGGATCGAGGATGTGAAGAACCTGAAAGCAGAGGGGACAGAGTCTGGGTCACTAGCCAGTGACCAGGGGCACGATAGTCGAATGCCCACCGATGTCGGGTGCTTCAAGTTCGAAGAGGTGAAAATTGTCTCTGCAGCCACGACAACCAGGAGCTGGATTCGACCTGTCCCACAAAGGAAGTTGTTTTCTGTGGTGTCGGTGTCCGGATTGGACACAACAAGCCTTAGCAACAGCAACCCACGCAGGAAGAGAACAAAGGCTTCGGTGCGGACCAGCGAGGTCCGAGGGACTCCCCAAGCAAGGGAGAGTCAGGGCAGGCCTGGAGCAACCAGGGAGGCCCATTGAAAGTAGAGTTGTCCTTCTGAGGGACCCACAAGTCGACGGACAAGGGATCGCGAAGGGACCTCAAGCGGAATCACAAAATGGTAGCCCACGGGTTACTGGGAGTGGCCAGGCCAGCAATCTTCGGTGGGTTCACTGCTTGGGGTCGGGGCTACAAGTAACCCAAAGCATAGCCTCTAGGATCGACCAGAAGCTTATGCACTTGCAAATGTGCATGGTGTCCAGGGGTTCTGGTTCCACAATACCCACGAGGGCTATGGGTCTCAGCTTTGCTGGGGACTTGGGTGAGCCTCTGGGAAGTCTGGAATCCTACCTCCTGGGTTGCAGAGTTGTCGGCGTCCGGCGGGAGCTTTGGAGATGCAGACCGGACAGATGCGTCTTCGGTGCACTGCCAAGCAGGGGAGTAACTGCTTTACTCCAAGGGAGATTCTTCAGTCATCTCAATCAATAATATCAATAATGTCACTTATAAAGCGCACTACATACCCGCGAGGGTCTCAAGGCGCTGGGGGAAGAGGGGGTGGTGCTGCTACTGATCGAAGAGCCAGGTCTTGAGGAGTCTTCTGAAGGCCAGTAGGTCTTGGGTCTGTCGGAGGTTGGTGGGGAGGGTGTTCCAGGTCTTGGCGGCGAGGTGGGAGAAGGATCTGCCGCCGGCGGTCGTTTTCCGGATGCGGGGGACTGTGGCGAGGGCGAGGCTGGTCGAGCGGAGCTGGCGGGTGGGGGTGTAGAAGCTGAGTCGTCTGTTGAGGTAGGCTGGTCCGGAGTTGTGGAGTGCTTTGTGTGCGTGGGTGAGGAGCTTGAAGGTTATCCTCTTGTTGACAGGGAGCCAGTGCAGGTCTCTCAGGTGGGGTGTGATGTGGCTGCGTCGGGGGATGTCGAGGATAAGACGTGCAGAGGCGTTCTGGATGCGTTGCAGCCGTCTCAGGAGCTTAGCCGTCGTTCCTGCGTAGAGGCGTTTCCGTAGTCCAGCCTGCTGGTGACGAGGGCCTGGGTGACTGTTTTTCTTGTTTCGGTGGGGATCCACTTGAAGATCCTGCGGAGCATTCGGAGGATGTTGAAGCAGGATGCGGAAACGGCGTTGACCTGCTTAGTCATGGAGAGGGCAGGGTCGAGGATGACCCCTAGGTTGCGTACGTGGTCGGTGGGTGGCGGGGCTGTTCCCAGTGATGTTGGCCACCAGGAGTCGTCCCAGGCTGAAGGGTTGGAACCAAGGATGAGGACCTCCGTCTTGTCCGAGTTCAGCTTCAGGCGGCTGGTCCTCATCCATTCGGCGACGGCCTTCATTCCTTTGTGGAGGTGGGCTTTGGCGGTGTGAGGGTCTTTGGTGAGGGAGAGGATCAGCTGGGTGTCGTCGGCGTAGGAGATGATGTATAGGTTGTGCTGTCGGGCGACGTGGGCGAGGGGTGCCATGTAGATATTGAACAGCGTTGGGCTGAGGGAGGAGCCTTGGGGTACGCCGCAGATGATCTTGGTGGCCTTGGATCGGAAGGGGCGAGGCGGACGCTTTGTGTTCTGCCGGAAAGGAAGGATGTGGTCCAGTCCAGGGCCTTCTCTTGGATCCCGGCGTCGTGAAGGCGTGTTCGTAGTGTGTGGTGGCAGACCGTGTCGAATGCGGCTGATAGGTCCAGGAGGATGAGGGCTGCTGTTTCTCCGTTGTCTAGCAGGGTCCTGATGTCATCGGTGGCGGCGATGAGGGCGGTTTCGGTGCTGTGGTTGCTGCGGAAGCCGGACTGGGAAGGGTCCAGGATGTTCTTCTCCTCGAGGTAGCGGGTCAGTTGTTTGTTGACGATTTTCTCGGTGACCTTCGCGGGGAACGGGAGCAGAGAGATGGGTCGGAAGTTCTTGAGGTCCTTGGGGTCTGCCTTGGGTTTCTTGAGTAAGGCGGTGATCTCGGCGTGCTTCCAGATTTCTGGCGTTGAACAGATTGTCGAAGGTCCAGGATTCAGTTTCAGAGTTTCTTCCAGGGATATCTAAAATCCTGTTGCCAGGGGTTCCTATCTTATACCCAAGGAAGGGGTTGGACATACTCTGGGGACCCACCTATGGGAGGGTTTGGAAAGAGGGGTGGCTACACCCATTTCCTTTGTCCAGTTTCACGCCAGAGCAGGGGCTGGTAGCCCCTGCAACCGGTTTGAACTGGGCTATGCACAGGGACACCAAATGTGCCCCCAGTGCAGGACTACAAAGCACTCTGAGAGTGCACCCACCCAGCCCCAATACACTAAAGCCTGTCTGGGAGGTGGTAACACCTCCCTGGGACAGGAAACCTATTGCCCAAGCCTCCCCTGCCCGAGTTTCGGTCAGCAGCAGGAGGCCAGACTCGTGTCTGTGGCTGCAGCATCCATTTTGTGATGCCAGGGCTCTGTTAGCTGGTACCGGGTATACCGGTGCTGTCATGTCTCTCCCTCTAGAAGGGTGGGATTACTCCCACACCAGTTACTGGTGTGGGGGTATGATTCCAAGGTGTTTGACACCAAACACGACATGTTTCCATGCAGCCAGTCCAAAGTTAGCATTTACCGTTTGCACTTAAGAGTATATGGTCAGGCTGCATCACAGACAACCCCGGAGGATAGATTCTGAAGGCTGCAGAGGGGCTCTGCTCATGCATGGGCACCCTCTCAAATAAAACCAAGCACCCTGCCTTCAGGATTGATAAGGCCTGCCATAGGGGTGACTGATAGGTTTATATGTGCAGTGATAGGGTGAGATATAGTGAACCTATATCTCAGTAAGGGGTGCATGCACCACCTCACTCAGGCTGCAGTAGCAGTCCTGTGGTGTCATTTTGGGAGGCTGCCCAGGGGTGGCATAATACATGCTTCAGCCCCTGGTAGGCCTCTGGGGTACCTATGCCCTGGGTACATAGTATACCATATACTAGGGACTTATAAGGGCACCCCAGAATCCAATCTGTGGTGTACCTAAGGTACTAGGAATCAATTTAGAGAGGAAGCAGCTAGGCTGGGGTCCTGGATAGCAGGGCCCAGCCAGACTAAAGTCGAAAAACAGTGAAACATCAGCAAAAAGTGGGGGTAACCATAAGAAGCAGATCCCATTCTCCTACACAACCCCCCCCCCCAAACGCAGGGACATTAAACAAACCTTGACCAGTTGAGTCTTCATGTTCTAAGTGGAAATATCTGGAGAGTCCATCTGCATTGGCATGGCTACTCCCAGGTCTATGTTCCACTGTATAGTCCATCCCCTGTAGGGAAATGGACCACATCAAAAGTTTGGGGTTTTCACCCTTCATCTGTTTTAGCCATAAGAGGGGCTTATGGTCTGTCTGAACAAGGAAGTGAGTGCCAAACAAGTATGGCCTCAGCTTCTTCAGAGCCCAAACCACAGCAAAGGCCTCCCTCTCTATGGCTGACCAACGTTTCTCTCTGGGGGTCAGCCTTCTGCTAATAAAAGCTACTGGCTGATCCTGACCTTCATCATTCAACTGTGACAGTACAGCCCCTACCCCCACCTCAGATGCATCTATTTGCACAATGAACTTTTTGGAGTAATCAGGACTCTGCAGAATGGGAGCAGTGCACATGGCCTGCTTCAGGTCATCAAATGCCTTTTGACAGCTAACTGTCCACTGAACCTTTTTGGGCATTCTCTTAGAGGTAAGGTCATTCAATGGGGTCACTATGGATCCATAACCTTTTACAAATCTTCTGTAGTACCCAGTCAGGCCCAAGAAGGCTCTCACCTGAGTCTGGGTAGTGGGAGCAACCCAGTCCATTATGGTCTGGATTTTGCTCTGCAATGGTTGAACCTGGCCTCCACCCACAAGGTGGCCCAGGTACACAACCTGACTCTGTCCTATCTGGCACTTAGTAGCCTTGATAGTGAGGCCTGCTTTTTGCAGGGCCTCCAAAACATTCCTTAGGTGGACCAGGTGATCCTCCCAGGTGGAGCTAAAGACAGCAATATCATCTAGATATGCTGCACTATAGTCTTCCAGGCCTGTAAGGACTGTATTCACCAACCTTTGGAAAGTGGCAGGTGCATTTTTCAAACCAAAGGGCATCACCACAAATTGATAATGCCCACTAGGGGTACAAAATGCTGTCTTTGGCTTCGCATCATCAGCTAGTCTGATCTGCAAGTAGCCAGCTGTCAAGTCAAATGTGCTCAGAAACTTGGCTGAGGCCAAAGTATCTATAAGCTCATCTGCCCTTGGGATGGGATGGGCATCAGTCCTAGTGACTGCATTGAGACCCCTGTAGTCCACACAAAACCTCATTTCTCTCTTGCCTTCTTTGGTGTGAGGTTTAGGCACAAGGACTACTGGACTAGCCCAAGGGCTATCTGAAGGTTCAATGACTCCCAAATCCAACATCTTCTGGACCTCTGTCCTTATACAATCCCTGACATGATCAGGATGCCTGAAGATTTTATTCTTGACAGGCAGACTGTCCCCAGTGTCCACTTCATGAGTGCACCAGGTAGTCTGACTAGGTGTCAGGGAGAACATATGCCTGAACTGGCTGAGAACTTTTCTGCAGTCAGTTTGTTGCTGGACAGTGGGGCTGCCTGCCAAGGCTACACCATCTACTGATCCATCATCAGGGTTCTGAGAGAGCAGGTCAGGGAGTGGATCACTCTCTTCCTCCTGTCCCTCATCAGTAGCCATGAGCAAGCCCATGTCTGCCCTGTCGACATATGGTTTCAGTATGTTGACATGAAGTACCCTATGGGGACTCCTGGGAGTTCCAAGGTCTATCAAGTAGGTGAACTCTCCCTTCTGTTCAACAATTGTATGGGGGGCCACTCCCCTTATCTTGGAGAGCTGCTGGGGCCACAGGCTCCAACACCCACACCTTCTGCCCTGGCTGGTAAACAGTCAGCACAGCCTTTTGGTCATGCCAGGCCTTTTGTAATTCCTGGCTAGCCTCAAGGTTTTTAGTTGCCTTTTTCATATACTCAGCCATCCTGGAGCGGAGACCAAGTATATAGTCCACTATGTCCTGTTTACGGGGTTTGAGAGGTAACTCCCATCCCTCCTTCACCAGACACAAAGGACCCCTAACAGGATGTCCAAACAAAAGTTCAAAAGGGCTGTAACCAACCCCCTTTTGAGGCACCTCCCTGTAGGCAAATAAAAGGCAGGGCAACAGGATGTCCCATCTGCGCCTAAGCTTTTCTGGGAGACCTTTGATCATGTCCTTCAAGGTTTTGTTGAACCTTTCAACTAAACCATTGCATTGTGGGTGATGGGGTGTGGTGAACTTATAATTCACTTCACACTCCTTCCACATTGCAGTCAAGTAACTAGACATGAAGTTGGCACCCCTGTCTGATACTACCTCCTTAGGAAAACCCACCCTTGAGAATACTCCCAAGAGGGCCCTTGCCACCACAGGTGCTGTCGTGGTCCTAAGTGGAATTGTTTCTGGGTACCTAGTGGCATGGTCCACCACCACCAGGATAAATCTGTGCCCAGAGGCTGTCTGGGGATCCATGGGACCAACTATATCAATCCCCACCCTCTCAAAGGGAACCCCCACCACAGGTAGTGGTATCAGGGGGGCCTTTGTGGTTTCACCTGCCTTCCCACTGGCTTGACAGGTGATACAGGAGCGACAAAACTCCTTGGTGTCTTCAGACATGTGGGGCCAATGAAAGTGAGGAACAATTCTGTCCCAAGTCTTGTTTTGGCCCAGGTGACCTGCTAGAGGAATATCATGGGCTAGTGCCAATAGGAAGCCCCTAAATTTCAGAGGTATTACCAACCTCCTGGAAGCACCAGGCTTGGGGTCTCTACTCTCTGAATATAGGAGTCCATCATCCCAATATATTTTATGGGTGCCACTAGCATTCCCAGCAGCCTCATCAGCAGCTTGCTTTCTGAGGGTTTCAAGAGAGGGGCAGCTCAGCTGCTCCTGGCTCAGATCTGCCCTGGAAGGTCCACCTGTCCCCAAGAACTCAACCTGATCAGGTTCAAGCTCCTCTGGGACAGTTCCTTCTTCAGGACTAAGATCATCTCCCGCAGGAGGCTGATCTGTATTCTGAGTCAGGGGGGAAGGCTCTGCCTTAACCCTACTGCTCCTCCTCTTGGGAGGCACCTGGTCCATTCTTCCAGAATCCAGGGCCTGTTCAGTGTTAGACTTTTTGGCCTGTGACCTGGTCACAGCAAATACATGTGCAGGGATCCCTAGCCTTTCTGCATGTGTCCTGAGCTCCACTTCTGCCCAAGCTGAAGTTTCTAGATCATTGCCAAGCAAGCATTCAACAGGGAGGTCTGCACTTACCACAACTTTCTTGAGGCCAGTTACCGCTCCCCAGGAGAAATTAACAACTGCCATGGAATGGTCTGTCCTGATATTGCTAGCATTGGTCACTTGGTACATCTCACCAAGTATAATCTGCCCAGGAGCCACAAGATCTTCTGTCACCATTGTGACACTTGCTCCTGAGTCCCTGAATGCCAAATCCTCTTTTCCATTTATCAAAGGCTGCTGTCTGTATTTGCCCAAGTTACTGGGAATCACAAAGGAGGACATTATCCATGCCTCCATCACAGACCAGGGCAGCCTGAGTTGGAACGCTGACTAGGCCAGAGCCCATCTCAGAACCCAGGGTTAACCCTACAACATCCTTATTCTGAGTACCACCAGTTGTAGCTGCACTAGGGGGAACAGTTGCCTTAGGGGCAATGGTGGCTGGACTTGAGTCTTTGGACTTGGTGCAATCACTGGTCCAGTGTGTTTTCTGTTTACAGATATTACACCATGGTTTCTTTTGGCCTTTACTTTTGTTAGATTGGGATTCCCCCCCAGAAGAAGATTTTTGGGGACCTTGAGAAGACTTCTGGTCTTTACCCTTTTCCCCACCCTTGTCAGAGTTCTTAGAATCTTGCTTCTTTGGGTCACCACCTTGGTTCTGAACCTTCTGCCTCACCCTGGTTCTGACCCATTTGTCTGCCTTCTTTCCCAATTCTTGGGGAGAGGTCAGATCAGAGTCCACCAGGTACTGATGCAACAGCTGATTTTGACAATTATTAAGGATCTGCTCCCTCATGATTAAGTTGTGCAATCCTTTGAAATCACACACCTTACTGTCAAGTAACCAGCCCTCCAGAGCCTTAGTAGCACAATCTACAAAGTCCACCCAGTCTTGATTCTGTGCCTTTTGGGTATCTCTGAACTTTATCCTATACTGTTCAGTGGTTAGGCCAAACCCCTCAATCAGTGCACTTTTCAAGATTTGGTAATCATCAGCATCCTCTTCTCTTACAGTGAGGAGCTTATCTCTACCTTTGTCTGCAAAGGAGAGCCACAAGATTGCTGTCCACTGCTCCTGGGGGACCCTCTGAACTTTACAGGCCCTTTCCAGTGCAGTAACCCATTTGTGGATGTCATCCCCACTCTGGTAGGGAGGGACAATCTTGCTTAGGTTTCTATGGTCATGAGACCTTTCCCTAACACTAGGGAAATGGCTGCCACCATGGGACTCTAGTCCCAACTTTCTTCTAGTTTTCTGAAGCTCTAGGGACTCCCTATCTAAAGCCAACTGCTCTCTTCTGATTCTAAGCTGAGCTTCTTCATACTTGAGCAGTCTCTCTTTCCTTTCATGAGAGGATTCCCTCCTATGAGAGGAAACAGAGGTCCCTATTGAGGTGTCAGAATGGTTAGACTCCTGAGAAGGAGATCTTGACCTTCTAGGCACACACTCAACTCTCCCTGGTGGGATAAAGAGGGGGCCATTGTGGCCATCCTCCTCATCTGCAGGGGGAGCTGGATCATCCAGGTTAAGATCATTGTCATCTTCCTGGTCAGCTTCAGAGGTTAGGTCATGGGTATCCTCACCCCTAGGCCTTTCCTCATCTGCTGCCTCACCCTCTCTGCCTACCCCATCAGACCCTGAGGTCTTTTTGAGGTCATCCAACAGCAGTACCTCTATGAGGCGTTGGGTGTTTGCAGTTTTTCCTGTCTTCAATTTCCTAGTACTACACAATGCTCTCAATTCCAAGAAGGGGAGGTTGTCATACTTGGATGGTGGAAGCCCATTGGCTTCTGGCAGGGACCCACTGGTTCCTGGCCTTGAAGACATCACTAGTGAGGTGTGGTGTATGCACTACCTACTCTAGTGTGGCCTACTAAACTCTCTTGAGTTGTGTAAAGGGTGTGCTAAGCCCTTGAAACACAACTCTAAGTTCAGTAGAACTTACTGTAATTTTAAGCTTGAATTATATGTACCTCAGGTACCTTTAGTGGTTTTCAGTTAGTCACTCACTTGAGATTATCTGGTAAAACAAAGGCAAGCTTGAATCCCACCACTGCACACCAATGTGAGAAGTTGGCCTGGTATATGCTGTCCACTAGTTATAGTGGGCACCTTGCACCAGTCCAAACAGCCCCTTAGAGGTGATAGATTAAAGACAACCTTTATTGAAAGCTATCCTAGTGGTAGCTATGGAGAGCAGCCTTGAGGCTTAGTCTTGAAGGAGTGTAAAGCTGTTTGTTTTACTAGTCTATAATCTCCTGAATGGCTAAATGAAAGGAGACCACACCAGGTATATATATAAAATATATGTATTTATTTCTAAACACACCCTACTAGTCTCTTTATGAGGCTAGAGGTCAAAGCACATATGTTACACTTCAAATATCACAGTAAATTAGCACAATATACGATAGGCCCTAGGGGCGAACCAAACCATATATTAAGAAAGTGGTATAAGAACCATGACTTGACTAGACACAAGGCCTAGAGCCTGTAGAATCGCTGGGACCCGAAGGAACCACCCAAGGTAGTGACATAGGGGACCCACGGGGGACGTGTGCAGTGTGTGAACACAGCCGCGAGCTCCGTTAGCGTCTATGGGGAAAGTCACGGTTAGAGTTTTAAAGTTTAGGGACACTTCGGAGTGGACTAGGAACAAACCCTTTTGGACTTAGAGTGTTCTAGGGCCAACACCCACGGGAGCACCGGAGTTCTCATGTTACCTCACCCAGGGAAGCCGGGTGCATAGGTGTCAAATGGTGTCAGGTCGCGCCGTCGTTTTCAATGGCAGCTTGCTGGAAAGTGCTGCTGCCGGGAATATGAGAAGTGTCCGAAGAGATCCAAGCCTGGATTGAGGATGTGTAGAACCTGAAAGCAGAGGGGACAGAGTCTGGGTCACTAGCCAGTGACCAGGGGCACGATAGTCGAATGCCCACCGATGTCGGGTGCTTCAAGTTCAAAGAGGTGAAGAATGTCTCTGCAACCATGAGGACCAGGAAACATCGACGACAACCAGGAGCTGGATTCGAGCTGTCCCACAAAGGAAGTCGCTTGCTACGGTGTCGGTGTCCGGATTGGACACAAAAAGCCTTGGCAACAGCAACCCTTGCAGGAAGAGAACAAAGGCTTCGGTGCGGACCAGCGAGGTCCGAGGGACTCCCCAAGCAAGGGAGAGTCAGGGCAGGCCTGGAACAACCAGGGAGGCCCATTGAAAGTAGAGTTGTCCTTCTGAGGGACCCACACGTCAACAGACAATGGATTGCAAAGGGACCTTGAGCGGAATCACAAAATGGCGGCCCACGGGTCACTGGGAGTGGCCAGGCCAGCAATCTTCAACGGATTCACTGCTCGGGGTTGGGGCTACAAGTAACCCAAAGCATAGCCTCTAGGATCAACCAGAAGCTTATGCACTTGCAAATGTGCACAGTGTCCAGGGGTTCCAGTTCCAAGGTACCCACGAGGGCTACGGGTCTCAGCTTTGCTGGGGACTTGGGTCAGCCTCTGGGAAGTCTGGAAACTCACCTCCTGGGTTGCAGAGTTGTCGGCATCCGGCGGGATCTTTGGAGATGCAGACCGGACAGATGCGTCTTCGGTGCCTGCCAAGCACAGGAGTAACTCCTTTACTCCAAGGGAGATTCTTCAGTCATCGGGCGTTGAACAGATCGTTGAAGGTCCAGGATTCAGTTTCAGAGTTTCGTCCAGGGATATCTAAAGTCCTGTTGCCATGGGTTCCTATCTTATACCCAAGGAAGGGGTTGGACATACTCTGGGGACCCACCTATGGGAGGGTTTGGAAAGAGGGGTGGCTACATCCATTTCCTTTGTCCAGTTTCGTGCCAGAGCAGGGGCTGGTAGCCCCTGCAACCGGGTTGAACTGGGCTATGCACAGGGACACCAAATGTGCCCCCAGTGCAGGACTTCAAAGCACTCTGAGAGTGCACCCACCCAGCCCCAATACACTAAAGCCTGTCTGGGAGGTGGTAACACCTCCCTGGGACAGGAAACCTATTGTCCAGGCCTCCCCTGCCGGAGTTTCGGTCAGCAGCAGGAGGCCAGACTCGTGTCTGTGGCTGCAGCATCCATTTTGTGATGCCAGGGCTCTGTTAGCGGGTACCGGGTATACCGGTGCTGTCATGTCTCTCCCTCTAGAAGGGTGGGATCATACTCCCACACCAGTTACTCGTGTGGGGGTATGATTCCAAGGTGTTTGACACCAAACACGACATATTTCCGTGCAGCCAGTCCAAAGTTAGCATTTACCGTTTAGTTATAATGCACTTAAGAGTATATGGTCAGGCTGCATCACAGACAACCCCAGAAGATAGATTCCGAAGGCTGCAGAGGGGCTCTGCTCATGCATGGGCACCCTCTCACATAAAACCAAGCACCCTGCCTTCAGGATTGATAAGGCCTGCCATAGAGGTGACTGATAGGTTTATATGTGCAGTGATAGGGTGAGATATAGTGAACCTATATCTCATATACTAGGGACTAGGGACTTATAAGGGCACCCCAGAATCCAATCTGTGGTGTACCTAAGGTACTCGGAATCAATTTAGAGAGGAAGCAGCTAGGCTGGGGTCCTGGATAGCAGGGCCCCAGCCAGACTAAAGTCGAAAAACAGTGAAACATCAGCAAAAAGTGGGGGTGACCATAAGAAGCAGATCCTACTCTCCTACAGCTTTCACGTACCACACTTGCACATCCCACAGCCTCTTCCTGAGTGTACTCACAAAGGGTTTGACACTAGTCTTTTGTGACCCCAGACAAGCTAGGGCCAGGGCAGGAAGGAAGGAAATTCCAAGCACCTCTGGGGGCGGAAACCTCCAGAACCTTCTCTTACTTAAAAGTGGGCACCAGGTATAAATATTGGACCCTCAGACCCAACTGTTCAGTGTACCTCTGGACCTGTAGAAGACACAGAAGGACTGCTGTGCTGCTCTGCAAGAAGGACTGCTACTCTGCTGCCCTGCTGCCTAAGTGAAGAGGACTGACCTTGCATCTGGAACCCAGAACTGCCAGGATGACTCCAAGAACTAGTTGTCTGGCCTCCTGATCAGAGCCTCTGGGACAGAAAAGGCTCCAACCACCTTTAACCCAGCACCTGGAATGTCTGCTGTGCATCCTACTCCCCCCAAGTGGTACCACCCCAGTCCTGGACCCATGAAACTGAGCCTAAAGGTGCTCTGCCAAACCCAGCTGTGGTCCTGTACGCAGAGCTAATGGAGCACTATTCATCTCCTTGCAGCTCTGCTTGGGAACCACCACAGCGTGATGCATCCCCAACACCGGACCTCGCATCACAGCCCGCAGCCTCCTCAGAACTACAGCTGCTGGACGCATCCTTGATGCACGCCTTTGCATTACAAGCCCCTCATAAATGGCAATGTAGGATTCTGCATCACAGCCCCGCAGCTTCCTCTAAACTGCTGCAGCGAGACCCATCCTTGATGTTGGATCTCCACAACACTCTGCAAACCAACATTTAAGGTGCTTTGATTGGCGAACCTAACTGGGTCCCTGTATCCGCCCCACTCTTCATTGTAGTCGGCCTGAACTTGTGATTTGTCCCGGTACGCTATGACCAAATAACCACAGTTGGCGCTTTGTGCTTCTAGGCACAATTTTTACTTAAAACTTTTAAATTGAATGTCTCCGGTTCTTCTGGTTGGATTTTTGACATTTTAGTTTCAGATAATTTATTAAATTTAGCTCTATTTTTCCAAATTAGTGGGGCATTTTTCTTGTGTTGTGTTTTCACTTTATTACTGTTTGAAGTGCTGCCTAAATACTTTGCCTCTAAGTTAAGCCTGACTGCTTTGTGCTAGGCTACTGTTGAGTTAAGCACAGGTTTATTTATTGACTTTTGTGATTAATTCTGACAAGGGTTGTGATTATTGTTTGAGGTGGGCTCTCACCCTCTCAACTTAATCCGTTATATATCTAGGCTCGGTATAAAATTTGAACCACTACAATGCACTGAAGTGATTTTTGTTGTTGGATGAGGGCATATATTGTTTTTCTACCCTAGATGATCATAAGAAACCCACCTATTCTGCATGGTCATCACAGATTCTGATCTTTTTCTGATTTCTTTATTTTGCTGACATTATGGTTCTGTAATCTTTGAAATTGTTATTCAGCACCATGATGCAGGTTCTCTGCCCCTAAAATGGTACAGTTAAAATGTGTTTCACCCAAGAAGTCATTTTAACTTTTCCATAAAGCCATGGTTGATGGTGCAGAACATTTGCCAGTGGTACGGAAGTTAAATGATGTATTTGAGCTACAGTGTGTATTTGCGCCACCCACATATGTAATAAAAATAATTGGCTTCCAGGGGCAAATAAAAATTCTTAGATTTAGAAAACAGAATTAAAAAACAGCAATATATTGTAAAAGGAATTTATCTGAATCAATCCGACATCAATGTCACTACGTGTCTTGACATACCATGTTACCTTTTTTGGAGATTCTAGCATTGCACTGCACACATTTTCAATAATTTGCCACCAAGGCAATGCAGTGCACATAATACCTGGAGAGGGTATAAACTGGATTTAGTGCACTGTCTAGATAGTTGTTACTGAATAGATCTGCACACACTTTGTTGATTTCAAGGAAAGGTCCCTAGCAGACTTCGATTCTCCAGGGGGCTCGAATAATTGATATCCAAAGACATTGTTAGTAGAAAGTGGCAGAATTCCTTCCAAATTGTGACAAACTACTAAGTTTCAAATAGTAACTTTGAATTAGGCCACGTAAGTAACAGCATGCTGAGGTATAAGTGAGAATTGTGTGTGATTAGAATTTGTATTGATTGGTTATGGGGACCTAATAATGTTGTACAATTTTCCCTTTGAAAACTCCATTGCTTGGTCCACTGAAAATTCAGAACCAAACCAATACGGAACGCAGAAGACCTTCCTCCGTGATTGCTGAAAGAAGACTTTTTACATGTGGATATTTATTGGGCCATTGTGAAATTTGGTTTATGCGATGGAAATATTATGATATTTGTGGGCTTTATAGTACGCAAATCTCAATTTTGTCAAGATTTGATGCGTTTGAAATTTTGTAAAATGGTCTTTAAGGAACAGTAAAATCATGGTTGAGAGACATTTTCTCCTTGAACCAATACCCTGAAACTATTTTCCATCACGTCTGAATACAAAGTTTCCCTTGGTGCTCAATTTTTGCATGAGATTCTACACAAGGGAATTTCACAAAATGCGTCTAATTTCAAAGAATGTTCATGAAAATTATATGTATTTGGCAAAAAAATTAAACTTAGCACATCACTAACATCTTTATTGGCTGTCTCCAGGAACAGCCTAGTTTATGATGTTTGGGCTGAAAGCTCCAAAGGTCTTCAATTCAGAGGGCATGCTGACTTCAAACAACTTGCAAAAAAAAAATTTAGTTTGGTAAGAAAATTCCTGAAGATTATTAAAATTCGGTCTGGTAGACAGCACTATCAATCATATGGATTTAGGGACCAAATAACAAGTGACATAATTGTTTTAGAAATACGGTGCAACCTCAGCAAATCACCTTTGTCTAGTCAGATGTTCCCTAATGAAACCCTGATTGGATACCCTGAGAACTTTGATCCAAGTGTTTGATATCTATGTGCCAATGGTCTAGGCTTCTTGTTGGATCCACCCACATCTGCTTCAACATTGCCTAGGTGATCAGTGTACCATAAGTTAACTCAGAGAATCCACCAATTTAGCTGCTTCTAGCTCTGTGATTTGGATTTTTGAAGCTGCAGCTTTGGCAAGTCAAGGCAGAGCATCCATCATCTGCAGTGCTTGGTCACTGCAACTTTCAGCCATGTGCACCTAAAATAAATTCCCAACTGACAATGCATGTAGACTCAATCCCCTAAAGTGTATATTTAACTTATCTTTCAAATTAAATGGTGCAATCCCTTTTAGACCAACAATGCCTTAACAGAAACTGTTTCTGGGAGTTAATGTGATATAGTCCGTTGGACATTTGTGCCCTCGTTGTTTCTATGGGAATGTTTGCTGTTTTTTTTTCTCACTTTGCACAAATTCTTGAACAATCTTTTATCCATTTTTGTTATCTCGAACAGATGTTACATTTTAAACCTAAACTTGATGTCTACCTTTAGATTCTTTGTTTCCTAACCATATTGATATTTGATTGTAGTAGCACACATTGCATGTCACATAGATTTCGTGCTCCATCCTAGCTATCAACAGTGAGCCAAGTCATTCATACAGAGACTCTGTGTTCTAAACTGTGATACATAGTCTAACAAACCAATTTCCATCAACTGGTACTTGGGCATTACAAGGCTGTTCCCTACCAATAAACTATCAGGCTAGACATTCCCATATTTCGGCTTTCCAGGAGCATACCTGAAATAGCCTCTACAAAGATTACTTATGTCCAATAACCTTCTGTGTAATTAAATGGTTTAGGGTGCATCTATGAAGACAATATTATTGCATTGTCTTTTCTTTTATCTAGAGTATTTTCAAGAGTACTTTCCTGTTTCTAAAAAACCCTAAATCAATATAGTTTCCTGTTGTTTCACTGTGAGATTCTTCATCTTATTATCCCATCTTCTAGGATGCAGCAGATTAACAATTGAAACCTACTGACATTATAATAATAAAAGCTGAAAACAATACTCAGAGACTCTTTTCCCAAACAAAACTATTGCTATCAGGAAATGTATGTACGTAGTGCAAAGTGTACCAGCAATGGAAAAGGAATTTCCTAAATTATTTTCTTGTTTTTTCTTCAAAGGCAACCATCTACCCAATCACAGGCCTTTGTATTTCAAATCTACTTTTATATTTTCTTAGTTCTTAATTTTATGTTTCTCTTCTACTGATTTAAGTGTAAGGTAGCAAGTCAATTCAGCAGTTGCATTGGGTGTACTCTCTGACTTAAGTGATATATAGTACCATCAAAAATACTTCAACAAATTATGGTGATCTTACTATCCTCTGTCCACATAAAAGCCATATTATTGAAGAGCATGGTATAATTCTAAAAATCATTATAGTCTCATGGAGGTTGTGAAAAGTTGTTTCTTTTTATGTGGTCACCCCCATTTTCTGGTGTTACTAGTGGCTCTTGAACTCTGCACACTCTGCTATCCTGGCTGCAGTATGTGTGCCCTTACACCTACACAATGGAAAAATTGGCTAACACATAATTGGAATTAGTTTCTTCCCAGTAAGGACATAGTATATGGTGCAAGAGATATTCCAATGGCATGGAAAAGTTAAAGGTCTGCACATGTTGTGCTACCAGGTAGACTGACAAAGGAAACATGGCTCTAGGCCTAGCTGTCTAGCCTGACTCTTGTAGGTTTTATACCTGCAGGCAGAGTGGTCAATATATCCCATATGGCAAGAAAGAACCTTACTTTAAAATATTAAATGAGTAACCTCTAAGTAGCCAACGAGGTACAGTGATTAGTATTTAAAGGTGACATATGCACACATTTATTGTTGGCATGTACTTACAGTGTCTAGCCCACCAGGGCTATTTTTACTGTAAAGGGATGAAGCTGTCCTAGGAGAAAAAGTAGAGATACAAAAAAATCATAACCCTGCTATCTCACGTTTGGGATAAGCTACTTGAATAATTTAAACACTATTTTAAATTGTTATTAAAAACCTGATTGAGTAGGAAAAGCGATTTTTAAAAGGTAACACCTTACCTGTGTTGAAGTTTTTGTGCATTTTATATCTTTGTGTTTTATTAACAATGTGCAGAACGTGGATTTACTCTTGATTTGTTATATACACACTAATATGGTGCTAATGTGCTTGAAACTAAATTGCTATGAATTGTAAAATTGTTTTTTTCAAGCTTATGTTATCTAGACCTCAATTTAGGGATAGACAATATCTTCCTCAACATGGTTGCTTCCTCCTGCATGTACACTGTTCATTATTTCTGCAGCAAGAGTCATGCTTGTTTACTTCTATTCAAAGTATTTGTTAAACATATGGCTACCCGGACGGGCTTCCCAGCGTTAAGGTCCAGTTGAGTCTGATAAAAAGAGCTTAACAAACAGATGGGCTTTGAGTATTTTCCTAAAGTAAATTCAGTTCAATTGACTATGTTCTTGATGTTCTCGAAGGAAAACTTTCCTGTATGGTCACAATAGAATATCTTTCCTCAAGGATCTTCTGCTTGGTCACTGTACCCCATTCATTCATAATATCTTGCTGTTGTTCATGTAACTAGTTTGTCTGGCCATGTCCGGATGACATTAGCAGAGAGTGGGCAGAATCAATATTCATATAGTGTCATTGTGCTTAGATGCTAAGGTGAAATGACATTCAATAAAGCTGTGCTCAGATTTTCTGTAAATGTAATTACTTTCCTCACACCATGATGATTTTGCTGAACTTGATGATTTTCTATGCTAGAAATTGCATAAACACCCTCAGTTTTGTAGGTGATCCAGATGACTTTCCAATGCTACTAGAGATGGTGGCTGTTTCTCTATTAATTTTGGTGCTCACTTGGGACTTAGAATTATTCTGATTCTGCATTTATTCTGTATTTCTCTATTTGCTGTGAGCCTTCATGGCAATGGATTTAAGCATTTACGTTTATGAGTTCTGTGCCACACCTTTTACATTTCTGTAATAAATCCTTTATATTTCTATTCTGCTGCTCTAGAACTCACTTTTTGAGTGTGTCCCTATTTAATTAACTGCATTTTGACAGGGACACATTGCCTCATGAAACTGAGGTTTAACACTTTCTCCGGTTCATCCACCAGTGGGCATGCTCTTGAGGTCATCTTTTGGTGTGTACAAATTTAGGGGTTCTCTGCACCCACACCTGCCAAATCCTCTAGTAGGCTAATTAGCATTAGCCTGCTGGCAGATGGGCCTGCCAATGTTTCCTCTTTATGAGAAGTGAAAACTGCTCCCAGTGTAGAAAACAAAATCTATGTTTTTTCACAGGAAGATCTTTGTATGAGGTAGGTGACAGATATTAGTGCAGGAAGAACGGTTGGGTGGGGGTTAGGAGCTTCTTAACTTGAAAGGGACCAGGGTGAAATCTGCCTACTCATAGCTAAGTGTAAAGGGAGTCCTGGGGAATAGACGTCTTTTGTGTTGTAGGCATTTTGAGGCCAGTTTGGCACCAGCCCAGTGAAAGTGGGTGCTGGTTCCAGAACCCTATTCGTGTAGCTGAGGAGACGGGAACTGTTAATTTACCTAAACACACTCTTGACTAGCACAAAGCTTCCTTCAGAGGCAGAGAGATTCTGCTATGTTACATTTGCTTCAGAATATTGTGCTGTGGGATCGTTTGCAATAAAGCTAACAGGATGTGCTGCAAAATTGAGAAGGGTAGCCCCTGATCATTCTTTTTTCATTGGTTAGGGAGTCTCCAGTAGTCACCCCCTCCCATTGGCTAGTGAAACCTGCATAGCTGTCACCTTACCCACAGCTCATCAGAACCTTCTCAGAACCTGCTATTTGAGACATGAGTGAAGACCTGAAGGCCTGCACCTGCTCACACTTGTACCTAGGATGAAGATGTGAACTCCTAGGGTCAGTTTGCTGAGCAGGGCTAGGGGGAAGTGACAAGCTGTGAGAGGCCTTTTTCCGGATCAGTAGCAACTTGAACTGAACTGGAACCTGCTGCTGACTTCTGCTGGAGTGAGTCCTTGTTCTAAGTGCTGTCCTCGAGGTCTTGAGAGCCTCAGAAGTGATCTGGAAGTGCTGTTCCAGAAACTCTGGACAGTTGAGAATTTTTGAACTTCCAGACCTCCGGAGCATCACTGGGACATTGTGCAAAAGTCATGAAGCTACCTTATATTATATAGCCTCAAGTTTGGCCTCCTGGAGGTTTTTGAATTCTATAAAAAAGACTAAGTCGAAAGGTAGAAATCAAGACAGGGTAATGACAAGGAAAGTGTCCACCTGACGGGAGGACTTAGTCAGCCATAAAATTTTAATTTCTCCCACTCAGAGCTTTTCCCGCCAATGGCTCTAGTAAGACCTCATCCTGCAGCTATCCAGCTTCGAGAAGATGTAGCTGCAACCTTGCGCTGCTGGGAAGGTTTTGAATTCCATTTCAGAGAAGACGTTAGCAAGCAAAATCTTTGGCCTGAAGGAACCTGCGTTTTATAGCCGACCTCCATTCTATTGCAGTCAGCATGAAATCGTGCCTAGGTAGTGCTCAACCATACATGGAGACTACTGATTGGCGCGTTACTTTTTGGGGCACTTTTTACCTTAGATGTTTAGAAATGTATATCTTTGGTTCCTCTTATTTAATTTTTGTCGTTTGGGTGTCACTTTACTCACTAAAGTATTTTCTATTTTTCTAAATTGGTTGGGGGATTTCCATGATTTTGTATTTTGAATTTTTAACAGTTTTTATTGCTAAACACTTTACACATTTTCATAAGCTAAATCGGTCTTCCCTGTGCCATAGCTACCAGCGGATTTAGCTCAGGTTTAAGTTATTGAAACTGTAATTTACCCAGACAAGTTTGTGGTCTTATTCTTTGTGGTGAAGTGACATCAACCTCAATTAATAACAAAGCCTAGGCAAAATTTTTGTTACGCTGGAGTACTTTGTGTAATTTCAGGAATTTTTTGTTAACATATGCTATGCAAAATTCCCAAAAGCACACCATTATATCACTCCATAATTACAAACCATTTAAGGTAAAAATTTACCCTGAAGCTGGCTGCTCATGGTAAACTTTTACTGCAAATGCACAGGAATATTCAAACTGTTGTTAGCGGGGGGTTTATTTCAATATGTCCTCATGCCAATAATTGACACGAAAATGCATTTCACTCTAAAATATAGCACAAAATGGTGGATTCGTATTTCACATAAGTATGCATAATTTTGAATAATCTTTCTGAAATTTGTAATAATTATGCAACAGCAAATTACTTAAATTTCGCTCACACCTATTAATAATCTACTTTATTAAAGGGGATCATTAAGTGGTTTCCTAGGCTACTATTTGCTCCCCCAATGCTCACAACCCATGTTTACATATGGAAGTTGTCCCCAACTTCCAATTTATGAATTGACACCACTTATGTTTGGTGTTGGAATCCAATCAATGTTTTGCAAACAGAATGGTGGCACAACATTTTTTGTTAAATTGCATTGTCAATCATTAAGAAAGTATTCCTCCTTTTCATGCCTCTTTTCCTAAAGATTATTTAGGGGAAGCAAAGTGAGCACTGGTATTCGGCAAGACACTTTAAAAGTGAAATGCAGCTTTGTGAGGATGTGGGTTCTGACCAACTTAATCTTCCCACATTTTCCAATTTTGGAATGTCCTGTTTTTGAATCTTTGCCATGAGTGAAAGAAGAAAATGTAATCTCACTCACTTTAAACTTCTTTTTAAATGTTTTTGAGCTGTAGCTGCATGTGTCCAACTTTAAAAATACGATCCACTACTGCGGAGCCGGGGTAGGCAGCAAAGCGCTCTAATAAATTTACATATTTGGTGTTTGTGCCCCTGGGGGGCTGGGACACTGCGAGGGAGAAACAACTGTGCTCAGGTTGACCGAGAGCAGTGGTGGGCACCCCATTGACTTTCTGGAGCCTCTCAATCCATTTTGAAACCTCACCTTAAGTGAAGCTTCCGGGAGCTTGAGTAGAGACCTTGCCTTCCTGTCGCCCTAACAACGGTGCATTGTCCGTCATTGCAGTCATATTGTCCACCTAGGTACAAACTATTGCCATTGATATTTGTCCTGATTTATAATATTATTAATAGTATCTAAGACCAGTTGATATGTCTTAGGTCTTTTCAATCAGTTGTCTTTTTGTAAAGTATGAAAGCAAATTTGAATAAGTAAACACATTGTGAGAATTACCGTTGTTGTCAGTTGCTTTCTTGTTGGTACCACAGCAATTCCTCTAATAGAAACCGAACACATATTATTTAAATAACTATGATTTGATTTTCAAGGGTGCTTCTAGTACCACTGAGGAAACAAATATTAAGTTGCTCTCTTGTCTGAATTTAATGGATCTATCCTGCTAAAGCCTGTAGACAGGCAGTTAATTAATACACCCCTCATGTTGTATTAGGCACATATTGGAGATATTGTATTTTTCTGGTTTGGGCTTGCTGGTGCACAGACCTCTTAAATATCCTCTAACATAGAGGCCCAGGGTACAGTTAGAGACTTACTTGACCTGTGTGACCTTTCTTTGTTGTGCCCCCCTAGTAGGCTCTGGGGTCCTTTAGAGGATGTCACAGTAGTCCTTTCCACCTGCCGATCTGTGTATAGTTGTTTGTTTATCTGTAAAGCAGTACATCAATCAATCAATCAGGGAATTGTAAGCACGCTACTCACCCGTGAGGGTCTCAAGGCGCTGAGGGGGGGTCCGCAGATCTGTTTAGCCGAAGAACCAGGTCTTGAGGGTCTTCCTGAAGGTGTTCAGGGAGGGGGCGCGTCTGATGTCTGCCGGTAGCTCGTTCCAGGTCTTGGCTGCAATGTGAGAGAAGGATCTTCCGCCTGCTCTGGCTCTGTGGATGTGCGGGGTTTTGGCCAGTGCGAGGTTGGAAGATCGGAGGTTTCTTTTGGGTACGTGGAAGTTGATTCTGTCGTTGAGGTATTTGGGTCCGTTGTTGTGTAGGCATTTGTAGGCGTGAGTGAGGATTTTAAAAGTGACTCTTTTCTCCATGGGGAGCCAGTGGAGACTTCGTAGGTTTTGGCTGATGTGTTCGTGTCGGGGGATGCCGAGGACGAGTCTGGCGGCGGTGTTTTGTACTGTCTGGAGTTTGCGGAGTAGGGACTTGTTGATGCCGGCGTAGAGTGCGTTTCCATAGTCCAGTCTGCTGGTGATGAGTGCGTGGGTGACTGTCTTCCTTGACTCAGGGGGGATCCACTTGAAGGTCTTGCGGAGGATGCGGAGGGTGTTGAAGCAGCTGGAGGTGACGGCGTTGACCTGTCGGTTCATGGAGAGTGATGAGTCGAGTACGATGCCGAGGTTCTTGGCGTGGTCTGAGGGGGTAGGTGGGCTTCCGAGGGCGGTCGGCCACCAGGTGCTGTCAGGCAGCTGTTGGTCATCCAGACTGCGACGTCTTGCATTCCTTTCTGGAAGTTGAGTTTGGCAGTGGTGGGGTCTTTGGTGAGGGAGAGGATGAGCTGGGTGTCGTCGGCGTAGGATACGATGTTGAGGCCGTGTTGTCGGACGATGGCTGCGAGGGGGGCCATGTAAATGTTGAAGAGGGTGGGGCTCAGTGATGAACCATGTGGGACTCTGCAGGTGATTTTCGTGGGGTCGGAGAGGAAGGGTGGGAGTCTGATCCTTTGGCTTCTTCCGGTGAGGAATGATCGGATCCCGTACAGGGCTGTTCCTTGTATGCCTGCGTCGTGTAGTCTGACGACTAGTGTGCGATGGGAGACGGTGTCGAAGGCCGCTGATAGGTCGAGTAGGATGAGGGCTGCGGAGTGGCCTTGGTCCAGGAGGGTGCAGATGTCGTCTGTGGCGGCAAGTAGGGCGGTCTCTGTGCTGTTGTTGCTTCGGAATCCGGATTGGGATGGGTCGAGGACGGCGTTCTCTTCAATGAATCGTGTCAGTTTCCTGTTGACTGTTTTCTCTGCAACTTTGGCTTCGAAGGGGAGGAGCGAGATGGGCCGATAGTTCTTGAGGTCGGTGGGGTCAGCTGTGGGCTTCTTGAGCAGGGGTCTGACTTCTGCACGCTTCCAGTCGTCTGGGAAGGTGCCTGTTTTGAAGGTGGTGTTGATGGTGCGTTGTAGTTTGGGTGCGATGGCAGCCACGGCTCTGTGGTAGATGTGAGGGGGGCAGGGGTCGGTGGGGGCCCCCGAGTGGATGCTTTTCATGGTCGAGGCGGTGTCTTCAGCCGTGATCGGTGTCCAGTTGGAGATGGTGGGCTGGCTGGTGTTTCTGGGGGGCGGGGGGCCGTCTGTGGCACCTGGTGGATGGTCGATGAAGTTGTCGTAGAGGTTTTTGATCTTGAGGTGGAAATAGGTTCCAAGCTTGTCGCAGAAGTCTTGGGATGGGGTGATGTCTGTGGCTTCGCTGCGTGGGTTGGTGAATTCTTGAATGACACTGAAAAGTTCCTTGGAGTTGGTGGAGTTGGCCAGGATTTTGCTGTGGATGAAGTTCCTTTTGGTGGCTCTGATCTGGTTGTGGTAGTCCGTCATGGCGTCCTTGTAGGTGGTGTGGTTTTCGGTTGTCTTGGTGTTTCTCCAGTTCTTCTCCAGGTGTCTGCAGGTGCGTCTGGCTTCTTGGAGAGCGGTTGTGAACCAGGCAGCTTTCCTGGGGCGTTGTCTGTCGGGGTTGCGTAGCGGGGCGAGCTCATCTGCGCAGTCGGAGATCCAGGTGTGGAGTTCTCTGGCTGCGTCGTTTGCGCTGTTTGCGTCGGGTGCCCAGGTGTGGTTGTCTCGGGTGAGGGTGGAGTTAAGTTGCTCGTCGGTAACCTTGCTCCAGTTCCTTCGTGGTGGGCGTGGGGCTGGTTTGGGTGCCTTGGGTTTGTTGATGGCGAAGTGTACGCAGTGGTGGTCGGTCCATGGCGGCTGCGTTGTGTGGCTGAAATGGACGCTGTTTCCTGCCGCGAAGATGGGGTCGAGGGTGTGTCCTGCTCTGTGGGTCGGTGTGTTGACGAGTTGTTTAAGTACGATGCTGGCGAGGTTGTCACGAAGGATAGTGGAGTTGGGGTCACTGGGGTTGTCGAGGTGGAAGTTCAGGTCTCCAATGTGTATGTAGTTTGTTGAGGCGATCGCGTGGGGTGCAATGAAGTCGGTGATTGTGGTGGCAAAGGGTGTTCGGGGGCCGGGGGTCTGTAGACGAGGGTTCCTTGGAGTGTGGCTTTGGGGGTGGTCTGGATCTTGAAGTGCAGGTGTTTGGTGGAGGGGAAGGTTTCGCTGGAGGTGGTGAGGTGGAGGGTGATCTTTTTAAAAGTAAAATCACTGGCTGGACTGTAATTTATTAAGTGTTGTTTGTTGTGTTGCTGAGTTCTTAGACTTTAGTCAAAATTACCTCCAATAAGTAAGCCTTGAACTCGTCTGCCTCACTGCTTAAAAAGGTACTTCGTTCCGTGTAAAGGGGCCCATAGTACAGGGATCCCAGGACACTAAAGGTGAAAAACACAGGTTTTTGCAATTGGGTACAAGGGCCTTCTGACTGTCCTGGAACCCACTGACCCAGATCTTACTACTTTGAATGTTATGGACGCAAAGCTATGGATTTTGCAAATAACAAGCTTTGCTTTCCCTGCTTCTTCAGTCATTTCACGCATTTCATTTCAGATGTGTTATATATATCACATTATTGCCCCCAAAATAACGATCTACACATGAATCGTAAGCAGGATATTAACTCTCCAAGCATTGTGAATGTGAGTGTGGATTTACAATTGCTAACTCCACTGTGACAACATAAATAATGCGTTAAAACACCCTTAAGCTAAATATATTGGAACAAACAGACATAATAGCAGCATCATGGAGCCAAAACAAAATTTTGAGAAACTCCTAGGCCCTCTTGAAGAAGGTCCTAAGTAGGTGAATGTTCGATTTTACCGTGTGTTTCTGAGTCTCTACGCACACAATGTAAATGTGGTTGAAAATATTGGTAAAAGACAAGCATGAGACATAGTCTATGAAGTTGCCGAAGTCGTCAATAATACAATTTCCTTCTTTAGTGGAAACTACAATTGCACGGGAGCCCTGTATGGAAGCAGAAAACCGAGAACCAGTCAGTGCAAGGTAGAGAACTGCCACTGCAGTACCATTCCTACACCAAAGCAATGGGAGTGAAGTTTAGAAGTTAGGGTACCAGTGCCAGCCGTAGGAATGGCTGTATGTCTCATAGTTTGCTAAGCAGTGTTCAGTCTATGAACTTGCTTTCTCCCACCATTCACATAAAAAGTATCCCAATATTGTTTACTTATGCATTGCTTCCTGCTTTTTGAATAGGCAATCACAGAAATTAAACTATTCCAACTGTGCTTTATTGCCGAGGAATAGCTGAAAATAAAAGAGTGAAGTTAGATTGCCTTTGCCTTCCAGAACTTGACTTGGACAGGAGAGATCTGCAATTAATATTTAACATCTTCCTCACACAGCCAAAAGTTGTTGTTTGTAATGTCATTTATCCCTTTTTCCTTCTTGATCACCACTTTTATTTACTCAGTACCTTTCTTTTCAAAATAGCTTAGCTCCTTTCAAAGTTTAGTTTTTTCTCTTAAACCGATGAATGTTTTGATGTAAAATAATTTACAGTGCTCTTCATCAAAGAAAATAATCTGTGCCAATCAGTACTGGTCTGTCACAGGCTATAGGTTTAAAATAATTATGCACCCATTACATTCATAGTAACAGTCAACTCCACTTCATGTTAACTGGACAAAGTCAGTTGTATAATCACTATGTCCTAACCAACAGCCGCATGATATTTATCGCAGAGGCATCCTTCTTAATTGGCATGCCCAGGCGACCCACTACTTGGGGGTTTATCTATATCAGGACCTATATGAGGGAAACCTTGTCAAGGCCCTGGCTGGAATCTGAACTCAGTTACATTACTGGTGATCTCTCCCCCTGGCCTTCATAGGCAATATTACCTTAGAGAACATGGTCATCCTGCCTTGTCTTTTATATTATTTTGCAAATCTTCCAGTTATACCGCCCCAATCCTTTTTCAGGGACTTAGACTCTCTATTATGCATACTCATATGGGGCGCAGGTACATTGCCCTAGCTAAATTGCAGCTGCCGCTATCCCAGGTGGGCCTGGGGCCCACGAGCTTTGAAGTGTTATTCCTTGCAGCACAATTACATTGATTATCCTGCTGGACAACGAGGCGCTATTTAAACAGTGAAGTTACATAAAATCCGGTGCACAGTTTAGCGTTTACACTCAGTCTTGTGATTGACCACCTGAGGGGAGAGTTTTAAAACGACCAAGTGGGTTTGAAAATCGTTGATACAGCTACCTAATGCATAGACGTGCTGAGGCACTAGATGAAATAAGAACGTAACGATATGGAAATCTTTTGGTATTGCTGAACACAGTAGGAATCGAGCGAGCTGTGGTTCTGATTATGAATCTAAAGTAACATATGTCACGGTAAGCGCGTTATCGTAGAAAAGAAGGACCTTTGATTTATAAGGGGTTTTAAGCATCATTTACGCATTGGAGGCTTTATTTAAAGACACGTTATGTGTTCTATTAACAGTTGGGGGTTCGACAGGGTTTAGTGCATTAAGCAATTCATAATTAATGAATGGAACTGTAGCTGAGACAGGTATTATGTTGTTGCGCATGCAATGTTTTAGAAAGAATAATTCTGTTTAAGTAAAATAGAGGCATTAAGTTCATGTGTTTAATTAGGAATGTAATAATCAGGCTGATGGTTGTGTTTATGGATTTTTTAACAGATACCCCTGAAGAAGGGTTTATCCCGAAATGCATTGGGTGAATTTTAAATAAAGTCGTGACATGTGGAAACATCTCTTCCTCCTGGGTTTTCATGAACATTCTTGAATCAGCATGGTAATGAGTAAAATAAATCGACGAAAATTGGTAAAAGGGAGTAAAAGAAATGGAGTAAACAAAGTGGATAAGCTTAAGATAATCAATATAAATTTGAGTTATTGGACTCATTCAGCAACGGATGTGGCTGTGCGGCTGGTATAGGGATCTAACTGGGTCCCTTTGTGTTCGTACTATATTGCTAGCGCAATTGGGCGGAGCGCGAATCCAGCATGCACGTCTTTATATATCTGAAGCAGTCAAGCAGAGTAAAGAAATAAGGAGTACATCGGTGTGCATCTCAATATTTCTCATGTACATTGAGCTATTTAAACAAAGCCAGCACCGAACCCCTTCCAATCCCCACATCCTATCTAAAGCACAACACACAGCTCCTTGGCCTCTTCAGATGACGGTAGCACAGGCTTGCATGGCCAGAATTCACCGACTATCCTGAGGGATCCCACTGTATGCTCCAAATCTGCCACTCACAGGCCTCCCTCACAACCCAGGTTACTATACTGCGGGAGAGTTGAGGGTCTGGACTGACCGCTCGGTGCTTACGGCAGGCAACCTTTTTGCAGAGGGTCATCTTATCCCTTTAGGCCAACTGGCGAGGAGAATGATATTCCCCCTGGGCAGTTCCTTCTACACCCGAGACTCGGCCACACATGCCACAGCCTCTGGGAACTGTCGGGGGTCCCATGACACACCCAGTACTCCAGACCGTTCTGACAATGGGCACTGTTCAGCACTTCATTACATGGCTTTACAAAGCCATGCGAGAGCTGATGGCCACTTCTCTCAAAACGCTACGCCACAAGAGGGAAGATGAATTTGGGAGGGTGCTACACAATAAGGAATGGGAACAGGCCCTGGAGTTTCCAAAAAAGGTTTCCCGCAACTTACGCTTCAAAAAGATACAGCTCTTTATGCTGCGTAGGGCCCACTTGACCCCCGCCCAACTTCACCGCTACTCCCTCAAGACATAATTTGAGTGCCCACAATGCCATGTTCCTGACCTGGACCTCAGGCATATGCTAGGGTCCTGTCCGGCACTCCAGGAGTACTGGTGCTTAATACACACCATGTTACATGAGGTCATAGAGATACCGGACATTCACACATGGGAAGCATGCTCCCTGGGGATCTATGAGCGCAAGAAACGACTGAAAATACGAGCCTGCTTCTCAGACCTAGTGTTACTCCTAGCTGAGCGCATACTTCATTGGTGCTCTTCAGCGGCTCCTCTGATAGGGGCATGGAGGGGGGCAGTACGTAAGTGGGGCACAGCAGAGGAAGTCACACTCTGGTATGAGGAGGTTCGGCAGCTACACAGATGACCCATATCTCCGCAGTGGGCCACCCTTCTCACACACTTCCTGCAGGAGGCGAGAAACAATGACCTCCCTCCATGAAACCCTGAGTCTCCCCAACACACACGCAGTAAATCCCACTCCGAGCAGGGCTGTACATGTTAGCATGTGCTTTCAATAGACCCTTCCTCAACTTTGCACACCCCAAATGCTCTGATCCGTCCTTCCGCAAGTCTCCTGCTCCACCCACGCACACAGACCTACACATCATTTCATTAAAACCAACCCACCCGCCACCCATCTCCACAACCTCCTTGTTCCTCCCCAGTTACACTACAACAACGCTCACCACAGCAGACCAACCGAACTTAACATTCTGAGGGGCATATTTACAAGCTCCTATCGCCATGGCAACGTCACTTTTTGTGACATTCCTGTGGCAATAGGGGCTTCGCCTTGTTAACAAGGCAGCGTTAAGCCACTCAACATGGCTATGCTTAGCGTGAAAGGGGAGGGCAATGGGTGTTGCAGTGGGCGTTCCACCGCAACACCCATTGATTTTGACACTGCCCCTATTTACAAGGGAGGCGTAAATAGGAGGCAGCGCCAGAATTAAGACCAGGCAAAACCTGGTCTTACCCTGGCGCAACGAGGAGAAATGTTTCATTTCTCCTCGTTTTTGCTGTTTTCATGTGTGCTGCGTTGTGCAGCACACAACGCAGCACACATTCCTGCACATAAACAATAATTTTTTTTAAAATGCTGTTTTGCAACTTCTATGTGTGCAGCATTAAGCAGCACACATAGAAGTTACAAAATGGCATTTCAAGATTGTTTATGTGCAGGAAGGGGGACTTTCCTGTACATGAACAATCTTCCCCTGCGCGCAGACACCCTTGCACTATGGTGCAAGGGTGCCTGCGTTGGAGCTAGGATGCTAAGTGTAGTGCCAACGCAGGGGGAAACACAGGGCTGCGCCATATTCTTGTAAATATGGTGCAGCCCTGCGTTTCTGAAGTGGCAGAGTGAGGAGTTAGGCCAGGAAGGCTAACGCCTCACTCCACCACTTCCCTTGTGAATATGCCCCTGAGTTTGATGCACTCGAAATCATTCATGAATATTACGAACACCTGTTTATGAAATATATGGCTGTTCAGATGCTTTTCCCCGTTAGATGCATGTTGAACCAATTTGATGTAAGACGTCATGCAACACCATTGCTTTTGTTGCAAACCTCAATAACGATATTCACCTGCACCTGTTCAATGCACACTGTCCCTATAACACAACTATTACCCATTCAGTAAGTACATGAAGCAGATAATTTGCCTATTTGCTAAATTCTTAGCAATATTATGCATGTACAAAAGCTTTAAAAAACATCGCCACTGCTAAAATGTACCATTTCTATCTCAGATGCATGTAGGTAATAAACATGGTCTTCGTAGGGCCCCGGGAGCATGCTGCCTTTTCAGCTTGAATAATTCTGCTTCCCTGCGCCTGCTGAGTTGAAGCAGAGAATATGTTGCGTACCACTTTCTGTTTTTTAGGCAGACCTGTCGTAGGACTTGACAGAGCGGGTGCTCTCTGTCTCATGTCTCATTCGGGTGTAATTATAAAATAACCCCGTCCAATGGTCACATGGACCTTTGTTTATCGACAAGGATAAATGAAAAGGAGCAGACATCTACATCAATCCAATGACATGTTAAATCATTAATGGCTTTTAGTACAGTTAATAAAGAGAATTTGTATGAGTTAAAGAGTTTTATTTACAATTCTTTTTGAGATTTCATTTTTTTATAAGTATCAGTATTAAAAGTTAATGTAATCCAATAATTGATATTTGATTATAAAATAGAATATAATATTTGTTATAATTACAGTTAATATTGTAATAATACAACAAGCGTGTTCCATAAAGAAAGCTCCATAAAATAAATAAATAGGAATAAGGTGTCAGTTTAGATACCCAAAAAGAGTACCGATGAAAGAATCAATGCATACACATCAAGCCTTTGCATGTCAGGCTGGAAAGTATTCTCAGTTCAGACATCGAAGAAATAGGCTAAGCAATCTTCCAGAAAGGGAAATATAAGAAACTCAAAGTCGAGTTTTAAGTCAGAGAGTCGGGGAAGGTTTCTGGCTGGTTCTCTAAGAACATCCCCTTATATAAACACACAGGTGGCAACATTATTTTCCTTTGTCTGCTGTATCCTTCAATGGTGTTTTAATAAACTCCTGGGAATAACCAAACTCACCGTTTTCTCAAAGTCGTACAATGGTCCATAAACCTTAGACCTTGATCCAGACTGTTCTTCTCATGAATCATCCTTCCTGCTGTTGACTCCTCTTCTCCCGAGGAGAATATCTCTATCAGTTGTCTAATAAAAAACAAATGCCTATTCACTAACTAACAGAAGGCTTCTGGAAAGTTACAACATCTGCAGCAAAAGAGAGAAATATCTTGTGGAAAAAAACAATTCAACATGAAAACAGGCCTTTGAATGTTAATACATTATTTTCAGTCACATGGCATTGATAGTTAAACTAACTTAAATCAGCACTTATTTACTTAACTTGCAGGCTTATTACATTTAAATAGGATTACTTAATACAACATTTTGTGTTTAGCATATGTGCTATTTAAACGTAGGTTTTTGCTCGTATTTAATATAAAGCGTTTTTTAGCAAATATAATTCGCTCTTGCAAATTTCTCCCATGGACTCTTATCTAAATTCTAGTACCTAGAGATGAAATGGGCAATGTCAGATCCAGGACCAGACTAGGAACCCAAAGCAATCCTGGCAAATTTTGTCAGATCAGCCCCCGTGTGGTGAGTAGCTAGCGAGCGAGCATAGTGAGTGACACTGACCACAAACAAGGGGAGGTTGCGGGGTGTTCCCCCAAGACAGTTTGGGAAATAAATATGGGAAAATGGTGCATTGTACAACACATTTTCCATAATATATTGCTTTGTATTAACTTTTAAAGCATAGTAAATGATGACCTTACAGTGCACCAGGATTTCCAGTTGTTTTAAATGGGGTTTCTGGTTGGCTAGGGTATGCACCTAAGCCAGGCAGAACCCACCACTCTAGTCAGAATAAGGGAGTTCCAGCCCCAAGATAACCCCTGCTCATCCCCTTGGCAGCTTGCAGAACAGTCAGGCTTATCCCAGAGGCAATGTGTAAAGTGTTTGCGCAACACACCAGTGACACAATAAATACACCACAAAAGAGACTATACACAGTAGTAGATAAAAATATCTCATATTTTGTATATAACACATAGACCACTGTCACATAAATCACTTTGCCAACTAGGCAATTGTCATAACATCACAGGTAGTGCAATAAAGTAAATACTTGTATGTCACACAGGTCATAAAACATCACCCTACACCATCAGTGTACACATTATGCAGGTCCTGAAATAATATTTGTTATCCTATCTTTAAAAGGATCAAAACGACATTCATCAGTACATTCAGGTCTTGAAAGGCAACATGAAATGAGTAAGGCACAAAGGCCAGATGAACGACCCGTTTTTGCATGCGCAAACGGGTTTGCGAACCCCTTTGCGCATGCAAAAACATCATGGGCCATGTACAAAGCCTATTTAGCAAGTCGCAATTTATTTGCAACTCGCTAAATAGGTTTATGACTTCGCTATTTGGAAGGGCGTTCCCTTCCAAATATCGAGTCGCAAAACCATGTACTAATGTTTTGCGAACGCAATTGCGGTCGCAAAACACTCACAATTACCACCTACTTCAAGTAGGTGGTAATGCATTCACAAATGGGAAGGGGTCCCCAGGGGACCCCTTCCCCTTTGCAAATGCATGCGAAAATATTTTTTAAGGGCAGGCAGTGGTCCCAGGGACCACTGCCTGCCCTTAAAAAATGAAACAAAAACGTTTTACTTTTTTTTTTCCAATGCGTCCCATTTTCCTTTAAAGAAAACGGGCTGCATTTTTAAAAAAACTGCTTTATTTAAAAGCAGTCCCAGACATGGTGGTCTGCTGAGACCAGCAGGCCACCGTCCCTCGGAGGGCCTGTCATTCCCAATGGGCTCGCAAATTGCGAGAGGCTCATTAATATTAATGAGCCTCGCAATTTGGGACCCCATTGGGAATCGCAAACAGTGTTAAACATACTGTTGTACATCTTATTTTGCGCCTCGCAATTTGCGACTCGCAATTAGTCACAAATTGCGAGGCACAAAATAAAATGGTCGTACATCTGGCCCAAAGAGACTTTTCAAGCAATACCATTACACATAACTATCACATTAAGGGCCTAAGCTAACAATTGGAACTCCAACCACGTCCGGCAGTCCTGCAAAGCCAGACCATATATGCGGCAGCCAAGGAGTGCCCCAAAATGCAAAAGAAGTGCCACAGAAATGAGTAAGGGCACACAAACACTGAAAATCAAGTGGGGAGACCTCATTTGTTCCCCCACGTATGGAACTGGAAAGACAGCTGCCCACCTTCACGCAGTGCAGCTACTGTTGGCCCACCTTGTCCCCAACACCCGCTATGGGCAGAGTTGTACTCACATCCCGAGGAACCTGCTCCTGCAGCAGACAGGGGATGCAATGTCCTCCTACTCTCTGGAGATACCCCACGCTGTGCCCTGGGCTGAGGGGGACGGCCGCACTCCTCGGTGATGGTACAGACGGGCTGCCGCTGGGGCGAGAGAGCTGAAAACATGAACCCTCAGCATGGCTTCATCTCCCCAGGTGCTGCGGTTTTCCTATTGGAAGGGCCTCACGAAGGGGGGTTTCAGACGGCCAGGTGGTGCCACGTGTTGGCACTTTTTCTTCCTTCACGGGCTCCACTCACCGCATCCTTCATAGTGATGGGGCCCTGCTAGGGGGGTTCCTGTAGTGCGGCTGGTGATTCTCTAACAACGAGAGCCTAGCACACTTTGGGGAAAGAAAACACGGAAGGGCTCACCTGGGGCTTCCCACTGCATGCAGCGCTCACCACATGCTTACTTGGGTTAAAGCCCAGAGGCAAAGCCGCAGTACACCGCGCTCCAGGGCACCAGAAAATAAAGTGCTCAGCTTTCTTCTCTTTAAGGTAGAAGAACAGTCCAATCCCTCTCATGCTCCATACAGAAGCAGCAACTGCAGGCCTACCGACCCCACACACATCAAGGAGCAATGCTCCTCACACAGCTCTCCAAGCTCTTCTTCCAGGCAGGTTCCTTTTTGATCTAGAAACGGTCTTTGAAGTCTTTGATTTCCCTGAGACTTCCAACAGGAGCCAAGCTCTGCATTAAGCCATTGGAGATCTTCTCAAGCAGGATACCACAGCAGGGCAAAAAGAGTCAGTCGTTTTCCTCTGCCCACAGATAGAAGCAGCAACTGCAGGCCTAGCTACCCCTCACACATAAAGGGGGCAGCGCTCCTCACACAGCTCATCTACTTGGCAGGGTCCTCTTGTTTCCAGAAGTGATCTAAAATCCTGTGGTTTTAGGTCTGTTAGAAATGGGATTTTTGGTAGGCTAGGGCATGTGCCAAAGCCAGGCAGAAACCACCACTCTAGTCAGGATAAGGGAGTTACACACCTAAAATAACCCCTGCTCACCCCCTTGGTAGCTTGGCACGAGCAGTCAGGCTTATCTTAGAGGCAGTGTGTAAAGCATTTGCACATAACCAACAGTAATACAGTGTAAGCACTACAAAAAGACACCACACCAGTTTAGAAAAATATCCAATATTTTTATATACTTAAGACAAGACCAAAAATGATAAAAATCCACAATACAGTACTTAAAAATCTTCAGTTATCAAAATGTGCTTGAAAAACAGTTCCTTGATGTCGATAGCTCCGTCCGGGGCTATCACGGCGTCGTGAACAAACAAATCCAAACAGTTCTGGCTGACTGCGGCGTCGCGTGCCAGCTACGGTGTCGGGAAGACCCGCAAACAGTACCTTTTAGAAATGCAGGGCGTGGGCGACCTCTCGCTGAGCTTCCGAAAGCACGACGCCCACAGGCGTCGGTACCGGAGGTCGGTGCAGGAGTCGTCGCGGCCCTCGAAGTCACACGCGTTGCAGATCAAACTCCTCTCTGTTGAAGTCAGGAGCGCTGGCATCGGTAGGCGTTGGGTGCTGCGGTGCGAAGTGCAGCTGTGCTGTGCCCTCAGGTCGTGGTGCGAGCAGCGGCTCGGTGGCGGCATCAGATGGCGTCATCGGTGAGACCAGGGTCACGGTGCGAAGTGAATGCGGTGCTCGTCGCAGTGCTGGCAGGTCGCGGTGCAAGCAGCGGCGGCGTTGTTGCTGTAGCGCTGTCATCAGCTGACGAACGGGAGTCGATGGTGCCGGCATCGGTAGGCCAAGGCTGCGGTGCGGGATGAGGGCGGTGCGTGGTGTAACTTTACGAGCGGTGCCCTCGAACCATGGTGCAAGCAGCGGCGTAGATTTCAGCATGGAGCGGCGTTGTCGGGGCTAGCAAGGTGTTGTCGTGAAGCGAGGCGGTGCCCACAGGTCACGGTGCGAGCAGCGGCTCGGTGGTGGCATCAGCAGGCGTCGTTGGTGAGACCAGGGTCATGGTGCGGCATTGCGGCGGTGCCCTCTGCGGTGCCTTCAGGACACGGAGTCGGCAGCGTCATCATCGACGTCGTCGGGTTGCTTTTTCTTCTGTTGCAGCGCAAAACACACATTCCCCAGTGCTGAGGGTAGAAGATCTTGAAGTCTTTGCTGTTCCTGAGACTTCTTGAACAGGGAGCAAACTCTACTTCAAGCCGTTGGAGAAACTCACAAAAGTAGATTGCAGAAAGTCCAGTCCAGTCCTTTCACTGCCCAAGACAAAAGCAGCCACTGCAGGCCAACACAGCAAAGCACTCAGCAAAGTGGTAGCTCCTCCTCACAGCTTCTCCAGCTCTTCTTCTTGGCACTCTTCTTGGTCTAAAGAGTGCTAAAAGTCAGGGTTCTGGGCCCCAATATTTATATCCCAAAATCCTTTGATCTCTTAGGCAGAGAGTGTCTGTGCCCAGTCAGAACCAGTTCTGCCCTCTCTGGTGTGACTTCCTGGCAGGAGGTGGAGACGGCATGGTCAGAGGCAGACCAGGCCCTTTGAGGTGCAAGGAAATCTCCTCCCCCTTCCCCAATTGCAGCCCAGGTCTATTTAGCCCTTTCCTGACCCACCTAGACTATCTGGCGCCACTCCTGCTCCCCAGCCTTCTGTCATCCAAAACCCAGACAGGCAATCCACATTCCAGCAGAGGCACACGGGATGACTGAGCAAGAAAATACCTACTTTCTAAAAGTGGTATTTTCAAACACAGAATGTAAAAATCACCTTCAGTAAAAGATGCATCTTTAGATTCTGAGTTCAGGCATACTAAACTCTATTTTCCTACCTAATTCCCCGGGCCAGTTATGTTTATAAGATGTTATAAACAAACTCCCCATTCTGTCCTATGGGGAACAGGTAGCCTTACAATAGTGAAAAACGAAATGGGCAGTAATTCACTATCAGGACATGCCACACACACCAGGGCATGTCCTACCTTTCACATACAATGCACCCTGCCCACAGGGGTACCTTGGGCCTACCTGAGGGGTGACTGACATGTAAGAAAAGGGAAGGTTAGGGCCTGGCAAGTAGGTGCACTTGCCAAGTCGACATGGCAGTACCAGACTGCACACAGGCTCTGCAATGGCAGGCCAGAGTTACCTTTTACGGGCTGTTTGTGTGGGTGGCACAATCCAGTGCTGCAGCCCACCAACAGCATTTGATTTACAGGCCCTGGCACATGCAGTGCACTTTACTAGGGACTGACACATAAATCAAACAGGCCAATCATGGAAACACCAATCCATAACACAATTTACCACAGGAGCACTTGCACTTTACCACTGATCAGCAGTGAGAAAAGTGCGCAGAAACACTACGCTACAAAAACAGAGTCAAAACCGGGAGGGCAGAAAGCAAAAACTCAGGGGAAACACGCCAAAAGATGCCAAGTCTAACAAGGTCCAATACTTATACACCATTTTATCATTGTAGTCTTTGTTTCAGAGTCCCTGAGCTAAGTACAAACCGGTTTTGTCCTCCCCGGTCCAGCTTGACTTAAAGGGGTGGAGACAGTATTGCGCAGAGGAGACGCAGCCTATTCAGGTGCTAGTGAAAACTCTTCCATCCACTCTAAATGCAGAAAGGTGTATTCAGCCTGGCTATGAGTCACTCAGGAAAGACAGGACGTACCTCAACCCCCTTGTGACTGTCTAGAGTGAATGCACATCCCCAGTTCCTGTCACCCCAAAACCGGACAGTGAACACACAAACAGGCAGAGGCGCACAGAATGGTAAATCAAGAAAATGTCCACTGCCTAAAAGTGGCATTTTCAAACACACAATTTAAAAAACACCTTCACTAAAAGGTGTGTTATTACATTTTGAGTTCAGAGAGCCTAAACTCCATTTCTCTATCTTGTCCCAATGGAAGTTACACTTAAGATGTTACAAGGCTGCCCCTATGTTAACCTATGGGACAGACACCCTCTCAGTAGTGAAAAACGAAATACACAGTATTTCATTATCAGGACATCTACAACACACTAGTACATATCATACCTTTAACATACACTGCACCCTGAACATGGGGGTACCTTGGCCCTACCTTAGGGGTGCCTACATGTAAGAAAAGGGAAGGTCAGTGCCTGGCAAATGAGTTCACTTGCCAGGTCGACATGGCAATTACAAACTGCACCCGCAGACACTGTAGTGGCAGTTATGAGACACATTTATAGGGCTACTCATGTGGGTGGCACAATCAGTGCTGCAAGCCCACTAGTAGCATTTAATTTTACAGGCCCTGGCACATTCAGTGCAGTTTACTAGGGACTTCCCAGTAAATCAAATATGCCAATCATGGATAACAGAATCATAATTTACACAGACAGCATATGCACTTTAGCACTGATCAGCAGTGGTAAGGTGCCCAGCCTCCTATAGCCAACAGAAACAGGGTCAGAAAAATAGGGGGACAAAAGGCAAAACGTTTGTGGATAAACCTGCAAAAACGGCCAGGTCTAACAACAGTCATACCCACAGAATTTGTCACGGAGAACACAAAAAATAAGATGTGAAGCATGCAACATGAATTTAAATATAACATAAGTGTACACACTCATGGTTTAGCAGAACCAAGAAGCTCAGAACACAATGAAAGACCATTTTGAGGGATATTAGCATCCTCCACCCTCATAGGCAGCACAGCAGGGCCGGTTTTAGCACTGGTGGAACCCGGTACAGGAATATTTTTGGGCGACCCCCATGATTTCCTCGTCCACAGATTCCCTCACTATCACTCACCAACAGTGTTCCTCTTCTCTCCTTAGCCCCTGTCTCACATGTATTTCATTTGTTTTATTGCTCCTCTCATACCAGTGTAGGGTGGTGGATCACATTACATCACACACAGAGACAATGAATCATACATGTGTAGATCAGTGTATAGAAAATCTTACATAAGATAAAGGAGTGTACAAGGTGCAGGATTCAAATATCATCCATACTGGTACCCATTTTTTAAGAGTGCTTGGCATGGAGAAGTACAAACTCAGCATTCAAATCGTAACATAGTGGTTAGGGTTGGCTTCACTAATGATAATTTGTTTATACCCAGACAAACCCTTGTTAGCAACATTAGGGTAATGAAAGGCTGGGCAAAAACATAACTTTCTAACCTGTATCATGCAGTTTGCATACATCTGTTTGATGGCAGTTCATAGCTCACTGTGCTATATCACGATTGTAACTTATGAACTTCATGTGGCAAAAGGATCTCTATGACAAAAGCAGTAACCCACCGATCTATCCACATAAAATACAGTTCTGTGATCAGCATGGTACATGTTCTTAGCAGCAGCAAGAATGCTAACCCTCTGACCTACTTTACAAGAGTCAAAGCTGCCACTAGACAAAACTCAGATCCCTCTTCAGCAGGAACATTAATCTCCGGCGTTACCTTGACATTTTGTTTGTTGACTGTTAGACCTGGCATCCTTGGTGTGGTTTCCCTAACTTTTTGCCTTCTGACCTCCTGTTTTGCAGCATTCATTTTCCTGGCTTTACGCTTCTGAGCACTTTACCAGTGCTAAAGTGCATGTGCTCTGTACTCTAAACATGGTAACATTGGCTTATCGACAAATGGCACATTTAGGTTACTTATAAGTTCCTAGAAAATTGCACTATATGTGCCCAGGACCTGTAAATTAAATGCTACTGGTGGGCCTGCAGCACGGATTGTGCCACCCACTTCAGTAGCCCTTTAAACATGTCTCATGCCTGCCACTGCAGAGCCTGTGTGTGCAGTTTTAAACTGCCACTTCGATGTGGCAAGTTTACCAAGATGCCAGAAGCAAATCTTCCTTTTTATTACATGTAAGTCACCCCTAAGGTAGGCTCTAGATAGACCTAATGGAAGGGTAAAGTGTATTTGCAGTGTGCTTTGTGCATTCGATCTAGACAGTCACACACAAAGGGAGCTGGGGAGTGACACTCACATCCTGATTGCCCATCACCAGACTGATGGATCTTACCGAGCTAGATTGGGAGGGAGGAGCTGACACTTGCACCTGAATAGGGATATGTCTGTCCCCACAAAAAGAGTTGCATACCCTCCTGTAGTGAGTCTGGAGCCAGTGCAGGAAAGGCAGGGTCATTGTGTACTTTAAAGACTTCTTAGAAGTCTTCCCTACTTCAAAGGCACAACTGAGTATTGAGTATAAGCACGGGGACCCTGACTCCACCAACTCAGTACACTTCTGGATCTGAGGACATTCTGCCAGGAAGGACTGCTGTGCTGCCAGGATGGACTGCCACTCTGCCGAACTACTTTGCTGTGTTGGCCTGTTGCCTGCTACCTGTCTGGGAGTGAGAAGGACTGGACCTGCATCTCTACATACTCCAAGAGCTTAAGTGATTCCAAGGGCCTTCTGACTTGCCTTCTGTCCCAGAGACATCAAAGACTTCCTTCAACTCTGCTTCAGCTGCTGGACTCTGCCAACTGTAAGTCCTGCCCTGCCAAGAGGTGCCAATCCAGTTCTGGGTCTTGAAAGTGGGTTCTGCAGCTGTTTTTCTGCAAAAAATGATGCAGTGATGACTTTGAGCTGAGCGGACCCGACGCAGTGCCCTCCGATGCAGAGCCACTTTGGGGACATCCCTGTGCGTTGCGATGACAAGGGACCCGACTGTGAGGCTCGACAACGCAGCACCTGCATCGTGAGGGGTTTGATGATGACGCGGGACCCAACTGCAAGGTTTGACCATGACACAGCGCCTGCATTTTAAGGGGTTCAACAACGAGGCGGGATCCGACTGCGAGGCTTGATGACGACGCATCTACCCGACATTAAGTCTTCGATGATTATGCATGCACCAACCAATGTACATTTTCAGCAGGACCTGCATGGGTCCTGTAGCCGGCTTGCCCTCCATTGCGGTCAGCTTAAACGTTGGATTTACCCTGGTCCAGTGCGACCTCAAGTAACCTTTAAGCACTGTTTGCTTTTTTATATTGCAGTTTATTCTTTGAAAATTCATATCTCTAGTTCTACTTATAGAATTTTTCTGGTTTTTGGTCTTGTTTTACTCATAAAACTATTCTTTACTTTTCCACACTGGTATGGAGTCTTTTTATGGTGTTTTCACTGTTTCTGTAAGTGTAAACCTCTGCCAACTAGAGACACAATTTCTAACATTGCCTGAAAACTGCTGGATATGAAAGGAACTCTGCAGCTGGTGCTTTTAACCCCATAACAATTTGCAAATCACAGTGCCCCTCAGCTGAGTGGTAAACTGGCCCCCAGGAACAAAACCGGCAACCAGGATCAAAAACGGCCGCCGCCCTTCCAGACTCCCAGGGAAACGCCCGATGCCCATTACGACCAGCCTGGCCTTGTTCAGGTCAAATATTCTAGGAGCTTTAAGCCTATAGTCTCTGGTTGAGTGTTTAATTTTTGCCTAAATCTCCTCTATCCTGTGCACAAGAAGCATGTGAAGCATGTGAAGAGAAAAACACCAACTTGGCCCACCAAAAGGAAATATGTTTAAAAGCATACTTCCTTGGTGAAATGTCTACAGCAAGAAGGATGAATCAAATTCCTCCCTGGGCTACACATTTTCTTGAATAAAACCTGGTAAATGTTTTTACAATTAGGGCAACTAATTTGAAAACGAGCTGACCAAAATGTAGTATCGCAAGCTCAAATTGTTGATTTATATATTCAGTTCTGCAGACTTTTGTGCTGTATGCCATTGCAACAGTTTACTGCTTTCAGAAGTGCATATCTATTTGAAGTAATAGAAAATGCGTGAAATGAACATTCTCCCATTGTGGGGAAAACGGTATGTACAGGTCTTAATAATAAGCTACATTTCATAAATATGCTTTATCATAGGCATTAAAAAATGCAAAAACTTAATAGAGCATTCTAATTCTCCTATTGTTGGCTCGAACAAACGGTTTGTGAATTTGCCTGGGGTGCTTTGTTGTGTGGCTCTTGAACAGTGATTGTTCTCTTTCCTTCTTTCAACTTCGCTTACTTGACTCTCATTTGCATGCAAAGAAAATGCATAACTAGACAGAATAGAACATGTACAAGTCACAAGCTCTCATAAAAGAGAAACATAAAGCTTGAACAAGCCCAAAACTGGAGTTTTCTTTTCTTGAAGGGTTGTGTCTTAAAGGATCTTCTCTGAGTTTCAAAGCACATCCTTGAGCTCATGACCCCACTTCTGTAGTATGAGACACATTAAAGTATGTGTCATTGGAAGGTTCTGGCTAATTGCCACTAAATTAACATCTTAATATTAGTATTACAAGCAACCAATGTTTTATGATGTAGAGTGATTCAGCAGTCACTTGAAATATAGCTAATGTGACTTTCACTGTCAAAGTTATTGATTTTACCTCACTGCAGAGATAATAATCAGAGACAGGGAGAGAGTCTCTTATGGGACGATATAGATTTCACATCTGAAGGGACTTTAAGCTTTTTTGAGAAATAATCAATAGTGCTAAGGAAATGTTTCACTCTGATCCTCTTACTGTAGTGGCAGGGCATGCAGCTGTCCTCGAGTATGGAACAGACTACTTTTATAGTGAAACCCTGCATGGGCTCTCTGCTTAGTATAGCCATTCTGCTTGTCCAGTATTGCATCCAGAGAATACATTCACATCATTTAAAAAGCATTGGACATATATGGTATGTCTTCACGTAATCAGTGAGAAATACAAACTTGCAAAATAACTATTTAAAAATCAATTTCTCCTAACGAGTATTATTTTAATCTTCCAAGATAAATAACATTCATATAATTGTTTTTTCTACTAAACCACAAACTTCATTGTGAACGAGAGTGTAGCAAGTTTGTGACCAAAAATCTGAATATGACAAAAATGTATCTTTGGTAACTCAGAAAATGAAAGGGGTATAACATCCACTTAAATACTAGTGAAGACTATATATTCCCATCAACGTAGCAGCAAATATTCCACTCAAGGACGCCTCTATGAAAGTATGAACAGCATTGTAAGCTGCCAACCAATGTTAACGAACAGTTGTGCATGTGGTGCAAGCATAACCCATGGAAATCATGAAGCTGCGACCGTAAGGAATACACAGAGGGTAACGGAAAATGCCTTGTCACCTGAGAGGGTGGTGTACTCAAAGCAGGCAATGCAGTGGAGCAAGGTGCAAGCAACGAACTGCCCAGAGCGTTCAGCAATGTGTCCTCAACAGAGTCTTCACAATAAAGGATGGACAGATGGACGGGAGAGTTTGGTAAGTGTGTGATGCTACAGCGGCCTAATTGATGTCATGTTTGTGTACTGTATGACACACACGTAGAAGCAGTCAGCAAGAGAACTAGGTGGGTGTCTGTTTTTCCAAAGACCTCTAAAGAGTCAAGTAACTCTAGACCTAGGGTGAATGGCTTAATTTCATTATTATAGTGTACCTCATAGGTTGCCATCCTGTGATAAGCCGCAACTGTAATGCAATTACCTTGTTAATGCATTAAATATGCAGCATTCATCTATTCACCCATTTCCATAAACGTTATTTAATATAGCATAACTATATTTTAGGTGGCATGTGCCATCAACTTATGGCTGAACATATATGTCAGTTGAAGACACTACAATGTGTCCTCAGGTCTGACCCACTCTGTCTTTTTATGTGGAACCATAGGATGCCAATCTTAATGTGTCTACCTATACAGGCAAACAAATATCAGTGGTCAACACTTAATTAAACAAATCAACTCCTTTGGAACTGTATGGATGTTGCACACCTACTTGGAAACATTACCTAGTTTCTGACTGTCGGAATGATTGCAGAGCCCTTCTGCAGCAGCCGTCTTGACAAGAGAAAACCTTTGTAAATCAATGCCTACAAATTAGAAACGATGGTAGATTAGGTCCACTCAGGCTCATGGCTAGTAGATATTTAGCCTCCAAATAGGTACTTAATTAATAAAAACAACCCATTCACACTAAATTGTGAATCGTGTAAGTTACCACCTTCCCAAGGTGCGTGTCTTCCACTGTAGATGTGCCACAAAGTCCAGTGGACAGTAGCGGTCGGTGGTGGGAGTGCCGCCGGGCGCTGACGTGGGGCGGGGGAGGGGCAGGGTGGGGGGTAGTAAACTACGGATTACGGCGATTACAGGTAAGTACACATATAAATAAATAAAACGAATTTCGTTTCTCGCGCTGCGAAACGAAATTAATTTGTACTACGCCACAGTAGTCTCCCGGGTGAAGCAACAGTATGCAAGGTTCGCGCTGGTCCACTAGGGCTCGGAGTGCAGGGTTGATAAGATCTTGGCTTTGTCTGTCAGTGTACAGTTGCACACACACGTGCTAAGTTACATAGTTGTACTTTTACTTCGTCTGCAGTGTCAGCAGAGAGCCATACATTAGCTCAACATACACAGTAATGCGCAAAGACTCACACTATACCTCAGCACTTTCAGCAGTCACACATTCAGCAACACGCACAGAAGTCAAGCAAGGTTTGTTCAACCATGCACATTATAAACTGGTTATGTATCAAAGGATATGTTGCGGATTCATGCCTTTAGCCTGTTTCTAGCTTAACCGCTAGTCGTGCCCTTCTGCTGCCTGCTCAAGAAGATGCCACCTGGCATAAAAGCTCTAGCCGCTCCCTGACCTCCCTTCGCCTGGTTATGCAGTTTCTAATGCCTTGACCTTCTGCTGAAGAGCAGTCTGTTTCACTGCCCCTCAGGTTTATTCATCTGGAGGACAGCAAACAGCAGAGGAGGTGGAGTCTGTATCCATCAGCTCTGTCTTAGATGGATGCCGAGCTAGCACCAGAGCTGCAGCCCTCACAAACAGTTGACATGGAGTTACAAGATGGAGAGAAGAATAGTCTTTTGGAATGGTTTTGCCTTCCTTTTTCCTGTCACTGCTCCGAGTTCGTGTGATAGATCATCTTGATGCTGAGCACTGGTGGGAGCTTCCTACCACCCCAGACATGGTCGCTGATGGTCCGTGTTATGCCGGTCCTGAACTTAATGCCTAAAGGTCTATAGTAATGGCATGGTCTTCAGGCCCCAGATCTCCTGCCTTCCTTGTATGTTCCCAATCGAGTATAACCTTACATAACACTTTTCTCTCAACAGCAGGTAGCTCTTCCTCTGAACTTACAAGGCCCATGACCCAAAAGTTACCTCTCACAGCCTTGCAAATCTCCTGAGCTGCTTTTCTAAACAATCCTGCAATGCTACCCACATCTATTACATGCTACTCTCTGTGGACACACCATCAATATAAATCGTATTGTCTGTCTAATAGCACGTTTGCTGCTATTTACCGCCCTATTTCACTTGATAAATCAATTCTTGAATGTTTGGAGGCAAGTGGAGGACATGTACTTGCCCTCAATTGCAGCAAAGTGCCTGTAAAACGGGGTGACTTAACACTATAATGGGGTGGCTTAAGTACGTTTATATTGTCATTATTTTCCTACAGTCCTTGAAATGTGTGTTGCCCTTTCCACTCCCTCTCGCTTTGGGTTTTAGAACCCATGTCTCCTAGTGCTAGAATGCAGCTGTTCTGAAATATCACTTCTCCATTTATGATGAGTTGTGAGTCCTGCAAGGAGGTTGGAGACTCACTAATCCAGTGACCCATCGATGTTCCAATGCATATTTTCAGTGGCTCGAACTTTCATTCGTCCATGCAGCTACTCATCTATCCATTCATTTGCCCTATGAATCATTCTCGAAATAACCCAATCAAAACCGAAACAACCACTTATGCAAAACAACCACTCTACAACAAGCCCTTTCATTTTTATAAAAGTCCATTGGCTATGTCACTGTTCATGTAATCACAGTCTCGAGTTTCAAGGGGTGCCCGGTTTCATCGTAGAGCCGTGCAGCAGCTAAGATCAATTAAAGTACAGGTTCACTACCCTAAGCATACAGCAGAGTCCACCTAGTATACTTGCGCGGAGAGCACAAAGCCGTATCTCACATTTCATTGGTTTCATTCTTACATGGACACCATTTTATCATGTGCTAGAACTCCTAGAAGAAGCAGGTGGCTTAGAGTAGGAGGCCTCATACCCACACACCATGGGTGCTAGCACTAAAACTAAACCCTGAAGAAAACGATATTTGTAATACATAAATAGGAAATCAAGTAACACATTCTTTGGTAGTGAACACAACATCTGAATGTTTGTAAAAGTTGCAACAAGTCACTGGGTATCTGAATACTGTAAGAAAATGGAATAAGGTTAAGGCTCCTCTGGCCAATAAGTTTGTTCAGGAAAAAAGACAAGTAGTAAAAGCCTGCTTTCGATAAGTCTGAATCATGCAAGGCGACTGTAAACAAATGCTCTTATACTTGGCTTTGCTCTAAGTACCATTAGCATTAATAATTATCACTCGTAGTGAACCCCTCGCTTTATTCCTGGGATGCATAAGGTGGTTGGCGGGCAATTGTTTGATGATAATGCCCTCAATGATCAGAAAATTTATGAAATAGAAAGTAGTTCACCAATGCAAGAAAATGGCGTCACAGAACAAACCCCTATGGATAAAATTTCAAACACAAATTATATCCAAAAATGTCTCAAGAAGTCTCAGTGCTGCTCGATTAAAGACAGATTCATGACACTGTTTCCTAGCTATTTCGCAGACACCGTTATACAAATTAGGATTGCAAGTTTGCAGCCCAATATATCAATAAAATGTTTTCTCAGGCTCTATATCCACTAGAAGAGAGTTGTGTTGTTGGCTTCCCCCTATTCAACAAACGCCAGGAATAGTTTTAGTCTGTGGATAGGAATTTGTGGTTATTTAATTCACTTTTCCTTCAGTCACTTGGAATTCGCCAGTGTCACAGTACAATATTGTTTTCTTTTTTCCCCAGTTTTCACAGGGACGATCTCCCCTTGCCCGAATTGGTTTCTTTGCAGCAGACCCTCTGTACAGAAAAATAGACACTCTGTGTCAGGTAAGTATAGTGAACACGTGGGAATAACATAATATGTGTGTATTGGCCCTGAATAACAGATGTTTAATGTTGACCAACTATACGGTACTTATTTTATCTGACCTTGTCATAAGGTTTCTGCACATACACAGAGCTATGCACAGGAAAATGGGACCACGGAATACAGTGGTTTGCCACCATATACCGTAGCACCCAAAAACCCCAACCCAACTAGCTTAGCATCCCATTAGCACCCAAGTACTAATGTTTGGACAACCCAGAACACGGTATCTTTATCTCAGGACTCGCTGAAGCAAGAACACTCTTTCGTCACTCACTCGTACTTGTCCACAAGGTGCGTAGGAAGAGACACTGGATAGGTTAAAATGTTTATTCCAACTTACGTGCTCTAATGTACAGTACACGTGTCAGTACTAATAGCATAATGCATATGACTAATATAAGCAACATGGTTACAATTCCATAGAATACAAACGGGGAAAGCATCTCAGAGCTCAGTGGATAAACGTATAAATAACATTACCACCCTCCCCTTGCAGTAAGATAGTTTATTATAATAATAGAAGACCTCTGGGCTTTGACTAGCGAACCCCCATACCTCAGTCTCTAGATGCAGAATTACATCAGCAGGACATCATAGCTCTTCTCACTGAAAGGGATTTCTCCAAGTGTGTTAAGCGCTAGTAAACCACAGTATTAAAAGCATACCAAATTCTTCATGGCAATTGCACCTAATGTTATGTCTGGGTGCGCGAGACTGGCCATATCAGGAAGAACCAAAATACATTGTTATGCAACCTTGTACATGTTTATGCAGACTGAGCCCAAAAAGGTGAACAACAGAAAATGCAGACAGTGCAAAAGAACTTGGCACGAGCAAAGGGCGAGGGAGGCCCGGCTCAGTGTAACGTGCGCAAAGAAAAGCAGCATGGCAGCCAGGCCTAGGCCAACATAACAAGGCAGGTAACAATCCACAAGACACCCTCCCCTGGTCAGTCCAGCGGCCAGGACAGAGGAAAAACAGAGCCGTTGGAGCACAGGGAGCGCCCAAACGGCGAAGGGCAGGTCAATCCATGAAAGTGTAAGTGCAGAGAAAAGCCATACCCTCCAGGAGTCCATCATTGGAGTTGTCAAAAAATATAGCTGCCATCCAATCCATGAGATCAAAGAGCAGGAATGCTCCTCAACCAAGGGAGCATCCAGAAGCAATGCGGGACAGCTTGCGTGATAATTGAAACAGCTTCGTTGTAGGAGATCCTGGGCAGCCGCCCAGATATCCCATTGCGCCAAAATCCCCAGTGCAGCCGCACGCGCCATACAGCCAGCAACGGAACAGTCCTGCTCATGGGCCTCTAAGGGACCCATCAACTGAACAAAATCCGGAACAGACAATGACGAATTGGAGAGGCAATAATCCAGAGTCCAGGTGAAAGGACAGCGGACACAAGTCATCACAGGTTGCACGCAAGTGAAATACGCAAAGCGAAATGAAAGAGTATATGACACACTCAGTGTCGCCAATGGCAAGACACCAAAACCGGCCAAAAGGCGCTCACGGAGCAGCTGGAGGCGTTCTGGATCGAGCAGGTCCCATCGGGGAGCAGCCATTGCGCAGAAAGCAAATTAAGAGTAAGACACCAGCCGCTAAAGCGAGGATCAATGGGAAACCGCCAAAGACACTGGAAAAAATAGAATGTATGAAAGCCGGGATGGCACCAAAAATAGTTTGGAAGGAGGACACCAAGCCCGACCCCACGACCTTAAAAAAGTGCACTAGGCCTTCAGTGTTAGATGCGTTAAAAATACGATGTATTAACTCCCCAAAATGTTGGGGGAGATTAGTGTTTAAAAGGGCCTGTATTTCACTGTGGGTACTCGCCACCTGGAGAATGAATGTCTCCCGGGCGGACGTGAGCATAACTTCCTCGTTTAATAATAGTGCCTTTATTCTGCTCAGTCTATTGAAATCTGCTTCCATGGTAGGGATGGAAGGCCAAATAGAGATATCAACCTTGCCATGAGGGGGAGGGTAAAGCACATTTTTGCAGCAGACAACTCTGTGCGAAACTGTTACAATGTAAGGAATGCCAGCCTGCAGGCCACAACAGTTTTCGTTATTTAAAAGTAAATAACTACCATTGGAAAGGAGAGTGAAAGTAGGAGAAATAACAGGAGCAGGAATACCTTTCAGCACACAAGCAAGATTAGGAGCGGAAACGCTACATGAGCCATGCAATTTAATGTGTTTACAAATAAGCGAATGACCCATAGTCGAGTCGCAGTACTCCCCCGTGAGAAAGACTTCCTTGCCGTCCCGAAGGCATTTATACATGAAAGGCAAGGACCAGAGTTCATGCAGGAAAGCACTGCCCAAGGGCCGGTAACGGCCCACAGGATAATGTTTCATGCACGAGTCAAATTCAAATAAGGAAAAAGGTAAAGCGATAACCCCATGAACTAGCCACACAGCAGAATCAAGTTCTGCGACAGAGAACGGCAAAGGATCCATTTTTTCGATATGTAATAAAGTGTAAGTTGCATCTTTCATGGACATGAATTGCTGTTTGTCAGTTAAGTTAAAAGGTAGAAACAAGGCAGAGGTGTTCAAAAATGCCAAGGCACTTTACCTAACTTAAGCGTTTGTAAAGTCCATGCAAACTGCATAACTGAGCGCAATTGATTCTGACCATGATATAACACAGAAACATCATCTTGTACAATATCGACAACAGAGGACACAATATTCTCTAAAGTGTAAATGCGAGAAGACAGGGTATTAATACTATTGTCAACAACAGCAAGCACCTTTTCCAAATTTGCTTGATCTATTTCCCGAAGACGGGAAGCAGCTTCCATTTGTGATAGCTTCCAGAGTTCATTATATGTTTCATAAATGAACCTCTTAGGTCGGGGACCACGAGGTCCCAAAACAAAGTCGGACAGATCAATATTGCCTGAAAGGAGGGACAAATGTTGTTTAACAGAATCAAGGGACGAATGTTGCAGCCATTGTTTGCATAATTTACCAACAGAATATGTAGTGACAGTACGGGCATCAGTAAACCTCGGATCAGGCCTATTCTGTGTGTAGCTAGCACCAGAATCATGAAAACGCATTTGACATGCATTAGATGATATAGGCCATACTAACCAGGGTGACTGAACCAGCTCAGAAACATTAAACGAATTATTTTGTAACATTGCCTGCAGGGACACGAGGGACAGATTGAATCGTGAGCTTTCATTAGGAAAACTCGACAGGGATGGTATTGATGGCGTATTCAATTGTTTAGTGGTTGCTAAGCCCCAACATGTAGTCTGATAGATGGAAACATTGAGGAACATAATTTGGGCAGGGATGAGGCAAGCACGATGTAATGCCTCGGTTCCCTGTACATGCCATGGCTTGGAGCCCCAAATAGATTTTAAATCCACTGTATTATCCCAGTACTCATAACCACCCACAGCTAGGGAACTTAGAAAGGAACCTGAATAAAGCAATTTGGTGTGTGTTAACATAATTTTCTGAGTTAATGTGTTATTAAGTCTAAAATAATAGGATGCAGGGTTCGACCGATTAAAATCAGTAAAATAATTAAACTTATTTCGAAGAGTTTGAGAGCTACCTAGAAAGGGGTTTGGACAATGTTCCCATTGGGTGTAGTTAACAGAACTACGCAGGGCACTTGGCTTATGGAGAAAATGATTACCCCAATGTTGGTAACAATACAAATCGGCATAATTGGCAGAATTCATATATAAATCTTCAGCATTAAAAGATGCATAATACTTTAAATCGGCAAACAATGCTTCAACGGCATGCACATCCCAATCATCAGAATGAATATTATTTTGTACTACATCACCCATTGAAACACGAAGGACATTAGGTACATTAATAATTTCCGTCGGACCATGGATTTGATAGTTCACTGCATCCCATACGATGCCATCAGCAACTGGGAAAGCTGAAATATTCACAAATGTGTGGTCACGCTTCATGATGTGAGACGAGGAATGAGGAGCCAAAGTTCCAGAAACATAGTCTACAGCAGAGCGTTCAGGTAAATAGTGACCGTTGATTAGTAGAAAAACACTGTGACAAAGCCAATGGACATGAACAAAAAAATCAAGAAAAGTACCAACCAGATATATGTCCAGGGTGGAATCAAAAAATTGTCTCTAAACCAGGATACAAAAATACTGAACTTGGATGGGACTTTTGAAGAAGTGGAATCCGAATCAAAGGAATAACGAGTCGGGCCAAGTGGCGTTGTTGGTTGATGCGCCACCGATTCAGATGCAGGATAGGTATACTCGTCCTCGTCGATGTTGGTGGAGAGTTGGGGATCAATCATAGGTTCAGGCAAATCAACCATCTCAATTACAGCATCAGCGATCGTTCGCGCAGATGGACTATGAACATATGTCCGATAAATGGCAGGACAAGAGACCGCTGGTGTGACACTATTCAGGATCGGCCAGGCGCTGTAGCTTGACATTTTCAACTGAGATGTATCTGTTCTCTTTGCGACCAGGAAGCGGTGGTAAAATGACTGTACGTGTTCCCTTCAGGCCAAGAACTGGAACCGGTGCACGAAAAGAGGGGCCAAATTCCTTTTTGTTTTCAACCTTCTCTCGAACCAGTTCTCCAACTTTCGGAAGCCAGCCGGCTACCGGAATCTGCAACGCAGGATCTGTGGCTGAAGGCAAATGTGTAGTTGCAAGTTTGTCTCGGGCTTCTTGTAAGTCCTGTAACATAGCAGAATGGTTATCTACATCAAACTTGGCGGATTGCGCCGCGATGTCTGGACCCTCAAGGTCAGGCACAAACATTCTTATGCCAAAGAGCATTTCGTATGGGGTCCGCCCACCCAGAGGTCTTCTAGGGAGATTATTAAGTGCACGCTGAACGGTATACAAATGGGCCAGCCAGTTCCTGCCAGTACCTATAACCCTAGCTGTTAAGGATTGCTTTAAGTCACGGTTCATTCGTTCAACGATAGAGTTGCCCTCAGGCCTATACGGAGACGAAAATTTCACCCGCACCCCAAGCGAAGCCATTGCATCCTTGTAAGCCCTAGAGGCAAACGCTGGACCTTGGTCCGAATGGAAGGTGCTGCATGCGAAAATTCCCACAAAGACACGCAAATCCCTGATTACATTTCGGGCGTCAGCACTCCGTTGTGGCCAGACCCAGAGAAACCGTGTGCACGAGTCCACTGCCACTAAGATGTATTTATAGGCAGTGTCTGATGAGAATGGACCGCAGTGATCCAAGTAAACACACCCAAAGGGTCTGTTAGCAATGCAGAGCGGTGTTTGTGGTGGACGTGTTACTGTGGAAGGCTTAATCTGTTGACAAACGTCGCAAGAAAGCACAAAAGCACGAGTGTCTTTATATAACCCACGCCACCAATAACGCTGCTGCAAGATGGAAACCGTAGCTGACACACCTGCATGAGCAGAAGCCATGCCTTCGTGTGCAGCTGATATCAAGGAACTCCTGCGGTCCGCGTTGGGGATCAGCCGATCTCCAACGTCAGGTATAGTTACATAAGGAACCTGATCGGGACTTAATGTGTAAGAATACTTGGAAGGGAAACCTGTAGGGTAATTATTACCTTCCTTGGTTGCAGCAATAGCTGCTAATATAACAGGGTCTATTTTAGACATGGACCTGGTAACCGCTGCTACTGAACACGTGACTACTGCTGAACGGGCAGCTTCATCTGCCAGATCGTTACCAATAGCGTGTGCGCCCACCCGCTGATGGCCTAAGGTGTGAACCACCTGTGTGAGGGGCAGACGTTGTTGCAATTCTGCCACTCGAACCCAAAGCATTTTATGCTTAATTGTGCTCCCTTTTGCGTCCTTGTAGTCGTTTTTCGACCAGAAAAACAGATTGTCATTATAAGATTGTACACAGTAAAAAGAATCACATACAATAAGAGTGGTCTCATCCTGGGAAGCGAACTCAAGTGCAAGTAGCAATGCATGCAGCTCGGCCAATTGTGCGGTACTATCCCCAAGTGTGCGAGTGTGCACTACAGAGGATTTGAACTTTCCATCTACAAAGGAACCCGCAACAATAGCACATGCAGCTGAATAAGCGTGCTTGGACCCAGTGGCCGGCTGCGCCGAACCATCGGTGTAGATCACACATTTGTAATCCTCAAGCGGTAATAAAAACAAAGGAGGAGGATGAACGAATTCATACTGCAAAAACTCCTGAGTCTGCAGAGAAGAATCAAAAACAAAAGTGACGTCCGAAGACGTCAAGGATGTAGCCCATTGTATCCAACGGGGATGCATTGCTTTTGAGTTCGGTACACTTGCCTTTGTTACTGCCTCTAGGGCAGGACAGGGTGTTACCACCAGAATCCGCTTTCCCTGTGCCAGTGCGCGCTCTTTTAGAATCGCCATTTGCACTGCAGTTAGAACTTTTTCGACAGATGTAAAGCGCAATTCAGCGGAAGTGTACAGATGTGACTTGTATGCGATGGGTACTGTATCACCTTCATTAAAGGTTAAGTATGTGAATCCCACCGCCCCCGGAATTATTCTAATCACCAGGTTTGTGTGGTTATCACGAGTCAAAAGATATTTAGACTCCAATAGGTCTGTCTGCAAAGACTGCAGAATTGAGGTATGCTCAGGCAGCCAGCAAGACCTTGAATAAGTTGGTTGTATCAGAGCATACAAAGGCTTGATACGCTGGGCATATTCGGGAATGTAGGTACGCCCGAAATTCAAGAAACCCAGCAAAGACTGAAGTTTCTTCAGTGTGTTTGGGGGGCACAGATGTGCACATTTTTCCAAGAAATGGGGGGCTAAGCCCTTACCTTCGTTGTTGAGCTCATAGCCCAAGAACAGAACGGTAAATTCAGCAATGTGTGACTTAGCAAAGTTAAATTTGTAACCCTGCTCCGCAAATTCAAGAATAATGCGGTCCACACGGGACAAATGCTGAAATAATTCGTCGTCCGTCAGATAGATGTCATCTACGTACGAACATGCGTCTTGATCAATGTCATTTAACAAAGAAACAACACGGGCGGCGAATATACCCGGACTATTCTTGTAGCCCATGGGTAAACGCCGGAACTGGAATAATTTACCACCGGAAGTGAATGCGGTCCATTGACCACTCTCCGGGGCTAGGTTGTGCGTGTAGAAACCGTTTGAAAGGTCAAGTGTCGTTTTGTATTTTTTACGAACAAGACTGTCTACAAGCGCAGAACTGTGTGTATTTTGCACCGCAAAGTTCCGACAATGAGTATTTAAATGCCGGTAATCCAAAACTAAGCGGTACGATCCATCGGGTTTAGAAACCACGAAAAGGGGATTGTTCATAGGTGATACGCATGGTTCAATTACTCCCTGATATTCCAACTGTGTCAGAATTTCGGAGACGGGGCCTTTTGCCTGCCGTTTGATGGGATATTGGGGTTGTGGCTGCGGTAGTGACCGCAAAGGTATTGCATGAGGAGGTGATTCTTCATCCCATCCCACATGGTTGCGGTATAACGCTGGTGCCAGGTACACAGCCCACTCAGCTGCAAGTGCTTCGGCTTTGTCTTTTGGGACGTGCCGTGAGAAGCTTGGAAGGATTACCTCCTCTCCTTTATGTGCAGCTAAAACGAATGGGGGTGGCCAATCCACCTCTGCTAACAAAATGTCATATGAAGAGGTTAGATTTTCCCAAAAAATCCCTTTTATTTCACGCGGTATGTCACCTTCAATTTGTATGACTATATTATATAGTCTGTCAGGGGTGCCACTCTCGTGTCAGCTGTCTCTATAGTAACAAATGTTTCAGTTGCTGTCGCCTCCATATGAGGACGTAGCGCCTCCCGCACTATGGTAACTTCCGCGGCGCTGTCTAGGAGGGTCACTGCCCACGTCCAATTCTGGAGTCTCGTTCTCACGGTCTGAGGCATATTTCGCTGTGACAGCGGCAACCTTTTTCTTCTGAAATTGCGGTCGAGGAAGATGAAAGTCTTCTGCTTTCCCTCTGACTTGTTGTCGAGGTTGGTCTCACTCCTGGGGAGCCTCTCGGCCCCTTCCTCTATCTTGCCGTCCTCCTCCACCAGCCTGTGACGACGTCTGGGCCTGTGAAGAACGAGGAGAACGCGTATCAGAGCTCTGAAACCTTTCTGGTGATTTAATCCTCGACCTATCACGTAAATCATAAGTACGTTCAGAAGAAACCGAAACTGGGGAAGCGCCTCTCGACCCCGGCTTCTTTTGTTGCTTACCCTGTTTTTTCTGTCTCCAACTCTTTTTAGTGAAGACTGGTTTATCATCTTTCTCAGATGCACTTTTTGTTTGTGTAACTTGTGTTTGCGATTGAGTTTGCATTTTTACAAAAGGCTTGTTGCCCAGGCTATTTCTTCCAATTGTTTTATAAGCCCGGGCAATAATTTTCGGTAATTCGCGGGGCCTGTCCAACTCTGGGACCAAAGCCAAAGCATTCGCTACTTGAAAGTTCATAGCATCGCCCTTGACATTTCCAAGGATCAGCTCAGCTACTACATCAAACACTCCCACTAGTCTCATCCCTAATTCCACAGCCGCTTCAGGGCCATGTTCATCCTGTACTTTTTTAATTACAGAGGGTAGAACCGTCATGGAAGGAGTTCCAAAACATTTTGAATAAACTGCTGCGAATACCTTACCCCAGTTTTCACATGATGTCAAATCGGGGATTATGTCTTTTGGCAAACTTATCGTGAGGATGCGGTGTTTATCTACTGGGGATGTATGGGGAAACACTGCTTCTATCTGATCGAACTTTTCTGCAAGCCAGTAAGGATAGTCGTCCTTATTTTGTGGACGTTTGCCCATCACAGAATTTACCATGACAGGACTTATAGTCACTCCAGCGGCTATAGCTGGTTGGCCTGCGACTACAGGAGCAGCTCCATGTAGACTACCTGTAACATATGTCACTAGGGCTCGATGCACTCGTACCAATTCGGTATGCATAGTGCGCAGTTCCGCAAGCGGTAATGCCAGATAATTTGGATGCGGGGTATACCCGGCCAATACAGGCCAAGTGGCCCCCTGAATTGACAAGGGGCCTAAACGAACTGCGGTAGTTGGTTGTGGTAGGGCGCCATTAAACCAAACACGGTGCTGCCAAGCCGTGAGAGGCACTTCAAGAGTAGTATAGGGTCGATAGGCAGCAGGAATAGCGGTGGGTTTATATTCATGAAACAGCTTATCACCTGCATCCACCGCTTCAAAAGTGATCCAAGTGTAAAACACTTCAAAGTGATAAGCCGCATCGGCTTGAACCACAAAGACCAACTCGACCCCAGTATCGGGCACTCCATACACAGCTAAGTGGTCTCGGAGTGCTCCTCGACTATGTGCAGCAATCGCCACACCAGCCATGACTAAACAGTTATATTTGACAACCTAACAGGGAGCACAAAATGGGTTGTTTATATAACCTTTTTAATTACTTCAAGCTTGAAAGAACCTATAAAACGTTCAATATAGGAGGTATCACCATCACTTACGCCTCCGGAAGCGTACGTGAGGGTTTTGTGGACAGGCACAAGTACTACTCAAGCGTCTCGCAGTTAAGCAGCCCCACGGTGGTCGCGCCATGTCATAAGGTTTCTGCACATACACAGAGCTATGCACAGGAAAATGGGACCCCGGAATACAGTGGTTTGCCACCATATACCGTAGCACCCAAAAACCCCAACCCAACTAGCTTAGCATCCCATTAGCACCCAAGTACTAATGTTTGGACAACCCAGAACACGGTATCTTTATCTCAGGACTCGCTGAAGCAAGAACACTCTTTCGTCACTCACTCGTACTTGTCCACAAGGTGCGTAGGAAGAGACACTGGATAGGTTAAAATGTTTATTCCAACTTACGTGCTCTAATGTACAGTACACGTGTCAGTACTAATAGCATAATGCATATGACTAATATAAGCAACATGGTTACAATTCCATAGAATACAAACGGGGAAAGCATCTCAGAGCTCAGTGGATAAACGTATAAATAACATTACCACCCTCCCCTTGCAGTAAGATAGTTTATTATAATAATAGAAGACCTCTGGGCTTTGACTAGCGAACCCCCATACCTCAGTCTCTAGATGCAGAATTACATCAGCAGGACATCATAGCTCTTCTCACTGAAAGGGATTTCTCCAAGTGTGTTAAGCGCTAGTAAACCACAGTATTAAAAGCATACCAAATTCTTCATGGCAATTGCACCTAATGTTATGTCTGGGTGCGCGAGACTGGCCATATCAGGAAGAACCAAAATACATTGTTATGCAACCTTGTACATGTTTGTGCAGACTGAGCCCAAAAAGGTGAACAACAGAAAATGCAGACAGTGCAAAAGAACTTGGCACGAGCAAAGGGCGAGGGAGGCCCGGCTCAGTGTAACGTGCGCAAAGAAAAGCAGCATGGCAGCCAGGCCTAGGCCAACATAACAAGGCAGGTAACAATCCACAAGACAACCTCAGCAGGATGAAAGGCTGAACGGCTCCCCCCGGATTTGAGCCGTGACCATGGGGTCGAACACAGGTCCATACAGTGGAGGTATTAGTGCCCTAAACCACCAGACCCGGCCTCAATTGTTTAAGCTTTCTTTTTCTTTTATCTCTCTTTTTGTGATTCATGTAAAGCCCATCTCTTGAGAGCGGATCTCCACTGTATTACTCCACTCCTTCTCTTGCTCTTTACCGTCTCTTCAGAGTTTAATAAGGGCTCAAGCCTTCCTTCTTTCTTTATATGCCCAGTGTTAATGCTTTGGTCCTGTATCGGTCCAAAACATTGACTCTTTTTTGCACTTCTTAATGTTTTATCTATTGTTCATTCTGGTTACTCTCAACGTACCTACCTGCAGGATAAGGTTATCTATAAAGAGGTTTAAAAAAAATCACATGTGGTTAGCATAAAGTACCTATTTTGAGAACAAAATTTCTGCAGTATCTAATAGGACGCCATAATTATTTTTAATTGTTACTAACTTCCTACGACCTAGGACATGTGATCAGCCTATTAAGGCCTGCTCAGACCTGTGTAAAAGCAAACTGATTTTCTTGGAAGAAAAAATTCAAAAATACAGCTCAATCTGATTTTCACGAGTGTCATCCACTGCAGAGGATACAGTTGCAAGTCACACTTCGTCCTTGATTTGTGCTCTTTGTCAGTTCAAGTCAGTCTCCATTGAAGAATCAAAAAGGCCATCCTGAACAGTATGCCAGGGTCTCTAGCAGATCCCTTTCCTCCTTTCATACCGGCGGAGACAATAGACATTATTAATCCAATATATAATAATTTTTATAATATTTCCCTTCAGACGATGCAAGTCCCTCTAATTTGGAAACAGTCTAAAGTGATTCCACTTTTAAAAAAGCCTTCGCCTGATAGCTTCCAATTGCCCAACTTTAGATTAATTTCTCTCTTACCGGCCACCTCCAAAATGTTAGAAAAAATAATCAATATCCAACTCTCACAGTATTTGGAGAAATTCAGAGTTTTGCACCCTTCCCAGCCTGGTTCCATATAAGGCACAGTACTGAGACAGAGCTCCTGGAGGTGTCAGATTCAACCAAACTGACTTTGGACCAAGGAAAAAATGGCACCTTGATTCTCTTAGAACTTTTGGCCGCCTTTGATATGGACTCACATGCCATCCTTCTGCACAGATACTGGAATAGATGACCAGGCATTGGAGTGAATTTGCTCCTTCTTCAAAAACAGAGGGCAAGTTGTCTGGATGGCAGTCTATTCATCTGCCACCTAGACTCTCAAACTCAGAGTACCTCAGGGCTCATCTCTGAGCCTGAATTTATTTAATATCGTTATGTCCCCATTGGCCTCATTGGCTGTGTGGAAGCCTGAGGATAAGCCTAGTATGGTATTTAAGACTAAACACCCAATTTACAGATTTTGTCCTTTGGGAAATCCTGATGGCTCTTGAAAATGTCAATGGACCTTTGCCATCCCATTAGAGTGGAGCAAGAGCACAAACAGGAACTATGCATATATCAGCATCAGTCAGATTATTAATGTTCAGTCAATGATGAGAGGTTGATGAAGTTTTCAACACCTTTATTTATCTTAAAGGATTAGCATGGTTTTTTCATCTTTATTCAGATTAGTTGGTTCATAGAAATATCAATAACGGATTGATTGGTGACAGCATAAATCCATACAAAGTGTTCCATAAAGGAAAATTGAAACTAAACTTCCTAAGAAACTAAGATATCCTAAATAGAACCCATGAAGAGTTCTCTTGTGAAAAGAGATAGATTTATAATATAAGACGAACTTCCCATAAAGAGTCCTTCTGGAAACTCAGCCGTATTCCCCACAGCTGCAGTAACAACCGTCAATAATAGAATGATCTTTGCAGTTGCATTGATCAGGAAATGGTCTTTAGATAAAGAGGAATAAATTCCCCTTTAGCAGTAGCTGTCAGTAACAGAAGCAGAGGACCAACTCTCCAGTGGAAGGGCCGCAAGGCAGGGATGAAGGATCTGGATCAGAATCTGATCCTTCTAACCAGCTTAGAACACTCATTAATGTAAAATTACACAATAATATATGGAAACTTATTTGATGTTAGCTCCTCTCATCCAATGGAAACTGCTCATCCAATGGTGTCGTCAACTTTTGATGGTTCTTTTCCCGATTCCCAAGGTAAACATTCACGCAGATAAAGTGTAAAACATTGTTTCAGGACTTTGTTACATGGAAGAAAGTTCTCATGAGAACCTGCTTACCTAAGCTAAAAGATGCACTCTATGTCTATTGTGAATACAAAGCAAGTCAGATATGATGTGGTAAAACTAGCAATACTATTCTGTGAAGCATTCACAAAATATATCTAATTCATTATTTATTCAACAGTCACAGCAAGCTCATTGCATTAAAATAGGTGATCTAATATGGTGTGAGGAAACTAAAGAAACTCAGGCTTGAAGTCAGCACATTCTTGAACAAGTTGCTGGTGCTGGGCAAAATGTTCTAAATAAATGTCTATTGAGCTATGAGCAAGAGTCGAAAGAAATAGGCTTTTAGGCCTTACTAAAGGGGCACATTTAAGAATGATTGCCTAGTTCAAAATCTTTCTACTTAATTTCGTATACACTTTAATAAACACACTTTCCCTACACATTGAATATTTAATATATTATTTGCAGTATTAATAAGTATTCTTACATCTTATAAAGAAGGCACAATTTTCTACATGTCATTTTCTATGTGAAAACATTTCTGCAGCAGTTTAAATGCATTCGAAGGTGCAAATCTAACATGGTTTGTAAGTCGAATTTTTATTTTAGAAGTAATTTCTTCGAATTCGGTTCTTTGGTATTAGGATAATCTCTTATATAGATGATACACAGCTTCTGTCATGTGAGAATGGTTCTTCCGCATCCTAGGAATCCTTTGAGGCTTGTTTGGGAGCAGTAATTAATTGGATGTGGACCAATAACCTGCAATGCAATTCTGAAAAAACAGAAATTCTTCTGTTTGGACCTGCTCCTAGCTGCTGGTGGACGAATTGTTAGCCAGGGGCCATATTAAAAAAGTGCCCCAGGGGCGCAACAGGCATTTGTGCCTGCTTTGTGCGCCCCTGGGGCACTTGGGTATTACAGAAGGGGCGCAGACACTTGTACGTCCCTTCTGTGATACCGAAATCACTGGCGCACATACAGCACAAGTGCTTCCTCAAGAGGGTGTTCCCTTTTTTGCATTGGGGCATGCCCCCATGCAAATGAGGGAATCCCTTTGCCTCTGCACCCGTGCCATTTTACAGATGCGGGCGCCAAGGCAAAGAAGCTGTCAGGAGGCGCACTGCCCCCTGATTGCAGCACTATGGTGGAGGGAAAGGGGGTCCCATGGGCCCCCCAGACATCTTGTTGCAGGTGCGTGCAGGTACTCACTGCACCTGCCTGCAAGGGGATCTCTAATTCTCTTCGAAAATGCAGGCGGGTTGCTGCCTGCACTGTGAAAACACAGAGTGGCTTCAAAGCAGCCGCTCCATTTTTCACGTGAATGCTCAGCCCCCAGAGCAGCGCGATTTTGCGTCTGCCTGGGGGCAGTGCATTCACCCTAATACGTGCATTTTCCTTCATTCCGCAGAGTGCACATTTTAAAAGTTGCGCCCAGCGCAATCGAGGAAAATGCGCTGTATGTGTAATTTGGCCCCAGATCCGTTACCTTCCCCCCGACTGCCTGTTGCTGTGGCTAGGAATTTGGGAGCCAAGTTCAACCAAATTACTCTCTTTCCAGGCCCAAGTGTCAGCTTTCCTGGGCTTTTGTTTTGCATTAATGAGGGATAAAAGAAATTCCTCTTTCTGTTACCACTTGATTCTCAGAGAACAGTGAGCCATGCTTTAGTTACCTCTAGGCTGGATTATACGAACATACTCTAATTTGCTTTGCCAGGTTGCATTATGAAAAGCTTGCAAGTGGTTCAGAATGCGACTGCACATCTTTTATTCAAAATACCTTGTCGAGCATCCATTTTTGCCCACCTCACGGCACTGCATTGGTTGTCAATTCAGGGATGCACAGCTGGTAGGTTTTTTTGCTGCACAGGCTATCCTGTGTTGGTATGCCCCAGACCAGCATCAGGGTCGTTCCTCTGGGTTACTTTTACAAACCAGCTAATGCTATAACCTGCAGATCTACTACGCACTTAGTACCCATTTGTACGGCATATACCATCCTGACTCGTAATCGCTTTTCACCATTAGAACAGGTTGACTGACTCATTAGCATGATGCTGCCAGTGAATAAAGGGCTCACAGCAAATCAATTCATGAGTCACAAGTGGAAGCTGGCAATGAAGGATCAGACTTCCTTTGAAAGGGCTAATTTTGACCTTAATTCTATGTTTGTATTAGGGCCAGATGCAAGAGATTTAGCCTCCCCTCCGCCAGCTCACTGGGAATCAACTCACCTTCTAGTGGAGGGGTGAGGGACTCTGTCATTAATGCTCCGATGGCTGTGGACTTGCCAGTGCAACTTGGAAACATGGCAACTATCCCTGCTGTGTATGTAGTACCTGCGTCTGATTTTGAATGTCTTTTTTTGGAATGTGGCCAGCCTTTTGAGCAAGTTGAATGATGCTGAATGGAACTAATTAACTGAGAAATATCACATTGTGTGTTTGCAGGAGCTCTGGGCTTGTAATACTGTATACATTGACGAGTTTACTTCTGTGTCAACCCCGGCTGTTTACTCAAGGCTCGGGCACTATAAGGGTGGGCTGATAACTCTGGGCTCTGTTTCATTAGACAGTAAGATTATTAAAACTTTTCTTGACTCTCGACACTTTCAAATGATATGGTTGACACTTGTTGCCATTCTAACATTTGTTATCATTAACTTTCATCACAATAATTTTAATTCTCACAACACAGATATTGTAGGTACATTAGGCTGGTCTCTTAGGAAGGTACTGGGAGTGTTAAATTGTGGACTATGTTGTAATCTGGTGGGGATTTTAAAAGCAGGCTTTGCTCAGTTTCAAGAAATTCTGTTAGTGGCTCGACGGGATTTTACACGGTGGATTTTTTGCACTTTGAACGCAACTCATGTGCAGAAGCTTTAATACAATCATGAACAAGCACTCTCATGCAATTGCTCTAGATTTTACAATAGCCTCAGTCCAGAAACAAATCACTTTCACTGGAAAGGGCTCTGGCAGCCTGATTGATTTTATTGTCATCTCAGAGAGATGAAGTAATAAGGTTTGCACTATTTTATTCTCCAGAATTGTATGAGTGATCAAAATCCATTGTCATTATGCTTGTCCATGGGTTTTGCACGGCCTCAGCATATTCAATCTATCTCACTAATAGAGGCTAGTAACACTAAGGGTATTTTGTGTAAATGGGCCACTGTGGATTCTAGACACTTGTTAGTCGAGCTCGTGGTTAGAAACAGGGAGCATTTGATGATGTGTTAGGAGCTCGGGACGGATCCTTCCTGCCTGTTAAGGGCATATAAGGCGATCCGTGGAACTGTGACTGAACACTTAACCATCACAAAGACCCGTATGGGTGACCGAAGTCACAAATGATTTAATGGGACCTTCTGTTGTGCACACAGTTGCTTTAAATGTATTCTCAAGAAGTCACCTAGGAATGTGGAGGAAGTGAGGTTATATAGATCCAACTATAAACAGTTGATCAAAAGGAGGAAGATAGCTATAAGGCAGGAAGCCTGGGAGCAATTATGCAAGGCCAGTAAAAGGAACACCACCTGCATTTTCTAGAAAACTATAAATGTCCCTTTTATTATAGACTGTCACAATACCATTATGGACAAATCCATCCCCCCCACATGTGGTCTGAGCAAGTCTCAAAAGTGTATGACAGTAGCACTGAATCAGATGGCCATTGTAATACAACATAGGGTGACCGCATATGGTTCTACAGTGCCCTTGCACCCATTACTTCAAGTGAGGTAATATCTGAGATCGAATGGAGCCCAAGGAAAAAGGACCCAGGTCTCAATGGGGTATCACTCGATTTATTTAAGGACAACATGGATTTATGGGCTCCCTTAATTGTTAATGTATTAAGGAGTGCTGTCACCATAGGTCCCCCCAAATCATGGCAAAATCCATCATTGTTCGCATTTATAAGAAGGGTGACAGAGCCGACCCTCGCTGCTATTGACCTATTTCTTTAATTGATTCGACAGAGACGGTACTGGGCAGAATTTTATTAGACAGATTAGAAGGCTGGATATCCAAAAAAGGTTTCCTTCCACTGTTTACTATAGGTTCAGAAATGGTCTAGGTACAGCAGATCAATGCCTGAACCCCCCTTTCATTATTAGCTAGTTTACTATGGTGAAGTGCGGTTGCTTACCCTTAGCATTTATGGACCTCAGCTCCATATTTGATTGTGTTAATCAAGCAAAGTTATAGGAAAAATGCTAGAAATAGGAGTATAGGCCACAATTGTGCATTATTAGGTCAACTCCATACGGAGGTTACTGGGTACATCAGGTATGAGCCTAATGGTGAATGCACAGCTCCGATTAAGATCAAGCAAGTTGTAAGGCAAGGGTGTGTCTTGGACCCCTTTTATTTTCTGTCAATATATTAATGACCTTGATTTTTTTTGTCACAAGGGGGTATCGATGTTCCCAGGGTGGAAGCTAGGAGTCTCCCTGCACTGCTATATGGAGATGACAGTGTTTTACTGTCAAGAACTGGAGTGGATCTTCAGAGAGTACTGGGCAGATTTGTCCTCTTCATGATTGACCTAGGTCTGGTAGCTATTATAGCCAAGCTGAATACCCTGGTCTCTGGGCTAGTTTCTCATTATATTAACAGGACTAATTGACTTCCTATTCCAACCTTTAAATATCTGGGGTTACCATTTGACAAAAAGTGTAACTGGATGCATTTAGAAAGTAAGGAAAACCAAATTTGATGAAAGTATAGAGGCAATTGTTAGGTTTTCTGGGAAGCTAGGCTCTAAACCCCTAGATGCAATGGTCAATATATATGATGCATGATGTATTTCTCTTGTGATGTTTGGTGCAGGCATAAGGGGGTATTGTAACACATCACATTTTCAGGTCAGTGAGAATCCGTTTGTCAGAAGACTGTTATCTGTTTCCACTAGTGTGCCCACCTATGCCTGCCATACAAAGTTAGTATTTGGAAGATCGTTCTAAGTTAGCTCCACTTATTCTATGGCTCTCCATTTGTTCAAAATGTGAAACCCTTCCAAACCAGGATACAATCACTGACTGTCTTTGGCATGATTACGCCAGCAAAATTCCCCGGCTCAAATTAGCTCTCAGTTAAAGATCATTTAAAAACAGATTTGCTCACCTTCTTTGAAAGATGTGAAGCCCAAGAACCAAGCAATAAGGGAGTGGCTGTCCACCAAATTTAGGCACCACTGATTGTATGGAGCCCTATCTACATTTTATATCAGATCACCATCAGAGATTTTATTTCTTTAGGTTCTGATTTAATCTTGCCCATTTCCTGGTCACTTTTCCGAGAGACACACATCGTGAAGTGGGCCTTGAGTTATGTACTTGTGATTCTTGGTCTGAACAATCTATGCTACACTTCTTATTTTTCTGAAATTGTAAAAATGTGCCCAGGAAACTGTTTTTATTACCACTAGTTAGGTGCCTGACATTTAGACGGTGTAGGTTGGCTCTACTTTACCTCCAACTACTGCAATCCGAATTTATCTGTTTAATGGTTTATAAATCTCAGCCACAGGGAGATAAGGAATATGGTAGGCAAGTAATGTTTTAATTGTGTTTCATTTATAAAATTTGATATTATTTTTCCTGATGAGTCACAGACAATTTAGGGGCCGATTCCGATCTCGGTCGGAGGCGCACCCAATACCATTCGGTCGGGAAAAAAGCCATGCGAAAGCCTGTTTCCCGACCGATCCGTACAGTACACCGAACGAGCAAGTACGATGCGCACAACAGCAAAAATCCGGCCGAGCCGTACTCACCCAAACCAGGTCCTGTACTCCGACCGAGGCGAATCCGGAAACGCCGAATCGAGTCGCACGGAAGGGAAAATGCAGTCCCGTCCGGCCGGACAAATACGATGCGCTTTCCGTACGCTCCGAACCCGTCGCTACGCACGGCACGTCAAAGCATCCGGGAGAGGCGCACATTAGCTCCGATTCGCGCCACAACACGACCCACGGCTCCGAGACGAACACGGCACCGACGAGGACGACGCGAAGCGACGAGGACGAGGCGAAGCGACGAGGACGACGCCAAGCAACGAGAAGGACGAACAACACGAACCAACCATGAATCCCTTCGTCCCGATCATACCAATATTCTACATTTACTACCGGAACAGGCACGGACGCGTACGGCGCAGAAGGTAAGCCAGACACCAACCACAAAACACATACAACACGTACACGACACATCACACAATACACACACACGGGGATGCTGAATATACTTACACCAGCAACAGCAGCACCATAGGGGCGGGATGCCCATCACCAATGCCACATATGCACACAGGGGCCTGGATGCGCACCACCACCCCTACCCAGGGGGGGCTGGATGCCTACCACTACTACCAACCTTACCCAGGGGGGGCTGGATGCCTACCACTACTACCACCCTTAGCCAGGGGGGGCTGGATGCCTACCACTACTACCACCCTTAGCCAGGGGGGGGCTGGATGCCTACCACTACTACCACCCTTAGCCAGGGGGCTGGATGCCTACCACTACTACCACCCTTAGCCAGGGGGGCTGGATGCCTACCACTACTACCACCCTCACCCAGGGGGCTGGATGCCTACCACTACTACCACCCTTAGCCAGGGGGCTGGATGCCTACCACTACTACCACCCTTAGCCAGGGGGGCTGGATGCCTACCACTACTACCACCCTAAGCCAGGGGGCTGGATGCCTACCACTACTACCACCCTCACCCAGGGGGGCAGGATGCCTACCACTACTACCACCCTTAGCCAGGGGGCTGGATGCCTACCACTACTACCACCCTTAGCCAGGGGGGCTGGATGCCTACCACTACTACCACCCTCACCCAGGGGGGCAGGATGCCTACCACTACTACCACCCTTAGCCAGGGGGCTGGATGCCTACCACTACTACCACCCTTAGCCAGGGGGCTGGATGCCTACCACTACTACCACCCTCACCCAGGGGGGCTGGATGCCTACCACTACTACCACCCTTAGCCAGGGGGCTGGATGCCTACCACTACTACCACCCTTAGCCAGGGGGGCTGGATGCCTACCACTACCACCACCCTTAGCCAGGGGGCTGGATGCCTACCACTACTACCACCCTTAGCCAGGGGGCTGGATGCCTACCACTACTACCACCCTTCGCCAGGGGGGCTGGATGCCTACCACTACTACCACCCTTAGCCAGGGGGCTGGATGCCTACCACTACTACCACCCTCACCCAGGGTGGGCAGGATGCCTACCACTACTACCACCCTTAGCCAGGGGGGGCTGGATGCCTACCACTACTACCACCCTTAGCCAGGGGGGGGCTGGATGCCTACCACTACTACCACCCTCACCCAGGGGGCTGGATGCCTACCACTACTACCACCCTTAGCCAGGGGGCCTGGATGCCTACCACTACTACCACCCTCACCCAGGGGGGCTGGATGCCTACCACTACTACCACCCTTAGCCAGGGGGCTGGATGCCTACCACTACTACCACCCTCAGCCAGGGGGGCTGGATGCCTACCACCACTACCACCCTCACCCAGGGGGGCAGGATGCCTACCACTACTACCACCCCCACTCATAGGATGGACAATGCATGACACAACCAGCACACCACAACCTAGGGAATGCAAGATAAAGACATCCCCCCACCACCATGACAAGCGTGTGTAGGCTGTGTCAAATGCCTACAACACCGAACATGACTTTGAACATACAATGTGACCCTCTAGCACATGTGCCACACATATATGTGTGTGGCACCCACAATGCAAGCAGCCCATGACCATTGTGGCAATGGGGCCTAAACCCCCATCATCACAGTGACCAAAAGGTAAGTGTGGGGTCCATAGCTGAAGCACATTTTGACCATTGTGGCAATGGGGTCTAAACCCCCATCATCACAGTGACCAAAAGGGAAGTGTGGGGTCCATAGCTGAAGCCCATTTTGACCATTGTGGCAATGGGGTCTAAACCCCCATCATCACAGTGACCAAAAGGGAAGTGTGGGGTCCATAGCTGAAGCACATTTTGACCATTGTGGCAATGGGGTCTAAACCCCCATCATCACAGTGACCAAAAGGGAAGTGTGGGGTCCATAGCTGAAGCACATTTTGACCATTGTGGCAATGGGGTCTAAACCCCCATCATCACAGTGACCAAAAGGGAAGTGTGGGGTCCATAGCTGAAGCACATTTTGACCATTGTGGCAATGGGGTCTACACCCCCATCATCACAGTGACCAAAAGGTAAGTGTTGACAAAGAAAGAGCTGCAACTGCCAAACTGCATGGATCATTCCTGGTCACAGAACCAAAAACTCATCTGTGGCAAAGTAGTGTATGTGTCCCATTGCAACATAAATTGGGTGAGCCAAATACTGCAGTGCAAATGAGACATTCCTTTGGCCATGTGCAGACAAACAACACCCATGGTGGCTGACACCGTCAACATTCATCAATGACACAATGACAGAAGTGACCATCAGAATGCAGAACCACATATTTGCACCAATGGGCACACAAATGCAGATATCCTGTGGAGACAGCAGATGTGAGGTGAACAGATACCATACCATGGCAGCAATGGGACACACAAACCATGATCACTGTGCTGACCGATGACCTAGGAGTCCCAGGGACAGCAGGGGAAACACACCAAACAACATACAGCCAATGGCACACCCAAGATATGCCAATGAAGTGGTGCAGATGCACAAACACAAACAGGCAGACCAACACTGATATCATACACAGCAGGTGAGGGGGGTGCCAGTGTCCCCAGGTAACCACACAACACATGAGGAGAGCTGAATACCAATCATACAGATGTGCATACACTGCCACACTAAGGTAACTCATGGATCCAAATCCCCTATGTGGGCAAGCAGGCATTGTCAGATGAGAGGGAGCACAAAACACACATGTCACACAGGAACGTAGGAACAACAACTGACACAGCAAGACACAGACACACCACAGCACCACCCCCAGGGCCCCCACAATGTGGTGACCCTTGGCTGCATAAAATTCCCACTCTGATGACAAAGCTGAATGTGGTTCACACTGTGAACCACAGTCATGTGTCCTGAGCAACAAACTACCATCACACCGACACAAGCACAAATCAATCAGCATGGCCAGTAAGCCAAGGCCAACATGGAGGCAGGGGTCCAGCTGGGCAACAACTCCCATCTGCACACACTCAAGACCACACCCTCGACCTCCAACAATGTGCAGCAGTGAAGTACACATGCACTGGTGACATTGCACATGCACCCATGACTATTCCAGGGTGGTGGGTGGGAACCAAGGTGCAGAAACACATCACACATGGCCACTCAACAAGACTCCTGAATGTCTGACACACTGCACACTACGCTGTACATGGACATGACGGCAATACCACACCAACCAATGGGATCCCAGCCACAGTCACACACCAATGAAGAAGCCAAGGTCACCCACAAAGAACACACATAGACAACAACCAACATCGCAGCCCGGACCCTGAGGAGTGCCAGCAGTCACACACACAACGTGTCACAATAACTTAAAGATAACACGAACTGAAAATCACATGACAGGGGCAAACAACAAGTGCCAAGGGGAAACCTGACTGTGACCCATCTGCGTCTGCACACAAACTCAGCCCTGACAGCAAACACACCTATGGGTGACACCCTGATGACCAGTAATGTGCCATGCACCCACATCACAGAGAACACAGGGAGAAGACTTTGGGGGAACATAGCTCAAGTCAGCAAGCATCACAAACAGGTACAACACTAGGGATCACAGCATGCGCAGATAAATGGAAGTGAACACACAGACATGCACATACAACACACACCTTGGGCGCAGGCAATGTCACACGTGTACACACTGCCATGAGGGGACTCCACTCCTGTGTGAGGAAAGCTGTGCCATATGTTGCCTCAGTAGGGCCCCATCATGTCAGCTGAGCACTTGGTCACACAATCAACAATTAGCACCAAATGAGAGCTCCCGTCACATCAGCCTGGTCATGGATGTGCCAACGGAATCATCAGCACAGATCCAACACACTTGTATAGCAATGTTGCACTGACTACACGGATGAGTCCTTCCCCATTGATGCCCAAACCTGCATGTCCAGTGGAGATGGCAACACGGTCAGGGAAGTAGACAAACCAACAATGGAAGGCACAACAGATGTGCAGGGGTGGAAGCCACAGATATGAAATTGCTAATGTAAGTAGGAAATCCCATTGCCAAATACTGAACACATGACACCCTCAGATGCTGCTATGGATGACATGGATACACCACATGATAGGACACATTCCCCTGGACCACATGGGTTCCTGCACAGTAACACTTCATAATCATGAGACCAGATATCACCATCACTGCAGCAAGGGCATGGTTAGCAGCACCAACAACATGTACATCTGAAGCATGAGCACTAGAGAAAAGAAAGTTGCTTTATTCAGCATATGTGTTGAATGAAAACGACGTCCAGAAAAAAAGAGCAAAGGCCAATGGCCAGTCCATTGTCAAAGGTCAAACAGGGTGACACTGGCAGACATCACCCTACGCATGCCTGCACAAACCAGGGACAATCCACTAGGAGGGGCAACCGGGAGGCAGGCCAGGCACCGCAGGGACAGGATCAGGGCTCACCAGGGGGAGTCAGGGAAGGGGTGGTGGGTGCTGGAGAGCCACTGACAACTGCAGTGGAGGTGTCTGACATGGTGTGTGCCGGCACAACTGGGGGCATGACTCAGATGTCGTGGGTGCCGGCACAACTGCAGTGGACCCTGCAGATGGAGTGGACAGGTCCGCCACTGCAGTGCCCAAGTCAGACAGGGCGGTAGTGGACTCCACTGCAGTGCCTACCTCCAGGGGAGGAGAATGGGGAACAGGCAAGGTGGGTTGGACAGAGGGGGAGGACACCCTCACCACATCAGTGGCACAGACAAGCGCAGCGGGGGTGTGGTGCTGGGAGAGCAAGTGGCAGGGGGAGAAGGCCGGAGCCTCTTGGGGATGGTATATCTGTGGGTGGGGGAACCTGGGGCAGGGTGTGGTGGGGGCACCTGTGGAGTGGGGGCCTGAGGGATGGAGGAAGGAGACCTGGTGCTTGAGCTGCAGGGCGGTGGCGGGGTCTTGCTCTTAGGACTCCGTGGGGACTTGCGGGTGGGGGCCTCAGTCCGTCTGCGCCTGGGGGAGGGTGTCCGGGGGCGAGGGGCACTCTGCTCCGTGTGGGTGGGCTTCCTCTTCCCCCGGGATGCTGGAGCAGCTTCATCGGTGGGGAAGAGGCCGAGGTCACAGAGGAAGAGCTGCTGTGACTTTGGGGTTGCAGGTGAGGCAAGGGAGGGTGCTTTGGAGGGAGAGGGAACTGAGGACTGCGCAGTGCATGTGGATGCGTGTGTGTGTTCCAGGGCCCCATCCCCTGTGAGTCTGGCTTCAGTCCCCTGAATGTGCGTGCGTGTGCGTTTTGTCATTGGCGTGTGTGTAAGTGTGCTGGATGTGTGTGTGCTGGTGTGTGCCTGTGCCGGTGTGTGTGTGCTTGGGATGGGTAAGGTGCTGGGGAGTGTGGATGGAGCAGAGGCAGGAGGGGTGAGGGACCGTTTGAGGAGGGACACTGCTGCCGTCAGGGAGGAGTCCATGGACCTATTGCCCCTCTGTAGGTCAGACATGCCCGATGAGATGCCCTCCATGAACGACACCAGCTGAGTCAACAGCGCGGTGTGCGCATGGAGGACACTCAGCATGGCTGTCTGGCCTACATGGAGCTGGCGAAGGAGGTACACAGACTCCTCACTCAGGGCAGCAGGGGACACAGGGGCAGGGGCTGCGGTGCCTGGCCCAAAGGAGACACGCTCCCGGACATGGGAGCCTCCACGGACCTGGGGAATGGGAGCCGATGGGAGGGCGGTGGTGGTGCTGGTGGTGGCGGGGACAGCAACACTAGCTGGGGTGTGGTGGCTGCTGACACCCGCCTCCACAAGGGAGTCATCCTCCGAGTTGCTCTGGTCCTCAGCTGAGGTGGATGCTGCTGAGGACTCCTCGGTGTGGCTCCCTCGCCCTCCGTGCCACTGGGTCCCTCCGACCACTCCTCGGCTGCTGACCCAGTCTGGCTCTCTGGCTCCTCCTGGTCCGTGGAGCTGTCCCCTTCCGTGGCCGTGGATGTATCTGCAAACAATGGGGAAACAGACAGACATCAGTCACCTGCACAAAACGCACACACCACTGTGAGCACAGCACATCACAGAGCAAGCCCTGGCATCATTAGTTGTACATTGCTAAAAGTGCCCTAACTGAACAGGAGAAGCCAATTGTCAGTCTGATGCCAAGCATGGCACTCACATCCCACATGGCCTTGCACCCATCTGTCTGGTGTCTGTTGGATTGCAACACCCCAGTGTGGACACATGCACCAAGTACACAGTAGTTGGACAGTGCAGAGGACACGGTGTGGCATGTGGACATGCACACATCACAGCTCTTGCCACTGAGTCAGTACAGGTTTCCGGATGAAAGGGATGCCCAGAGTCAAATAGGAAATGCATGTGATGCATACCAGCGACAGACACCATGATGCACCCATGTCCTGATAGCCAGCGCCACTATGGTGTGCATGTAGCACATGTCACTCCCCTGCAGGCTCACCAATCAGTAGACACATGCCATGGCGGAGGCATGACTGCAAAGTCATACATCACTGTCTCAGTGATGTATGACTTGGCAGCCAGACAACAACACTCTGCACTGTGTCACAATAGTAGGTCATGGGGAATGCAAGTCCTGGAGCTGCACAAGTGCACATGTACATCCCCCCACAACACATCCTCTCAACCCTCATCTGTCCAGGTCATACCTATTGGACATATGGGAGACCTGTGACACTACCCTCTGAACCTGAGCCCCTCACACTCTGCTGTGAATGGGGAACAGCTGCCTGAACTTCACATTCACATGCCCCAGTCTGCATGGGCAGCTGATCAGACACCTATGTGACACACAAGTATCGTCTCCTATGGTCACATCTCCAGTGGCATGCTGAGCCCCTACCAAGAAACTCCACAGCAGTCCTGGCGACTAATCCACAGCACACTGACACAGAGGCAGACACCTGAGGGGTCAAATCACTGCGCACAATGTGTCAGCTGATACACGGGAGTGGGAGTACAGAGTGTATTGTATGGCCTGGAGTAGGCATGACTGTCCAGCCCCACATGAATGAGGGATGAGCCCTGGACTGTAGGCAGCTGGCTAAGTATGTGTGACACACGTCATATACATACTCCTGGGGCCCAAACATTGTTCCCACCCGCAGCATGGGTGTGTGCCAGATACCCCAGCCACATGTGGTGGATCAGCTCAGCAATTGGACCACAGATCAAAGTAACACGCTGAATACATGTCAGAATACAGGCATTGTGTAAGCAATGGACCCACCCATGATGCCCACCACAGAGTCAGGGAAACAGATGCTGTCTCCCACCTTGAGTCAAGCAAACTGCAAGGACACAGTCCTAAGTGACAGTATTCCCTGCATGTAAGGGCCACACCTGGGTATCAGATGAGGAGTGGGCAGTGCACAATAGAGGGACATGGCTCCTGGACAACATGACTGCTGTACTGTGGCAGTTTAACCAGGCCCAAGGAGGGCACATAGCATGTTAGACAGAGTTCACAGTGCAGTCTTTGACTCACCCCTCCTTGCTGCTCTCTGGCCTTCAGCTGCCCATCCAGGTCTGGAAAGACCACCGCCAGGATCCTGAGCATGTGGGGGTCAGGGTCCGTGTTCCGCCCCTCCTGCGAGGGAGGCGACAGCTTCAGCTGGACCCGTGCAATCCTCCGGGTCCAGCCCCGAAGGTCCTGCCACCTCTTTGGCAGTTGCGGATCCGGCGCTTGTAGACCCTCACGGACCGGACAGCCCGGACGATGTCCTTCCAGATCTCCTGCTTCCGATGGGCAGAAGCCTGTCAGGATGACAAAGTGATAAGGCCATTACTACACATGCAACATATCCGTGCATGACACAGTTGCATATACATGTCGCAATCACAGGGGCACATGGTGTACACAGGCAGTGCACGGCTGCCCATGGACAGTTTTCCAGAAGTCACTACATGGTATCATTGCATGGGGAGTAAAACCCTGTTCAGAAGCACTGTCACTGCACCATACCTGTCCAGTGCAAGTCACTACACACTATGGGGGTGACAACTACTCAGTGAGCCTGCTAGCCAGTGGCGTGCAGACTCTCAGCCTTGCTAGTCAGACAAAATGCACATTCAGAAAGGCAGTGCACAGGACACTCACCTGCTCCCCTGGTGTCCCATACAGCTTGCTGTACTGTGGAAGTAGGCTGTCCAGCAGGGCCTGGTTCTCTTCAAGGCTGAAGGCTGGGGCTCTCTCCACAGTACGTGCCATTGCAGGGTCCAGAGGGGCAGAGACAGCAGCAGTGCAGTGGCAGATGTCGCCTTGGAGCATGTAGTGCAGGCAAGTGGGCTCTCAGGGGACCAGCCAGCAATATATATGTGCTGGAGAGGCAGATACTGTCCCTTGTGTCCAAAGTGATAGGTCCAAGTCGTTTGCATCTTCTGAATCTGGCCAATCCATGGAATAGCAGCACCAAAACACGCCCACAGCATCCTTCAAATCTTCAACTTCATGACATACATGATTTTGCAACATTGTTGTGGGTGACCAACTGATTTTCCAGCAACCGACTCGCTCGGAATTCGAAAACGCGTCCGTTGCCAGGCAAGCCCATTGTCAATGGGTGCGCACCGATCGGTCCATTGCAGTACAACGCGCACAGGGGTACCACGCGTACCCCCACACATTGAAAGCAATGGGCCGGCCGGAGGCACCGATCGGTCCATTGCAGTTCAACGCGCACAGGGGTACAACGCGTACCCGCACACATTGAATGCAATGGGCCGGCCGGAGGCACCGATCGGTCCATTGCAGTTCAACGCGCACAGGGGTACAACGCGCACCCGCACACATTGAAAGCAATGGGCCGGCCGGAGGCACTGATCGGTCCATTGCAGTTCAACGCGCACAGGGGTACAACGCGCACCCGCACACATTGAAAGCAATGGGCCGGCCGGAGGCACCGATCGGTCCATTGCAGTTCAACGCGCACAGGGGTACAACGCGTACCCGCACACATTGAAAGCAATGGGCCGGCCGGAGGCACCGATCGGTCCATTGCAGTTCAACGCGCACAGGGGTACAACGCTGCACTCCGCACACATTGAAAGCAATGGGCCGGCCGGAGGCACCGATCGGTCCATTGCAGTTCAACGCGCACAGGGGTACAACGCGCACCCGCACACATTGAAAGCAATGGGCCGGGCCGGAGGCACCGATCGGTCCATTGCAGTTCAACGCGCACAGGGGTACAACGCGTACCCGCACACATTGAAAGCAATGGGCCGGCCGGAGGCACCGATCGGTCCATTGCAGTACAACGCATCACTGTACATGTGACTGGCATATGTCAGCATGCCTGTCTCAGATGGACATATGCCAGCCACAGATAGCTCCCAGGAGTGAGGGGCACACCTACATCACGACAGCCTGTCCAAACCTTATCATAAGGCATGTAAGGCTGCATTTCCTATTGTGTGTATGTTGGTGTACATGTTGTCCTGTGGGTGTCACCTGTGGGCAGCCACCCCCAGGCTGTGCACGTGTTCATGGGGACAGGATCCTGGGTGTTACGTGTACGTGACCACTGTGATGTGCAACTGTTCATATCTGTGCATGTGCCATGGTCACATTTCACAGTGGTGTTTGTGTATGTCATGTCACATACCCCGTGAGTCCCATGTGGGACGGTATGTTTGAGCCAGGGTGTCCCAGTGGCACAATAGTGATGGACCTCCACAGTCTTTGTGCATGTAGTGTTTACAATGTCTCTGATTTCATGTGCACAATGGGAGACAGTCTCCACATCCACGTTGTGTGTGCATGGACTCTGATGTTGTGCGTGTGTGTCACAGACATCCATGTCTGTCCTGCCGTGGCAAGTGGGGCCACTACCTGTGGGGGTCATGTTTGTTTTGCTGTGGTGTACACATGATACTCCATGTGATGCCAGTGTCCATGTGGCATTACAGGGTCCCTGGGAATGTACCTGTCGTTGAGCTGTGGTGCCTGGGGCACATCTGTCCTCACATGTCACTGTGGGGGTGATTGTGACACGGCAGCAGGAGATGGGAACTGTGACACCGGCATCATGATATCCAATGGGCCAACCTGGGACAAATTGATGCCACCTGTAGGACCGTGTTGACAGATGTTGGCCATGTACGTACCATACATGTCCTTCCGGTACTGCACACTTCATGTAGTTGTGCCTCATAATGATGTATGTTGGGATCTTGAGTGTGTTCAATGCCGCATATGTGGGGTGACTGACAATCTTGCTTACTTCTCCTCTGCACTGCAGGGCTCCTGCTGTCCATCGGCCATTCCCAGACCTGGCAACGATGGTGGAACGGGACAGCATCCGACGGTACCGCTTCACCAGGCAGCTGATTGAGGATTTGGCAGTGCAGTTGTCCCCACATTTGCAGCCTGGCCGGCCGTATCCTACAGCGCTGACCCCCAAGGTGAAGGTGATGGCAGCCCTACACTTCTTTGCCACCGGTACCTTCCAACATACTGTGGCGACTGCTGGTGGGATGTCACAGACCATGTTCAGCCGTGTGCTCCGCGATGTTTTGGCGGCAATGTTGCTCTTCCTGAACCGGTACATCTATTTCCCTAGATCATGCGACGACTCACTGACGTGAAGAGTGACTTTTATGCCCTGGGGAGGATGCCGCATGTAATTGGCTCCATTGATGGGACACATGTGGCTTTGGTACCACCACAGGCCCAGGAGCAGGCCTACAGGAACCGCAAGCACTACCACTCGGTCAATGCACTGGTGGTGTGTCTTGCAGACATGACCATCACACACGTGTGTGCCCGTTTCCCTGGTTCAGCACACGATGCCTTTGTGATGAGGAGTAGTCGCATCCCCAGGATGATGGCACAGATGCAGAACCAGCGTGCCTGGCTTGTCGGTGTGTACTGACTTTGTGCCATTGTGTGTGATCTGATCTGTAGTATTCCGCCCACTTTTCCAAGTCAGCTAATGTGCACTTGTCTGTCCGTAGGTGACTCGGGATACCCCAACATGCCGTGGTTGCTGACACCCCTCAGGAACCCTGTGACACCTGCCCAGATGCGCTACAATGAGGCACATGGTCGGACCAGGAGAGTGATTGAGCGGACCTTGGTCTCCTGAAGAGCCGCTTCCGCTGCCTGGACAAGACCGGAGGGTCCCTCCCATATGCCCCTGCGAAAGTGTGCAAGATTATCATCGTCTGCTGCATGCTCCACAACCTGGCAGTGCGGAAGGAGTTGCCTCTCATCCAGGATGACAATGACCAACATCCGCCACCTGTGGAGGATCCTGGCCTGGACCACGATGCCAGTGACGATGATGATGATGGTGATGGTGATGTCCGCACACAGCTCATCACCAACTTCTTTAGCTGAATGTGAGTATCCTGAGGTGTCATGTCAATGATGTGAGTTGGCATGATGTGTGGGTGGTGCTCTGGTGCTGTTGGAGTGTGTCCATGGGCTACTTGACTGGATGTGTGTTGCGATGTGTGGTGACAGGTGGGCTGTACTCCCCAACAGTGTTGACATGCTAACTTGGTTCTGGGTGGGTATCTTGTAACATGTATTGTGCATGAGTTTTGCTGTTCTGTCCTGTACTCCATTGCTTTTGACTGTGTGTCATTTCTGTCCTTCACAGGGTACTTTCAGATTCGTTTGGTCAACTGTGTCCACCGACGACGTGATTGCACATCCAGGCTGGTAGCTGTTGTGTCCCTACAGGTGATGTGCGCCACACCCATGGACTTCCTTCCGTCTACAGTTGTTGACTGTGTGCCCGCTACCAGGTGGGGTTACCTTGCATCTGTAGTGGTTACGGCATGTTGCAACTGTGTAATAAACCTGTGCTTCACTTGTGATGTGCGTTGTCTGTGGTCACACATTTGACTGCCATTTGCTTACTGCACCAGTGGGCTACTTGACTACAACTGGGAATGGGTGTGGTGTCTATGCATTGCACCGTCTTCCCTGGCAACATCAGTGTAGGCAATGAGTCAGATGGCCTAGGTGTGTATGTGTCGTGTAGCCCTGGTGGTGTGTCTCCTCATGTGTGTCACGTTGCCTGTACTCACATGCCTGTGTTGTCCTTGCTGTTGCAGTTCGCATACACAGTGTAATTTTGCAGTTCATCATCCCCATAACAGCACCCACGTTGGAATCACGACAGAGGCAAGTATGGTGTATTTGTGTGTTTATTGTGATACATTTGTGTTAATAGTGCATAGGATGGGTTGTGCTGTACATGAATCTTGCAATCCCAAGTTCCTAGGTGAATTGAAAGTCCGGGTAGACAGGATCCCCAGTATCGGGGCCACAGTTGTCTGACACATTGGTCCAACTTGTACTCCCCATGCAATGTGTGGGAGTAGTGTTGCCGTCAACAGGGTGAACAGTCTGTGCACAAAGGCGAACATCCAGAACAGGTTCAGGCTTCCTGGGAGTTGCGCTTGGCCATCGGCCTCTCACTTTTCCCCTCCTCGGACGACCCCTCTTCTTGGGGGCCCTCAAGTGCAGGCTGCTGCGGTGCAGGGGACTCTCCGCCAGAGTCCTCCTCCCTCCCTGTGGCAGTTGCAGTTTGTTCGGCACCAGATGTTGTTGGCACACAGGGAGGTGTGGACTGGTTGCTGTTCATCTGGCGGAGGCATTGTAAAATGTCCCTGTGCACCGCCGTCATCTCATGCAGTGCATCCCACTTGGACTCCACGCGGACATGTGTGAGTCCACACGGGACATGTGTGACTCCACGTGGGACATGTGGGAGTCCAAGCGGGCATGATGGGCAGCCTGCTGCTGTTTAATGTCTCTGAGGAGCCCCACTACCTGGCTGAGCTCTCCGGTGCTGGACTGGTACGCATCAGCTATGCGTACCAGTTGTGGGTCGTCATGCACACCAGCAACGTCTGCAAGCAGCTGACCTCTGTCTCCCACTCCTCCCACCACCCCTGCTGACATGTGCAGTGTGTGCAGTGGCACGCACAGATAACCCTGGTCCACCTTGGCGGTTGGTGGTGGTGGTGGTGTCCATGGCCCCAGGTTGGTCCAGGGTCACTGTGCTGGTGTTGCTCCTTATTCTGTCCATGTCGGCAGGGATGGTATTTGTGGTGACAGTCGTTGTAGGGGTGGGTGCAGGGGGTGCAGCTGGTGGTCCTGCTGGTGCTGCAGCTGGTGGTCCTGCTGGTGCTGCATGTTGACTTGCACCGGATGTGCCAGGTTGTTCTTCATCGTCCGAGGAGGACAGAGGCTGTACGACGCCAGTGAGCTCGGCATCCTCTTGAGCCTGGGACTGGGACTCCTCAGCGTCTGCTGCTGTGTCCCCATCATCACCTGTTTTTGGGAGACACAAACAATGTATGTCATGTTTCTGCAGGCATCAATGGTTGACACACATGACAGTTGTGACTGTGCCTCTGGGTGCGGGCCTGTACATTGCATTGTCCTAAGTCGTCACAGTCAGGGGTTGATATTGGTGTGGCACATTGTCCTGCATTATTTGGGCATTTCTATGTATTTTCTGGGGTGTGAACATGGTCTGCATTGCTTGTGTTTGGTTGACAGCCGGACCTCCTTCCCACCCACACAGCCAGTCAGTTATCCCACCATGGAACGTGCTTGCATTGCAGGGAGTGGAAGTTGTCTCTCAGGATGTCAGTCAGTGGTGTCCTGCTGTTTGTGGGTGCACAGTTGCCAGCAGGGCCTTGTGCTCCCACAGCAGTAGCCAGTGTCAGCCATCTTGTGAGTCCTTCTCCACTCCCTGTGATGTGAGCATGGTTCAGGGTGGTGTTGATGGGCCAGTTGTGAGGCTGAGCAATGTCTGTGACTACGACTCCCATCATGCTATTGCCTCCACCCCCCTTCCCAGCATGCCCATGCTTCCTTCCTTTTGACTCTGCTTCCCTGTGGGGTGGGCTGGCTATGCTGACAGGATGGCTGGGAGTGTTGTCCTGGCAGTTGTTTGGCTAAGAGTCCCAAGAGTGTCCCTGTGCTTCACACAACATAACCCAGGGTGGTGGTGCTTTGTGGGATCTTGTGTTAGGATGGAGGGCATTGCATTCTACCAGGTGGGTACTGTGGAGTTTGTGTTGGGGGTGTGAGGGGAGGTGCTGGTGACTATAGTCAGTGCTGCAAGTCCCCCTTCCCACCCAGCCAGCCAGATATCCCACCATGGAACGTGCTTGCATTGCAGGGAGTGGAAGTTGTCTCTCAGGATGTCAGTCAGTGGTGTCCTGCTGTTTGTGGGTGCACAGTTGCCAGCAGGGCCTTGTGCTCCCCACAGCAGTAGCCAGTGTCAGCCATCTTGTGAGTCCTTCTCCACTCCCTGTGATGTGAGCATGGTTCAGGGTGGTGTTGATGGGCCAGTTGTGAGGCTGAGCAATGTCTGTGACTACGACTCCCATCATGCTATTGCCTCCACCCCCTTCCCAGCATGCCCATGCTTCCTTCCTTTTGACTCTGCTTCCCTGTGGGGTGGGCTGGCTGTGCTGACAGGATGGCTGGGAGTGTTGTCCTGGCAGTTGTTTGGCTAAGAGTCCCAAGAGTGTCCCTGTGCTTCACACAACATAACCCAGGGTGGTGGTGCTTTGTGGGATCTTGTGTTAGGATGGAGGGCATTGCATTCTACCAGGTGGGTACTGTGGAGTTTGTGTTGGGGGGTGTGAGGGGAGGTGCTGGTGACTATAGTCAGTGCTGCAAGTCCCCTTCCCACCCAGCCAGCCAGATATCCCACCATGGAACGTGCTTGCATTGCAGGGAGTGGAAGTTGTCTCTCAGGATGTCAGTCAGTGGTGTCCTGCTGTTTGTGGGTGCACAGTTGGCAGCAGGGCCTTGTGCTCCCCACAGCAGTAGCCAGTGTCAGCCATCTTGTGAGTCCTTCTCCACTCCCTGTGATGTGAGCATGGTTCAGGGTGGTGTTGATGGGCCAGTTGTGAGGCTGAGCAATGTCTGTGACTACGACTCCCATCATGCTATTGCCTCCACCCCCTTCCCAGCATGCCCATGCTTCCTTCCTTTTGACTCTGCTTCCCTGTGGGGTGGGCTGGCTGTGCTGACAGGATGGCTGGGAGTGTTGTCCTGGCAGTTGTTTGGCTAAGAGTCCCAAGAGTGTCCCTGTGCTTCACACAACATAACCCAGGGTGGTGGTGCTTTGTGGGATCTTGTGTTAGGATGGAGGGCATTGCATTCTACCAGGTGGGTACTGTGTAGTTTGTGTTGGGGGTGTGTGAGGGGAGGTGCTGGTGACTATAGTCAGTGCTGCAAGTCCCCCTTCCCACCCAGCCAGCCAGATATCCCACCATGGAACGTGCTTGCATTGCAGGGAGTGGAAGTTGTCTCTCAGGATGTCAGTCAGTGGTGTCCTGCTGTTTGTGGGTGCACAGTTGGCAGCAGGGCCTTGTGCTCCCACAGCAGTAGCCAGTGTCAGCCATCTTGTGAGTCCTTCTCCACTCCCTGTGATGTGAGCATGGTTCAGGGTGGTGTTGATGGGCCAGTTGTGAGGCTGAGCAATGTCTGTGACTACGACTCCCATCATGCTATTGCCTTCACCCCCCTTCCCAGCATGCCCATGCTTCCTTCCTTTGACTCTGCTTCCCTGTGGGGTGGGCTGGCTGTGCTGACAGGATGGCTGGGAGTGTTGTCCTGGCAGTTGTTTGGCTAAGAGTCCCAAGAGTGTCCCTGTGCTTCACACAACATAACCCAGGGTGGTGGTGCTTTGTGGGATCTTGTGTTAGGATGGAGGGCATTGCATTCTACCAGGTGGGTACTGTGGAGTTTGTGTTGGGGGTGTGAGGAGAGGTGCTGGTGACTATAGTCAGTGCTGCAAGTCCCCCTTCCCACCCAGCCAGCCAGATATCCCACCATGGAACGTGCTTGCATTGCAGGGAGTGGAAGTTGTCTCTCAGGATGTCAGTCAGTGGTGTCCTGCTGTTTGTGGGTGCACAGTTGGCAGCAGGGCCTTGTGCTCCCACAGCAGTAGCCAGTGTCAGCCATCTTGTGAGTCCTTCTCCACTCCCTGTGATGTGAGCATGGTTCAGGGTGGTGTTGATGGGCCAGTTGTGAGGCTGAGCAATGTCTGTGACTACGACTCCCATCATGCTATTGCCTCCACCCCCCTTCCCAGCATGCCCATGCTTCCTTCCTTTTGACTCTGCTTCCCTGTGGGGTGGGCTGGCTGTGCTGACAGGATGGCTGGGAGTGTTGTCCTGGCAGTTGTTTGGCTAAGAGTCCCAAGAGTGTCCCTGTGCTTCACACAACATAACCCAGGGTGGTGGTGCTTGTGGGATCTTGTGTTAGGATGGAGGGCATTGCATTCTACCAGGTGGGTACTGTGGAGTTTGTGTTGGGGGGTGTGAGGGGAGGTGCTGGTGACTATAGTCAGTGCTGCAAGTCCCCTTCCCACCCAGCCAGCCAGATATCCCACCATGGAACGTGCTTGCATTGCAGGGAGTGGAAGTTGTCTCTCAGGATGTCAGTCAGTGGTGTCCTGCTGTTTGTGGGTGCACAGTTGGCAGCAGGGCCTTGTGCTCCCCACAGCAGTAGCCAGTGTCAGCCATCTTGTGAGTCCTTCTCCACTCCCTGTGATGTGAGCATGGTTCAGGGTGGTGTTGATGGGCCAGTTGTGAGGCTGAGCAATGTCTGTGACTACGACTCCCATCATGCTATTGCCTCCACCCCCTTCCCAGCATGCCCATGCTTCCTTCCTTTTGACTCTGCTTCCCTGTGGGGTGGGCTGGCTGTGCTGACAGGATGGCTGGGAGTGTTGTCCTGGCAGTTGTTTGGCTAAGAGTCCCAAGAGTGTCCCTGTGCTTCACACAACATAACCCAGGGTGGTGGTGCTTGTGGGATCTTGTGTTAGGATGGAGGGCATTGCATTCTACCAGGTGGGTACTGTGGAGTTTGTGTTGGGGGTGTGAGGGGAGGTGCTGGTGACTATAGTCAGTGCTGCAAGTCCCCCTTCCCACCCAGCCAGCCAGATATCCCACCATGGAACGTGCTTGCATTGCAGGGAGTGTAAGTTGTCTCTCAGGATGTCAGTCAGTGGTGTCCTGCTGTTTGTTGGTGCACAGTTGCCAGCAGGGCCTTGTGCTCCCCACAGCAGTAGCCAGTGTCAGCCATCTTGTGAGTCCTTCTCCACTCCCTGTGATGTGCGCATGGTTCATGGTGGTGTTGATGGGACAGTTGTGGGGGGCAATATGTGTGACTGCGACTCCCATGATGCTATTGGCTACACAGACTTGGCCAGCATACACAGAATTCCTTCCTTTGAGTGGTCTTCACTGTGTGTTGGTGTTGTTGTGGTGGCTACATGTCTGGATGTGTTTGTTAGTTCTATTTGTGCTACTGCCTAGCTGTAGTTGTGGTTGTGTTTGTACATGTGTTGGCACAGTTGGATGTGACTATTTTGATGGCATGTGTTGTGTTTCTCTGACTGACATACACATTTTGGGATGATTCTGTTCTGGTTGCTGTGTGATTGCTATGAGTGCATGGTTTGACTCTCCCCTTGACAGTGATGTGTGTGTGTTTTGTGGCAGTATATTGTGTACATTTGTTGTGTACTCACCAGGCTCTGGGATGTCCTCTAGTCCATATATGCTCACTGGCGGTAGGATGGCCCGCACCTTCTCCTCCCAGGGCCTGAGGTATATTGGCTTGGCAGGAGGGCCACTGCCGGTGTGTTGGCTGTTGATGTAGTCTTGCTTCAGCAGCTTCCGCACCCTCCTGCGCACGTCATACCACCTGTTCTGGATGTCGGTCTTTGTGCGCCGACATGGTGATTGGGCGTTCACCCTGTTGATGATCCTCTCCCACATCTTGGTTTTCTGCGACATGGGGGTCTGTTGGACCAATGTGCCAAACAGCTGTGGCTCTACCCTGAGGATCTCGTCTACCAGGACTTCCAATTCACAATCTAGGAACTTGTGATTCTTCTTGGGGGCATGGTGATGGGTGGTGATGGTGAGTGATGTGTGTGTTGGTGTGCAGGTGAGGGTGTGTGAGTGTGTGTTTTGCTGGGTGTATGTGAGGTAGGTATTTGTTGGTGTGCTGATGGTGTGTGGCTTGTGTGAGGGATGAGCTGTGGGTGTGTGGTTGCTTTCTCTTGGGTGCTGGCAGTGGAATGGCATTTGCAAAGGCTCATGGTAGTGATTTGTGTCCTTTATATAGGTGGAGTTGTGGGTGTGTCTTTGTTCTCTGTCCCCACCCCCCAGTATTTATTGGCTTGGTAATTGCTTGTTTGGCCTTTTTTGGGTGATTTTTCCTTTGTGCTGTTTGTGTGTGTTGGAAACGTTCTTGTGACCGAGTCGGACCTTGCATTGGTCTCGCACGGTGTTCTCCGTTTCGCTCACGCTGTGTTTGTGCAGTTTTCTATGCTGCGTACGCGTCGGTCGCGGTGTATTGTGTTGCTTCGGCTCGGTTTTGTATGCGTGTCGGTCGTCCGGCTTGTCCTCCGTCCGACTCTGCTCGTGGTTTTCGCGCCTTGCATCGTACTTAGCGGTTTGGAGTTAGCGTGTACGTTTCGGTCGGATTTGTTCCGGGTGCGTGTCGGTCGGTTGGATTCGCGTGTTTTTCCGGCCGGACTGCTGTTTTCCGTGCGGCTCGGTCGGTCGACTTGGTTTCGTTACGTGTCGGTCGGAGTTTTCGCGCCTTGCATCGTACTTGGCGTGTCGGGCGCCACGGGTACGTGTCGGTCGGTATTTTTTCCGGATCCGAGTCGGTCGGTGCTTTTTCTGGCCCGAATCGGAATCGACCCCTTAGTGTTTCTTGCACACAGTGATGGATTATTTATCTGTTGTTTTAATATTTTTACTTTTTATGCTCATGTTACCTTATGAACTAATCCTCACAAATGGATTACTTGATTGCAGCTTTTGATCTCCTCCATGTGCACAAGTCACTTTGCAAATCTTTTTTTATGTAATTCTTTTTTCGAGTTACATGCTTTGTACTCTTTTATGATTCAATGAGCTGAGTAAAGATTATTTGATTGATTGATGGTTGTCAATTAAGAAGAGAATAAAATTGACCTCTTTGGAGCTGGCTCATCATGCATTTTAATGAGGGAAGCCCCCACTACTTAATTAATAGGACTTCTCCATATCGTCCAACAAGAGCACTTAGCCCAGATGACGCACTCCGGGCATTGGTCACCAGAATTGAGTTTTCTAAAACAGGTGGCTCTTCCTTCTCTTTTCTCGTCTCTCAAGCCTGGAACCATCTCCCATTTAAACTTTGTGATTTCAACAATGAAGCACAGTTCAGGCAAGCACTGAAAATATTTCTGTTTACAACATAAGTGCCATTGGGTTGGCATGTTGCCCTTGGTCCTTTGCGCCTCAACACTCCATGTAGTAGCTGTGCAGTCTACAAAGGTTTTCATCCATTCATTCAATTGACCTGGATTCCCTATTAAACATTCAAAGGAAGAAAAAAACAGTTAAAAAAAAATTAAATACAGTCCTCAGAGAATTTATTCTTGGATCCTTACTGGGGCCAATCTTAACCGTTGTAATCTCATAACCCGGTCCCCGATGCAACGTCCCAAGCACTCCCAGTTAGAGCGAATGAATACACTTGGAACTGCTGTAACTCTCCTGGGTCACATTGGGGCTTCAGTGTAGTGCTGAGGTGACTGGTGTCCCTCTCTCCTTGCTCTTCTGCAGCTCCAGTGGTAGGACTTGGTCTTTGCATAGTTATGTGGTCCTCCACCTGGTCCAAGACTCTCCTGCTTCCTGGATCTTGGTTGTGGCATCATTGCTTGTTTCTCCTGTAGAAATCTACTCAGCACAGGCTCTTAACCCTTTTTATGTCATTCAACTCTGTTGTCTCCTTCCTGTCCCTTTTCTATTTCTATCTTGTTGCTTGCTCGATCTCTTCCTCTATGTAGGAAAATTACCTTTTTGCATGGTCCCCCTTTTTATTAGATTTTATTGCTGGTCTTTGGACTCTGCACCCTGGGACACTGCTGTCCAGTGCCCAGTGCAAATGCATAGACACCAAACAAATCTGATCATTGGTTATACTCTTAATTGGCATATTTAACTTACCTATATGTCACTAGAACATGGAACAAAGTGTACCCTTGGCCTGTAAGTTAAATGTCTCGAGTGAATTGCAGCACACCCTCTGCCACCACTAGAATGACAGTGCAAAACATGACTTCAGGCCTACTACTGTAACCTGTCTGTGCTGTTTTAAAACTGCAGTTTTGCCCTTTCAAAATGACCCCTTTTGACAGGCTTACACCCTCCTTTTAAATATTAGCAAATAGGACCTAAGAAGTCCTTAATATCCAACAAGTCAGGATGCATTATATTTAAAAGGAGGACATGTAAACATGTAATGTAAAACATGTCCTTACAGTGACAAGGCCCTAAAAGCTATTTTCACTGTAGCAATGTTAGCTGTTGATTAGGAATGCAGTTGGGATATAACATTATTGTTATCTCAGCCTAGGAAATACCTACAAGGTTCATTTTTAGACATTTTAAAATATTTATTACAAGCTCAATTTACTGATAAAGTCAGATTTGTACTACATATTTTACAAAAAGTAAATTTAGCAAGTCACATTTTAGGTGCCTAAAGTCACTAGAAGCATATTTGCACGAACTTCCAACTGTGACCCTGGAGCTGAATAGCACCTTGATGATGTGAGCTTGCTCACAGAGCTGAGAGAAGGCCTTGGGAGTGGGTAAGTGCTCTTTTCTCCTGACAGAAAAACCATCAGGGCAGTGCCCAGGACATAATGAACTTCAAAGAGGCCTACACGGTCATAGGCTGAAATAGCTAACACCTGATCCTACTCTGTCCTTTGTCTCTGTAGTCAATCAGGCACCAATCTCAGTGTGGGAAAAGAGCTGCTCCAGAACCAGTTTCACGTGACCATGGAGGCAGCATTGCTCATTTCCCTTGCCACATCTCACGGGTGGGCACAGGAGATCTGCACGAGGCAAGAATGTTTCTGCCATGTTGGATTTATTTAGAGAGGGACACTGAGATTGCTTGCAGTAGAACACACAGGAACTGCTGCAAAAGTGGGTAGGGTTATCCGTGGGAACTTTTTCCCTATTGGTCATGGAGGGGGTTGGAGTCAACCCCACCCAGGGGCTATTGTCAAGCATAAATGTTCACTTCTGAGCACCCTCTTTGGAACACTACTAGAACTGTGGAAGAAAGATGAAGGGCTGCACCAATGTTGATACCTGTGAGGAGACTTTAAATACTAGACCTGCTCCCATTTGTACCCAGAAAAAAGAAGTGGACTCCAATTGTCAGTTGACTGACTTCCTGATAACCTTCAGGGACACCAGAAGCTACTAGAATCCCTTTTCCTGGAAAAGCTCAGGTGACTAGAAATGCCTGGGCTGGCTCTGGACCATAATGCTGAATTCTGCTGGAGTCAGTCTTGACCCCCCCTCCCCCAAGTGCTGTTCCTGAACTCCTGGGACCCTTTGCTGTGTTAAAGTGTACTCCTCCTAACATCCTAAAAAACCTGGTGCTTGGAAATGTTTTAGTTCCAAAGACCTCCGGAGGACCAGGACAAACCTGCTAAGTCAATTCGATGAAGGTGTGTTGCTACTGGGCCAAAGATTCAGGTTGCTCTCACTCTGAGCTTTTCCACAGCAGTGGGATGTCATAGCAAAAGTATCGAAGCCCATGTTCATCTACAGCTTGAAACTTTGCCCTACTGGAGGAATAATCCAAGCTCCAAAAAAATGACTAAGTCTGAACATTGAAATCGTCACCGGGCAAAGGCACCAGAAATAGCCAGCTGGTAAGTGATCATTCTTTGGCATGACTTATGAAATTCTTCAGCTCAAAGTTTTCCTGCCAAATGTCAAAGGCTTCCTAGAGATCTCGTTTGGCGGCTATCCAGCCTTGTGGAGCCTACTTGGCCACAGCCTTGCCCAGCTGAGGATTTTTTACTTCCATTCCAGAGACTAAATTAGTAAGTAAAACATCTGACAGGGACAAACCTGGCTTCTGTATGTGACCCGTGCTCTATCATGGTGGTTCTTAAATCGCACCTAGGTCCATATGACCGCAGTTGGCGTTTAATGCTTCTTGGTGTTTTTTTAATTTCAAGTATTAAAAATTCATGCCTCCTGTTCACCTTATTGAATTTTTCTTTTTTGTTTCATTTTATTCATTCTGTTATTCTCTATTTTGGTAAATTGGCTTTGGGTTCATATTGTGTTGTGTTTTCAACATTTCAACTGTTTTGGCACTTCTAAATGTTTTACCCATTTTCTTAAGTTCAGCCCGTCTGCTCTGTGCCAAAGCTACCTGGGGTTGAGCTCAGGTAATTTAATGAAACCTTTCCTGGACCTAACATGAATAGTGAAATTATTACTTGTGTGAACTACTATCCACCCAACTAATAATCCACTTTCGTACACTCTAATATTATTTATTTTCATTTTCCAGGACCAGGGTTGATGCTGGCTACGGACTCAGAGCAGACTTTTAATGAAATGATTGGTAAGTCTTTCTCCTCACTGCAACAAGTGGTCATCCATCTAAGATGGTGTAATGTTTTTACATTTCCCGAATTAACAGTTTGTGGTTTTTCCGTCAAGATTTCAAATTATTAAATATTTACTTTTTGTTTACTTTGTAGGTGCACATGATTTTTACAGTGGGAAAATGTTTTCTTTTCATTGTCTTCAACTTATGGCAAGGAATACATCTTAATGGGACTTTTTGTTCTTCCTGTCATTATAGGTGAACATGATTTATGGATTCTATAACATATTAAACTGTCAGCTGTCATTTTGACAAGAAGATAGAAAGAACCTTGAAGATGAATGAATAAGAGTTACTTGTAGAAAATGGATTGCATTGAAAGGAAAGGAACTGGCTGCGTTGTCAGTAAGACAATATAACAAACATAAATATGAACCTATATCAACATCAGATGAAACATATTACACATGTGCAGAATTAAAGGACATGCAAAATATAGTTCAGTCATCGAAAGTTTCACTAAGATACAAAGAATTATAGTTTCAAAACTATAAGAGCACATTTTGATTCCCATCTTTTTTGATCGACCTTGCAGGTGTTGTATTACAGTAAGTAGCCCAGGGGCACAACAGATATGGATGCACATTTCTTCTGCTCCTGAGGCACTTTGACTTTATGGAAGTGGTCACAGATCCATTCAAGGGCCTTTCTATAACATGGATTGCCCATTGTGCACATTTTGTCCCATGCAAATGAGTAAATATGAGGATGACCCATTGGTTTTAACAACCTTGGGTCCTTTGTTTCAGGCAGGGTAAAAGGTAGTCACGAATACTATGCGTCTAGAATTTCTCCATGGTTTAAGGGTGAGAAGAGTATCTCTCGGGCAGTACCAAGACCTTTTACGAGCTTAGAGAGCCAACCATTTAGGGTATCCACTCTCTCCAAATTTCATAAAGCGAGAGGCTTCTTCGCTGAAGTAATCTGATCTCCATTTACAGTTTCAGTGAATTAACTGAAATTGGTGATAGGAGAGACTGTCTTTGAGCCCACGTAGATGATGGCTTGTATAAGCTAAGAGGGTATTACACTTCTGTGGGCTTTCTGTGAAGTAATGAGAGGGTATTGACGACTCACATACTTGTGTGTGAACTGTAAGTGGCCATGGCTATTATTCAGTCAATGCATGACATCTGTGTGCTCATAGATACTTCCTCTCCATATCATAAAAACATTGTCCATGTAACATTTGCATAGATGGATCTTTTGTAAAAATGGGTTTGTTCCGTTAAGTGCCAACTGTTTTTTTTAATTGTCTGCATGAAGAAAGGCAAAGTTGGGAGCAAAACATGCACCTATTGATACTCCTTTGCATAGCTGATTGAATGTACCTTTAAATTGTGATAAAGCAAGAAATTTTTGCGTACAATAATGAGGTTAGCTTGTAAGATATTAACATGAGTAATGCTTAAAGAAACAGAAAAATCGAGAATTTGTCTTTCTCTAAACGTGCGCATTAACGTATAAAATGATTAGCCAGATTTTTTTGTAGTAAGCATCCGATTCTATTGTATTTACATTGTCAAGTTAAGCTAGGACTTATTTAATCTCTATTTCATTGCATTCGCTTCAATTTGACTTTTCTTAAATAAATACGTGCTTTATCAAGATGTGGCAGGGTGCAGTCTTAAATAAATAAATCACATTAACTTCATTAGACAGGGCATCCTCGTAGAATGTGATGATTTCAATAAATGTTTTCTTTCTTTTCTAAACTACATGTTCTCATTGCATTTGGTTAGATTTTAGATGTCACTTGTTCACGATAATTAATACCAACAGAATTTAAAACAATAGTGTATGCAGGAAAATGTGAGACTCACGATATAATTCCGTAGAAGATAAAACTTGAATGTTTCTGTTTTTGACTAGCTCTTGTCATGTAGTGGAGTTCTGAATAGCTAATAGAGTAAGCTGCAGGGTTCTCATGGGAACTCGATTTGAAATTAACGTACTTGAACAGTTGCAACTTAGTAGACTGCTTGTAGATAATGTTTGCCGCTTCTGTATGTTACCGTGGAAATGAAGAAGGATGCAGCAGAACATTCAACGATCCTTTCTCATTTGGGCAAAGATGACTTAACACCGAAGAAGATGGATACATACGTTTTTGTGTTTAATATGTGTGTTCCTAGTAAGGAGACTTCAGAAGCTCCTCCACCACCTTTTCCTTAGGGAACGCACTGAGAGCTTTATGCTGATCAGACTGGTCCGGACTAATTGCTCTGTGACTATCCTTTTTCTTTTTACACTGTGAGCTACGGCTGATAGTGTTTTATACACTCCTTTAAGAATACAGCTTCTGCTGTGACTAATTCCTAAACGAGAGAATACTCTGATGAGTTTTCCAGAACTGCTCTTTATGAGGAGTTCAACTAAAAACGAAATTCTATCTCTAAATGCTCCTTAAAAGTCTTGCTCTTTTGTGAAAAAGGACTCTTTCATGGGTTCTGGTAGATTAGGGTCGATTAGAGTAGAATAGGGTCTTGGGTAATTTCTTTTATGGAACACACTATAATATTTTCTGTTTCTTGCTAAAAATAATTTTTCTTGATATTTCTGTAAATGGATTTATCTAATTTTTGAATCTGAATAAAGAGATTATCAACCAAACTACTTAACTTAAAACGATAAATAAAGATTAAAAACATTATCTAAATAACCAGTCAACCTGAAGAAGATCAAGGCGAGGAGCTGAAGACCACTTTTGTAAGTGAAGGGTTAAACTGATTTAAAGAAAAATACTCATGTGCCAGCAATTGAAAACATTCTCAGGTAAAGCTATTTTAAGTAATGCAGAGAGAAAGGAGGTAGGTATTGATGAGAAGCAGGTCTTGAGTGTAGGAGGGAAATAATGATATCATGACCTTCATCTTGGGGAATGTTAGTAAAAATTAAGTTGATATCTAGTCCTACCAATAAGTCTTCTGATGTGTCAATGTCTAGGTCTTCAATTTGCTTTATAAGGTCTATGCTGTCACCTATATATGTTTTAATCAATGGCACATAGTTTTTGATGAATAAGTCCAAGTATTTACCAATTGGTTCAAGTATGGATCCGCTACTCAAGACTATTGGTAAGGCTCTTGTGAATTTTGGGAGAACATATATCTCTGGCAACCATAGGGTTTTATTTTTGACGTAAAGAAATTCATTGCGGCTCTTCACCAGAGTTTGCAAGTGGTAAAATACTTTTTTTCTGGATACCTTCTGTGGGGTCTCCCTTCAGTGGGAGATAATGGTCAGTGTTGTCAAGTTGACAAAGGTTCTCATTTCTATTTTTACAATGATCCATGATAACGATCCCACCACCTTTATCTCCCGGCTCCATAATTATCTTGGCATTGTTTTTTAGAGTATAGCGGGCCAACTTTTCTGCCTTGAAAATGTTATGAGATATATATTCAAATGTATCCCTAAATTTTAAGATCTTGTTCAAGACCAGATTTTCTAAAGTAAATACCTCACTGGACACAGATGTACTTGGTGGATTAAAGGCAGATGGAGGGCCTAGCCCAGTCACGCCTTTGTGTAAGCGGGTTTATCTGAATAAAAGACATGCATTCTGATTCTTCAAAAGAATCTCAGTAGATTTTCCTGTAGCTGAAAGAAGGCAATTCTGTCTGTCGCGACAAGGGATAGTTTTCTCGAAAGACTGATTTCTTTTGAGAATAGGATGTGTTTAGACCGATTGATGATAGGGATCATGGTAGTGTTTGCATCTGAGGTGCTATATGATGCTGTCACCATGGGAGCAAGTGATAATGTATTTACTGTTGCTTGTCTCATTGGTAATGTTGTTCCCTCCTGGTAACCATAATCTTCATTCCCCTGGTCCCTGTTTCTGTGTGTTGTGTCTTTTAAAAAAAAAGAAATGCTGTTATGGGGCAGCTTCAAACAGCTGGTCAAGTTTTTAATAAGGTGTAATTCCCAGTGCAGGAGGAAGTTTGGTGTAATAGGGCACACTGTTCCAGATAGTATCTGCCACTGTCAGGGCTTAGACTTCTGAAGTACCTTCATACTCAGGATCATAGTATGTAATTCAGATGTCTTCCAGTGTGGCTTGCCAGCCAGTTACATTGTTTATTTAAGGTGTATGTATGATATTGTTTTCTTTTGTTCCTTTCTATGCTGTCTGAACTACAGTTCCATAAGGCCAAAGGATACAAACACTTATCAGCTGAGGGGAGGATTTTTGGGATAAATAGATCTTACGCACCTCGGCTGTCGTGCTTATTAATACCTTTCTTTTTGTGTTGTGCTGCTTTACGAGCGGGGTAAGGAGGCGCTCTGGACGAGGGCATTCTCAGCTATCCTGCCCTCTTCATTTCCTGGTAGAGGTGCATTGCACGCTGCTGGTGTTCGAGGGGCGATGTTTCCCGAATTGACAGACTCTGCTGCCGTATTCTGCTGTTCCCAGGTAGGGAAGTCGTCAGCAGCTTCTGGAGGCTCTGTAGTCTGTGTTCTGGTTACTACCCTCCTGGTAGCACTAGTCTAAGATAGTGCTTATGAACTTCCTGTTAGAGTGCCTTATTGCCCGATGGACAGAAGGCTGTTCTCTCATGAGGCTGGAGGAGTACATTTCCATTATGGTTAATACCACGTACAGCGCAAGGGAGGACGCAATCTTCTTTTGTTTTTTGATTCATTTGTTATATTTTTACTTTGAACTAGCCTGCAAATAGTATCTAATTAATACATATGCTATCTTAAGTTGTTATGGTATGTATGAGAGTGTTACTGAATCTCAGTGCTAGGAAAAAAAGTATGGATGGTAATATTTCTCTTTATTGTTATTTTCTTTTCTAAAGATTCACACACTGTGAGGTAACATTTAACCCAGATATTACGCAGTGGGTTCTGTTAGATAGTAAAGGAGAGAACTGCATAATATATGGTATTCATTTGGTGGTAGTACAGAATCAAATTCATGAGGTTAGGGAACTTCATTGGTGTTAATTCTTGTTCATTTTCTTACAGGCAATGGTGACAAGCAGTTATAAAATATGATGGGGCGCGATGGCACCAAACTCACCATAAATGCGGCACTTCTCCCCAGCATGGCAATTCTCCCTGGCATCCACAAGCAGGAATGGAAGGACTTCCTTCCTGCTGAGTGGAATGTAAACCCAACCAATCCTGGAGCAGCTCTAATGCTGTTTTCCAGCATGACAGCAGCTCCAGGATTGGTGGGAGCAGCCTAACCCGGTGCTCATTTTGATGCTGGGGGAATGTGTAAGCAATCCCCTGGCTGTTTCCCAGCCCGGGGATTGCTGGGTCTACAGTGAGCATCAGCCAGCCAAAACAACATGCGCCCTGAAAGTGTCAGCAGTAATCCTGCAATTGCAGGATTTAGCTCCACCCCCACCTCATGCTCACGCTGCACACAACGCGAGCTGGTGGCAAAACAAAATGGCATTATTATGCCATTTTATTTATTTGTCTTTGCCTGCTGCACTCGCAGCAGGCAGGGCGATGCTCCTCTGCTCTTGTTGAGGAGTTGCTCCTGCTTACAGGTCTCTTTCCTTGCTGTTCCCTTGCCATTACCCTTTTCCCTTGCTTGATCGACCTAAAACTCCGTGCCTTTATGGTAAGCAGAATTGGGGATGTCAAGAGTTGGACCATATTGTACATCGCTCTGATCCTGAGATGTTGTCTCGCAAGTGCGAGCCATGACAGGCACACTGGGTTAAAGATGCACTGAGATGAAGACTGGAGTGATGTGACTTATTTATAATATAGGCCCAAGACATTGCCCACCCACAAATCTTGATCGTCATTGAGAGTCCTTCCCAGATTGACGATCATGGACACTTTTTAGTATCAATATGCTTTCCCTAATTTGCCTTAATGTTGCATTTCACAGCATTTACGCAGAAAACATGCATTTCTAGAAATGCCTTTCTGTTCGAATTGTCTAAAATATAGAGCAGGCAACTCTCCGTCACGAGGGCTGAACACCAATCTCACCACACATATATTTCATGCTGTCTGCCTTGAGCTCTAGTTAAACCTGAAGATTTAATTTTCATATTGTAAGGTACCTCTCATATAATGTAAACCTTGTGAGGTGGACTTCAGGTTATGGCAAGATATGTTTTTGTTGGATGTTATAAATCCTTACTATTGTGTAAGATTCACTAGAAACACCTATCAGACAAAATCAGACAACCGGTTGGATAAAAGAGCAGCTACTCTCTGGTGTCCTAAGATGAACCAAATGTTGAACTGCTTCAAAATGCATACCTCACACCATATAAGGTAGTTAAATCCAAAGGTTAACCGAGAAATTAGTAAATATTGCGAATTTCATCTAATACATGATGAAGCTATTCTTGTCTGGCTGGGTTGAACAATCATCAGCATAACATAAAATACGTGGTACACATATTATTCAAACACATCCATAATCACTGATGCCTCAGAATTGATAAAACGTATATGTGCAAAAGTTTAAGGAAAGTAGAGGGAACAAAGCCTATGATAGTCACTCAAAAATGCTTTGCTGAAAGTGCAATAACAGGGTGAACTAGGGATGCCACTCAAAAATGAACTGGAATGAGATAAATATTATTTATTTATGTATGTTTGTATTTATTTATTTATAATATTATTTTCTGATTATTCCAAGGCCCTTTTGTGTCAACACAGAGCTGATCATCCAGTCTGGAGAAGTAGTCAAATCGTTTCTAAATAGGAATCTGGGTAATCAGAGTTTTCCTGTTTAATCCCGTTTTCTTTACATTTCATCTCCTGTAATTGTAATAGAAACCAAGCCCTTAAAGAGTTTGAGAGCTTTGGTTCGATTAGGACAGTCTGTCCATACAGAGATTTAAGAGGCATTTAGGCAAGCCACTTCATTCACAAACGATCAGTCAGTCCTAGTGTTCTAGTCCATGGTGTCAATTTTGTTTTACGATTGTCAGATCTTAGGACCACACGACTCTACGTGAAAAGCCTTCCTAGGGTTCTTGCGTTGCTGCTTTGGGGTCAGCTGTGATTGTTATTTTCTGTAAATCTTGAATAAGGACATTGCTTTTTCCTCCCTCCCTGGTGGCATTTGGCTTTTGAACCTTATATTGTTACATCAATCTGTGCTAGAACGTGAAGAGGGTGGAATATAGAGGCATTCACATGCAAAGACCATTTGTTTACTACTGGCTTCTGTACTGGAAACATAATACGTTATTGTAATTGCAATTGCATTTAAATAGCGCTTACTATCCCTGACGAGGCGTCGAATCACTTTTCGGCGAGTAGCTCGCTACTACGGAACCCAAAGAGCATTAGTGGTGAATTAGTATAGGGAGATATGAAATTAATTTGAGCAATGGACATGTGAGTTTGTTATTTGGATCGAAAAAGATAATATGCTGAGCGCCCATGACTGATTCTGTCTCCTGTATATATGATAGGGCATCTTCTCAGGAGGTTTTACATGAGGATCAAGACCGCAAATTTGTCCAGAGTTTCTTGTGGTTAAGGACACCACATTATTGAACTCTGAATGGGGTTTTGACTGAGTGCAGTATAGACAGAGTGCATTGCTCAGTTAATAAAGTGTTTCACTTTTTTCTAGGGATATTTCCTTGTTCATTGGATGCTTAGGATGAGGGCCTCCTCAGACTTGGCATTGTTGTTTTTCTTTGTTTTTAATAGGGAGGCTAATTTGCTAATGCCTCTCTCTGTGCTACTAAGCTTTCTCTTTCTCCTTGCCTTCCCGGTTGCTGGACCTCTGCAGGAGGTCAGTTCTCTACCTACCTTTATTTTTTATCTAAGTGAGTAATTTATTTTTGTCTGAGTGATTATGTAAATTTATTTAATGAGAGGTTTTACAAACTAGTGTGTTGGATCACATGGAAAATAACGAGGGAAATTAGTGTTTAGAGCAATAAGACTGGGATCTTTTTATTGTGCTGGCACAATTTTGTATGCAAATGATGTAATTTGCCTTCTATTTCTCATTACGTGCTCCATTTATCTCCATTGTCTTTCATGCACCCTTGTTATCTTTCTCCTCCTGCCCTCTTTACCTTCTATTCTGGGACATGGATGGAGGAAACTATCAGAAGGCACAAGCAAAGAGAGCTACATCAGTGGGGCCGAAAAATTCAAGATGGCCATAAATAGGCTCATCTATGTAAGAAACTGGGTTACTGGTTGTTAGTGGGTGAAACCCTACTCAAGCAGGAACCACAATCCTTGTCAGGGTGATGTCACTAGCAAATTATAAATTACCCTGTGCTCAAACTTTGGGGAGCATGGTACAGAGCAGTCAGTCTTAACTCAGAGGTGTTAGAAATGGGGGTCTCTAGTTGGCAGAGGTAGGTACCTTTGTCCAAGTAGGGACCCTTCTTCCTCATCAGGGTAAGGGGGATACACTTCTAAAATAACCCCTGCTCACCCCCTTGGTAGCTTGGCACGAGCAGACAGGCTTATCTCAGAGGCAGTGTGGCACGAGCAGACAGGCTTATCTCAGAGGCAGTGTGTAAAGCATTTGTGCATGCATACAGTAACACAGTGACAACACTACAAATGGACACCACACCAGTTTAGAAAAATAAGCAAATCTTTATCTAGACCAACAAGACCAAAAATGACAAAAATCCAACATACAATACTCTTAAAAACAGTTACTGTGCAAAATAACCTTTAAATTGCAGGAATAACGTTGAAACACAGTTCCTCTGACTCTGTAGCTCCTTCTGGGGCTACCGCGATATTGAACACGACAGAGTCTAACAATTCCAGTCAACCCCGTCAATAAGGGTCAGCTAAAGTGTCGAAAGACTCGGGGACAGTACCTTTCTTGTTGCGGCCAACACACCGATGCGGTTGGGGCAACTGTTGCGGTTGTGATGTGAGATGGAAGCGTTGCAGCGTGCGGTATCCTCACGGCTCGGTGCAGGCAGCGGCTCATTGACAGAGTCGGTGAGACCAAGGTTTGCTCGATGCGGTGCTGGCAGGTCACGGTGTGGTGACAGAGCCGGTTGATGTTTGAGTCTGGCAGCGTGTAGCAAAGCGGTGCGGAGTGGGGTGCCCACAGGACGCGGTGCAAGCAGCGGATGGTTGATGAAGTCGGTGAGACCAGGGTTGCGAAACAAGGCGGTGCTCTCTGCGGTGCCTTCAGGATACATTGTCTGCGACGGACTCGGTGACATAGTCGGCTGGTCTTTTTCTGCAGCGACTGGAACCAGCGCAACCAGAGACAATGCCTAGAAGGATGGTGAGGTCTTTGCTGTTCCAGAGACCTCTTCAACAGGGGGCAAGCTCCACTTCAAGCCCTTGTAGATACTTTCTCAAGCAGGATGCACACACAGTTCCTCTCCTTGGCAGAAACAGCCACTGCAGGCCAACCCCAGACAGCACACAGCAAATGGGTAGTACTCCTCCTCCAGTTTCTCCAGCTCTTCTCCTTTGCAGAGGTTCCTCTTGAAGTCCAAAAGTGATCTACAGTTCTGGGATCCAGGCCCCAATACTTATAGAGCAAAATCCTTTGTTCTCTGGTGGCAGAGAAGCCCTGTACCCAGTCAAAACCAGTTATATCCTCTCTGGTGCAGCTTTCTGCAAGGAGGTGGAGACAGCATTGTGGAAGGCAAACCAGGCCCATTCAGGTGAAATAAAATCTCCTCCCCCTACTCTAAATGCAGCCCAGGTCTATTCAGCCCAGCCCTGACTCATCCAGACTCTCTGGAGCCACTGCACATCCCCAGCCCCTGTCACTCCAAAGCCAGACAGTCAATACACATCCTAGCAGAGGCCCACTGGATGGCTAAGCAAGAAAACACCTACTTTCTAAAAGTGGTATTTTCAAACACAGAATGTAAAAATCTTTATTTTCCTACCTGGTTCCCAGGGGTAGTTATGCTTATAAGATGTTATAAGCAAACTCTCCATTCTATCCTATGGGAACAGATAGCCTTGCAATATTGAAAAACGAACTGGACAGTATTTCACTATCAGGACATGCCACACACACCAGGGCATGGCCTACCTTTCACATACACTGCACCCTTCCCACAGAGTTACCTTGGTCCTACCTTAGGGGTGACTCATATGTAAGAAAAGGGAAGGTTAGGGCCTGACAAGTGGGTGCACTTGCCAATTCGACATGGCAGAATTAGACTGCACATAGATACTGCAGTGGCAGATCTGAGTTACATTTACAGGCTGCTTATGTGGGTGGAACAATCAGTGCTGCAGGACCACAAGCAGCATTTGATTTACAGGCCCTGGGCACACACAGTGCACTGTACTAGGGACTGACTAGTAAATCAAATATGCCAATCATGGAATCACTAATCCATAACAATAATTTACAAAAGGAGCACTTTCACTTTGGCACTGAACAGCAGTGGCAAAGTGCCCAAAGCATCTAGACCAGCAAAACGAAGTCCAACACACAGCAAAAACACAGGAGGCAAAGGCAAAAATACAGGGGAAACCCACGCCAATGATGCCAGGTCTAACACAAGGCAATGTGTAAAGTATTTGTGCAACACTTCAAAGAGTAAGACAATGAAAACACATCACAAAAGGATCCCACACCAGCTTAGAACAATAGAGTAATTTTAATGAATAAAACAAGACCAAAACAACAAAATTCCAATCAGTAGAACCGGAGTCATGCAAATTTAAAGATTTCAGTGAAAATAGTGCCAAAAAGCACAAAGGGCCTACTGTGGATATCTGGTTGTGCCAGACAGGGACAAAATCTTGGGTTCATACTGACTGCAATGGAATGCGGCCCAGCTACAAGGACCCACTTAAGCTAGCTGAGCAGGAGTATCTTAAATCCTGGTTGTGGAGCGTTGATAGGCTGAGACGAGCTGTCGGTTCTGAGCAGCTGTGATTCGAGATCCTGCTTCGGTGCATTGAGGATCCCGTCGATGAGGGCCTGCAGTGGGAGGTCCGGCATCAAGGATGTGTTGTGCAGTCGAGGCGATGCGTCGGTTCCAAAGAGCTGCGACGCTGCGATGTGAGAACCTGAGTTGTCGTCGAGGCTGCCTTTGAAGAGAGATTTGCGATATGATGTCCTGCATCAGTGAAGCTTCACACAGTGGCATCATCGAAGCAGGCTGCAAGGTCATTGCGGTGTCCTTGCACTGGGAGAACCCTTGCAGCAGAAGCAATGGGTCGGTTCTGCTTAGTATTAAGCTTCACAGCAAAGGTGATGCGTCATTTCTGCTGGATCCACAAATGGACTAACAGAGCACCTTCAGGCCCACTTCCATGGGTCAAGGATTAGGGTGGCAGAACTTGGTAGGGTAGTACTCACAGATGGCATACTCCAGGTGATGGATTCAAGGTTGTTGGAGCCTTCTGTGTGTGAGGCTGTAGTCAGACGCCCAGCCAACTAGACCTTGGAGTCACTTTGGGGTCCTTGGTTCAACAGATGCAGGTCCAGTCCTTCTTATGCAGACAAGAGGGTAGCAGGTCAGCACAGCAGGGCAGCAGTCCTTCAGAGCAGCAGTCCAGCAGAGTGACAGTCTTTCAGCAGCACATCAGTTCTTCTTCCTGGCAGAGTATCCACAGGTCCAGAAGTGTACTAAAGAGTGGGTGTGTGAGGTCCAATATTTATACCCAGTTCATGGCTTCGAAGTGGTAGAAGCTTCTAGAGGTTTTCCTTTGAAGTGCACAGGTGTCCTGCCATCCTTGTCCTGGCTCCAAGCTAGCTACAGGGGGTATCAAGCCCTTTGTGTGAAGGCAGGACACAGCCTGACTTCAAGTGTAAGTAGGGTTTTGCCACGCGCCTCCCTCCCATCCTGCCAGTGTCGGCCCATATAGGCACTCCTAAGCTCCCCATTGTGTGTGGCTTTTAGGATGAATGCACAAAGCCCAACTGTCAACTACACGCATCAGGAACCAAATGTCTAAGGCACTTAAACTGTAACTTAAAAAACAACCTTACCACGAGGCAGGATTTTTCATTACAATTCTAAAAGACACCAAACATGAACTGGTTTCCTGTTACCATTTGGAAGTTACAGCTTAGTAAATGTTATAAGGTAACTCCAATGTTATCCTATGAGAGAGGTAGACCTTGCAGTAGGGAAAAGCAAATTAAGAGTTTTTCACTACCAGGACATGTAAAACCTTTTAAATACCTTGAAACCTGCTCTCTGCGCTGTCCAAGGCCTACCCTAGGGAGTGCCTTATATGTCTTCAACAGGAAGGCATGGCCCTGGCAAAAGTTTTATTTCACCAGGTTGAATTGTCAGTTTAAAACTGCTCTCACCGGCTGCAATGGCGGGCCTGAGAAATGTTTAAAGGGCTTCTTAGGTTGGTGCCACAATACGTGCTGCAGGCCCACTTGTAATATTTAATTTACAGGCCCTGGGTACATGTAGTACCTCTTTACTAGGAACTTTTAATTAAATTAAATATGCCAATTGGGTGTAAGCCAAAACTACCATGTTTGAAGGAGAGAGCACAAGCACTTTATCACTGGTTAGCAGTCGTAATGTGTGCAGAGTCCTAAAAGCCAGCACAAAGAGGTTCAGAAAACAGTAGGGTGAAGGCAATACGTTTTGGGGATGACCCTGCAGAAAGGGGCAAGTCCAACAATCTACCTTCTATTTTCAGACTACTGCAAATGATGGTGGGAGCAGGAGTAAAAGTTGGAGTAATGGAAGAATGTGAAGCAGACTTACATGCTAATAAATATTTGATTTTCCACTGTCCTCTTATCCTGGTGGTACTAGGCACAAAAATGTTTGTGGGTTTGGAGAGTTTCTTGAAAGAAACATATTTGGAATCTAAGTGCACAGAGAAGTGCGACTGATCAAGATGACATTTCTGAAATGCATCTGGCATGTGGAAAAAAAACACAAAATCTCATGGTAGACATGGGGACGTTGTCGATGAAATTATTGAGGTAAAATGTAATTTAACAAAATGAAGATGTACTACTTGACACTAAATTATAATCTTGAAACATCACTAACCAGTTGTCAGAATACAGCATGGATGTAAAATACCTCAGCCTGCTTGTCCCACGTGATGCACTACTCAAACTCTTCTGACCATTCATGTTTTCAGAAGCAGAAGAGGATGAAGATGGGCACAGAATGTGTTAAGTATTAATGGGGTTACCCAAAAAGCTACCCGACCTGGATCACAGTTGCAGTACAATAAGTAAATGGTCGCAATAGCAACAATTACAAGAGAAAAAAAGAAAAATAACAGCATTCACGAGGCCTTATTTACATAAACTGCAAAAATGCAATTTATTAGCAAAGTAATTAGTATCTAATGCAATTATTATTCAAAGCATTGATCACTTAAGGCAACGCAGTTGCTCATGCATCTGACGGTGTGACTGTATTTACAGTGCTCTTGGTGTGGGAAGAGGGAGGTAAGTGGGCTGGGGTTCAAGTGAGTAAGTGAAGGTGGTGGACAGGGAAAAGGTAGTGTGACATATATACATCAATTATACATGGTATAACCTATCCGGCCTAAATCAGGTCAGTTGTTCCCATATGTACACATAACCCTGAAGGACATCAACTAATAAGAATTCTGTCATCAGAGCTTGTGAGGTAAGTATGTATAGTCAACGTTTCGACCCCTGGAAAGGAGGGTGGGTTCAGTCCTCAAGGTGGGATCTTCATCAGGACAAAACTGAGAAGAGCACCTGTAAACAATTGGAACAATGTGTAAGAGGGGGAACATATCAAAAGGTTGTGTGTGAATGCTTCTAATTAGGAGGTAATGAATACCTACTTCGAAAACAGCAGGCAGGCTCAGCTGTACAGTCAAAGGAAGTAGGCTCCAGAGAGCTCCTATAGTCAGAGAGAACACAATGGGTAAGGGTACGGGCGCCTCAATCAAAAAAAAAAACGTACTCTAGGGGTTGTACAAATCTAAGACTTACTAATAAACGAGAAGAGAGAATCATCATCCGTTATCCAGACTGTGGGTCAATCAATTACTCGCAGTCAAAAGGCAAATCCAAAACACTACAAATAAAAAAGAACGAGTCAGGGGAATAGTATAGGTGGTTGCATCAAATGTTCATTTGCACTCCCTTAACTATCACTGGTACTGGAAAAATAATAGCAGGGAGGCCAGGGTCTTAATAGTTACTTATGGAAAGGCAGCTAAAACTCAATATGCCGAGGTCAAAGTTAGAATAAGTTAAAAGGTTGCCTAGAAGCCACGAATACAAAAAGACACTCGCCTCTAACACCAAATTAGCGCGAGGCCCCGTCTTCACACAAACCAACGTGACACATGGTAGCCCAAAACATAGTAACCGGGCGTGTCTGTGACATGGCTTTAAATCGCTATCTCGCTATATCGTATCAAGATCTAACATATTTCCTGGCAGACAGTACTCGTACATTGAATTAAACAACTTCTAATAAATGTCGTCTCCTCCATCACGTACCCGTGTCCAATTATGCATATCTCTAAATCTGGTCTCGGTGCAATACAAGTATTAAAAAAGAAAATGAAAAATGCGGGGCCTAGAGGACTTAAACATTATCTACATTGGTGTCTCATACATTCACACACTCGAGCATGAGCTCGCCTACCTTCCTCGCGGCACTCCGGCTCGTGAATGACCGCGGGCCCTGCAGCAGTTCTATATATAGCTCTAACGTGGCGTGCGTGCACGGAAGGTGCTGCCGCTAGATGGTGACAGTTCCTAGGAGGCTCGTCCCTGATAACCAATGTCAGGGCGGTATGTCAATGGCCGTATGAATAGGGGTGAACCCTGCCGTCATGTGGAGTTATTGGAGGTGGCAATGATGAAAAATTTCTTCATCTTTCAGAACGAATTCTTCCTTCAAACCAAAGGAGTGGCAATAGGGGCGGCCTTCGCGCCGGACCTAGCCATCCTCTTCATGGATGACTTCGAAGAGAACTTTATCTTCACCAACGCCAATACTTTCAGGAGGAACGTCACACAATGGAGACGCTACATAGACGACATACTGCTGATCTGGTCAGGAGATGAGACGGAGCTTTAAAGTTTTTATGATTGACTAAATGCCCAATCACAGGTCATCAAATTCACAATCCAATGGGATAGGAATACCATCGACTTCCTGGATTTAACCATAAAGACATCAGGCGATCATCTTTACACCACACTGTACAGAAAACCGGCCGAACGTAACACTCTGCTGAGATATTCCAGCCACCATACAAGAGGCCTTCGTGACAACCTGCCCTTCGGCCAATTTCTTCGGATACGGAGGAATTGTTCCTTGAGGGACGATTACTTTCGAGAATCAGAAGATATTATCAACCGCCTTGTCGAATGTGGATACCCAAGGAGAATGGTCTTGAGATCAAGAAAAAGGGCCTGGTATTAAGACAGAGAGTCATTGTTGACACCTAAACAACCCACAATGGATACCAACAGAATGATATGTGTTACCACATACTGCACCAGGAGTATTGAAATCAAAAAGATAATCAATGGCCATTGGAAGCTGATCTCAGACGATCTGGAAATTCAGGACCCACCGATGCACTCCTTCAGAAAAGCTAAGAACATCAGAGACCATGTGGTCCGCTCATTATTGGATATGCCTCCTCAACAGACCATACAAACTTTGTGGAACCTCCCGGAGGTGGTTGGTCATTTTAAATGTACTCGATGTAAGGCATGTAGGATGACAATTGAAACCAAGACCTTCAGTTACAAACAACACACAATAGAACTCAAGGCACATACGAACTGCAACTCAGCAGATGAAATCTATGCAATTCTATGCCCTTGCAATGAGTTATACGTGGGACAGACAAGGTAAAAAGTTAAAACAAGGATCCTGCAACACTGCAACAGGGTTTGCTGCAACACCATGGGTGCACCCCTAGAAGAGCATTTTACGGCCAAAGCACAATCACCAGAGTCCATTAGATGGTTAGTTCTTGAAAAAGTCTCCCTGGGTGCAAGGGGAGGAGATCTGAGTCCTATTCTAAACATAAGAGAATGAAAATAGATGTACCTTCTGGACAGGGTGAACAATGGCCTGAATGAACTCGATGGTACTAATGCCCAATTATCTGTTCTTACTGTTGAATAAATGTGCATCAATTTTGTGATTAGTACTGAGCGGGTCTACCTGGAGCCATTGTTTAACATCCATTAACTTGAAGTCTGACCACATATATGTACTTTCTCGACCAGAACTGTGGCCCTCTGTATGTCTTTGAATTCAATATATAAGGCATTGAGTTTCATATGCATATATTTTGCCTCCCGTGATGCAGTTTTTATGAATATGCTTACATTTACGAGTGGTTTTACATCTATGTGGCCATTTTTCCTACATTGTAACATTCTCCATGCATAATGTATAATATGCACGCTACGATTTCACTATGTATATATGTTTCCGCCTCCTGAGATGCATATTTTGAAACGTCTGTGATTTCACATATTGCAATATGCATATTCCTGAAACGTACTGTGTATCATCCCAACATGTCGGCTGGGTTCATCCCTATTCATACGGGCACTGACATACCGCCCTGACATTGGTTATCAGGGATGAGCCTCCTAGGAACTGTCACCATCTAGCGCCAGCACCTTCCATGCACGCACGCCACGTTAGAGCTATATATAGAACTACTGCAGCGCCCAAGGTCATTCCCGAGCCGGAGTGCCGCGAGGAAGGTAGGCGAGCTCACGCTCGAGTGTGTGAATGTATGAGACACCAATGTAGATAATGTTTAAGTCCTCTAGAGGCCCCCGCGTTTTTCATTTTCTTTTTTAATACTTGTATTGCACCGAGACCAGATTTAGAGATATGCATAATTGGACACGGGTACGTGATGGAGGAGACGACAGTTATTAGAAGTCGTTTAATTCAATGTACGAGTACTGTCTGCCAGGCAATATGTTAGATCTTGATACGATATAGCGAGATAGCGATTTAAAGCCATGTCACAGACACGCCCGGTTACTATGTTTTGGGCTATCATGTGTCACGTTGGTTTGTGTGAAGATGGGGCCTCGCGCTAATTTGGTGTTAGAGGCGAGTGTCTTTTTGTATTCGTGGCTTCTAGGCGACCTTTTAACTTATTCTAACTTTGACCTCGGCACATTGAGTTTTAGCTGCCTTTCCATAAGTAACTATTAAGGCACCGGCCTCCCTGCCATTATTTTTCCAGTACCAGTGATAGTTAAGGGAGTGCAAATGAACATGTGATGCAACCACCTAAACTATTCCACTGACTCGTTCTTTTTCATTTGTAATATTTTGTATTTGCCTTTTGACTGCGAGTAATTGATTGACCCACAGTCTGGATAACGGATGATGATTCTCTCTTCTTGTTTATTAGTAAGTCTTAGATTTGTACAACCCCTAGAGTACGTTTTTTTTTGATTGAGGCACCCGTACCCTTACCCATTGTGTTCTCTCTGACTATAGGAGCTCTCTGGATCCTACTTCCTTTGACTGTAGAGCTGAGCCTGCCTGCTGTTTTTCGAAGTAGGTATTCATTACCTCCTAATTAGAAGCATTCACACACAACCTTTTGATATGTTCCCCCTCTTACACATTGTTCCAATTGTTTACAGGTGCTCTTCTCAGTTTTGTCCTGATGAAGACCCCACCTTGAGGACTGAACCCACCCTCCTTCCCAGGGGTCGAAACGTTGACTATACATACTTACCTCACAAGCTCTGACAACAGAATTCTCATTAGTTGATGTCCTTCAGGGTTATGTGTACATATGGGAACAACTGACCTGATTTAGGCCGGATTGGTTATACCATGTATAATTGATGTATATATGTCACACTACCTTTTCCCTGTCCACCACCTTCACTTACTCACTTGAACCCCAACCCACTTAACTCCCTCTTCCCACACCAAGAGCACTGTAAATACAGTCACACCGTCAGATGCATGAGCAATTGCGTTGCCTTAAGTGATCAATGCTTTGAATAATAATTGCATTAGATGCTAATTACTTTGATAATAAATTGCATTTTTGCAGTTTATGTAAATAAGGCCTCGTGAATGCTGTTATTTCTCTTGTAATTGTTGCTATTGCGACCATTTACTTATTGTACCGCAACTGTGACCCAGGTCTGGTAGCTTTTTGGGTAACCCCATTAATACTTAATACTCTAAGTGCAAGTGCTCACTTGCGAGGGTTTGTTCTTAGGAACCATTGGGTCCTATCATTTCAGAGAGGGAAACACTTTCCTACACAGAAGACTACATTAACAGACTAATACAGGGAGAGTCTGGGTCTACCTTTCTAACACCTAACACTCCGAGCATAGACTTCTCTCTCAACGAGAAGATTAACAAGTTAGAACGACTAGAGAAAAAATTGATCCGTACACGTCTTCATGGCCATCTTTTGACCTAATACCTCCAAGCCAACACCATCCCTGTGGGCTTGCAGGTTCGCAATGAGCCAGCGATCTTTGTGGATGTTCCCAAATTTATAGAAGGCTTCAGTTTCGTAGCTAACAATTGCTTGCGCCGTTGGATGGTGCTAGGAGTTGAGACGGCGATCGACCAAGTAGAAAAATTGATCAAGGAGGTCAGTGACCTAAAGCAGGAAATCAGTGGTGACTCCGCACTCACCAACGCGAAAGAAGCATTAGAAAGACTGGAAAAAAACAACAAGGAATTTGATATAAACACACAAGCAAAAAAACTTGACAAGTTGGCTAAGGACGTACGCTTCTACGATAAGAAAACTACTTACCCGTACCTCCAGGAGGACTATTTCAAACAAGACACCCAAGGCCGTTTCTAGAACAAAGGTAGAGGAGGCTACAGAGGCAACCGACGGTTCACTACTTTTTCAGAATCATCCAGCTCCTACAGTGCCGGGAGCGATAGTGAGCAAGCAAGTACGAGCGGAGGGTACCAATACCAAGACACATGGTACCAACCACCTCAGGGCCCCCAAGCATCCACATCTTCTTTTTTAGGAGATACCCAATGGAGACCACCCAGAGGGAGAGGGTACAACTGGAACAGACCGACACGACGAGGTCAGAATCAACAGAACTGGGACACAGGACGCCAACAGGGACAGAACCTGAAGCAGGTGAGATTCCAACTAGAGAATCACGGGGAGATCAACACCCGCCGGCGCACTTACAGATGGTGAAAGATATGAGAAGCCCTATCATCAACTTGTCTACACATGTACTGTCCGAGAATGAAACCAGTGTTTTAAGCAAAGGACTCTCTTTTGTGCCTACGTCCTACCCCAACAGTTTCAATATAAAGACCAAATTGCACCGTTTCTTTCGAAAAGTTAGGTTGAGACATTCTTTTAAACATTCCTTGCCAATATCCTCCTCATCACATACTGGATTGAGAACACCATCCACTTTCATGCCTCCTGCACACATGATGCCACATAAAATCCTGACGTTTGAAAGTGTGGTCCTCCGAGATGTCCTTAAAGTGTGCTCCACCAAGTCCTATGTTAAGCACAATGTTACGAAGGGGGAACGTGAGGCCCTCAACACTTTGAAGAACAACAAGATGATAGTAATCAAGCCAGCAGATAAGGGCAGCGCCATCGTAGTCCAAAATACTCCTGACTACAAGGCGGAGATCTACTCACAACTACGTGACGGTATAAGCTATGCCACCCTGAATACAGACCCCACTAAGGAAGTCAGGAAACTAATCAGGCTGATTACTGAAAAAGGTAAAGAAGTCGGCTTCCTTTCAGACCAAGAATTCGAATATTTAAATACCAAACAGCCACGCCTCCCAACCATCTATACCTTACCCAAGGTGCGCAAGAACCTGCAGCACCCACCGGGGAGGCCCATCATTTAGGGGTGTGGATCCCTTTTGGAGCCAATATGCTAATACATTGACTTCTTCCTGAAACCACTAGCTGAAACAACTAGAGCATGCAAGTGATCAATCTGATTTATAACATGAAATTTGACGCAAAGACACAACTATTGGTAACGCTCAATATAGTATCCCTATACACAAGTATCCCACAACGACCTGCCCTGGAAGTGATTACCAAAGTACTTCAGAAGAGACCTTAACCAGTGAAGGTTCCGAGGGATTTCATAGTGGAGTTATTGGAGGTGGCGATGATAAAACATTTCTTCATCTTTCAGAACAATTTCTTCCTTCAAACCAAAGGAGTGTCAATGGGGGCGGCCTTTGCGCCGGACCTAGCCATCCTCTTCATGGATGACTTCAAAGAGAACTTTATCTTCACCAACACCAATCCTTTCAGGAGGAACGTCACACAATGGAGACGCTACATAGACAACATACTGCTGATCTGGTCAGGAGATGAGACGGAGCTACAAAGTTTTTTTGATTGGCTAAATGCCCAATCACAGGTCATCAAATTCACCATCCTGTAGTGTAGCTCCTATTTCCCTAATAGGCTCCCCTATAGGTTTGACATAGGACTACGGTCAGTATGTCCCTATCGAGTATATTAAACTTAATTACTTGTGCCAGCTAGCTCAGAGGCCACTAGAAACTCCTTGACGACAAGAAGGGAGTAGTTTCTGGTAGCCGCAAAACATGACCACTTTGTTTCCCTTTACAATCAGAACGTGTCCCAGAGTCGTAGAAACAATAGATAACTATTTCACTCAGCTCAATCGTGCATGCTTAGTTTTCCTCAAAGTTACACAGAAAGAAATAGACGGGCGTTTCAATAAAAGATTTATTGAACAGTCTTGTTTCTCGTGTAAGTAAAATGTGCTGTTACGATCACAAGACAGTATGCAAGATAAATAATGTACAGCGTAAGCAGTAGAAATAAATAATACTGCGCTAGTATGATCTTTAGTAGATATTAATTTACATAAATTACACAGACTAAAAATGCGAGTACTCATACGATGCGTTTCAAAGCTAGTTCTACCCAAATGTGCCTAACCTAACCTAGGTGTAGGGAGAGGTATGAAGTAGGTGAAGTATTCCTTACTATGGTATACTAAGAGTATGTTAAGTCTAGTATGCCTAGTATGCCAAGAGTCCCTCTAGGTTCTAGTCAGCTCCATACCTTAAGAATGAGAGAGATAGGAATCTCTTGCCAGATTCGAACTCCAACACCCCGCAAGGGAAGCCAGATCACTGGAAGCTGGACTCTCTGTGTGCAGGGATGACAGCGTCTTCTCAGTGCGTCAGGCCGGGAAACGGGCTCCTCTGAAGTCGAGGTCTCCTCTAGTTTACAAGGGCTAGGGAAGGTATATTTATACCTGAGAGGTACCTCATAATGTTAGCATTGACGTGAGTCGGACAGCGGAAGACGTCATGAATGAACCCCTAAGGTATAACGGTTCATGCATAATAGATGAGTCCTTGAAGAAATCAATAGTCCTGTGCTAGGGAAACTCCCGAAGCCTAAGGGTCTGTTCTTCAAGAACTCGTTGTGACGTTAGGGTGGACGGATGTCGGAGACCATGCCTGTATTTGGAGTGCACGGTTTAATGCCTAAATAAGGACTGGGATTTTATGCCTATATAAGGGCAGGGCGAATTGTGCCTATATAAGGACATGATACAGGAAAGCCCGTGTGTGGACACCCTAAGAGGAATACAACACCCACTCCACTTTCGTGTGTACGATAATACTAAAATGCTAAACATTTAAAATGCTAAACATTAAATGGAGTACCGCATATTTCTAAAATATTTCTTAAAACCGTTTAAAAAGGCATTTAAAAACCCATTAGAATGCAACCGGTACTGTACATTTGAAGCATTGCTTTTCATTTCAGGCATATATTTAAAATAAAATGCAATTTGAATGAAATATGCAGAAATATTTACATGTGACAAAATGATCGATAAGTTTTTTCAAAATCAAAAGGAATTTCATGTCATGGAAATTAATGAATTTTTTTAGACTAACACGATGAAAAAAGTGTCTGAGGAAGTACCGCGAAGTCTGTACTATAAGGCTAGTTCTACTTGAAGCAGATTGAAGTGCCATTTTAGTTCGAAAAATGGGAAAAAGTTCAATTTTTGGAAGAGTTCCAAGTTTTTGAAGTATGAAGGCCAAATTGTTACTGCATCTCTGGAACACTGTGGGCTGAATCAGAGTCAGTTTACGGGTCTGGTGTAAACATGAGATCATCTATTTCTGTAGACAAAACATCGTCCACTGAGGTTGGTGTCAGTTGGAACACCCCGTGTAGTAGATTAATTGCACAGAGATGTGAAGCATCGCTTTCAGCATAGGTTGCCGCAGCAATGTTCGCGTCCGTTGTTACCTGTGTGCCTGTAGGTCTTTCTCGTACCTCAGCAGCAGCCGGAAGCGTCTGTGAGATCTCAATGAATGCTGACATCAGGCTAGGCAGCCTCTGGGGGTAACACAGAGCATGGGCCGTTATCGGGACCAGCAGAGTATCGACATCCGTTGGCGTAGCTGATGGAAATGTTAGACAGGTGTCCAACACGCATTCTTCACCGCATAGCAGGCATCGTAGAACAGGTAAGATGCAATCTTGCCAGATTGGTCTAAATGACAGGAACCACGTGGTAGTAAGTTCCCGTACACGAGTCATGCCCAAAAGCTGTACTATTCGCTCACAGCACTTTCGTTCAAGGAGAGCTTTCTCCATTTCGCTCGGAGTGATGTCTGCGAATAGGCTGGCCATAGCGTAATAGCAGGAAGAGAAATAGAATTCCGGCAACAAGTGCTAGAATTAATGGTATGCCACCAAACACCGAATGTGCAAAGTTCGGGATGATTCCGAGTATTGCCTGGAAAGGTGCTAACAGACCGGTACAGATGCTCTTAAATACATGTACAATTCCACTTGTATCAGACATGTTGAAGATACGTATTATCATTTCTACGAAATGTATAGGGCAGTTTGTACGTATTAAAGTCTGTATCTCAGCCGAAGTCCTAGCTACTTGTAGATCATAGGTTTCTTTGGCCGAGGTCAAAGGCACTGTTTGCTGTAAAAGCATGGCTTTCATTCTGCTTAAAGTATCAAATCTTATAAAAGAGACGTTCAGCGAAGGCCATAGAGGCGACTCCCTGACTGTGTCTATTAGGGCAAACAATACTTGCATACATCAAGTGACCCTGGAGTTGACCGTTACTAGATATGGGATGCCTGGCGACATGCCGCAGCAACTTTGATCATTCAACATGAGGTAACTCCCATTAGAAAGTTGTCCAAACGTTGGATTAATCACAGCAGCTGGTGTACCCTGCTGATGGCAAGACAAATTTGCCACAGAACCATTACAAGCCCAGTGTAAAGAAATGTCCTGACATATAAGTGAACCGCTCAGTGCACGTTTACAGTGTGTACCGCTCAAAAACACTTCACAATCCCCACTCCAACATCTATATGTATACAGTAAATCCCAAGATGTCTTAATGTGTTCCTTACCCAACCTTTCATATTTGCCTGCTTGCATTTGTGTGAGGCAATACTGAAACTGAAAAGTAGTCACAGGTAATGTGATTTTGCCATGAATGAGCCATTCTGTAGCTGGTTTTTCTGCCACTGTGAATGGTAACTTTTCCAGTTTTTCAATGTTCAGCACTGTATACCTTGCTCCTCTTTGTGCCAGTTCGATCTGTTTATCAGTTAGATTGTATTCTGCAAACAGAGCTGACGTGTTGATGAAACACCAAGGCACATAGCCCGCACGCAAAGATTGCAGCGTCCAGCTTAATAACACAATAGAACGCAATTGAGATTGGCCTTGCTGTAACATTGCCAAATCTTGTTCTAGTATGTCGATAGCAGAGGATACAATGCCATCCAATGAATATATTCTGGAGGACAAAGTTGTTAACCCATTGTCGACCACAGAGAGGGTTTTCTCTAAATTAATACGATCAAGTTCACGTATTCGTTCTGCGGCCTCCATCTGTGACACCTTCCATGCTTCATTATAGGCAGCATAAATGCCGGCATATATGAAACGTTTTTGACGCGGTTTTCTTGGTCCAAGCAAGAATTCCCTAAGGTCTGCGTCTTCTGCAAGTAAGGATAAGTGTTGTTTCACATCCTGTAGTGTAGATTTCTGAAGCCAATCGAGGCATCATTTACCTACACTGTATGCTGTTACTACCCCCGGATGCTGTCTTTGGACGTATCTTGGGTCTGGCCTATGAATAGTAAAGCCCTGAGTTTTATTCAGGAATCTTTCCTGACAGTTGTTCGTGTCTGTGGGCCAGATCAACCATTTTCTCCAATCAGGATTAGATCTGTTGAGTTGTAGTATATTGTCAACTGTCACCACTGCCTGTGTATTATTATCAGTGGCAGGTGTTGGTACAGTAGGTGTGTTCATCTCCTTGATCTTGGCTAGTCCAAGACAAGATGTTTGTTGGACAGTTTCATTCAAAAACATTATTTGTTCAGGGATGATGCAGGCTCTAAATAAAGCTTCTATCCCTTGCACTTGCCAATCTTTAGTACCCCAGTCAGTTTTTGTGTCTATTGTGTCTTTCCAAAAGTCGAAACCCTGTCTAGACAGTTGGGCAATAAATATTGCAGAGTAAATCTGTTTCGTATTAGTTAACATAAATTTCAGTCCTGTCTTGTTTACATTTTTATAGTAAAACATTTCTGGATTAGATGTATTGTATCCTGAAAAATATGGAAACTTGTTAGCAAATGTTTTTGGACTACCTTGTGGTGGTGTAGGACAATGCTCGCATTGGTTAAACATAAACACATTTCTTGGGTATGCAGATTTATGCAAATAATGATGACCATAGTGGTTATTGCAATACATTTGTTCATAGTCTGATGAACCCTCTAAATATTCATTTTTAGAAAATGCAGCAGATTTTTCTAGGTCAAACATTATGTCGTTAACAGTCTCAAAGTCCCAATCATCTGAATAGGTACTGGACGTAATTAGATCACTTAGTGAAATTTTAAACGAATGTGGAATGTTCAATTGTTCCGTCGGGCCGAAGACATCAAAATCTGTTTTGTCCCACACTATACCATCCTGTATAGGAACAGCTGTGATGTTCACTGATGACAAGTCTCTTGCTTCACGATGGGAAGATTTATGAGGTTTTAAAAGTACGTACACGTCTTTTCCTTCAGTATTCACATGGATGTATCTACCACTTATAAGCACGCTTACAGTTGTAACCAAAGCTAGCCAGAGCAGGAAAACAAAAAGTCCAGATATAATCCAGAGTTCAATCCATGGAGAAACCAAATAAGTCTTTTTCAGAAAGTGAAGAAAGTCTTGTACTTGCTGCTTGAATTTCAATGATGCTGGCGTCGTTTCAGGTTCACTCGGATCTTCTGAGAACGTATCAAAGTTAATGAAATAGCCAGAAGCAGTTCTGTCAATTGTTGGAATTGCATCAGGATTTGTAGAAATCGCTGGAACCAGTTGATCACTTGCTACATTGGTGTAGACAGGTGTATTTGGACGAACTGTTACTTGATTTTCAAGAGGGATGAGTTCCATAGCGTTGTTGCTTAGTCCTCCATCTGTTACAGCTGAATTCTCGATTGTTATCAGTCTTTCAGTCTGAACCTCTTGGATAGTAGCGAGAGGAGTGTGTCTGCTACTAGGTCGGAGTCCACGAGGCCTACTATTTAGTATTGGCCACATACTGTGGTTTGATCAGGTCGATGGACACAAATCTTTTCTCCTTTCTTCCAGCAAGGGGCGGCAGAAGTACTGTTCTTGTTCCTTGAACTGCTAGGACAGGTACTTGTTGTCTGTAAGAAGGTCCAAATTCCTTCTTGTCCGCAATCTTTTCTCTGACTAGATCCCCAACTTTTGGAATTCAGACAGGCCTTGCTGGGACCGCCGGTTTTTCCCCAGTGGTGGTTGGCTGTAGGAATACGTTGCTTTGTTTCGTTCTTAACTTATTCAGTTCCTGTAAAACAGCCAAACGATCTTTGATATCAAATGTTTTATTTTCCACCACTGTGCCTACGTGATCGAGATCTGGTACCCACATTCTTGTCCCAAATAGGACCTCATATGGATTGACCCCCCCTAGAGAACTTCTTGGCAGATTATTTAATGAGCGCTGGACCCCATTGAGATGTTTGACCCACCCATCACCCGAACCTAATACCCTAGCTGTTATAGACTGCTTTATGTCACGGTTTTTCCTTTCCACAACCGAATTTCCCTCAGGATGGAATGGAGAGGAGTACCGCAATGCAACGCCCAGACTGGCCATGGCTTCTTTGTAAGCCCGAGAGCTAAACACAGGGCCCTGGTCAGAATGTAGCGTGCCTATTGCGTATGTGCCGATAAAGACTCGCAAATCTTTTATAACAGTTCGAGCGTCAGCCGAGCGCTGAGGCCATATCCATAGGAACCTAGAGCATGAATCCACTGCAACCATGATATATTTATAGTTACCGTCCCTTTGCAAGGGACCGCAGTGGTCCAGGTAAACACAAGCTAATGGTTTGTCTGAAATTAACAGGGGTGTCTGCGCAGGACGTTTCACTGTGGAGACTTTCATCTGTTGGCATATATCACATTCTAAAACATAGTTCTTTGTTTGTCTTCTAATGCCAGGCCACCAATATCTTTGCTTGAGTAAAGATACTGTTGCAGAAACACCTGCATGGGCAGAAGCTATCCCTTCGTGTGCTGCTAGGATTAGTCCTAATCTGCGTTCCTTGTATGGAATTACCCTATCCCCCACTCCAGGGATTCAAGCAAAAGGAACGTTGTTCGCATCAATTACATAAGAGTACTTGAGTGGAAACTTTTTTGGTAATGCTGCACTGCTGCTTTTGCTTGAAGCATTGACAGCTAACATTATCTCACCGTCTATTTTTGTTTTTGAACGAGTGATCGTAAGCTACGGAAGCCGTCTGAACAGCCCCCTTTGCGGCTTCGTCAGCCAATAAATTCCCTGCAACGTGAACGCCATCACGTTGATGACTCAGTGTGTGGATCACGTGAGCCTTTGGTAGTTCGTTTTTCAACTGAACTACTTGTTCCCAAAGCATTTTGTGCTTTATTGTGCCACCTTTCACATCTTTGAAACCATTTTCAAGCCAGTTTTGTATGTAGTCATTATACGACTGAACACAGTAAAAGGAATCACACACTATCAGTGTGGGGAATTCTCGATCTGTACTTTCAAGTGCCAGTTTGAATGCTTGTAGTTCAGCTCGCTGAGCAGTACAATCCCCTAGAGATTGAGTTTTTGTGACCATAGGTCTGAAGATGCCATCTCGCATGCGACCTTTAACGATTGCACACGCTGCACTGTAAGCTTGCTTACTCCCTGTTGCGGGCTGTGCGGATCCGTCAGTGTAAATTATGAATTCGTACTGATCGAGAGGCAGAATTTTAGTAGGCAGAGGACATTCTTGTTCATATTGCAGGAATGCTTGTGTTTTTAAATCTGGATCAAAAACATATTCAACATCTGTTGCAGCAAGAGAATTAACCCACTGTATCCATCTGGGATGTAATGCTTTAGCATTTGGAATGCTTGCTTTTGTGACCGCTTCTACAGCTGGTACTGGGGTTACGACAATAATGCGTTTCCCTTGGGCTAAGGCTCTTTCTTTTGCTACAGCGGTTTGAACTGCTGGTAGAATTTTTTCAGTTGAACTGAAGCGCATTTCCGCTTGTGTGTACAAATGAGATTTGTATGCAATTGGTATTTTCTCACCCTCATTGAAGGTTAAGTAGGTGAATCCGCATTGACCCGAAATTATTCGGATCACCAGGTTTCGTTGACTTACACGTGTTTGTAAGTGATTTGTTGCTAACATGTTAGCCTGGAGTGAACGCAAGATTTCTGTGTGTTCTTGTGTCCAATTCTTGATTGAAAAATCAGGTTTGATTAATGCGTAGGGAGGTTTAACCCTTTCTGCGTAATTTAGAATGTATGTTCTTCCAAAATTTAGGAAACCCAGGATGTATTGTAAGTTTTTTTGTGTTTTTGGAGGTTGCAGCAGCGCACATTTTTCTAAAAAGTTAGCTGCCAAGCTCTTGCCTTCACTTGAAAGCTCATATCCTAGAAATAGGACATTGAGATGGGCAATTCGGGACTTTTTAAAGTTGAATTTGTAGCCCTCAGAGGCGAAGCCCAGTATAATGGTGCTCACCCTGGTCAAGTGTTTGTCCAGGTCATCGTCCGTCAGATAGATGTCATCGACATAGGACAATGCCTCATTGTCATAAATTTGTAGTAATTCCGTTACCCTCGCTGAGAATAAACCTGGGCTGTTCTTGAACCCTTGTGGGAGTCGACAAAAGTGACTCTGGGTCCCCATTATGGAGAATGCTGTTAAGTACCTGCTTTCAGGTGCTATGTTTTGACAAAAGAAACCATTTGAGATGTCTAATGTTGTTTTGTATTTTTTACGCACAATGTTATTCATTAATGCTGTGCTATGTGCATTTTGCACTGCAAAAGTTTTAGAACAAGTGTTTAAGTGTCTGTAATCCAAAACTAGACGATATGTATTGTCTGGTTTGGAGACAGGAAACAAAGGATTGTTCATTGAGGAGGTGCATGTTTCAATCACCCCTTGGTATTCAAGTTGATCTAAGATCTCCCTGACCTGTTTTTTAGCTTCTTGCTTTATTGGGTACTGCCTTTGTGCAGTTGGTTCATGTTTCAGATGTATTTTATGGTGAGGTGAGTCCTCATCCCATCCTACATGATTCTTATATAATGCTGGGGCATGGGCTACTGCCCATTTCCTGGCAAATGTATATTTTAGATGAATTGGAATATGGTTGGAGAAGGCAGGCATAATAATGTCCTCGCCATGTGGGCACTCCCTGACAAATTGTGGTGGCCAGTCTTTTTCTGCTAGAAGTATGTCATAGCCCCTCGATAGTCTTTCCCAAAAAAGTGCTTTCACCTGTCTAGGTATGTCACCCTCGATCCGGAGTGTTATTTCATATAACTTTTGTGGAGTACTAACCCTGGTGTCTACAGTCTCAACTGGAATGTACTCATTCACGTCCACTATCTCCAGAAGTTCCTTCAGGTTCTGGCGAACTATTGTGACTTCTGCTGCACTGTACAGCATTGTCTGAGCCCATTCTCCGTTCTTGAGTTGTGTTCTCAGTATTCTCGGCATGTCTGATCTTCAGACCTGCTACTTTCTTTTTGGAGAATTGAGGTTTTGTTCTGTTTTTTGGAGCGTGTTTATCTTCCTTGGATTTCACGCGTTCTTCTCTATGTTCTGATCATCCTTTTCTTTCCGAAGTCTGCGATGAGATCTGAAAGCGACGAGAGGAACGTGTATCAGTATCTTGATACCTATCAGGTTTTCTTAAATTATCCCTATTCCTGAGGTTACACCTCCTTTCAGAGGGCTCCTTTTGAGGAGACCTACCCCGGGATTGAGAACGTTTCTCATTTGACTTTTGTTTATTAGTCTCCCACTTCTTTTTAGAAGATGTAGGAGTTTGTTTAACAGAGTCCTTCTCAGGACTTTCAGATAGTTTCGGCTTCACTGGTCTTCCACCCAAACTATCTCTGCCTAATTCTGCATAAGATTGTTCAATTATTCTGGGTAGTTCAGTTTGATGTTCTGTAACATCGAATTCCCTTAATTTTTGGCGGATCGCCACTGCTGCTGCCTCCCCTTTAATATTAGATAATATTATTGTTGAGACCTGGTCGAAATTCTTCAGTAATTTCATACCTAAATTCAGAGCAGGCTCTGCCCCGTATTCATTTTGAATTTGTTTCAGGACCTCTGGGATTACCGCAATTGACGGAATACCATGTGTTTTAGTATAGATGGCAGCAAAGACTGACCCCCAAGTGGTACAGTCTTCCAGTTGTGGTGTGATCCCCATCGGTAAACTGATAGTTAGGATTCTGTGTTTCTCATACGGGCTAGTATTTGGAAATACTGCTTCGATTTGAGTAATTTTTTGAGCTATCCAAAATGGAATTTGCTCACGTTTTGTGGGCATTTTACCCATGACTGCGTATAGAGTCTGTGGTGTAATGTTTAGTGTATTCCCCTGTTGAGGAGTTTGATTTGGAATGGTTAATGGTGGTTGAACTGTGAAAGTCCGCATGACATATTGGACCAATTGTCTGTAGATTTTTATTAACTCTGTGAGTTGAGTAAGTAATTCCTCGTCTGACATTTCTTCAATGTCAGGATGAGGTGTGTAGCTCGGCTAGAATCGGCCATGTTGCTCCTGGTCTACCTAGTGGACCGAGCCTGGTAATGTTTTTGTGATGTTTTAGGGCGCCTTTAAACCAGAGCTGATGCTCTTGGTATGTTAATGGAATTTCTATATCCTCGAAAGGAATGTATTCCTCTGGTGGATCATCTTCTTTGTAGAAGTGAAACATGTGTGTTACTGGATTGGATTCAGGAAATATTACCCATGAATAGAATACCTCTGTCTGAAAGGATTTGTGTGCCTCTATCACGAAAACTGCTCTACCGCCTCTTGGTGGTAGGCCATGTTTTATAAGTTTTAGAGTGATGGCTCTTCTTAAGTTTGGAGCGATGTCTATAACACCCTCCTCGATTTCATTTAAACCTGTAATGTTAAAAATTGCTGCTTGGGCTGGATCAGCCGCAGTTTCATCGTTTCCGGTTTCAGTCATTTTGTTTTTTTGAAAAATGTAGAACAACTTTCAAGGAAACAAAGATAAGGTGCACAATATTTTGGAACACTGTATCCTTCAACGTTGAGCAAACCAAACAGCTAGTATATAGGGTGCTTCCCTATGTAGCCGTGGTGGATACTTAACCCTGCCCACTCCAGACGTCTTTTGGAGTATATGGGTAGGGGTCTCTGAAGAAAAAGCACGGCTGAGTTACTCAGTAGCTAGCGTTAAATTACCGCCTTACCAAACGTTGGGCGCCATGTAGTGTAGCTCCTATTTCCCTAATAGGCTCTGCGCATTGGAATAATATCCCCTATAGGTTTGACATAGGACTAAGGTCAGTATGTCCCTATCGAGTATATTAAACTTAATTACTTGTGCCAGCTAGCTCAGAGGCCACTAGAAACTCCTTGACGACAAGAAGGGAGTAGTTTCTGGCAGCCGCAAAACATGACCACTTTGTTTCCCTTTAGAATCAGAACGTGTCCCTGAGTCGTAGAAACAATAGATAACTATTTCACTCAGCTCAATCGTGCATGCTTAGTTTTCCTCAAAGTTACACAGAAAGAAATAGACGGGCGTTTCAATAAAAGATTTATTGAACAGTCTTGTTTCTCGTGTAAGTAAAATGTGATGTTACGATCACAAGACAATATGCAAGATAAATAATGTACAGCGTAAGCAGTAGAAATAAATAATACTGCGCTAGCGTGATCTTTAGTAGATATTCATTTACATAAATAACACAGACTAAAAATGCGAGTACTCATACGATGCGTTTCTAAGCTAGTTCTACCCCAATGTGCCTAACCTAACCTAGGTGTAGGGAGAGGTATGAAGTAGGTGAAGTATTCCTTACTATGGTATACTAAGAGTATGTTAAGTCTAGTATGCCTAGTATGCCAAGAGTCCCTCTAGGTTCTAGTCAGCTCCATACCTTAAGAATGAGAGAGGTAGGAATCTCTTGCCAGATTCGAACTCCAACACCCCGCAAGGGAAGTCAGATCACTGGAAGCTGGACTTTCTGTGTGCAGGGATGACAGCGTCTTCTCAGTGCGTCAGGCCGGGAAACGGGCTCCTCTGAAGTTGAGGTCTCCTCTAGTTTATAAGGGCTAGGGAAGGTATATTTATACCTGAGAGGTACCTCATAATGTTAGCATTGACGTGAGTCGGACAGCGGAAGACGTCATGAATGAACCCCTAAGGTATAACGGTTCATGCATAATAGATGAGTCCTTGAAGAAATCAATAGTCCTGTGCTAGGGAAACTCCCGAAGCCTAAGGGTCTGTTCTTCAAGAACTCGTTGTGACGTTAGGGTGGACGGATGTCGGAGACCATGCCTGTATTTGGAGTGCACAGTTTAATGCCTAAATAAGGACTGGGATTTTATGCCTATATAAGGGCAGGGCGAATTGTGCCTATATAAGGACATGATACAGGAAAGCCCGTGTGTGGACACCCTAAGAGGAATACAACAATTCAATGGGATAGGAATACCATCGACTTCCTGGATATAACCATAAAGACATCAGGCGATCATCTTTACACCACACTGTACAGAAAACCGGCGAACGTAACACCCTGCTGAGATATTCCAGCCTCCATACAAGAGGCCTTCGTGACAACCTGCCCTTCGGCCAATTTCTTCGGATACGGAGGAATTGTTCCTTGAGGGACGATTACTTTCGAGAATCAGAAGACCTTATCAACCGCCTTGTCGAACGTGGATACCCGAAGAGAATGGTCAAGAGATCAAGAAAAAGGGCCTGGTTTTACGACAGAGAGTCATTGTTGACACCTAAACAACACACAATGGATACCAACAGAATGATATGTGTTACCACATACTGCACCAGGAGTAATGAAATCAAAAAGATAATCAATGGCCATTGGAAGCTGATCTCAGACGATCTGGAAATTCAGGACCCACCGATGCACTCCTTCAAAAAAGCTAAGAACATCAGAGACCATGTGGTCCGCTCATTATTGGATATGCCACCTCAACAGACCATACAAACTTTGTGGAACCTCCCGGAGGTGGTTGGTCATTTTAAATGTACTCGATGTAAGGCATGTAGGATGACAATTGAAACCAAGACCTTCAGTTACAAACAACACACAATAGAACTCAAGGCACATACGAACTGCAACTCAGCAGATGTAATCTATGCAATTCTATGCCCTTGCAATGAGTTATACGTGGGACAGACAAGGCAAAAAGTTAAAACAAGGATCCTGCAACACTGCAGCAGGGTTTGCTGCAACACCATGGGTGCACCCCTAGTAGAGCATTTTATGGCCAAAGCACATCCACCAGAGTCCATTAGATGGTTAGTTCTTGAAAAAGTCTCCCTGGGTGCAAGGGGAGGAGATCTGAGTTCTATTCTAAACATAAGAGAATGCAAATGGATGTACCTTCTGGACACGGTGAACAATGGCCTGAATGAACTCGATGGTACTAATGCCCAATTATCTGTTCTTACTGTTGAATAAATGTGCATCAATGTTGTGATTGGTACTGAGCGGGTCTACCTGGAGCCATTGTTTAACATCCATTAACTTGAAGTCTGACCACATATATGTACTTTCGGGACCAGAACTGTGGCCCTCTGTATATCTTTGAATTCAATATATAAGGCATTGAGTTTCATATGCATTTATTTTGCCTCCCATGATGCAGTTTTTATGAATATGTTTACATTTACGAGTGGTTTTACATCTATGTGGCCATTTTTCCAACATTGTAACATTCTCCATGCATAATGTATAATATGCATGCTACGATTTCACTATGTATATATGTTTTCACCTCCTGAGATGCATATTTTGAAACGTCTGTGATTTCACATATTGCAATATGCATATTCTTGAAACGTACTGTGTATCATCCCAACATGACGGCAGGGTTCATCCTTATTCATACGGGCATTGACATACCGCCCTGACATTGGTTATCAGGGCCGAGCCTCCTAGGAACTGTCACCATCTAGCGGCAGCACCTTCCATGCACGCACGCCACGTTAGAGCTATATATAGAACTGCTGCAGCGCCCGCGGTCATTCCCGAGCCGGAGTGCCGCGAGGAAGGTAGGCGAGCTCACGCTCGAGTGTGTGAATGTATGAGACACCAATGTAGATAATGTTTAAGTCCTCTAGAGGCCCCCGCATTTTTCATTTTCTTTTTTAATACTTGTATTGCACCGAGACCAGATTTAGAGATATGCATAATTGGACACGGGTACGTGATGGAGGAGACGACAGTTATTAGAAGTCGTTTAATTCAATGTACGAGTACTGTCTGCCAGGCAATATGTTAGATCTTGATACGATATAGCGAGATAGCGATTTAAAGCCATGTCACAGACATGCCCGGTTACTATATTTTGGGCTATCATGTGTCACGTTGGTTTGTGTGAAGACAGGGCCTCGCGCTAATTTGGTGTTAGAGGCGAGTGTCTTTTTGCATTCGTGGCTTCTAGGCGACCTTTTAACTTTGACCTCGGCATATTGAGTTTTAGCTGCCTTTCCATAAGCAACTATTAAGGCACTGGCCTCCCTGCTATTATTTTTCCAGTACCAGTGATAGTTAAGGGAGTGCAAATGAACATGTGATGCAACCACCTAAACTATTCCCCTGACTCGTTCTTTTTCATTTGTAGTGTTTTGGATTTGCCTTTTGACTGCGAGTAATTGATTGACCCACAGTCTGGATAACGGATGATGATTCTCTCTTCTCGTTTATTAGTAAGTCTTAGATTTTACAAACCCCTACAGTACGTTTTTTTTTTGATTGAGGCGCCCGTACCCTTACCAATTGTGTTCTCTCTGACTATAGGAGCTCTCTGGAGCCTACTTCCTTTGACTGTACAGCTGAGCCTGCCTGCTGTTTTTCGAAGTAGGTATTCATTACCTCCTAATTAGAAGCATTCACACACAACCTTTTGATATGTTCCCCCTCTTACACATTGTTCCAATTGTTTACAGGTGCTCTTCTCAGTTTTGTCCTGATGAAGACCCCACCTTGAGGACTGAACCCACCCTCCTTCCCAGGGTTCGAAACGTTGACTATACATACTTACCTCACAAGCTCTGACGACAGAATTCTCATTAGTTGATGTCCTTCAGGGTTATGTGTACATATGGGAACAACTGACCTGATTTAGGCCGGATAGGTTATACCATGTAAAATTTATGTATATATGTCACACTACCTTTTCCCTGTCCACCACCTTCACTTACTCACTTGAACCCCAACCCACTTACCTCCCTCTTCCCACACCAAGAGCACTGTAAATACAGTCACACCGTCATATGCATGAGCAACTGCGTTGCCTTAAGTGATCAATGCTTTGAATAATAATTGCATTAGATGCTAATTACTTTGATAATAAATTGCATTTTTGCAGTTTATGTAAATAAGGCCTCGTGAGTGCTGTTATTTCTCTTTTTTTCTCTTGTAATTGTTGCTATTGCGACCATTTACTTATTGTACCGCAACTGTGACCCAGGTCGGGTAGCTTTTTGGGTAACCCCATTAATACTTAATACTCTAAGTGCAAGTGCTCACTTGCAAGGGTTTGTTCTTAGGAACCATTGGGTCCTATCATTTCAGAGAGGGAAACACTTTCCTACACAGAAGACTACATTAACAGACTAATACAGGGAGATTCTTGGTCTACCTTTCTAACACCTAACACTCCGAGCATAGACTTCTCTCTCTAACGAGAAGATTAACAAGTTAGAACGACTAGAGAAAAAATTGATCCGTACACGTCTTCATGGCCATCTTTTGACCTAATACCTCCAAGCCAACACCATCCCTGTGGGCTTGCAGGTTCGCAATGAGCCAGCGATCTTTGTGGATGTTCCCAAATTAATAGAAGTCTCTAGTTTCATAGCTAACAATTGCTCGCGCCGTTGGATGGTGCTAGGAGTTGAGACGGCGATCGACCAAGTAGAAAAATTGATCAAGGAGATCAGTGACCTAAAGCAGGAAATCAGTGGCGACTCCGCACTCACCAACGCGAAAGAAGCATTAGAAAGACTAGAAAAAACCACCAAGGAATTTGATATAAACACACAAGCGAAAAAACTTGACAAGTTGGCTAAGGACGTACGTTTCTACGATAAGAAAACTACTTATCCGTACCTCCAGGAGGACTATTTCAAACAAGACACCCAAGGCCGTTTCTACAACAAAGGTAGAGGAGGCTACAGAGGCAACCGACGGTTCACTACTTTTTCAGAATCATCCGGCTCCTACAGTGCCGGGAGCGATAGTGAGCAAGCAAGTACGAGCGGAGGGTACCAATACCAAGACACATGGTACCAACCACCTCAGGGCCACCAAGCATCCACATCTTCTTTTTTAGGAGATACCCAATGAGACCACTCAGAGGGAGAGGGTACAACTGGAACAGACCAACACGACGAGGTCAGAATCAACAGAACTGGGACACAGGACGCCAACAGGGACAGAACCTGAAGCAGGTGAGATTCCAACTAGAGAATCACGGGGAGATCAACACCCGCCGGTGCACTTACAGATGGTGAAAGATATGAGAAGCCCTATCATCAACTTGTCTACACATGTACTGTCCGAGAATGAAACCAGTGTTTTAAGCAAAGGACTCTCTTTTGTGCCTACATCCTACCCCAACAGTTTCAATATAAAGACCAAATTGCACCGTTTCTTTCGAAAAGTTAGGTTGAGACATTATTTTAAACATTCCTTGCCAATATCCTCCTCATCACATACTGGATTCAGAACACCATCCACTTTCATGCCTCCTGCACACATGATGCCACATAAAATCCTGACGTTTGAAAGCGTGGTCCTCCGAGATGTCCTTAAAGTGTGCTCCACCAAGTCCTATGTTAAGCACAACGTTACGAAGGGGGAACGTGAGGCCCTCAACACTTTGAAGAACAACAAGATGATAGTAATCAAGCCAGCAGATAAGGGCGGCGCCATCATAGTCCAAAATACTCCTGACTACAAGGCGGAGATCTACTCACAACTACGTGACGGTATAAGCTATGCCACCCTGAATACAGACCCCACTAAGGAAGTCAGGAAACTAATCAGGCTGATTACCAAAAAAGGTAAAGAAGTCGGCTTCCTTTCAGACCAAGAATTCGAATATTTAAATACCAAACAGCCACGCCTCCCAACCATCTATACCTTACCCAAGGTGCGCAAGAACCTGCAGCACCCACCGGGGAGGCACATCATTTAGGGGTGTGGATCCCTTTTGGAGACAATATGCTAATACATTGACTTTTTCCTGAAACCACTAGCTGAAACAACTAGAGCATACCTTCGGGACACCATGCAAGTGATCAATCGGATTTATAACATGAAATTTGACGCAAAGACACAACTATTGGTAACGCTCGATATAGTATCCCTATATACGAGTATCCCACAACGACCTGCCCTGGAAGTGATTACCAAAGTACTTCAAAAGAGACCTCACCTAGTGAAGGTTCCGACGGAGTTCATAGTGGAGTTATTGGAGGTGGCGATGATAAAAAATTTCTTCATCTTTCAGAACAAATTCTTCCTTCAAACCAAAGGAGTGGCAATGGGGGCGGCCTTCGCACCGGACCTAGCCATCCTCTTCATGGATGACTTCAAAGAGAACTTTATCTTCACCAACACCAATCCTTTCAGGAGGAACGTCACACAATGGAGACGCTACATAGACGACATACTGCTGATCTGGTCAGGAGATGAGACGGAGCTATAAAGTTATTTTGATTGACTAAATGCCCAATCACAGGTCATCAAATTCACAATCCAATGGGATAGGAATACCATCGACTTCCTGGATATAACCATAAAGACATCAGGCGATCATCTTTACACCACACTGTACAGAAAACCGGCTGAACGTAACACCCTGCTGAGATATTCCAGCCACCATACAAGAGGCCTTCGTGACAACCTGCCCTTCGGCCAATTTCTTCGGATACAGAGGAATTGTTCCTTGAGGGACGATTACTTTCGAGAATCAGAAGACCTTATCAACTGCCTTGTCGAACGTGGATACCCGAAGAGAATGGTCAAGAGATCAAGAAAAAGGGCCTGGTTTTACGACAGAGAGTCATTGTTGACACCTAAACAACACACAATGGATACCAACAGAATGATATGTGTTACCACATACTGCACCAGGAGTAATGAAATCAAAAGATAATCAATGGCCATTGGAAGCTGATCTCAGACGATCTGGAAATTCAGGACCCACCGATGCACTCCTTCAAAAAAGCTAAGAACATCAGAGACCATGTGGTCCGCTCATTATTGGATATGCCACCTCAACAGACCATACAAACTTTGTGGAACCTCCCGGAGGTGGTTGGTCATTTTAAATGTACTCGATGTAAGGCATGTAGGATGACAATTGAAACCAAGACCTTCAGTTACAAGCAACACACAATAGAACTCAAGGCACATACGAACTGCAACTCAGCAGATGTAATCTACGCAATTCTATGCCCTTGCAATGAGTTATACGTGGGACAGACAAGGCAAAAAGTGAAAACAAGGATCCTGCAACACTGCAGCAGAGTTTGCTGCAACACCATGGGTGCACCCCTAGTAGAGCATTTTACGGCCAAAGCACATCCACCAGAGTCCATTAGATGGTTAGTTCTTGAAAAAGTCTCCCTGGGTGCAAGGGTAGGAGTTCTGAGTTCTATTCTAAACATAAGAGAATGCAAATGGATGTACCTTCTGGACACGGTGAACAATGGCCTGAATGAACTCAATGGTACTAATGCTCAATTATCTGTTCCTACTGTTGAATAAATGTGCATCAATGTTGTGATTGGTACTGAGCGGGTCTACCTGGAGCCATTGTTTAACATCCATTAACTTGAAGTCTGACCACATATATGTACTTTCGCGAACAGAACTGTGGCCCTCTGTATGTCTTTGAATTCAATATATAAGGCATTGAGTTTCATATGCATTTATTTTGCCTCCCATGATGCAGTTTTTATGAATATGTTTACATTTACGAGTGGTTTTACATCTATGTGGCCATTTTTCCAACATTGTAACATTCTGCATGCATAATGTATAATATGCACGCTACGATTTCACTATGTATATATGTTTTCGCCTCCTGAGATGCATATTTTGAAACGTCTGTGATTTCACATATTGCAATATGCATATTCCTGAAACGTACTGTGTATCATCCCAACATGACGGCAGGGTTCATCCCTATTCATACGGGCATTGACATACCGCCCTGACATTGGTTATCAGGGGCGAGCCTCCTAGGAACTGTCACCATCTAGCGGCAGCACCTTCCGTGCAAGCACGCCACGTTAGAGCTATATATAGAACTGCTGCAGCGCCCGCGGTCATTCCCGAGCCGGAGTGCCGCGAGGAAGGCAGGCGAGCTCATGCTCGAGTGTGTGAATGTATGAGACACCAATGTAGATAATGTTTAAGTCCTCTAGAGGCCCCCGCGTTTTTCATTTTCTTTTTTAATACTTGTATTGCACCAAGACCAGATTTAGAGATATGCATAATTGGACACGGGTACGTGATGGAGGAGACGACAGTTATTAGAAGTCGTTTAATTCAATGTACGAGTACTGTCTGCCAGGCAATATGTTAGATCTTGATACGATATAGCGAGATAGCGATTTAAAGCCATGTCACAGACATGCCCGGTTACTATATTTTGGGCTATCATGTGTCACGTTGGTTTGTGTGAAGACGGGGCCTCGCGCTAATCTGGTGTTAGAGGCGAGTGTCTTTTTGTATTCGTGGCTTCTAGGCGACCTTTTAACTTATTCTAACTTTGACCTCGGCATATTGAGTTTTAGCTGCCTTTCCATAAGTAACTATTAAGGCACTTGCCTCCCTGCTATTTTTTTTCCAGTACTAGTGATAGTTAAGGGAGTGCAAATGAACATGTGATGCAACTACCTAAACTATTCCCCTGACTCGTTCTTTTTCATTTGTAGTGTTTTGGATTTGCCTTTTGACTGCGAGTAATTGATTGACCCACAGTCTGGATAACGGATGATGATTCTCTCTTCTCGTTTATTAGTAAGTTTTAGATTTGTACAACCCCTAGAGTACGTTTTTTTTTTGATTGAGGCACCCGTACCCTTACCCATTGTGTTCTCTCTGACTATAGGAGCTCTCTGGAGCCTACTTCCTTTGACTGTACAGCTGAGCCTGCCTGCTGTTTTTCGAAGTAGGTATTCATTACCTCCTAATTAGAAGCATTCACACACAACCTTTTGATATGTTCCCCCTCTTACACATTGTTCCAATTGTTTACAGGTGCTCTTTTCAGTTTTGTCCTGATGAAGACCCCACCTTGAGGACTGAACCCACCCTCCTTCCCAGGGGTCGAAACGTTGACTATACATACTTACCTCACAAGCTCTGACGACAGAATTCTCATTAGTTGATGTCCTTCAGGGTTATGTGTACATATGGGAACAACTGACCTGATTTAGGCCGGATAGGTTATACCATGTATAATTGATGTATATATGTCACACTACCTTTTCCCTGTCCACCACCTTCACTTACTCACTTGAACCCCAACCCACTTACCTCCCTCTTCCCACACCAAGAGCACTGTAAATACAGTCACACCGTCAGATGCATGAGCAACTGCGTTGCCTTAAGTGATCAATGCTTTGAATAATAATTGCATTAGATGCTAATTACTTTGATAATAAATTGCATTTTTGCAGTTTATGTAAATAAGGCCTCGTGAATGCTGTTATTTCTCTTTTTTTCTCTTGTAATTGTTGCTATTGCGGCCATTTACTTAGGGCACAGAATGTGGGCACCACCTGGACAGAAACCCCATGTCTTAGAGGGGTGTGCAATGTTAAATAAGTGGGAAAAGGTGATAAGGACTGCATGGTCCATGAAGCGACAGAATTCTCTCAAGATTTGCCAACTGGGCCAGCCATCTTGCATGGTCAGATTATAAGTTCCTTGCAATTCATAATGGCAAGGGGGAGACATGTTTTACAAGGCTACTTGAGTGGGTGGCACAATGAGCCTCATACAACTTCTAGCTGCCTTGAAAAAATATTTCTCAAATCTTAACTCCCCATTAAAGTTTCCAAATGTTGGGTGCTTGCAGGACAAGTTGAAGAAAAGAATGTAACACTGCTCTTTCCCATGTTACAGATTTTGACAATTTTAAAATTTGATTCTCACTGTCTGGGAAGTGGGTCCAAGCAGCGCACGAGAATAAAGGCACACTCTGGTCTTGACAGTAGCAGGTCTGAATTATTTTAATAATGTGTACTGTGAATGCACAATATACATAGGATTCAATAACTCTTGTTACTGCCTTTATGAAGCTTCCCCAGGCTACTACTACTCCAGGCTGAAGGTAAGGATGGAAATTTGTAATGTCGTTCATAGGGCTTAGCTGAGGCCATTACTGTACTTCATCACCTTTAAAATGGAACAATTTTCTGAGATACTACGAGAGATGTCTTATCAAGGCAGGGAGTAACAACTCGGCCCTGATTTAAACTGATAACATGTATTTGGGTTTGTCTGAGATACATGGTTCTCTCCTAACACTATTCAGATGAAAGACTGCTTTATTGTTGAGTCCAAATATTACTATTTGGAACATAGCAGTATTCTAGATCAGATCTGTTTAACCAACAATGACCACCATCACTTTTAAAATAAAGCAGTCAGGGTCTGCAAGACTGTCTTGAAATTAGGCATCCATCTCAAATAAAATCATTAAACGCAAGGTTTAACTGTGGTTTTTTTCTTGGAGAAGTTTTACTGAATCCGGAACTTATTTGTGAAATGCTGATCTGCAAGAAATAACTGCTCCTTTTCTATTTACCTGACCATGCTATTAATCTACAGGATGTCATGATATTTTAGGTTATGTAAAGCACGACGAATATTTGAAGCTTTTGCAGTGTATTATAATTCAACTGATAGCTCTTGGTACTTCCTGTTGCTTGCACAGTAGCTAAACATAGACTGGCAGACTCGCTCCGAATTAAAAACAAATAATAATCTGTGTTGTAACTGTTAAGCATTCTATCTGATCCATGTCCCTGGGCTGTGAATTGCTTTTTATTCAACACACTTTATCTGGCCAGCCATATGGGAGAAACACACGTCAGCTGTCCTTTTATTATTTTGCCTGAAATACATGCAGAAAGACACACATGACCTTTGGATATCTGGACATTTATTCCAAAAATCAAACTATAAACTTTTGGCACAACCTGTCTTTTCTACAGTTAACACTTTATCTACATATATGAATAGAAATTATATGATATGTTAGCCTCGAGGATTCCTTCTACATGATTCTATCTATTTATATATATATTTTTTTTAATGTCGATAAGGATTATTCGGTTGTTAATGCAAGATGAGCAATGTGAGCGTGAGACAAATTGGTTCCTGGGGGTAACCGAAATATGTTTATTAAAGCACAAAGCATGACATAATGGAAGCTGGACAATGCTGTTCCCTGGGTAGAAAGTTACATGTGCAGTAGGCTTCCTATGCATGATGGAAGTAGGGCTCATAGCCTGACTTGTGACTCCAGTAATTCTATCATCAGGTTGCTACGGCCTACATGCTATGCCAAACCAATCTGCTTAGGAACTCTTCCTGATTATGCTCTATTTGTCTTGTCAGTTGAATCCAAGTTTTACAGATAGAGGCAAAACCATTAGTAAAGCTCCATATGTCCGTGGAAGGGAATGCCCTGGCTACTTGCCTGTAGTCTTCATCTCTCCGAGTCCAAGTCTTCTCCAGTACAGTCTTTACCTGCAAGATTTCATCTATGTCCTGCAGAACCTGTTTCCTAGCTGAAGTGAAAATCCTCCTAATATGGTTTCCACTACCCAGCAGGCAGAAGAAATCACATCACATCACATCCTGCACATTTACAAGCTTCCGAAAGAGAAACCAGCATACATGTACTCAATCCCACCCCTGGGCGGGAGGGAGGGAAAAACAGGACTGTATCGTGGATGACTTGGATTTAGAGTAAAGAAGATTACCAGTAAATAACCGGAGCATTACCTCCTCGTCCATCTTCCCTGCTACAGTCCTTACCTGGGAGAGACTACCTAAGCAGATTTGGATTGTTTATAGAACACCACAACAATGTCAAGTGAATTCCACAAAAAGGTTTTTTTAAATGGTGACCATTCATAACACTGGTGCAAATTATATGTCTGATACAGACAACAAGACAGAATCCCCAAAGAAGTAGAAAAACCTTCCCCTAACTGAACTCAATAATGGGAAAAGAAAGTATGAGGAGATATCCACTTAGCGGCACAGCAAATGTCTCTCAATGAGGCCCATCAAAAAGAAGCCCAGAAGGCCGACAACTCTCTAGCGGATCTCTGTTCTATTATAGATGGAAGAGGAGCCTGATATTGTTCATAACACAAGAGTATGATGGACTTAATCGAACAGGATAGACTTGACGTGGAAGGACGAGAACCCTTATTTGGTAAACAATAGGTGACTAATAACATATCAAACTTGCAGAAGGGAGCTGTTCTGTTCAAATAAATAGAAAGGGCTCCACACAAGTCCAGAGTCTGAAGAGTCTCTTCTTTGGCTAAGAAGGGTTCAGGAAAAAGCACTGTTAGGACAATATCCTGAAAGCAGTGAAAAGTAGATGGGACTTTAGGTAAAAATGAAGGACTGGGATGCAGGACCACCTTGTCTATGAAAAAATGAATGAAAGGGGAAACTGAAAGTAATGCACCTAAATCCCCAACACAACATCCTGAACAAATGGCAACAAAAAACACTTTTTTGTATTAACAGCTTGAGATCCACTAAATCCAAAGGCTGGAATGGGGGAAGGGTGAGAACCCTCAGAACCATTGTAAGATCCCATGGAGTAACTGAGGAATAGACAGAAGAGTGTTGCAGGAAAACACTCTGTTAAAGGTGTTAAGCTAAAGAGGCTCCTCTGCTGCAACCTGAATCACAATCCACTGAGCTCGAATAGTGGATACTGCTGATGAAGCGTGATATCAGATTTTATCACTCATGACACATTTACTGATTTGAGACATGAAAACCTGAAAGTGCATTTACACATTTAGTGCAAAGAAAATAGAAACTAAGTTGCAGCACAGTAAAAGCGTGCTTGAAACTGTAAAAGATATGCTTGTAAAAGAGTATTATTAGAAAGCAATAACAAAGTTTTAATATGAGAAAACTGATTTATAAGTGTTTATATTTACCAAAGTAACATAGATTAATAACGTGACCTAGCATTTCTATTGCTTTTTATTATTGTGCACTAAAAGAAGAATGTGGTGCAAATATGTGATATTAGTAGATATGAAGCTGACATTTACTACAATGATCATTAAGAACATGATGTTTATAGAGAGTAATAAACAATATTCGAAAAATGATTTTTAAGAATAATTTACATTTATGGACTGTGACATTTTTTAACAGTAAGCCATAGTTGGCGTTAACCAGTTTCATGTAAAAATATGTTGGTGAAGCACTATTATTTTCTTTTCTATCATAAATGTTTAAGATAATACCATATCATTTTTTTTAATTGAGGTAAATCCTTTTAAAGCTGACGTATGCATCCAAATGCTTTTTCAACGTGCATTTTTTTCCGGATGCTGCATTTTTCCCTTAACTCAATACAATGGACGTTAGTTTTTTCTGAATGTTTCATTATTTGTACTAAACATGCAACATGTTTCAATTTTAAAACATTCCTTCAAAGTTCATTGTTGAATAGTTTGGTGAGACATTGACCTAGAACCAGAAGACACGGACTGTTACTTTGTAATTTCTTACCGGTGGCAAACCTGTGAGGCAAGGAAAACCAGTTCTGTCCCATGAACAGTATGGGAAAGTATGCAGGAGTAATTAAAATGTATTATATGCCTAGATACGTAAACTAATCATACAATGGACTGACTAGTAGAGTGACACTATGTCATTAAGGTGTCATAAGGACTACAAAAGAAGAAACCGCAAGGGAGGGGCAACGCTATAATGTTTCCTTCTGTGAGAGATACAACAAGCCGTGATTATTTTTCTTTCTTTTCCTTGGTTGACGGATACTACGCCATTGCTTTTTGCAAGAGGACTGAACGCTTTTTTGATGATTTTCCGCCATCCTTGATCTTTATATTTGGACTGCCTTTATGCCTTCTTTGCCGGACTATTGATTTGCTGATTCTCACTTTTACCCATACATATGGGCTCACCCTCAGAGGACTGTAAACTTGATCCTTTTTGCCCCTGTGCTTAGAATCTTTTAAAGATGTTAAGGATGCTACCTTGCTATCTGCCTAAATGATAGTTGGGATTTAAAGTTTCTTGTCAAATGTGTAGCTTTGGACTATGTATTGTAAAGTGTTTGACTGAAATTATAAAGAGGTTTCTTAATAATATTGATTTCAGATCATTAATACAATAACAAATTAGCTAAATTGTCTATTATTCTCTCTTGATGTTCTTTATTGAACTGTACTATATTTCCCATTAGATTAAATGGGTTGTAGAGAGAATCAGCGAATCTTTTCAGAATATCAAGTTCTGCTGCTTTTATGTTGTGTAGCAGTGGCCTAGCTCCTCGTGTGTGCAATCCTGGTTAGAATTAATTTCTTCAGGAGGTTGGGTCTTCCCTTTACAATACTTGTATTATAGTATGGTCCTGAGAATAGTATATTTGAACCTGATTTAGTCACCAATTAGTGGTCTTCATTGAGTGCCTAACGCTGTGATTTGGACACCCTGATTCCCACGCCTCCTACCGGCTGAGAAATATCCATCAGAGGACCATTCACCTCTGATGTAAGGGAAATGTTGTGAGTCTTTTGAGTGTAAATGTCCCATTACGGTTAGAGGGATAAATGAGTAAGCAGTAGATTAAATTAAAAAATGTATTACATTATTTTATGCTTCCGCTGGATCATATCTTTGGTAGCAGTGCTATAGTTCTGCCTAGAGAAGAGAGGTTTTAGGGTGCCAAAAAGACAGGGAAACTACTGCCTAATTCCAAAGAGTCCAAATCTTTTGTTGTTTTCTTCGGCAAAGAGAAGAATTGATAGATGGATTATTGTTTTGGATGAAGTCAATGTGTAGCAGCAAAGGAGTGAAAGTATTAATAAAGGTGAGTGCTGCTATTTTTGTTTGCTAAGATTGCTGTTTTTGAAATGGCTGTGTGTTGTTGAGCGGAGTGAAGTGGTTAAAATCCACATGGTTAAAGTTCATGTATGAGTGTGGTGCTTTGTGCAAAGAAGTTGAAGTTGTAAATGGGTCTGTCGTGGCCTAAGATCTCTAGATATTTACCTACGGGTTGTCTCATTGTAGAAGACACTGAGTAAGTTGTCTGCTGTTTTATGGTGTTGGTCATGAGATGTCATCAACTACATCATGGTAAAGGGTTCCCTTTGTGTGTTGGTGATAAACAGTTGTTATAGTTGATCTCAGGTGCACAGGGAATAACTGCATCAATTAGGGTGAAATCCCGCTGGTCGAGATTTCATTCAAGTAAATGATTGTAGAAAAGCTCAAATACCTTGTGAGAATGTATTTCCTTCAGTGGCACAGATAGTTGTATTTGTTGCTTGTCTTATATTGTGATTTTGCTTAGAGAAAATGCACCAAAGAAATTTGTAAAGGAGGGTGAGCTGCTGCAGAGAGTAAGAATTATGTCACAGTGTGTCACGCTGTGATTGGTCAGTTGGTGTAAAGCCACGCTGGTTTTGGTTGACTACATCATAAGAGTTGCACCGTTATTGGTCAAGACAGCTGAACATTTTTTAATACAAAATTTAAAATGAAGTTTCTAAAAGCATTACAGAAATTGATAAGGAAAAAGGAAACTATATCTGTTAGAGCAAAGGTAGAAGCACCACCTGAGGGTACGCCAGGATATTTTATAATGATGGACAAAGGACTACATCCATGTCTGTGGCTTGAATTTTGGCACAAACTAACAGAGGGAGATAAGGGTTTACAGCTTCCTCGTTATGGAACATTTAATTTGAGAATTATTGAGAATTTAAGGAGGAAATTATATGAAATGAGACCTCCACCAAGATCTACTGTAATTGAAGCATTAAATAAGTGGGAACCTTAGCCTGTCAGAAAGAGTGAGAAAACTACCACAGGAGAATTATGGATCATTACGCAGAAGCTAATGGGATGCACAACAGAAAAGATGGAGAGCAGATATTGTACATGGCACTAGAATATTTCCTGTGTTAGAAGTCGAAGGGATGATAAGGGAATGAGAAAAGAGAAAAGGAAACATGCAGAGACAGAAAAGAATGACACAGGGAATGAAAGCACAGAGAGTGACATAGATGATGAACCCTTAAATGATTTATTGATGAATCGTCCACCATCTTATAGTGAGATTTCAAGTGAGAGTTTGCCCTACGCTAGAACCGCTGAGATTCCGAATGCACCTTTAACACCTGACATATCAAAAGAGCATACACTCGTTTGTCCTGTAAAAGGGAGGACAGAAATAACGGCTTTGACAAACCTGATTGATTCAAATGCACCAGATGCTCTAACTGTTCCCATTACCATTGGACCTGTTGTACCCCTTTACAAGTCTGGGTTATAGGTAAACACTGTTTGCAATTTGGCTGTACCTTCTGGAGTAAATACAGCACAAGGTAAGTCATTAGAATTGACAACAAGATCATTACTTAAGACACATATGATTCTGACTCGAAGCAATACTGCTGCAGTTGTTTGCAATATTGGTTATGTCCTAAATCAGAATCAGATTGACCAGACAAACAGAATGTTTCAAAGGTGTTTACCTTATACTTTCCCAGACTGAGTGGCCCTCCTGAAATGACTTATCATGCTTCTGATATGACTGTTCCCTTGAGAAACGTAGCTCCAGATCCTTCTGCTCTTAATATGCAATCTGTAACAAGTGCAAATTTGAGTAATGGAGGATTTGATATAAATACTCCAAGAGACCAATCAGGATTTACTCCTCAAGAATTTGAAGAATGGCTTATAGGTTATAGTACCCCGATTAATAATCAGAATGCTGGAAATGTTTCAGTTTCAGCTCCGGGTCCGAATTTGGATCCAGTTTCAGCACCAGCTTCAGTTTCTTTTTCAGCTCCAGCTTCGATTTCAGTTCAAAGTTCAAGTTCAAATCAAAATAAAATTCAAGAAAAAAGAAAACCAATTGATGTGAGTAGGTTAAAAGTGGATTTGGGGGATCTATGGAACAATTAGGCATTCTACATTAGATGCTTACCAGGAAGAGGAACCATTGATTCTCTGTAAAGCTATTACTCGAAGAGCAAGATTGTCACAAGAGACATTGACTGAATTGGCTCAAAAATATGACAAGATATTCAAAAATCAAAGGTCTTGCAAAAGTCATATAGATTAGACTTTAGTGACAAAGACATTATGAATATTGTTAGATTTGGGGGTCTCTAGTTGGCAGAGGTAGGTACCTTTGTCCAAATAGGGACCCTTGAGTCTAGTCAGGGAAAGTAGGTACACTCCTGAAATAACCCCTGCTCACCCTCTTGGTAGCTTGGCACGAGCAGACAGGCTTAGTTCAGAGGCAGTGTGTAAAGCATTTGTGAACACATACAGTAATCAAGTGACAACACTACAAATGGACACCACACAGGTTATATATTTATAAAAATAGGTATACTTTATATAGATTTATCACAAGACCATAAACGACAAAAATAATCCACAATACTGTCAAGAGTGCTTAGTTCTGATCAAAAGGCTTAATTCAAGGTTCTGTGCGAGTCGGTAGCCTCCTCCGGCTACGGCGATGTCGAGAACAAACAGAGTCTAACAAATCCAGCTGACCGCGTCGAGACGGGCCAACACAGCGTAGACAGACTCGGTCACAGTACCTTTTACTTGAAGCGGCAGGCACGGGCGTGCAAGCCGGATGGCTGTTTGTCACGGTCGCGATGCAAAAATGGAAGCGTTGCAGGACGCGTTGTCCCTCGATGCGGTGCAGGCAGCGGCTCGTTGACGTCGTCGAGACGGAGTCAGTGAGACCAGGGCCGTGCGGTGCAGGGCGAGACGGTGCTTCGGTGCGGTGCTGGCAGGTTGCGGTGCGGCGACGGAGCCGGATTCAGGAGCTGGCGTCGATCAGTCCGGACAGCGGTGCGAGTCGGGCGGTGCGTCGCAAAGCGTGCGAGCGGTGCCCAACTCCGGTGCGGTCCCAGGACTCGAACTCAGCAGCAGTGACCGATTCGGCGAAGCGAAGCGTTGCAGGACGCGTTGTCCCTCGATGCGGTGTAGGCAGCGGCTCGTTGACGGAGTCGGTGAGACCAGGGCCGTGCGTTGCAGGGCGAGACGGTGCTTCTATGCGGTGCTTACAGGACACCGAGTCGGTCGTGAGAGTCGGTCACAGCTCCCTACCTCTGTAGCCACTGAAACAGAGTTTCCAGCAGCAATTCACAAAGGGGTGAAGTCCAATGGTCCTGGGACTTCGGTCAGGGGCAAGCTCTCTTCCAAGCCCTTGGAGATCCTTCACAAGTTGATGAAAGTCACAGCAAAGCAAAAGTTCCTTTCTCCTTTCTTTGGCAGTCAGGCAAACCACTGCAGGCCAATCCCCCAAGCAGCACTTCAGGCTTAGGGATAGTCTCTCCTCAGTTTCTTCTTGGTTCCGCTCCTCAGCAAAGGTTTCTTCTTGTTCCCAAAAGTGATCTAATTTCCTAGGGGTCTGGGTCCCCTTTTTATACACAGTTTCTCTTTGTTCGCTGAAGGCAGAGAGGCCTCTGCCTAGCCCAAAACCAGTTCTGGTCAGTCCTGGAGCACTTTGTTTTTCTGACTCCTTCTTTCCTTTCAGAATGTGGGGCAGAGTGCTCAGCCGCCCGGCAGGAGGTGGAGCCAGCATTGTGGAAGGCAGGCACAGCCCTATTCAGACCCAGGTGCAACTCCTCCCTCCACTCTGGATGCAGATCTTTCTATTCAGCCCTGTGCTGACTCACCCTGTCTCCTGTAGCCACCCCAGCCCCTGTCACTCAATCTCCAGACAAGGAATACACAACCTAGCAGAGGCAGGCTTGGATAGTTAGGCAAGAAAATACCCACTTTCTAAAAGTGGTATTTTCAAACACAGAATGTTAAAACCAACTTCACTAAAAGATGTATTTTATCATCCTGAGTTCAGGCATACTAAATTCGTTTTTCTACCATGTTCCCTGGGTCAGTTCTGACTATAAGGTGTAATAGTCAGTCTGCCCATTCTGGCCTATGGGGAGCAGGTAGCCTTGCAATAGTGAAAAACGAAAATGGCTGTAATTCACTATTAGGACATGCCACACACTCCAGGGCATGTCCTACCTTATACTTACAATGCACCCTGCCCTAGGGCCTACTTTAGGGGTGACCAACATGCAGTAAAGGGAAGGTTTAGGGACTGGTAAGTGGGTGCACTCACCAAGTCGACATGGCAGCCCTAGGCTGCACACAGGCTCTGCAATGGCAGGCCTGAGACACACTTACAAGCTGCTTTTGTCGGTGGCACAACCCGTGCTGCAAGCCCACCAGCAGCATTGGATTTACAAGCCCTGGGCACACTCAGTGCACGGTACTAGGGACTGACAAGTAAACCAATCATCCAATCATGGAGTCACTAATACATACATCAATTCACGATAGGGAGCACTTGCACTTTGGCACTGATTAGCAGCGGCAAAGTGCCCATGAGCATCTAGTCCAGCAAAAACATATCGGCAACAGCGGAGGCATTACGAAAAATGGAAGGGAGACCCACGCCAAAGATGCCAGGTCTAACACGTGTCCCCTCCAGCTGAAATGTGGGGAGAACTATCCTACCCCTAGGGAGTTCTCATCGCTAAGGCGGAAAAATCTGGACAGTCCATCAGCATTGGCGTGTTCTGTACCAGGGCGGTGTTCCACCGTAAAGTCCATCCCCTGTAGGGAAATGGACCACCTCAACAGCTTTGGATTCTCACCCCTCATCTGCATCAACCATCTGAGGAGCCTGTGGTCTGTCTGAACCCGGAAGTGAGTCCCAAACAGGTATGGTCTCAGCTTCTTCAGAGCCCAGACCACAGCAAATGCCTCACGCTCAATAGCACTCCATCTCTGTTCCCGGGGAAGTAACCTCCTACTGATGAAGGCTACAGGTTGGTCTAGGCCCTCCTCATTAATCTGTGATAGAACAGTCCCTACACCATGCTCTGAAGCGTCGGTCTGAACAATGAACTCATTGGAGAAGTTGGGTGCCTGGAGCACAGGCGCCGTGCACATGACAGTCTTCAAGGTGTCAAAAGCTTTTTGACAGGCGTCAGTCCAAATCACTTTCCTGGGCTGCTTCTTGGAAGTCAGCTCTGTCAAGGGGGCAACAATGCTGCCATACCCCTTGACGAATCTCCTGTAATACCCGGTGAGTCCTAGGAAGGCTCTCACCTCTGTCTGGGTCTTGGGGGCTCCCAAGCCAGAATGGTATCAATTTTCGGTTGGAGGGGCGCCACCTGGCCGCTCCCAACCTGGTGTCCCAAGTACACCACAGAACCCTGCCCAATCTGGCACTTACTTGCCTTGATTGTGAGGCCTGCCCACTGCAGCGCCATCAACACTTCCCAGAGGTGGCGCAGATGTTCTTCCCAACTGGCACTGAACACTGCGATGTCATCCAGGTAGGCGACACTGAAATCCTCCAGTCCAACCAACACCTGGTTGACCAACCTCTGAAAGGTGGCAGGGGCATTCTTCATCCCAAAGGGCATCACCCGGAACTGGTAGTGCCCATCTGGTGTGGAGAATGCTGACCTCTCTTTTCCCCCATCAGTCAAGGCGATCTGCCAGTACCCAGACGTTAAGTCAAACGTGCTGAGGTACCGCGCAGCCCCTAACCGATCTATGAGCTCATCAGCTCTGGGGATGGGGTGGGCATCAGTCCTGGTGACGGAATTGAGTCCCCTGTAGTCCACACAGAACCGGAGTTCTGGTGTGGCACCAGGCGCGGCAGCCTTTGGAACCAAGACCACTGGGCTGGCCCAAGGGCTGTTAGAGGACTCAATCACCCCTAGCGCAAACATCTTGGAGACCTCCTCCTTGATGCAGGCTCTGACCCTGTCAGTCACCCTGTAAGCCTTGTGCTTCACAGGAAGACTGTCCCCAGTGTCCACATCAAGGACGCACCAGTTAGTGACACTGGGAACCAGGGAGAACAGGTCAGGAAACTGCCCCAACAGTTGGCGACAGTCACCCTGCTGCTCAGGTGTCAGGGAGGTAGAGAGGTTTACTCCCTCCACTGATCCATCTTGCTCTCGGGCTGACAGGAGGTCAGGAAGAGGCTCGGTCTCCTCCTCCATTCCATCATCTGTAGCTAAGAGCATGCCCACTTGGGACCTCTCCAAGTGGGGCTTCAGGTGGTTCACATGCAGGACCCGCAAGGGGTTCCTGGGAGACTGCAAGTCCACCAAATAGGTAACTGGACTCTTGCGCTCCACCACCGTAAAAGGGCCGGTCCACCTGTCCTGGAGTGCACAAGGCTCCACAGGGGCCATGACCCACACTTTCTGACCAGGCTGAAGCTCTACCAGAGTGGCATTCTGGTCGTACCACCGCTTCATCTCCTCCTGGCTGGCTTCCAGATTTGCCTCAGCAAGTTCTCTGAAACTCCTAGTCTGGTTCCTGAAGGCCAGCATGTAACTGTATACATCCTGGGGAGGTTTCCTGGGAGATTGCTCCTAGCCTTCCTTGACCAAACTCAGAGGTCCTCGCACCGGGTGTCCATAGAGGAGCTCAAAGGGACTGAACCCTAGAGACTTCTGTGGCACCTCCCGGTATGCAAACAACAGGCATGGTAAGAGGACGTCCCATTTACGCCTCATGGGTTCTTCCAGACCCATAATCATGCCCTTGAGGGTCCGGTTGAATCTCTCAACCAGCCCATTTCCTTGAGGGTGGTAAGGAGTGGTGAACTTGTAAGTTACACCGCACTCCTGCCACAGGGACTTCATGTACTTGGACACGAAGTTGGTACCTCTGTCAGACACCACCTCTTGAGGGAATCCCACACGTGAGAAAATTCCCATCAGTGCCCGTCCCACCACGGGGGCCGTCACTGTCCTCAGAGGGATGGCTTCAGGGTACCGGGTGGCATGATCCACCAAGACCAGGATAAACCTGTTGCCCATGGCTGTCTTGGGGTCCAGTGACCCCACAATGTCAATACCCACCCGTTCAAAGGGGTGCTGACCACAGGGAATGGCTGGAGAGGAGCCTTGTGCTTCCTCCCACTCTTTCCACTTGCCTGGCAAGTCTGGCATGTCCTGCAGTGAGTGGCGGCACTCCTGCGCATCTGGGGCCAATAGAAATGGGTAACAAGCCTGTCAAAGGTCTTGTCCTGCCCCAGATGTCCTGCTAACGGTACATCATGAGCCAACCCCAGTAGGAAGGCTCTGAAGCGCTGGGGTACCACCAGCACACGGGCTGACCCAGGCTCAGCAACCTTAGGCTCTGAATACAGGAGACCATTCTCCCAGTAAATCCAATGTGATCCAGACTGATCACCTGCTGCATGGTCTGTGGCCTGTTGCCTCAGACCCACGAGAGAGGGGCATGCGTTCTGCTCCTCGCAGAACTCTTCCCTGGAGGGTCCTCCTTCTTGCTGCCAATGGGTCAGCTCAGGTAGGTCCCCCAGTTCAGCTACCTGTTCCCCTGTAGGCTCCAGGGCATCCCCCTCATGTTCTGCCTCCTCCTGGACCGTGGGAACTTCGGGGGTCGGTTTCCCGCGGCCCCTGCCTCCTCTCTCTCCGGCAGGCACCTGGGCCTCCCTCTCAGGCTCCAGGTCCTCTTGAACACCTTTCGCTGCCATTGACCGGGTGGTCACACATACCCAATCAGGCAAGCCCAACATTTCTAAATGCGCACTCCGCTCCACCTTAGCCCAAGGTGAGCTCTCCAAATCGTTCCCTAACAAACAGTCAACAGACATGGCTGGCCTCACAGCTACTTGAAGAGTACCCGAGACCCCCCATTCAAAGGGAACCTGAGCCACCTTGCAGTGACTCTCTGTGTTGTCAGCGGCAACAACCGGATAGAATGCATCAGGGATAACCTGCTCCTTAGACACCAGGTGACACTTGACAGCTGTCACACTGGCTCCTGTGTCTCTCAGAGCCTCCACCCTATGGCCATTGATGGTCACGCACTGCCTGTATTTCTTAGTGTTCTCAGGCAGCGGGGTCCTAGGGACCATCTCAGAGTCTCCTAATGAGACAAGGGAAAACACTGTGGGATCCCCCCACCTTGGGCACCCAACTCCTCCCCCAGGGCTACACTAGCCAACTGCCGGGGGACTGCACCAGTGGGTGCTGGTTTTCCATGCAAAGGGCAACGAGGATCGTTTGCCTTGTGGCCAGGGCGCCACACTTGTAACATACCAGTGGTCCCTGGTGAACAGGGGGCCTGTCAGGGCCACTGGCTTCTTCTCAGGGGAGGCTGGGAACCTTTCCCTTGGTTCCCTTGGGGTCTACTTTGGGGCCCTTTATGGAACTTCCTCTGTTTACCCTTGTCCCCCCAACTCTTCTGCTGGGGACCCTGCCCACCCTTGGCGGAGTCTCCCACGTGACCCTTGTGGACCCGGGTACTCACCCAGCGGTCCGCCTCCTCAGCAAGCTGCCTAGGGTTAGTCAGCTTACTATCAATCAGGTGCTGGCGTAGCTCAGGAAAGCAATTACTGGACAAGTGCTCCCATGAAATCAAATCAAAGAGCGCCTGAAAATCAGTCGATTTGCTACCCTTTACCCAACCATCCAAGGCTCTGCAAAAGAAGGTCACATATTCAACCCAGGTACTGCTTTCAATCTTACTACAGTTCCTGAACCTTTGCCTATAAAGCTCAGGGGTCAAACCATACCTAGTCATTAAGGCATCCTTCATGTGGCTGTACGAATTATAGACTTCAGAGGGCAAATCCAACAAGGTATCCCGCCCTTCACTGAGGAACCGTCCCCACAACCCCGCTCCCCAATCCTTCTCAGGGACCCGGTGGGAAGACATGGATACCTCATAGGCTTCGAACCACTGTCCAATGTCATCATTTTTAAAAAACTCCTTCACCACATCTTTGGGAATATACACCCTAGCTTCAACAGGCACAGGCGGTACACTGCCACCAGAGGGAGTAATCTCTAAGCTTTTGGCCTTCAATTCCAACTCCCTCAAAACTTTCTCATGTTCAAACTGCATTTTCTTTTCCTCTAGGGCTAATTTCCTAGTTTGCATTTCGAATTCTAACTGCCCATTCAGCTTGAGCTTGGTCAGCTCCATTTCGTGCATCCTACTCTCTTTCCTGTCCTCCAACTCCTCTGGAGACAGTCCTCTGGCAGAAACACTGCTACCTACTGGGGAAGGTGGTCTTCCAGCCCCTAGACCCAATAGCCCCTCCAGCTGCCCTTCTGCATTCTCGGCCCCCTCCACCGGGGCACTCCTTGATTCGACCCAGGCCCTCAGCGCCTTTTGGAGGTCCTCCTTCCTGGAGAGCCCGGTCATGGACACTTTAAACTTTTTGCAGAATTGCCTGAGCTGCTTGAGGGTGTAGCATTCTAGCCTCTCTTCTTCCCAATCACACTCAACAGAGGCTACTGATGCTGGTTTCTCCATAGTGATTAAACTTGGCAGTTGCAAAAATAGGAAATCCCAGAAAAAATTCTATTAAAGTATGTGGTTGCGTTTTGGTCTGCACTCACTAAGTAGTGTTCACCAATCACTGTACATGAGTCACAAATGCAAGTCCAGAATCCTCACCGCTGACCACCAATGTTAGATTTGGGGGTCTCTAGTTGGCAGAGGTAGGTACCTTTGTCCAAATAGGGACCCTTGAGTCTAGTCAGGAAAGTAGGTACACTCCTGAAATAACCCCTGCTCACCCTCTTGGTAGCTTGGCACGAGCAGACAGGCTTAGTTCAGAGGCAGTGTGTAAAGCATTTGTGAACACATACAGTAATCAAGTGACAACACTACAAATGGACACCACACAGGTTATATATTTATAAAAATAGGTATACTTTATATAGATTTATCACAAGACCATAAACGACAAAAATAATCCACAATACTGTCAAGAGTGCTTAGTTCTGATCAAAAAGGCTTAATTCAAGGTACTGTGCGAGTCGGTAGCCTCCTCCGGCTACGGCGATGTCGAGAACAAACAGAGTCTAACAAATCCAGCTGACCGCGTCGAGACGGGCCAACATAGCGTAGACAGACTCGGTCACAGTACCTTTTACTTGAAGCGGCAGGCACGGGCGTGCGAGCCGGATGGCTGTTCGTCGCGGTCGCGATGCAAAAATGGAAGCGTTGCAGGACGCGTTGTCCCTCGATGCGGTGCAGGCAGCGGCTCGTTGACGTCGTCGAGACGGAGTCGGTGAGACCAGGGCCGTGCGGTGCAGGGCGAGGACGGTGCTTCGGTGCGGTGCTGGCAGGTTGCGGTGCGGCGACGGAGCCGGATTCAGGAGCTGGCGTCGATCAGTCCGGACAGCGGTGCGAGTCGGGCGGTGCGTCGCAAAGCGTGCGAGCGGTGCCCAACTCCGGTGCGGTCCCAGGACTCGAACTCAGCAGCAGTGACCGTGTCGGTCGGACCAGTTCGATTCGGCGTAGCGAAGCGTTGCAGGACGCGTTGTCCCTCGATGCGGTGCAGGCAGCGGCTCGTTGACGGAGTCGGTGAGACCAGGGCCGTGCATTGCAGGGCGAGACGGTGCTTCTATGCGGTGCTTACAGGACACCGAGTTGGTCGTGAGAGTCGGTCACAGCTCCCTACCTCTGTAGCCACTGAAACAGAGTTTCCAGCAGCAATTCACAAAGGGGTGAAGTCCAATGGTCCTGGGACTTCGGTCAGGGGGCAAGCTCTCTTCCAAGCCCTTGGAGATCCTTCACAAGTTGATGAAAGTCACAGCAAAGCAAAAGTTCCTTTCTCCTTTCTTTGGCAGTCAGGCAAACCACTGCAGGCCAATCCCCCAAGCAGCACTTCAGGCTTAGGGATAGTCTCTCCTCAGTTTCTTCTTGGTTCCGCTCCTCAGCAAAGGTTTCTTCTTGTTCCCAAAAGTGATCTAATTTCCTAGGGGTCTGGGTCCCCTTTTTATACACAGTTTCTCTTTGTTCTCTGAAGGCAGAGAGGCCTCTGCCTAGCCCAAAACCAGTTCTGGTCAGTCCTGGAGCACTTTGTTTTTCTGACTCCTTCTTTCCTTTCAGAATGTGGGGCAGAGTGCTCAGCCGCCCGGCAGGAGGTGGAGCCAGCATTGTGGAAGGCAGGCACGGCCCTATTCAGACCCAGGTGCAACTCCTCCCTCCACTCTGGATGCAGATCTTTCTATTCAGCCCTGTGCTGACTCACCCTGTCTCCTGTAGCCATCCCCAGCCCCTGTCACTCAATCTCCAGACAAGGAATACACAACCTAGCAGAGGCAGGCTTGGATAGTTAGGCAAGAAAATACCCACTTTCTAAAAGTGGTATTTTCAAACACAGAATGTTAAAACCAACTTCACTAAAAGATGTATTTTATCATCCTGAGTTCAGGCATTCTAAATTCGTTTTTCTACCATGTTCCCTGGGTCAGTTCTGACTATAAGGTGTAATAGTCAGTCTGCCCATTCTGGCCTATGGGGAGCAGGTAGCCTTGCAATAGTGAAAAACGAAAATGGCTGTAATTCACTATTAGGACATGCCACACACTCCAGGGCATGTCCTACCTTATACTTACAATGCACCCTGCCCTAGGGCCTACTTTAGGGGTGACCAACATGCAGTAAAGGGAAGGTTTAGGGACTGGTAAGTGGGTGCACTCACCAAGTCGACATGGCAGCCCTAGGCTGCACACAGGCTCTGCATTGGCAGGCCTGAGACACACTTTACAAGCTGCTTTTGTGGGTGGCACAACCCGTGCTGCAAGCCCACCAGCAGCATTGGATTTACAAGCCCTGGGCACACTCAGTGCACGGTACTAGGGACTGACAAGTAAACCAATCATCCAATCATGGAGTCACTAATACATACATCAATTCACGATAGGGAGCACTTGCACTTTGGCACTGATTAGCAGCGGCAAAGTGCCCATGAACATCTAGTCCAGCAAAAACATATCGGCAACAGTGGAGGCATTACGAAAAAATGGAAGGGAGACCCACGCCAAGGATGCCAGGTCTAACAAATATGAACTCCTAGAATGAAATTGCAGATTAAAGAACTGATGACGATGATCATAAAATGGAGTGAGAGAGAAATGAGAAGGCAGATGGTTGAAAAAGAAGGAATTAAAACGAGTTAGGGTGCAGTCATTACCTGAGGTCTATAATGAAAATGGAGGAGAAATACAAATTCTCCCAATGAGAGAAGTACCTGGATGAGGTTATGTTTATGTACCATGGACAATACCCGGAATTTTGTCATTTACAAAGGATTTCCCCAAACTGAGAGAAAAATCAGAAAATCCAATAGAATGATACAGACAGATTGAGCGATTTGTGAGATTTCAAAGCTTCAGTGGATTGGTTTATATACAGTGTTTGACATTGTAGTCCCAGGCGATTTGTGGGATGAATGTAAATTTACTGTGGTTTGGCCTGAGACTGAACCAGACAGGGATCCTAGAACACAAGCACCATCTCCAGTGGCATTGAAGAAATACCAGCAGGTGATACATCACTTGAAGATAAAGAGTTCCCGCAAATAGATTGATTGGTTGCAGATTGACAGAACAGCTCATGAACTAAAAGAAACACCACATGCCTATTATGAGAGATTGATACAGGCTTTCAAACAATATAGTGGTTTGGATAACGTCACAGAAAAAGATATGGGACATTTTGTTTACAGATTTGTGCATGGTTTGAGACATGAAATTTCTAACATGATTCGACAACAATTGCTTTGTTGGTAGAGAAAGCAATTAGATGAGATTTTGTGTTATGCAAAATATTGTGGGGATGAGATTGAGATGAAACACAACACGTTTAAGGAGAAGCTGATGGTTGCTCAGATAAGAGCAATGCAGAAATGTAAGAATCAAATGAGTTTTGACAATATTTTTCCGGTACAGGGAGGATATAATCAAGTTCTGATGATGCAGGGTGTGAACAGTTTCCAGCCACAGAATTTTCAGCCACGAGATAGAGGTCATGGTAATCCAGTAGACTCTAGAACTGGTGATGATATGTTGCTTCTTGAAGAAAATGAATCCACGTCATGCTTGCGGAAAATTCAGGCATTGGAAACTTGAGTATTAGTCAATCATGAATAATGCAGTGAATTAGATGCAGAATGTAGATTAGGTACAGTCTGAAGGAAATAACATGACACAGACTCAACAGGGACAAGGTCAAAGAATGCACAATTCTATTGTATCCCAGTCAATGCAAATGCCCCGAGCTCCAATGCCTCAACAAAATGTACAGGTGCAAAGGTACAATATAAATCAGAATCAGCAAATGAACAGAAATCCTTATCAGAATCAGAATGTAGAAAAACAGAATTTGATTCAGTTAGACGAATTTGATCAGGACCCATCAGTCTGACGGTGCCTGAGAGGGGCGGAGGACTGGCGCAGCCTTAGAGGTAGACCAGAGCGGTCCCTAAGTGGATGGAGAAGTAGATGGGAATCATGTCTCATTCCTTGCCAACACTGGTGCTACCCACTCTACTGTAACAACAGTAGAGATTCCTAACCTACCCCTCTCGGCAGAAAGTATCCAAGTTGTAGGAGTTGTGAATAAAAAGTTGTCCACCCCAATTTCAGAACCTCTCACAGTTAAAATAGGGTCCTTTGAGGAACGAAATCGATTTGTGGTATGTGATACAAGTCCAGTGTATTTGCTTAGAGGTGACTTGCTATGTAAGTTAAATTGATCTATCTACTGCACACAAAGAGGTATCGAGTTTCACACAAATGACAAAGATGTTTCTTTTAAAACTTGTCCATAAGAAATCTGATGTGGGAATGTATCCTCTCCTGACGAGTTAGTTCTTGCCCATTGAACTAAGAGATACGGTGTTACCTAAAGTCTGAAACTCTACAGGGAAAGACATCAGACTAATTAAAGGTGTTGAACCAGTCCAAATTGCTGTTAAATCGAATGCAGAATATCCAAGAATCCCAAAATACAATTTGACTCCAGATACTATTGCTGGAATTACTCCTGTGATCGACTGAATGATTGAGAAAGGGATTTTAAAGGAGATAATGGGAAGTCCATGTAACTCTCCCGTTATGGGCTTGCAGAAGCTCAATGGCAAGTATCGTATTGTGCAGGATTTGCGTAGGGTAAATTCCATTTTTCCATGTTGTCCCATTGTACCAAATCCAGCTGTGATATTGTTTCAAATACCATACAAAGCCAAATGGTTTTTAATTATTGACTTATGTCAGACATTTTTCTCAATTCCATTGCATGAGGATAGTCAATATCTTTTTGCTATCCATTTCGGCAATCATGTTTTGGCATGGTGCTGAATACCACAAGGGTATACGGAAAGCCCCTCATTCTTTAACCAGGTACTCAAAAAGAATCTAAAGTCTCTGGAAATGCCGAATCATTCAGTGTTAGTGCAGCATATTGATGACCTACTGATAGTATCAAATACAAAAGGAGCGGGCGTGGCCAAGACCCGAACCGAGATGGCCGCCTAAAGAGGGAGCTCCGTCGTAGCTGATCTCCCCACGACTATCCGCCACACAAATCCGAAACCCGAAGGTCGGGAATTGCACCGGAACGATAGCGGAAGACATTGTGCCGGGCGCGAGGGCCGAGCTCCGCCTGAAATAGACACTGCGACCCTCGTGAGAGAGGGGCCTGTGAAGCCGGGGGCTCGATTTTCGAGACAGGCCGCCGGAGCGCACCACAGCCTTGGCCTCTACCACCTGGGGCTGACGGATCGGCGCGGTGCCATATGCGGACCGGGCGAGCGGCTGAGACCTGCGGGGGCGCTGGCTGTGATTGAACCAGGAGGCGGATACAGCCTGAACGGAGAGGTGAGGTGGCAGGAGACCCCATTAGCGAAAGCACGGGACGTGAGGGAGGCGACTGACCATCATTTGGGTCAAAGAATATAGTCACGCTGCAACGAGGGCCCACAGACAATCTAAAGCCGGGGGCTCGATCTCCGTGACAAACCGCTGCACTCTAGTGCGCCCTCGTCTCTCTATATCCGTGCATGCTGGGACCAGTGCGGCGCCGGGGACTGTTTGTGGCGGTGCGGGGATCCAGCGGAAGCGCCGTGGACAGTGGTGTCCCTGGCACGAGAGTTGCCGGAAGATTGGTGCAAACTGGAACACCGGGTTCATCACCCTCTGAATTTTTCGCATCCCGTTGCGGGGGCGATTAACTGCCCTCCCCCATTGATCCGTGATACGAGGGGGAGACGGGGATCTACTGGAGCTGTGTGACACCCTGGATGGTGGCCTTGAAAAGCAACAGCCTGCCTGCACGCCCTTGTCGCGGATGGACGGCGCCCAGCTGGGAATGAGGCAGCGGTTTTGCGGCCCGTGCTGCGGTCGCAGGACATCGGACTGAAATTCCGGACGCCCGGGGCCCGGGGCATGGTGAACGTGACGTCTCCCTCTCCCTGGCTTGGGTGCCGCTGATTTCGGTGAGACAGGCGGTGAAGGGTGCCGGTGTCAGTGACCGGGCCACGGCTCAAGAGAGAGCCAGACTTGGACATCTCCAGGGACACAGTGAGTGTCACTAAGCAGACATGGAGAAGGGCAAGGCGGCAAGTGCCAGGGGCTCTAAGGCGGTGCAGTCCAACAAATTGGATCGCTACACCCTCCCTAAAGACGTGATCCAACGCCGTCAATCCAGAGACAGCCCCGCGAGTGAACAAGGTGGGGAAGACCAGGAGCTGTCCCTGAGGGATGTCATGGATGCCATCTCCAGTGTAAAAACTTCTCTGGAACACAAAATGGACACGATTGCCATAGAGGTTAACTTAATCCGAGCAGACCTGTCTAAACTCAGCGACAAAGTCAAACAGGTTGAGATTACCACCTCTAGCTTGGTGGGAGACGTGGCACAGATCCAAGAGGAAATGCAGGAGATGCGGACATTCCGTGTGGCGACTGAGGTAAAGCTGGATGACTATGAAGGGCGGCTGCGTCGCAATAACCTACGGATCCTAGGAGTGCCGGAAAAAGCGGAAGGGCAGTCCCCAGACCTCTTTGTGGAAGACCTTATCCTGCACCAACTGCAGCCCAAGGGTCTCAGCAAGTTCTTCGTCATCGAGCGGGCCCACAGGGTTCCCGGAGGCCGCCCCAGGCCGGGGGCTCCGCCTCGCCCGTTGTTAGCTAGAGTGCTAAATTTCCGCGATCGAGATATAATCCTCCAGAACGCCAGGGCCCGACCTGGCCTCCGCTACGAGAATGCAGACATTTCTTTCTTCCCGGACTTCACACAGCGAGTGCAGAGACAAAGGAGGTCCTTCCTCCCTGTTAAACGAACACTAAGAGACCAAGGTTTCAGGTACGCCATGCTATTCCCGGCACGTCTCCGGGTGGAGGCGGGGGAAGGGCCTGGTTCTTTGAGCGGCCGGAGGAAGCGGCGGAGTGGCTGGACTCACACTCGAATAGGGGAAGGACGGCAGCGGAGCTGCGGAGGTGGAGGCCTCTCAACAGCGTGAGCAAAAGGACTAAGAGAAATATAAGCTCTCCGTGGAGCGGACGCTATCCTCTGAAGCCCTGAGACAGGTAACGGGCGGGGTGAGGGCCGAACTCCATCACAGTGGCCCCCCGGCCCTCGGTCTCTACCCAGATTTGTGGTGCATGACTCTCTGAGGGACTTTCATACTTATTGACTGGGGAAGGTCAGCTAACTGGTATGGCATGCCCCCACGTTTACTACTTTTAGTGTTCGTTCAGGGCGACAGGCACTCTGCAGAGATTTTTATGGGCAGTTCTCCGCTCACAGTGCAGGGAAGCAGGGTGGGGGTAGTTGGGAGGGGTTTCATATTTTTATGTTTGTATTGTTCTTGAATTGTTATTTCAATTTTATTTTGCAACAGAGGAGCCTGTAATTTTGAACTAATTAATGGGTGCACAAGGGGGAGACATTAAGATATTGAGTTGGAATGTTAACGGACTGGGAGACAAGATCAAGCGTAGTGTAGTCCTTCAGTATATCAAACGCCACGCCCGGATGTCGTCCTACTACAGGAAACACATCTCATTGGTAACAAATGCAAGGCAATGCACAGATGGGGATACAAAATGGTGGCCCATGCAGGATTCACCTCGAGTTCAAGGGGGTGGGCGTCATGATGAAAAACTCCTTTCCCCTGACTGTGAGCGCCACGTGGGTGGACGACCGAGGCAGATATGTGGGGGTGTCGGGCATGTGGGAGGGGCGAACCATCACATTTATGTCAATCTACGTCCCACCGGGTTCTACAGAACACAACATTTATAGACCTGAGCTCTATCCTACTCACTATCCCGGAGGGCCACTTGATTGTAGGGGTGACTTTAATGCAGTAGTCTCTGGCACATTGGACCGTTATCCCCCGCGAGACATGGGGCCTTCTTGTCAATGGTTACCCGACTTCCTCAATTCCATGGGACTGGTAGACGGGTGGAGAACATATCACCCAGAACAGCAGCAATATACCTTCCACTCCGGTGCGCACAATAGTCTCTCCCGGTTGGATTACTGCCTAGTTCCGGCAACACAGGCCCACTGCATACAGGACATCAAACACTTAGCTAGAGGCATTTCGGACCACTCGCCAATATGGACACATATAGCTCTTAGTCGTTCCACGGTGGGCAGGATCGCTCCCATTAACCCCTGGTATCTAAAAACCCCAAAACTCGAAACGAATTAGTGAAAGCTATGGACACCTATTTCTTGGATAATGAGGGTTCTGTTTCCTCACCTCAGATACTGTGGGAAGCATTCAAGACGGTACTCCGAGGCCAGGCACTGTCATTGATCTCCGGAGTTAAGAAAGACAATCGTAAAGAAGTGATCGACATTGAGTCCGAAATCAGTGCCCTGGAGGGAGACCCTGAACTCGGAGCCACGCCAGAAAAGCTCCACCTGTTGAGCCTAAAACAACATGAATACAAGGCCTTAGTGACAGACAGGGCGAGGGCAATGAGCAGGGAGCAGCTAGGCAGGGTCTATGACCTTGGAGATAAAGCAGGGAAACTTATAGCGTGGCTCGACAAAAGAGCACGCGAATAGGCTGGTGCCGGAACTTAGGGTTGAGGGAGAGGGGCCCATCACGGAGCCACAAACCATAGCGGACAGATTTGCTGCCCACTTCTCCGCGGTATACAAAACTGTAACCCCACATTCCGAAGAAGACTCACAGGAACTACTGCGTGACATTAAGCTCCCCGACTCACTTTAGAAGACCGTCAGTATATGGACAGCGACCTGACAATAGATGAGATTGGGCAAGCAATTCGCGCTTTGAAGTCAGGGAAGGCACTCGGTCCTAATGGAATTCCTATTGAGCTCTACAAACTTCGGCCAGATAAGCTGGCACCATACCTGAAGGCCATGTTCGAGGAGGCCAGAGAGGGCGGGGTGTTGCCTAGGGAGCAAAGGCTCGCGACCATAGTGACAATCCACAAAGAGGGCAAGGCCAAAACCGAATGCGCATCATACAGACCCATCTCCCTTCTGAACGCCGAACCCAAAATATTGGCCAAATTATTGGCCACGCGCTAGCCAAAATAATCAGCAGCCTGGTTCATCCGGACCAATCTGGATTTATGCCGCATAGGAACACGGCACTAAACCTGCGCAGATTGCATGGAGTGGTGAGTAGAGCACATACTATTCAAGAACCAGCGGTGGTTGTGTCCTTAGACGCCACCATGGCATTTGATACTATGGAGTGGCCCTATTTGTGGGCAGTCTTGGCCAAACTGGGCTTTGGGCCTAACTTTATCCAATGGGTACGTCTTCTGTACAGTGACCCCCTAGCCCAAGTGGTAGTCAATAACAAACTTTCTGCAGCCTTCCCACTTAGCAGGGAACCCGCCAGGGATGTCCGCTCTCGCCCCTCCTCTTTGCCCTGGCCCTTGAACCTTTTGCTGCATGGATCCGAGGTGACCCAAGGGTAAGAGGACTGAAATGGTCCCCGGACTGGGAGGACCGCATTTCCTTATATGCGGACGACATCCTCCTTTATTTAGCCTCGCCGAAGCACTCCCTGGTGGTGATACTGGATATACTGGAGGTCTTTGGCAGATTTTCTGGCTTCACCGTAAACTGGAATAAGTCCCTGTTATATGCCCTTAGTGGTGACCCACCTCTTCCCCCAGGAACTGTCCAATACAGATAAACACAATCGGGTTTAAATACCTAGGCATATTTGTTTCCCTAGATGCCGCACTTCGATACGAGCGGAATCTCCTTCCACCCCTTCGCAGACTCCAGAAGGATATTGCTAGTTGGAAAACACTCCCCCTTTCGCTTTTGGGTAGAGCAGCCCTTTTTAAAATGATGTCCCTCCCTAGGTTTCTATATATCCTACAGAACACGTTGGACCCTGTCCCAGCTCACTACTTCAAAGAGATTGAGAACCTCCAGCGCACTCTGCTGTGGGAAGGAAAACCTCGCATTGCTTTCACTAAACTCACCCTATCGTGGTATGAAGGAGGCATTAGCCTTCCCGACATTAAAAAATACTATTGGGCAGCACATCTTGCTGCCGTTAACCACGGCACCTACGGTCGCCCAGATGACCCTGGCTATGCTATGGACAGATGGCTCCTCCCGGGAGGGACGTATGGTAGAGCACTATACTCAAGGCCTGGACGGCTTGCCCTAACTGGGCCCACTGCACACACCGTTCAGGTTTGGCACAGCGCAACTACCTCACTGGGGTGGGGCAATACATTGACACTAGCCACTCCACTGTGGGACTCAGAGAAGCTAGGTAGTCTGTGGAAGACGAAAGGGTTTGACAGGTGGGACCTAATAGGAATCTCACACATCAAGGATATGTTGGGAACCAACGGGATCAAACTCTTTGTAGACCTCCAAAACGAATATAAGCTGGCAGACACTGAACACTTCCGCTATGTACAAATCGTGCACTCACTACGTATGCACCTGACACGAGACTCCGTCCCTCCCGATGCTTCACCACTGGAAGATAGAATACTAGACGGGTCACTACCCGAGAAAACCATTTCTCTCATATATAAGAAGTTAATCAACAATGGGGAGGACCAGCTCCAAACACTGCGGGAGAAGTGGACACGGGACGGGATTGAATTGGATGAGGAGGATTGGCAGGAGGCGATATCCTCTCCCAGGGTGGTAGCCATATCAGCGCGTCTCAGATTAGTCCAGCTTAAAATCCTACACAGGATTTACATGACTGGGCCTCAACTAGTACACATGGGAAGGGAGATAAGTGGGGAGTGTAGGAGGAACTGTGGGCACACAGGAACATTTCTACATGTTCTTTGGGAGTGTCCAGTCATCAGCACATTCTGGCGCAGGGTTCAGGGTGTCATCAACTCGGTACTCTCGATCTCGCTTCGCCCTGAGGTGAGACGCTGCCTCCTGAATATCTGGGAACCTACTGACTTGAATACAGCCCAGACACAATGGTCCACACTGGGATTCATGATAGCAAAGAGGAACATTGCGCAGCGATGGGGAGTAGAGCGGCCTCCCACAGTGGAAGCCTGGGAGAGGGATCTAGACTGGTGCATGTATAGGGAAAAAGCGGTGTACATGGCCAGGGGTTGCCCGAAAAGTGGTCCCGTGTATGGGGCTCTTGGAATATATATCGAGGAGACATATGCTCACCGCCTCGCTGTATTGATATTACAGACCCGCCCTCACCGTAGCATTCCTCATTTCCTGTAATTATGTACAATGATTTTCCTCCCCCAGGATACCTCATGCCCTTAAGTGATTGACTCCTCTGTAATGTATTATTGTATTTATGTTTGTTTAATAAAAAGAAATATAAAAAAAAAAATACAAAAGGAGCTTGCAGAATTGAAACTATTTCCATTTTAAACCACTTAGCAGAGAATGGACATAAAGTTTCCCTGATTAAGTTACAGTTTTGCAAAACAGAAGTTGTGTACTTAGGACATCACCTTGAGAAGGGAGTGAGGAAAGTGTCACAGGAAAGAATCTCAGCGATTCTTAATATGAATCCTCCGACACACAAGGAAGTCTGCATGTTCTTAGGAATGGTGGGCTATTGCAGGCAATGGATACCAAATTTCTCATTGACAGCAAAACCTCTTCAGAGGTTGACACACAAAGACGTGTCTGATCCGGTACCCTAGGATGGCAGTTGTATGACAGCCTTCACTGTGCTGCGAGAAGGTCTTTTCAGGGCACCAGCACTGGGAATGCCAGACTACAACAAATGCTTTGTGTTGTTTTGTAGTGAAAGAGAAGGCTACACTCTTTTAGTATTAAAACAAATGCATGAAAGCAATCGCAGACTGATCGCCTCCTTTTGGTGATCTTTGACCCTGTTGTGGCTGCTTTGCCTGGATGCCTGAAACAGTTGCATGTGTCAGTCTTGAACAATGTGAAAGTATAGTCATGGGACACCCACTGACTGCATTTGTACCCCATACAGTGGAGATACTGTTGACACATACCTGTACACAGTGTCTTACAAATAGTAAATTGACTGAGTATGAGCAGATTCTATTGGGTTCAGAGAATGTGACACTTAAAAGATGCATGATTCTAAATCCAGCTACTCTAAAGCCATTGTGTGGAAATGAAAATGTGACTGATGAGGTTGAACATGATTGTTTGGATATGACTGAGTTGTGTATGAAGCTGTGTCCTGATAATTTGTACGAACCATTACCTTAATATCATCATGTGTTGTTTGTTGATAGTTCTTGTATGACAGACAATGAAACATTGGTTGTTAATGGTTCTTGTTTGAGAGACAATGAAGGAAATCTGAAAGCTGCATATGCTGTGTGTACAGTTAGAGGTGTTGTGGCATCATGGTTGCAATTTGTGTTTTCTGCGTATGTTGCAGAACTTGTTGCACTAACCCGAGCTTGCAGCATTTTACAGCAACTTAGAGTTACAATTTACACAGATAGTCAGTACGGCTTTGGAGTCGTGCCTGACGTTAGGCAATTATGGTGGCAACGTGGGTGCATGATATCCTCTGGTTCACCAATACAAAATGGACAGTGTGTGAGGAAACTTTTGCAGTCCGTACAATTGCCTGTCCCAATTGCAGTCATGAAGTGCGTTGCTCACAGACAAGATACCGACTATGTAACAGTATGGAACCGATATGCCGATGAGATGGCAAGGTATTGTGCATTAAATAACATACCTTTGAGGAAGAAATACTGGAAGGAACATTAGACGTCACATATTGCAACTTATTGTTGTCAGCAGTAGATACTTGGGACGAGGTGAGGAAGTTGCAAGAGGAGGTGAAGGAAATTGAACAGCGAGGTCGGGTGCGTGCAGGTTGTACTAAAAGAGATGTTTGGGTTTACACTTATGGCAGACCTGTATTACATGAAATTTTATTGTCACAAATGGCGAGACACTATCATGGTCTGGCACATATGGGAAGAGATGCAATGATTCATCTTTTCCAACAGCTATGGTTTAATCCTAGATTCAGAGTAACCGCTGAAACATTGTGCTATAGATGTGTGGTATGTCAGAAACAGAACCCTGGAGGAAAAACTCAGGTTGTGATGAGTCACAATGGTAAATCTGCAGGTCCCTTCAACCAGATGCTAATGGACTTCATTGAGATGCACCTTTGCAACGGTCTGAGAAACGTTTTGGTCATTGTGTGTATTTTCTCAAAATGGTTTGAAGCCTATCCAACACGCAGGAATGATAGATTGACTGTTGCAAAACTATTGTTACGGGAATTCATTCCGAGGTTTGAATTTCCGACTTCTTTTGAGTCAGATCGAGGAACTCATTTTAATAATGAGGTCCTGAAAATGCTGTATGCCACACTACAGGTGGATCACAAGCTCCTTTGCAGTTATTGGCCAGAAGCTTCTGGCTTGATAGAGCAGGTAAATGGCACATTGAAATCTAGATTGGTGAAGGTGTGCGCTTCCACGTCTTTGAAATGGCCAGATGCATTGCCTTTTGAGTGATGAGTTTCAGAAGTACATCAAACAGGAGGACAGAACTGTCGGCTCACAAAGTTAGGATAGGCTGAGTGATGACACTGCCAGCTGTTCCTGATAATGCACACGTGAATATAACAGACCATCATATTTTGGACTACTACAAGGAACTGGCTGATGTGGTACGTTCTGTGTCTCACCAGGTTGGCAAAGCTGCTTTCGTGGTTCAATGCAGTGCTATGACCTCAGTCCTAGTGACAGTGGTGAAGAAACATGTGTGCAAACTGTGTCAGGAACCATTCTGGAGAAGGCCTTTCCAGGTGATCTTAGTCACCAACAACGCTGTGAAGTTCGGAGGTCCCGCGAACTGGGTACATGCAAGCCACACTCGCAGAGTCCCATGTCCCCTTGATGATACACCAACACCTGTTCCTGATGTACTGGTGGCCACAAGAGGGATCAGGTTAGTCAAGCTGCTGGGGACCAGCAAGCTGCTGGGACAGCCCTTGTTTGGCCTGAAGGGGGTCCGAGAGAGTCAACAGTAGCTATCAAAGGGTCTAAGCAAACAAAGTTGACTGCAAGAGGTACGGATCCTAACAAAGAGCCTAGTGCACTAAGAAAGCACGTAATACCCCGGAGACCGTTGGCCCAGAAGAGGTGAGATTCTGAGAAGTTGCTTGACAACAGGATGAGTACCACCACCATTTCCTGAAAGCTCTGAACACTCTGATCAAAGTGATACCTATGATGAGCAAATCGATGTTAGGAGATCGAAAAGAGCAAGAGTACCCAATCAAAAGTACTCATCTGCTGAATGGACTTATCTGGCAGCAAATACTTGGGAACAAGAGTTTATTACCCATTGTATTAAAACAAATCCACCTGAACTTCCTTGAAACTAACTTTGTTGTGGATCAGAATGTCAACCTTGGTGTACCAATTGAAGGACTGACATCATTTTTCTTGAACATACTCATCAACAAAGCTGATATGAGAATCTTTCCATATTGAAAGAAACTGCTAAACTGTGAGTTAATAATCTTTGTGCCAAATGTTGCTAAAAATTTGCTCTAAACATTGCTGCTATTTTTGAAGTTTTCTAATTGCACAATCTGAATCTCGAGAGGCCATGGAGTCTAGCTCTAGAATCCCTTCCAGATGTAAATGTTTATATACTGGAATCTTTTCTATAATTTCTTTGATATTATTTGCTTTGCTTATCATTTTGAATTTACCACTCTATGATCCTGTAAAATACTCTAAACATACCATTTCTTCTGAAACTGCAGAGATTAGTGATACTGATTATATTGCTTTAAATGTTGGAACTCTACATCATGATGTTATGTAACTGGCTTTTTGCAACTGTGAATACAAGACTGATAAGTGAATACATTAATACCATGGATGTTGGTAATTGCTACGTATGTATGCAAATTCCTTCATCTGTTGTTGAGGGTGTGACCTATCACAGTCTTCCATTAACCTATGGGATTTCATGTAGTGTACTAGCTAGCTTATTCTATGGTACTGCTCAAGTATAGTATTATTATTCAAATCAAGATCAGATCTTTTCTGAACTTCTTGTGTCAAAACGCTTAAAACCACATCCTGAAGCTTCAAATGCTTAAACTATGGGTCACATATTTAAACTGACTCAATCCTTGGACATGGCTCATGCACTTAGAAATAGCCTAACATGTAAAATAGTGAGAGCTGAAAACAATTTTATAAATATAATGGAACGTAGATGAGATAATATAGCAATATATACTAATAGATTGCCTAAATTAACTTCTTAGAAACTACTGCAAGAAGACAGTAAAGTATTAGAAGGAATGGTTTCATTAGCTTTAGACTGGCAACATAAATGTAAACTTTATATACATAGGAAAAGAACAAATACTAACACGATTTTTGTAGGTTCCAGTGAACATACCGTTGAAATGTTAGAGATCTGGTAAAGATATTTTGAGGGTGTTGATCCTATCTTTTCTGGAGTGTATTATATTTGTGGGAAGAATGCTTTTATTAAATTACCAAGAGGCTGGCATGGATGTGTATTATGGGAATAGTTTTTCCAAAAATGTATCATGTTAAAAATCTTGAAGGAGAAACTAAAGATGCAAATGGGAGAAGAAGAGAAGTGTGAGTGCAAGTGAAATAGTAGGTGATATTTTTGGAGTTTTAATACCTTCAGTAGGAGTAGTATTAAACTCACATAAAATTGACAACTTTCTACTATAGTTGATAAGTTAGCCACCAGTACAGCTGGAGGATTTGCTGTCATTGATGTAGAAATGATATGGGGTGGGCGGTAAACCGCGCTCTACCGCCGGAGACAGTGGCGGGCAGGTACAAGGAACCACCGTGGAAGGGAAGGGAGAGGCCAGAAGTTTCACTTTCATGCAGACAGCGCCGGAACGGGAGCTCCTGTTTCAGCTGGGAAGCCCTGCCTCCCTGTTTATGTGCCATGTGGAGGGGGGCTCCAAGGTCTGGTGCAGCACAGCTGGTGGAGTACCCCCACTCAGTGACAGCAGCCCAGGATGCAGCAGGGCAGGAGCTGCTGAGCAGGGGCAGGAAGCACTGAATTATTTACCTGCAGCTTCTAGCATCCAGAGCCATGGCGCTCCAGAGCATGGCCAGCAGCTTCCACCAGCTGAACTCCGGCAGCGGTAAGTGTCACTTCTCTTGAAGAAGGGGGTACTTCTACAGCACAAAATTGACTTGCCTCCTGGCACTTCAAATTGTGGGTGTAATTATCATCAAAACTCCTTATCCATCTAGGAGGATGAAATGTGTAGTCTGTTTTACCCAGGACCTGGTCCCAACCCGCTCAGCTTTTTCAGTGAGACGGGAACATAGACTTTCAGGCTAATCCAGAAATCATCACAGAATAGGACAGCCCCTTGTGTGCCAGTGAAGGATTCTTATTTATTGTATGGACCTGGACACCACCCACAGCAGTGCCTGCGCAGATAGGGCGCGCTGGTCCAAACATTCATGTGCTTGGGAAAGAGTGGGGCCAGGCTTTTATAACAACAGGACATATTCTGGGGCTTATAGGGAAGCTCACCTATCGTGGACTAACATTCTTCATTGCGGCAGTTGTAGAAAGAACATAGAGACTATAAAGTGGTGAGTTCAATGATCATTGTCTGTATTATAGGTCACGGCTTACTGTTTAAAGAAAAATGTTGTAGATTGGTATTTTTGTACCCGTAGGTTATTTTATCTGAAGGTTGTCAGTGGGTATATGCTTTCTGTTGGGTGTTCCTTGGCAATTTCCAATTGCTACAAAAGTGACTCTTTCAACTTTTTAAATACGGGTGTTAAATATTTATTCACTTTGTTCCATATATAATCGTTTCTTTTTATGTGCCTCGCAAGGAAACTGTCTGCATTCCTGGGGCGAACTAACTGGTTCGGCATTATTCGCTCTTCTCCGATCACAAACATTGACTATCACATTACTCTTGAATCTTGATCTGTGTGTCACGTGATAGGACAGTGGGAGGAGGGGCAGGCGGAGGGAGGCTCAGCTGAGATGTGTTGTGGTCGCCACTGGTCAGACTCAATGCATGCGAAGTTGCGGACCGAGGAAGCACCAACTGTGTGAGGGAAGCCTGCAGGCTGACAGTGCTGCCTTGTCAGGGGGCATTGCAGAAAGAATGATAATCATTTCACATGCCTAATAAGAAATTAGGTACTTAACCACATGCGGAAAACAAAAACACGAGTTTTCATTTTTATCCTTAGACTGCAGTCACCGGCCAAGGCCACAGTCTCATCAGGCTCGACTGGGTGGGCAACTCCGCGGAATTTCACTGAGTTTTTATGGAACTCTGTGGAATTCCGTGGAGTACAACTCCGTGAACTCCGCCCACCCCTCGAAATGATTTTGATAAGATCATTGGTGATTCAAAATCGACTTGCCCTTCATACCCTTCTTGTGAAGGAGGGCGGAGTCTGTCTGTTGTGAAAGGTCCAACGTTGTAGCATCTACATACCAGACAAGAGCAGAGATTTAGAAAGTTATATTAAAAACATTACTGACCTAACTAAGGACTTATCTCTTTGTGCATAATGTTGATGATATTATCTATCAAATTCTGCAGATACAGAAAAGGCAAATGAGGATTGAAAAGAATGAGAACTGATCTTGAAATAGAGGATGAACAATGTAAATATTATGATGAATTGAAAATCTTCGAAGAGAGCAGACAAAAGAGGTTAAAAACAACAAGCCTGTGATCTGTGACGAAGAGGTTAAAAACAACAAGCCTGTGATCTGTGACGAAATCTGATGAGTAGATATTGTGATGGTTTGATTCAACATCAGAGGGGGGCCTGATGAAGCTTGATATTAGATTTTATCATGCGTGACACATTTACTGGTTTAAGACACGAAAACTTGAAAGTACATTTACACACATAGTGCAAATAATAGAAACTAAGTGAAATCTTCGGATAAGCGTACTTGTAACTGTAATAGATATGCTTGCAAAAAGAACAGACCTGCTTATTATTAGAAAGTAATAACAAAGGTTTAATATGAGAAAACTGATGTGTGAGTGTTTATATTTACCAAAGTAACGTAGATTAATAATGTGGCCTAGCATTTCTATTGCTTTTTATTATCATGCACTAAAAGAAGAATGTGGTGCAAATATGTGATATTAGTAGATATGAAGCTGAAATTTACTATAATGATCATTAAGTTGTTAGAGACTTATAAACGATATTAGAAAATGATTTTTAAGAATAATTTACATATATGGAGTTTGAAAATTTGTAACAGCAAGCCATAGTTGGCGTTAATAGGTTTTATGTAATAAAATGTTGGTGAAGCACTATTATTTTCCTTTTTATTATACATTTTTAAGATAATACCTTATAATTGATTTTAATTGATTTAAATCATTTGAAAGCTGACGTATGCATCCAAATGCTTTTTCAACGTGCTTTTTTCCAGACACTGCATTTTTCCCTTAGCTCAATACAATACCTTTCTGAATGTTTCATTATTTGTACGAAAAATGCAACATATTTAAATTTTTTAAGGACATTCCTTTAAAGTTCATTGTTGAATAGTTTGGTGAGAAGTTGACCTATAACCCGAAGATACGGACTGTTACTTTGTAATTTCTTACCTGTGACAAACCTATGAGACCTGGAAAGCCAGTTCTTTCCCATTAACAGTATGGGAAAGTATGCACGAGTAACTAAAATGTATCTTGTGACTACATACATAAACTAATCATACGATGGACTGACTAGTGGAGTGACACCACGTTATTAAGATATCATAAGGACTACAAAAGAAGAAACCCCAAGGGAGGGGCAATGCTATAATTTTTCCTTCTTTGAGAAATGCGAGCCATTATTATTTTTCTTTCTTTTCCTTGGGTGACGGATACTATGCCATTTCTTTTTGCAAGAGGACTGAATGCTTTTTTGATGATTATCAACCATCCTTGATCTTTATTATTGGACTGCCTTTATGCCTTCTTTGCCAAACTATTGGTTAACTGAGTCTCACATTTGCCTATGCGTATGGACTCGCCATTAGAGGACTTTAAAGTAGATCCTTTTTGCCCCTGAGCTTAGAATCTGTTAATGATGTTAAGGAAGCTACCTATCTATCTGCCTAAATGATAGTTGGGATTTATAACTTTGAAACCATCCTCTTTCGGATTAAATTTTCTGATCAAATTTGTATCTTTGGACTATGTATTATAATGTTTTTCACTGAAATGATTCAGAGATTTCTTATTTTTTTAATTCAGGTTGTTAATACAATAACAAATTAACTAAATTGCCTGAGTCTTTTATTGTGTCTTGATATTCTTAATTGAACTGTACAATATTTCCAATTAGGTTAAATGTGTTGTAGAGAGAATCAGAGGATCTTTTCAGAATATCAAGTTCTGCTCCTTTTATTTTGTGAAGCAGTGGCCGAGCTCCTTGTGTGTGCAATCCTGGTTAGACCTAATTTCTTCAGGAGGTTGGGTCTTCCCATTGCAATACTTTATTTATATAGTACGTTCCTGAGAATAGTATATTTGATCTTGATTTCGAACTTGTAAGTTAGTCACTAATTAGTGGTCCTCATTGGGTAACTATCGCTGTGATTTGGACACCCTGATTCCTACCCCTCCTATAGGTGGACAAAGATCCATCATGGGACTGTTCACCTCTGTGCTAAGGGAAATGTTGTGAGTCTTTTGACCGTAAAGGGCCCAGTATGGTTAGAGGGATAAATAAGTAAGCAGTGGATTAAATTAAAAAATGTATTACATTATTTTTACGCTTTTGCTGAATAACTGCCATCCCTCGATCAGAAACCATCCTGCAGGACGCATAAAATCCTAACTAGATCATAAAGAGAAGGCTGCAAGCCCTTGTCCAGACACCATTTCTCACATTTCTGTCAATGTTGGCTGTAAGACTTTCTTGTAGAAGAACGACAGGACTGTTGTATAGCATCTGCCACTTCTTTAGAACATCCTTTTGCTAACAAGAGCCCCCACTTCGTAGCCAAACCCACAGACCCAAATGAGTAAGAGACGCTTGAGACAACTGTGGTTAACTCAGCGGGGATGGTCAGAGAGGAAAAAGCGATGGTGGAGGTGTATCCATTGCTGTCATCACTGGAAACCATGGTCCCCGAACGCACTTCGGCACAATCAAGAGAACTTGGCCCTGATCCTCCAGATTCTATTGGAACATCCAAGGAATCAGAGGGATAGGAGGAAAACAATAAAACAGACCCTGCGGCCACCTCACTGAGAATGCATCTACAGCCCAGGCTTTCCTGATGGGAACCAGAGAGAAAATGTTAGGCAGGAGCGCATTCTCTTTGGTTGCAAATAGATCCGACCATGTCTGGCTGAACCAGGAACAAATCTGTTAATGGATTGTGTGTGATAGACAGAGGGAGACTGAGAAGGGGAATTTCCTGCTCATGTGATCTGCAGGTTCATTCTCACTCCAGATACAGATTTCTGATGTTGGAGACTGGACTCTGCCTATGTACAAAATATCCCTGGAGAGGTGATAGATGGAAAGGACCATCCGTTCCAGCAGTTGATATATGCCACCACTACCTGATTTTGTGACTGAATGCATACAGTTCGATGTCCAATTTGAGGAACAAAGACTAACAGAGCCGCCCTGACTGCAGCCCAACTCCCTCTAATTAGAGGAAGAGTGAGCCTCCTGACATGTCTATTTGCCCTGAGCTGTGGATAATCCCAAAACTGCCCTCTCACCCTAGTGTGCTGACATCTTTGGATATCAATATTTTTGTGTACTGACTCAACCGACGTCCCCTAGCCAGACTCTCCAGACTCAGGCACCACTGGAGATCCAAGGAAATCTGTGGTGTGACTGGAATCAGGGCTTGGTAAGCCTGAAAGAGTAGGTTCCGATGGGACAACACATGATGCACCAATGGGGAAAGATTCTAGAAAACTATGGCTGAGACTTAAGCCATTTTCTCTTCACTTCGTATCCACAGCCCCGTAGATAAGAGATCTGTCTTTGGATACTGGCTTGAGACTGAAAGACTTCCCCCAAGTCCATACAAAAAAGGGCCCCAATGAACTGAAGCTCCTGAACTTGTTTCTTGTTCCTCAGGTCTGCTGTGAGTTTCGGGGACAGCCAAGTGGTATTCAAAACAAGGGACTACTTCCCCGAAGGGATACGGTTTCCCCCCTTCTTATCGAGCCACGAGGAAGTGCATTCAGTGCCAGACATTTGATCAGAAAGTAACTCTGTCAAACTATCTCGAAAGGATGGTTAGAATATTACCCCGCTATCAACACTTTGAGACATTACATTGGAGGATCAAAAGATGTTTTCTCCCTTCACACCTTATGAATCATTAATGGTTGACAGAGAATATTTGCTTTGTGATAATGCCCTTGGGTGGACACTATCCCTCCATGGAAGTGGTCCCTTGTTTTGATTAACGTTTGGCTGTCCCCGAAACTCACAACAGTCCTGAGGAAGACCCGCCATGATGTGCACTCAGTAACACATACACCAAGGGTCGAAACGTCGACAATATTTTGAGCAGTCCATGTCCTTAGTCAAACCATCCTGAAATTGAAACTAAGGGTGCATGTTGAACCACTTGATTAAAAAGGATGGACATTTCTATGTATTCTGTCTAATTGTTGTATTGTATTGTAAAAAAAAAACTGTTAAACTTTATGTAACTTTTTTCACTAAGTCACATTTTATGTGTTTTGTGTCTGTGACAGCCATATATGAAGTAAATTACACCTATCAGCTAAAGATATGATTTTGAATACACAAAACAGATGAATATTAGTATGGTGTGTTTCCTTATTTTGCATCCATAGTATACCTGGTGTGCCAAATATTGGTCTAATACAGACCACGCACATTTCATGTTTCATGTATTGATTACATGAAACAGAACGGCTCAACTCTATGATTGGTCTGTGTGATATACACTTCTTGACAAATTATTGTCAGATTTTGGAAAGCAATTGTGTTACCCAACAGGACACATTGTAGCTCATATTATATAGACATAGGTTCGGAGGGACACAGGGTAACCCCATTATTTTTTATCCTATTGTAGTACAGCATGTGGTGTGCCTTCTCCTGCATAGGCCTAGGGCACGGCATTTTGCTTTTGTCGAGGAGTCGTGCTGGAGGACTGTTCTTCATTTTGAAATATCTGACAGGAATAAAGGCAAAGACTTCTGAGTGCTTTGTGCACCTGAGATTTTCAGGCCATAACAAAAATGTATATTTAACTCTGGTGATTAATGTATCTCTTGGAGAGATCTGAGTTTTCCCTGACCCAGTTTTGACTCATTATAAAGAAGCACAGAAGAATAATGCGTCTCTTTCAAAGCACAAAGTGTAACACACAATCAAAGATTTCATTTGGAAAATAATAAATATTTTTAGTAAGGACAACCCCAACCACAAACCACTTTGTTATGTTTTAAATCCTTAGCTTGTATTTCTCCGAGGCAAGCACCCTTAACATATAGTCAGGGCCACTGGAATTATTTGTAAGGTTGTACGTTTTCACATGGTTATGAATTTGCCGCATTTACCACATAATCCATCATCAGCTGTATAATCTAAAGATTCAAATTTAAAAAAATAGTTTTTAGCTTAAATGGTTTAAGAATAACTAAAAATCAGTGATACATGCTGCAAAGGTTGACTGGTCACGTTTCTTTTGCATATTGCTATATTTGGGTGTTAAACTGGTACTAATGAGGTGCAACCTATGCCCAGAAAGTGTTAAAAAGAGTAAAAATGTGAAAATAATGTAGTAATACTGTCACAAAACTTGCTGCATTATGCTGCTTAATTTCCCTTTTCTTGCCAAATAATTTAGTTAACCCTAAAGCATAATTTGGCCCTCCCCTGCTGCATAATTCCAATGGCCCTGCATATAGTTCCTACCACTATGGATGACATGTGAGTCCTACACCTTGCAGCCCTCATTGTCCTAAGTACCATATCCTTTACATTGACTTGCACACTTATATGAGTCATTGTCTCTGAATAATATGGGTGTGAGGTAAAGCACTCTTTACACCCTACATTGGGATGAGTAGCACTATAAAACTAATTAAATAAACATGAGAGAGGGTCTATATAGAGATGAGGGGCACCATTAGAGGTTGATAGTGAGGGAATCTATGCAGGCCTTTGGTGAAGTGGTGTAATGAAGGATTTGCATCCCCTGCAGTGCGGAGGGCCCAACACTTCAAGGGAACCCCAAACCTTCAGGAGGCCCCATAAAGCCCAAAGCTAATGTACATTTGTGAGATATGGGAAACTCAGGGCCCCTCATCTCATTCTGCAAGGGGCCCCCATTGTTTTGCATTATGCCACTGCTTTCGTGGGAGGGTGCACCAACAAAGATTGTCACACCGGGTGCCACAAGCAGTATAGCCGGCCCTGCCAGGGTCGTAGCTATCATTTCTGCAGCCTGGGCTGAGCCCCAGGCCCTGAGGTAAAAGTACTTCAGGAGTTGAATGCAGTACGGACTAGTAGGAAGGCATAGCCTATGAATGGAGGGTTTTATGTTATTATAATTTGTGTTTCTGTACAGTTTTATTTCAACATTTCAAGTTAATAGAGAACGAACAGCACAATTAGAAATGTCTAACATAACAAAACCGGTATGCACTAATCCCAAAATCTTGTAGTGCCACACAGTAACCAGCCAGACAAATGCTCTGAGCTGGAGCCTTGGATACATTTCTCCCTCATTCTATGAAAAATAGCCTTTTTTGCTAATAAACTGTGATTTTTCTATATGTTATTTCTGTAGTGTGACCCTAGCCAATAAGGCAGAAGAATGCGATATAATGCCCAAGACCAAATTTATGATGACACCTGTGCCAAATTTATGATGGGTATATTTACTAACATTTCACGCAACGCAGTGCAGCAATTTATGTTCTGCTCTGTGTTGCCTGAAATGGAAAGAGCACAACAACACCGCATTTTCAAAGATATGGTGCAGTTGTGATTTCTCCTAGCACTGCGGCACTTGTGGCTGCCTAGTGCCAAAATGTTGTGGTCAAGTAAGATTTAGTGCAGGAAGGGAAACCTATCCTTTGCGGCTATTTTCTCTTTGCATGTGTGCTGCAGATTGCAGCACACATCTGAAGGGGAAGTAATGAGGAGGGATAAAGATATTTCTCCTTCTTACACCTACCTCAGAGAAGCACACCATTTTTGGCACCAACCCTTGTTTACTAGTCTTTGTAATTATTGGGTTTACATCAAGATACATGGGAACACCCATGCATCACCCATGTAATGCCTGCCTGACGGTAATGCAAGGCAGCACTATGCACTGCATTGTGTTACCTTTTTTACAAAGCCACACCAATCAGGATTGGAGCCAGAGTGACCTGGAAAACCTTCTTTGAGCTAGCAAGACAGGGCTTATCGGCCTCATTTTTGAGGCGACGTATCTCGATAACTGAATACAACCTTACCGTACAGTGCAGCCAAGAAACACTGATTGGTGAGGATGACGGAGGTATAGCACGAGGGATGACAAGAGGGTACACCTGGTTTCACTCTCTTTCATAGATGCTATGTGTCTCCATGCCATGCTGGCCGCATTCTGTCAATCATTTATTAAATTAACAGAGCATTGCAGGGGTGTAATGCAGGACCAAGCAGTTCCTGTGGCACTGTGGAGGAGGGGACTAACCTTCAGCCCAAGGTCTATGAATATCTGTGAGATATGAGAGGCTTAGGGGCCCTCACCATGTTCTGTTGGGAGGGGGGCTATTATTTCTGTAACACCATTGGAGCATTGTATTCTGGGAGATGTGGTGTAATATAGTTTCACTTTTGGGTATAACTAGGGGTGTCACACATGACAGACAAGAGCTTAGCAATGAAAATCTTTAATACCTTCAAATATATGTTGGCAGTATTCACATCAGTGGCAACAATTTTAAGTCTTGAAAGGATGAGTTGGTCCTGCCTGAGTCCAAACTGTGACCTAACATTTGCAAAGAAACGTCTGCAACAGACGTTGAAATCATTCAGGGTTTTTGCATGTTTCTTTAAAAATTTGATCCCTCTGTCCTTGGAAACCTGTTTTATTCATAGATGAGAGTTATGCTTTCTAGTATATCTGACTGTTTGTGGTAAGTGTTTTTGTGCAGTTTGCTTCAGACCTTCAAATGGGATGATGACTAGTCTCACTCTTGGTCACACTCAAAGACTCCATTGACTTGAAACAGAGTCTTGGAAGCTTTCAACTGCAGGCAGCCAACTGCAAGTGACAGATGGAAGAAGCTAGCAAATCTCACAGCCCCTTCAAAGAGGGAAAGCAGAATGAGTTCCTGAAGTGCTGCTGCTCTTGGGGATAAGCAGAAGTTATTCTCATGCAGATAAGTGATATTTCAGTCAACACCTGGGAAGTGAAAAAAAGTAAACATGGAGATCACATAGTGTCTTTGAGTAAACAGAGTCAGCATGGTGTTTGTGCACATGTAAGTGACCAGGATGTTCAGTGACCTGCAGTATGCACAGGAACTCCAGGGACAGAAAAGAGAGGAGGAGCTTTAATGACCTGCAGTTGAGTTTTAGCCTCAGGGGCTGAAGTCGAAGAGAAACTTCAGGACCCTGAAGGGTGCTACAGAAGAGGGTGAGTAGGAGCCTCTGAGAACTAAGATTAAGCCTTTGATGCCTGAGCGTAAGCTTGAGCCTTGAGGACCTACATTGAGCACAGCAAATGATGGGAACCTAAGAGTGAGCCAGTGGGGCCTAGGAGTCAGAAGGTGCTTTGGAAATCTAGTGGTGAGTGGGAACCTCAGGGTCTTCGTGTGTGTAGAGCACCGGGAGAGCTGTGAGTAGACAGAAGCATCAGGGAATCTCACAGTGAACGTAATCTTCACTGACCTGAGGGTAAGCAGGCGCTTCCAGGTAAGAGTGAGCAAGAGAGACAAGGCCTAACGGTGAACAGGGATCTAAGCAGAACTAACTTTGAGCAGGATTCCAAGACACCAGGGAGTGAACAGAATTGCAAGGATACTTAAAAGTGAGCAGCAGCCTCTTGGGTTCTCTGTGTGAGCAGGAACATGAGAGATGTCACGGAGCAGGAGACTCAGAAGACCAGAGAGTGGAAATGAATTTAAGGGCCCTGAGAATCAATGGGTAATTTTAGCAACAACTGATGATGAGCAAGAACCTCACTGTCTTAGGTCCATCAGAGTGACTAGAAGTCAGACCTAAGGGTGAACATAACCCTCTGAGGACCTGGAGGTCAGTGGACAATAGGGATCCTCATGAATGAGCAGGAGTTTCAGGACTTAAGAACAGGGAGAAGGTGCAGGGATATAAGGGTGAGCAGGGGCAAAGTGAGATTCATGGACCTGAAGATGAGTGCACGTAGGCCAGCAGATGAGATGCAGTGGAGAAAATTGAGTTTTCAGTCCTATTCAATGGTACTGGTCTACAGGTTTTAAAGGCTTTATTTACCACAAAGCTCTCCCAAAATAAATCACTTGATACAAACCAAGCAATGCTTAGCAAAAGGTTGTAATATGCAAATGTGACCCCCATTTTTTTGGGGTGCTTAAAAATGCATTGCAGGTTATTGGCAAAATGGAGGAGAGAATGGGGGTGAGGAAAGGGAAGTACCATACACAGGAGTGAGCAACACTGAGAGCTGGGGAGAAACAAAAAAGGAGTGAAGAATACAGCACAGGGGGACAGGGGAGAGAACAACATGAAGCACAGGGAGAATAGCAAACAAGAAAGCAAGAAGCACCCAAAAATGACAGCATCAAAAGCAGGGGCAGAGGTGCACACATGGGCGAGAGCAATACTGAGTGAGAGGAGGGTGGATGAGAAGTACACAAGAGAGAAAAATAGCAGAGGGGTGGGCATTTGGGGCGACCACACAGAGGCGAGAAGGAGAGCTAAAAAACGCATGCATTCTTATGGAGTGCTTAACTCAAAAGGAATCACAATTTGCTAAAAGTTATCAGTGGAAGGACAGAAGCCTGCCAGTAAGAGAGATGGTAAACAGGGTATGCTTCAAGGGAGGGACAGATACAAGATGGACAAGCTGGAACAATGAAAGCTATTGAAAAAAGTAAGTAAATGAGACTGGCAATAAAGGCAACCAAAGCTAAGCAATGGCGGGCTGTAAGCCCCTGTAAGTTCTTGAACTGTCTGGCAAGCTGGACCTACAAGTGTTTTTCACACAGTATAAGACACATTCCTAGTAGCTTTCAGACTTGCTGATTAACTTATTGCATGTATCTGCATTTTTTCATGTAACAGGCACCCTGGAGAGAAGGCTTTTTCCTAAGTTAGCTGTATGTTTCTCCTCTTGCTTCACACCGTAGGAGACCCTCTCTTTCTTTTTCAGCCTTAGGCTACTGAAGATCAGGGTTAACTGTTCAGGAGTGATTGCTTTTAACAAAAATTATGGGATCTGTTTTGGTAAAACTAAGAAAGCTTGTGAATGTCATTCCCAGTACATGCTGCCCACTTTATCTTTGTGCAGGGCCCTCAAACAGAGTTTCTTCACAGATATCAGCAACACATGCACTGTCACTCTCAGCACCCCTAGCAAAATATAATATTGGGATTGAAAGCTCTGACATGCAAGTTACAAAGTGAACTCTCACTTAATCTCTCTGCTCACTCCCTGTTCAACCTCTTTCTCTCCCTTTTCTCTTTTCTCTCTCTGTTCCCTCCTCTCCCCCTACTCTGCCTCTCTCATTCCTCCACATGCTTTCTCTCTGTTCCCTCTACCTCACCATTTATATGCCCCTCTACCTATTTTCTCCGTCCAACCTTCACTCTCAGCATCTTTCTGTAGCTGTTTTCCGCTCCTTTCTCTGCCACATCTCATCTGTTATCCTCTTTTCTTTCACCATCCGTTCTTTCCCTCTCTCAGCTGAGCTACCCTCACGTACTTTCTTCTCTCACTGGTCACTCTCGCTGTTCCAACCTTCTGTCTTTCCATCTCTGCATACATTTTTCTCTCCTTATTTCTCTCCATAATTCTTCTCTCAGTTTCACACTCTCTAGTAGTGCTACTGCATGTGAACTCTAAGTCTACGTTCAGAAGCACAATACTGCTTCTTGCACTATCACTCATGGTTGGCAGTCAAATTCTGCATGGACTGTATATGATTGCTCATTTTTTCATCTATAAATACGTTCATCTATATGTGAATGTTTGGTCAATACTCCAATGTGTAATACAACTAAAGAACATAAACCTATTTTGGCTTGTACTTCTGTTAGCTGTCTATTTTATAATTGTGCAACCCCCGCAGATGACCCTTTGTCCTGAATTTTTACTGTCACTTTCCAGGATTCACCTTCTTGCCAGGTGGTCACCCTATTCACAGCAGCTGGGGAATGAATTCTGCAAGACGGAGATGAAATTTCACCACGGCCGGACTGGGAACAGCAACCAGCCCTGGTAAATTGCTGCTCGGCCGGCCCCGGGAGCAGGGGGTGCGGGGGTGCTAGTGAGACGCACCACTCCCGCTTTTGTTACAGGGGGCCGATATTGCAGTACTGCTGTAAGACCTGCCCCCAGTAACAAAACCAGCCCCCACGGGCACAAAACCGGCCCCCAAGGGCACAAAACCGGCCCCCACCCCTCTGGCCCACCGGGGAAACACCCGGTGCCTGCTACGGCCAGTCCCGCCCTGAATCTCGCAGGTAAGGATTGTAACGGGGAAGATGAACAAGGAGGTAATGCTGAAGCACGGTCATTTTGACTGAGTGGCATACAGTGTGTAGTCGGTAACATGAAAGCAGGTGTAGAGGCATGCTCCTGTTGGGCTGCTATAATTACTCAAGTTCAGTGTATGTTCCAGCACAGGTGCTAATAATTATGCACTTCCCCTCCCTGTGTTCAATCAATCAGCCCACAGAGGACATCGTAATATAAATTGGCAAGGTTTAGAGGCTGCTAACAACATGCTAATAGAGAGTTTTGTGAGACTTTCCCTTTATTGTAGCCGTCATTTTTTAGAAGATGTTGAAACACCAATCCAAGTTTGTATTTATTTTTTAAATATACTAATCTATTTTTGAATATTGGCATCTTATAGATCTATAGATATATCATATATATCTGAAAATAACTATTAGCTACTCAGATGATATTATGCAGGTACCGGGATGCTTCCCAGCCTTTTAGACCACATGGGTCCATGCATTTATATGTGTATGGGATTTACATATGTCAAACCGAAATGCACAATGTGTGCATCTGAAAGTTTGAAGATTGTATCAAATGTATATGAAGAATTTCGAATACGTAAGGAAATAGTAAAAATAAAATAACCAATAATTACTTCCAGCAGCGCACATAGAACATTGCGGTACCACCAAAAAAACATGAAACACTATTTTGCTGTAAACATCAAGAATTTCTTGAAGGTGAAACTTTTAAATTTGAAATGTTACCTGTTGTTAGGTCCCTCAGCCCCTGTGTTGTGAATATTCAAGGAGCCAGACTAGGTTGTTGCAAGTCAAAAAGGACGCAATCAAATACAGGAGGCAATCAATCTGAGCTGTCATTTTTAGCCTAAAAACGATTTCTGTGATTGGTTTCAGGATGCAATCAGGGGAATTCTTCTGCAAAGATCAAAACCTGTTTGCAAAATTGAATTTAGCATGCTACATGTCATGTGTAATTGCATGCCTATTTTACCTTCACGAATAAGGTAGAACAAACTGTATGTTGGGCACTCACATACACAGACAGACACGTAGGTTCGAGCAAAATGCGTAAAAACGATGCATTTTGTTGTTGTTTTTATTTTTTTAACAAATATGTTCCAAGTTGTTTTTCGGGATTGAAGTTAGGTACGTGTGGTGATCTCATCTGCTAACAATTTTAGTATCACGTTTTATAAAAATCTGGCATCCATGACTGCACCAATGATGCACCTGACTTAAAATGGCCTCAGGTTGACTCTAAGGTAAGTGCACTTTTAATAATTTCTCTACAAGAACCGAAAATGGTAACCTGATTTAAACTGAAAATATTTCTACGCTACAAGAACCTGAAATGATAACCTGATTTAAAATGACAATATTTCTGCAGCAGGCTGTACAGTTTTCTTTTAGATGCGTAACAAAAATAAATCACTTTATTTTATTAACGTTGGCTAGGAAAATGCTAATAACACAAATGATTCAGCGTATAGGTGATCCAGTCTGGGAAATCCATGGCCTGATTGTATTTTTATTACCTACACTGTTTATCTGTGTTTTAAAATGTTTAAAGTTAGCCAGCTTGAAGTGTAGCAGGCGTGTATAGCGGGAGACTCTTCCAATTTTTGATGACATACTAATGGTTCATACATAATATCAACTGTTCAACCTAATGTCCTTTGGGACAGAGAAGATGGGAGGTGAGCACAAGAGAACTACAAGGCTATTTTTGGTTTAGTTCTAAGGGACTCTAGGATACTTGCTATCAGAAGATATATCCCTGGACCAGGAACTGAGTCACTTTGTTACAAATCTTTAACGCATGGTAGTTGTAATTTGATTTGCTTTTTGGTCATCAGTGATCACATTCTGGTTCACCCCTTAACCCATGGCAAGTGGGGAGCTGACTGGAATCAAAGATGGTAGAAGTACTTTCCTGAAATTAGCTTTTAAGAATTTATGAATGCCTGACTGTAAGAAATTGGGTTTTTTGTTGAAGGGGTGGAAGCCCCACTGAGGCAACAACCACAGTCCTTATCAGGGTGTACCACAAAAGTCACTAAATGAACCTGTGCTTAACTCTCTGGTAGCTTGGGACAAAAGCAGTCAGGCTTAACTCAATGTGTAAAGTATGCAGCACACAGGTGGTAATGAAGTGAAAACACATTCCAATTCAAATTCCAAACCATTTCAGAAAAATAGAGTCAATTTTAATAAATAAAATGATACCAGAATTACAAAAATCAAATTGACCTGGAGAAATATAGTTTTAAGGTTTTATTGAAAATAGTTTCTAAAAGCCCCATGCACCCCTCACAGTCATCTGGTCGCACTAGACAGGGGGAATGTCACAAGTTCAGGTCGACCTCAATGGAGTCTGGGTCGGATGCAGGGACCGGGTTAGTTCCACTGAAAAGTTACCTTCTGAGTCTGGCGCAAAGAATTATGTTCATGTTAAAGGATGCCGCGAGGAGGTGACTGAGCATTGCGGACAGTCGCTGCTGTAGCGTGAAGAGCCAGTAAAGCATCATGGACAGTCGTTGCTGTAGCTTTGGTTGGTGGTTGTCACAGGCTGTCGTAGCTGTACTGCGAAGTGCAGGTTTTCCTTTGCTGGTCGTCTCTGGCAGTGCATAGAGTAGGTCTCATCGGAACTTCATGTTGGAGGTCGTCATGGGCAGCAGAGTCTTGACATTCGTGAGGAGCCCAAACTTCAGAATTGTCACCTTTTCATGTAGGGTAGTACACTCTGATGCCAGCCAAAGTTATAGGGCCTGAGGAGGCACCTCTTGGGCATCGGGGACACACTCCAGCAGAGGCCAGCAGGACTTAGGCAGTTCCAGTTTCAGATCCAGGCAGGTCCAATTGCTGCAGGTGAGGTGGTCAGTTGCAGGGAGGCCTCTGAAGCTTGTTGTGTCTCTGTAGCTCACACAGGAGGGAAGCCAACTGACCCTTGGAGTTACTCTGGTTAGCCTGAAATTAATGAAAGCAGGTCCAGTCTTCCTTTTCAGAGAGCAGTGCAGTCCTTTAAGCAGCAGGGCAGTCGTCCAGCAGCAGGTCAGTCCTTCTTCTGTAACTTCCACAGGTCCAGGAGTATTCTCATGAATGGTGCTGGAGCTCCAATATTTATGCCTGTTGACATCCTTTGTATGGGGGGATTTCCTGTCCTATCCTGACATCTGGTTCTGGAAGGTTCTTCCACTGTCAAGACTCCAAACTGTCTGGGGTGACAAAAGGAAGTGCAGACCAGGTGTCAGGTTCCTTTGTGCATGCAGGAGCTAAGGCCCTTTGAAGTGTAAGTGTGGCTAGGTGCAGCCCATCCCCTTTCATCCTGCCAGGATGGCCCATTGTGTCTACACCTAAGCCTCCTTTGTGTGACTGTCTGGAAGGAATACACAAACCTCAACAACAGGGCCATTCACATTCTTGTGATCAGGATGCTGGCAGAAGGCACAAACGGTTGGTACAAGAAAATTCCAACTTTCTAAAAGTGGAATTTTCAGAATTCTGACTTAAAATCCGACTTCCCCATTAAAGAGGATTTAAAATTAAATTTATTTGAGTGTATACAGTAATATCTTTGCCTGCTCCCAATCTAAAGTTAGCACTCATTAAATATAATAAGGTAACCTAGTCTTAGTCATTGGAGAGATAGGCATTACATCAGTGAAAAAAAACTTTAGGAGTTTTTCGCTGCCAGGACTTTTAAATACAATGCACCCTGCCCTATGAGCATTTTAGGGCCTACCTTAGGGGTGTCCTATAAGTATTAAAAAGGAAGGTTTAGGCCAGATAAATGTGTTATTTTCACAAACGCACATATGGTGGCAATGCCTAATTGCAAATGCACATCTATTTACAAGGTCATCCGGATGGCCATATGAACAGTTGTAAAGTGTGGTGTGGTGCTCTCCAAGGCAATTATTCTCCTGCCACCCAAGAGAAGATACACTCTAGAGAGAAATGTCTCTATAGAGATACAAATATATACACATATGCCGAGGCACACAAAAATCAGGCCATCTCATTTAAAAGGTAGTAACCATATCAGTAATCACAGGAAGTCCATTCCATGTTTTCTTTTATCTTTATTTTCTCATTCCTTTCTTCTCAATGAAGTACAAAAAAACACTGGCAGCCGACACGTGTTTCGTCCTTTGGACTTTTTCAAGGCCGAAGAGGTATGGAAGAAAGACCGGCAGATCTGGACATAGTAAGCCTACAAGTATAACGAATAAGTAGCTCCATATGGGAGAAGCTTACAATGAATCTGGATGTCCTCTACCGGACGTAGGACATTTTCACCATATAACCTGCCGGTGCACTACTCCAATATAAACGTACTACAGTACTGTGTGCTTGAAAAGGTAGTGAGACCGCAAGGAAAATCCAAGATATGGTGTGCAGTCCAAGTGATGGCTCTAAAACGCCTGTGGGTGCTCAAACAGAGCAGGTGTTTATGGGTCCATGTAGTACCACCTACTAGGGACTTAAAAGTAAATTAAATGTGCCAATTACGTGTAAGCCAATTCTACCATATTTAATTGAGAGAACACAATCACTCTAGCACTGTTTAGCAGTGGGGAAGTGCACAAAGTCCTAAAGCCAACAAAAACAAACTCAGCAAAATAGTAGGGGTGAAGGCAAAATGTTTGGGGGAATACCACGGCAAGGATGTCAGGTCTAACACTGAGGATATATTTGTTACCGCTCTTTTATGAATCTCTCCGACTGCAAGGGGACTCAGAAAGTAGTACTGCTAGCTTTTTCTGACCCCAATGACAAATTTGAATAAAGTAAAGTAATGTCTGATTCCTTCTCTTAAACTTCTTTCCAATGACTGGAGAATGAAGAAGATCTTGCTACAGAGAATGATATGGGCTGCTTGATCTTTGACCTACCTGATCATACACAATGTCTTCCACTACAAAATGAAGTCTGTGCTGCTGCAGAGAGATCCAGTTGAAAAAACAAATTTTGCTTTGGGCTGCACTGAGGATCTTCCTTTATTGATGCCTGATCCATTGGACTAGTGACTACAGAAGATTTCCTGGGGATTTAGAAACATTTGGACAATCATAAGCAAAGTGAGAAAGCTTTGCCCAAAAGCTGGAAATTAGAAATAATGAATCCCTGTTGGATCAGGTCAAGGTTTCTAGGCTACCAAAATTCTTGAGAACGTCATCTTAACAATGTCTCTCACTTGAAAATGTTATTGCAAAAGTCAAGGCTACTCAGACTAATTTACATCTGGTCTTGTGGAGCTCTTCCCGGCTATATCTTCCATCATTGCCCAGTTGAATATTTTCAGCAACATTGGAAAGTCTGAAGAGGCAGATCGCCAACTTTTCCCTAATCACACTTCATTGTCAGTTAGCCACTATAATGACATAGGCCACAAACTACTAAATTTATTTTCTTCATGTTTGTATCATTTTCCTTATTAAATATTTTAATTTGCAACTAAATTTAAGTGTTAAACTCTTTATTAACTACTGTTCTCTGTCCTCTGCATGGTAAAGATGTGAACCCCTGCCCTGAGTGCCTAACTGTATTGTTGTCTAGATCCCTAATGCTGATTTTGTCTCATAGGTGAACACGGATCATGCGTATGCGCTAAGACATAGGCCTTTCTAATGGATTGCGGTCTTGTTGGCCCAAAGTGCGACCCTCATAGTGGAGGAAGGCTACTGCCTTCACCCGGAGTTAAACAGCATACCGTGTAATAATCAGTAGTAGTTACCAGGTCTTTTTTTACCCTGTGTAATTGGAGTGAGGCCTAAAGGCTTACTCACCTTTTTAATAGTTCTGCTGCTGTGTGTTTAACTCACCCTTGACCTATATCAGGTTGACGTGGAAGTGTGTTCATGATGAAAACATGTGCTGCATGCATGTGGCTGCGCAAAACTTACACTACACAGAGGGTGCAGTGTGGAACAGTGTGCACATGGTAAATGTGTGTGCACTGGCAGAGGGTGTTTAAAGTGACACACTCTGGTGCAGTACAGAGAGACTGCAGTATTGAACAGTGTGCACAGACTGAGTGTGTGTGCTGCATGTGGGATGGCTGGTGGTAGCATGGACACAACAGTACTAGACTGTGGGGTGTGCTGTGGATGTATACTGAGTGCAAAAGTGCCTGCACTGGTACATTACATGGAGGGCCTTGGGTTCTATTTTGGGAAGCCCAGGCCTGCCTGGTGAAAACATAAGAAGTAGAGGAATCTCTGCCAGACAGAATTGTATATTGCTGCATTAATCTAAGCTGGGTGGGACAAGCATGGGTGAGGGGTAGCCGGTCTGTTCCTGTGCATTTCAAAGGGCTGTTTGATTCAGGGACAGATCCCAAGAAAGGGGCCCAAACACTTCTAAGGAAGAAGGAGGTGGGATTCATAAGAGAATCATAAAGGGTAGGGCTAAGGACCCAGGATTAACCTTTGATGCACAAATCACTGTGGCTGACATCCAGAGCTGAACTCTGGTCACTCCCATGAATTTTGCTGTGGTGTAATCAGCTTCAGAGTCCTGCCTGCTGTGACAGACATCTTTCAGAAGGAAGGATGAAGAGAAGAGATGTCCATATCAAAGAAGCAAAACCTCAACATAAAACTTCAGATGTCCAGACCCTAAATCACATTTGTGCGTCTGAAAAAGAACTATAAGTAGGTGAGTCTGAGACCCCATACTTTGTCAGATACCAAGCAGCCAGCCAGACTTCATGATGAGGGGCCAGTGGCGTAACGAAACTTGAGGGGGCCCCCCTGCAAAGCACATGGAGGGGGCCCCCCCCAGTGGCCCGGCCCACCACCTACCACTTTGCCCTACCACCCAGAAATCTAGTATATTTTGATTTGAAACCTCCAACATTTAAATGTAATGCCTCTATATTGTCTTTCTCTAAGTTCTAATGAGAAAGTGGGAAACACTCTTAACATACAAGCTATGCCATTTGTAACAATACTGTCAAAAGCAGATTATTTAACTGAGGCAGCAATCAGAACAATGCCGTAGTTCTAAAGCTGGTAATTGCCCCGAGAGATTCAAGAGTAATTTCACTGTTTGTCATCGCGTGACAACCAGCATCGTTCGTCACCTCCTTTAAACTGACCCACACATTGTTGATGTCCTTGTGTGTCAAACTGTACTTCTTTGTGCTGCATTAGGGCATTTCAATAAATACAAATTCATCATAAAAACTTCTATGTGAAGGGCGAAATAATCTGTAAAACATATCTTTTGTTAGTGGAACAATAATAATGTCTATTTATGTCACAGAACCCAAACTAAGTTATAAATTGGCACTTTAAAAAGTTCATTTTTATTCATCTCATAGTACCTCACATCGTGCATCTCATATTTATTCACATGATATTTTTATTCATCTCATGATAAGTTTATTCACCTCGTGATATTTTTATTCATCTCGTGATATGGCCCTCATGATATCGACCCCCAAAGGATTAACAGCTTAGTCGGCCCTGCCAGGATTCGGAGGTGGAAGAGTTTGCTGGGATGAGGGGAGGAAGGGAGCTCTGCATGTGGACAGCATCCTTGAAGCTTAGAAAGGCTGATGTGCACTTGCTGTGTGAGCCGAATGAAAGTCAGTGATGAATCATTCTGGGCAGCTTTATTCCTGCCTGGCAGCGAAGCCGCCGCTTTTAATATTGTTACTCTGCCTCGGCTGGCTAGCAAAAAAGCATTGGCAAAGCCAATAGGTTTCACTGCAGAGACTTATTGGCTTTGCCAGTGCTTGTTTTAATTGACTTGGCAAATGTTCTCACAGTTCCTAGAACTAATGTAAACAAAGCCGCACAAAGAGAAGGTTTCCTCTAAATGAACACCGGTCAAAAAAACTAAAATTTTTATATTTCACTCGCAGTGAACACCTTCCTTACTGTTTGACTTCAGCATGACATGGCCACATTTTCTATCATGTTCACCAGTCCACCGCGTAGTGTACCTCGTCATTGGTGTCACTGCTTTCAATAAACATTATCTGATTCAAATAGGAATACCAAGCTGAAAGCAGCAGATGCAAAGCAAAAAAACAGGTTCTCTCGAACTAGGAGTCACTAATGCAGACCAAGGGAGGGCCCCCGGCCCAGCTACCGTCCCTTATTTATTTATTTAATGCATTTTTATATAGCGCGGACTTTACCCAAAGGTGTCAGAGTGCTTCACAATAGAACCAAGTACGTTACATGAGGAGAGTGTTACAAAATATACATGTTACAGAAACAAACGAGAAACAAGAAGAGGTAAAATTAAGCAATAGATGGCAGTCACTCAAAAAAACGCACTAGGATGACGATTGTACAGGCATAGATTATACATTTACAATAAAGAAAGAACTTCCTTGAGGGACTTGAAGAGGGGTGTATTAGTTCTGGAAGTGTCTTTGGAAGAGAAGGGATTTGAGGTCAGTTTTGAAGGTCCGAGGAGAGGTGGTGGTACGGAGTAATGGAGGAAGCGAGTTCCAGATTCTCACTGCATTGCCAGAGAAGGATTGAGCCATCGATCTTTCCCTCTTGAAGGTGGGGGGCTCAAGCAGTAACTTTTCCGCATTACGAGACGGTCTAGAGCCTCCAGAAATTTTCAGTTTATTCGCCAGGTATCGAGGGGAGGAAGTGTGCAAGGCTTTGTGGGTGATACAGGCACTCTTGTAGATTGCTCTTACCTCGATGGGAAGCCATCGAAGAGAGGACAAAATGGGTGTGATGTGGGCACTTCGTTTGGCCCCAAATATAAAGCGAGCAGCTGAATGGAGAACGGATTTAAGAGGGGAAAGGTGGGATTTGGGGAGGCCAGCAAGAAGAGAATTGCAATAATCCAGAGTCTAGAGAGAACCAGAGATTGGACCAGGGTTTTTAGGTCTTGTTCCGGAAAGAAACGTCGAATCCCCCAGAGAAGGCGCAGTTGGTATTGTGCATTCTTTGCAATGGAGTTGATGTGGGAGAGTAGATTGAGCCTTTTGTCAAGTATGACACCAAGGGATTTTGCGCTGTTGACAACGATAGGTTTATTGTTGAGTAACTTCAGCTGATCCATCCAAGATTGAACAGGAGGAGGAGAGAGAGGTAGAGAGGAGGAGGAATTCAGTTTTGGAAGGATTCAGAATGAGTTGATGAGCTGACATCCAGATTTGAATAGAGTTGAGGGTAGAGTTGAGGATTGAGATATCGTGTGCGGAGGACACCTTGAGGTAGATTTGAGTGTCATCAGCATAGAGATGGTAGAGGATCCCAGATTTACTTAGGAGATTTCCCAATGGTTCCAAATAGAGATTGAACAAAGTGGGTGCGAGGATAGAACCTTGAGGGACGCCTTGACCTACCGCCAATGGAGACGAAAGACTGTTCGCTATCTTGATCATTTGGGATCTGTCCGCGAGGAATGAGGCAAACCATTTAAGCACTGTGCCTTCCAAGCCCATTCTCTGTTGAAGAGTGTTAAGGAGAATGTTGTGATTAACAGTGTCAAAGGCTGCAGAGAGGTCTAGAAGAATCAGAAGACAAGACTCCCCTGAATCGAGTATACGCAGCGCATCGTCGATCACTTGCAGCAGGGCTGTTTCGGTGCTGCAGTTTTGAATGAACCCAGACTGGAAATTGTCAAGAAGGAATTGTCCATAATATGTTTGGAAAGTTGTTTCGCTACACATTTTTCTGTGATTTTCGCAAGACAGGGGAGGTTGGTGATGGGGCGGTAGTTTTTAAGGTCGTTCGCATCAGCTGAGGGTTTTTTAAGGAGTGGAGTAACCTGTCCTGTTTTAAGGGCAATAGGAAGGGAGCCTTGGCTGAGGAAGGTGTTAACCAGACAGGTCCAGTAGGAAAGAGTACGGGTGTAGAAATCAATGGCAATGTCACTAGGGATGGGGTCATAGGAATGGTTAGAGGGTTTAGTTTCGAGGATGCATTTGAGGAGGGCATCTTCTGAGAAGAAGTCAAAGTTTTGCCAAATGACTAAGGATTTGCGCTCCTCCAGGGGGGTAAGATGAATGACCTGATCCACCAGTGATTTCACTTTTTCATCAAAGAATGAAGCAAATTCTGCTGCTTTCTTTGTAGAATCGTCAGGCTTGATGGTTGGGGGAGAGCAGTTTGGATTTTTGACGAGGTCAAATAGTTTTTTGGGTCTGTTTTTTGGGCTGAGTCGAGGAGGGTTCTGAAGTGTGATGCTTTTTCATGGAAGATGTGTTTGTGGTATTTTGATCTTGCAGAACGTAGAATAGAAAGATTAGTGGTGGACGGAGATTGTCTCCAATGTTTCTCCAGGATTCTCAGGCTCTTCCTTTCTTCATAAAGGGATTTATTGAACCATGGTGCTGAAGGAGTAGGCCTTTACTCTTTGTCGCGTTGATCATTTATTTATAGTTTTATTTAGTGCCTACCAGACCCAGTTGTGACCAAGCACTTTATATAAAGGACAAATATGTGCAAATCTATGTGATGGAATTGGACAAAAGCGTTTTAGACTTGGAATCCTAGGTTTTCAATAGCACAATTCGTCCAAGGAGATATTGCTGGAACAGTAGGGGGTCTCCGTTCATTTTTGGAAACCTCAAAAGAGGTGTGTGCGTCTGGATGGAGGAATGTTTCCGTTTCCTGCGTCAAGGCCTCGCCGGGGAATGCATCCGAGCCCCTCTCACCCCGAGGTGGTTCATGTTTGTGCCTGGGTGCACGTCTCTGTACTCGATGCTGGCCAGATCAGACGTCCGCAGAGCCCACAATGACATCACAGGCAATGAACGGACAACATCCTCACTAGATATTCCCGAAGGTCTCCATTAACAAGGTATAGATTACGTCTGCGAGGTTTACATTTCACTGGTGAGATTGAACCGATGTATTCGTTTTTTGTGGTTTCGCAGAAATATTCCGGACTATGCCCAAAAAATCTCCAGAATGAGTAGATTGGCAGGCTCCTGGCTGAGTGAGTCCCCAGACCCTACACGTGCTCAGTGTCAGTGGTAAGGCTTTGTGACCGGTGCATTGTGCCTTTCCCACCCCTTTTCTACCCACTCCGCAAACGCGCATTGCCCTATTGGTTCCTTGTTTACACCCTAGTCCACGCCCCCTTAAGTAACTGAAGCCGGGTCGGGTGGCTTAGTGGATTAATACGTCCACTGTGGGGGCCTGTGTTCTCGTGGTCACAGGTTCAAATCCCAGCAGGCCTTTTATCCTTCTGAGGTCGATAAAATGAGTTCCATTGAGTTGGGTAACGATAAACATCTGTTATTCAGCGCAAAGATACAATTGGGTGAATGTGCGCTTTTCAAATAAACTTTGTTATCTGCACATTCAAGGTTGGACACGCCACTGGCAAAGTTTGGATGTCACACTCGGCATAACTCCAGCCCCTCTGGTGGCACCTGCTAGCCCTCCGCGGAGGAGCCTTTGTACGCCTTAAACTTAGGACTACAGAAAACCCACCCACGAAGCTCTGGCTGCGCCTTTGTGTGTTGTGCCCCTATGCTGAGACCCGCCTGTGTCTAAGAGCCGAATGTGCGGAAAGTGGCACCCGCGGGGTACAGGTGTCCAAGTGGTTTATGGACAATGAAAGCATCATCAACTCTCTACATTTAAAGGTAGTCTGAAACTGGCAAGGGGAGATTTAACTAGTTCAGCAGTAACACTACTGGCAAGCATCTGATCATGCTGCGCGCGCTGCAGCTTACACTAAAAAGCAAATTATTGTTAACACGCGCTGCAGCCTCTGACTCAGCTTTCCAGGCTGTGAGCTGCGGCGGTGGGTAATTACCGCGGTGGCGGGCTGACCGGGCCTGGTCGCCCGCCTCCTCAGATTCCAGTCCTGGCCTGGCATATGTTACTTCGTCCAATACTCCCTTTGCAATTCACCGCCGGGGGTGGGAGTGGGGTGACTTATCATGATTAACATTTTTTGACTGCACATTGCAGCCACGCAACGGTGCGTAACCATCCATCTACTCTCACAAACTGGAGCAGGAGCAATCGTCTCCTGCAGAACCAGGCCTATATTACGTTTTTTTACCTTTACTATCGGCCGGCAGGGCCCCATGATGCCTGGATTCCAAAGATCTCATCCCACCACCCACCTCTCTGAGACTCCACTCCGACCTCGGCTCGCATTGGACCACTCCTGCCTTGAGCAGACTCACTCACCTGAGGCCTGGCTGGCCTACAGCTAGAGGCAGGTGCGAGCGGGCAGCAGAAGACAGGGCAAGGCTAGCCAGGCAGGGGCTAGTTACGAGTAAAACCTGGGCAAAACACAAAACTCTCCCGTAACTGCATTAACCACTAGAGTTATCCGAATGTTATTAAAATCCCCTGAAAATTGCAGGGCACTCAGATATCTCTGCAGCAGGTGTCTTAACCCCTTAAGATATTTAAAATGCAGCTTCTTTAGGGCAAATTAAGCCAAAAGAGATGTACTGTTATATATGTCAATGTTGCAAATTTATTTCCAGCAGATTCTTTTAAAATAAAGGTATATGGCTCAGACACACTTTTTGCATGACACCGTCCCTCGTGACTCCACGTCTTTCCTCTGCTACACCTCAACCCCCCAATTTAAAAATTCCCGGAGTATAGTTTTTTCAATTCCAACACTGATGCTGGTGCAACATGAACTTTCCGTTAAAATCCATTGGTCGGGTTACTTATTATTTGCAGTCTCACCTCTAAAGTGGCCATCTTCTGAGAAAAAACGTACGTCAAAGCTTAATCCAAAGCGATACCGTGAGGGGTCGGTACTGTCTGAAAGAAAACCAGTCAGGTGACAATATAAACTACATCACGCAATTAGAATATCACCCTTTTCGAGTCAAAGAATCCTGCCCTTTTATATTGTTTACTACCTCTCTTAAAATGTTCAGAAGGGAAAGTGAAACAAAATAACTCTGTTGTGCAGCAAAATAATCAATCGTCTTAGGTTTTCTCAAAAATTGGCACGTGCAAATAATATTTGACAGGCTCAGGCAGGTGTAAACTGCTGTTGCTTAAAATTGACAAGAAAGCTGCACTCAGTGCACTGAACTGCATTGGGAATGGGAACAGAGCTTTCCATGCAGCAGGTGAGTGAGGCTGATACAGCAAGTACATCCAAGAACACACATGCCAGGGGCCGGCAGCCTCGTGAGCCTCGTGTTCTTACCTGGAAACAATGCGCGATGCTTTCTGCGGGGGCGCCCAACAGAACACAGACTTCCAGCACGGCCGAGGGCAAGACCTCCTCCATGGCGAGGGCAGCTCTCGCCTGGCACCATCAGCGCTGGCACACCACCGCTCCCGGCCGGCGCAAGGCACGGCAGAGGGAGGTACAGGAGGGCACAGACGCCGCCTCCAAGTAGCCGAGGAGCATGTACCCGTCTCACCTCAAACGCTGACGGATTCCAGAAACACGGTAGTACTAGTAATAATTAAATTATGCCCGGCGGCCGCACGGTGACGGTCCTTCTCAGTACAGTAGTCTAAGTCTCTGGCTGGGTCCTGGGATGCCTCACAAGTCACGCCACACGCGCACTTTTAATTGCGCTGCGCAATGCGCATGACAATGGCATTGGTCACCAGCCCCACCCTATGCCCCACCTTGAAGACCGCGCAGACAACTGCCTGCCGCCGCGCACCATTTAATTATGAAGAGCCTCAGAGGCCGGGCCGGGGCCGGGGCCCGGGCGTGCGCACCAACCATTTAATTAATTAAGAGGCCAGCAGGGCGTGCGCACGGCACCATTTAATTCATGAAGAGGCCGTGGCGTGCAAGCACCATTTAATTTATGGGGAGGCCTTGCACACCATTAAATTCATGAAGACTTGAAGGGGCTTGCTTGCTGGCTCCGCTGAGAGTGAGGGGGCCCCTGGAGCGTGGGGGCCCCCCCGCACCGCGGGGGCTGCGGGGGCCTGTGTTACGCCCCTGCGAGGGGCAGCTCTGCAAGACTTCTGCCTGTGACCAGGACTAGGGGCCTAGCCTTCTAGTCTTCCTACTGAATGAAGGGACATCACCCAGGGAAACTAAGACCACCTGCCCTAGAGTCTGGGGCACCAGTACATGCCTGCTCGCCAAGACCGTTGTGCACATGAGGGAGCAGATCGTGTTGGAGAAAGTGAGATCCAGCGGGGAGCCCAGATATGTGGGGCTCCTGAGCGAGGTGTGAGGAGGTGTGCTGCACCAATCGTGCCGTTGCCCGTGTGCCCTGTTGTGAAGTTCGGCGACCCAGTATGCCAGCAGGGGCCGCCATGCACCAAGGTCAGTGCTACATTGATCGGGCCATTGCCTGTGTGCAGAGTTGTGACGTTTTTTGAACCCCCATGCCAGGAGGGGCCATTGAACACCAAGGACAGTGCCATCTTGACCGGGCCATTGCCCGTGTGCAGCGTTGTGAAGGTTGACAACCCCATATGCCAGGAGAGGCTGGCATGTACCAAGAAACTGTGTCGCATTGATCAGGTGGTCAAATGTGTTAAGGAAGTTGAGCAACCGTGTATGTCAGGAGGAGCCACAGGAAAGGCAACCTGAGGCCAGCGTGACCCGACAGTGAGGTTCATCGGAGTGACCCCACATGCCAGGAGGGGCCTCTTGAAGTGTTGAGGCCAGCAGTCCGGGTCATTGCCCGTGACCTGAAACTCCTGTTACAACCAAGTCAAAGGAGGCTTTGCATTCATGGAGGCCTGAGACAGAGGAGACGCCATTGGGCCCTCGCCAGAGTAAAGAGACTGCCCCCATTCCCGAGCAAGGAAAAAAAAGAAAGACTGACTGCGTGTGGCTGGAACCAGAGCATCTCCAATAGGCAGGATGCTGGTAACCATGGCTCAGGAGAGAGATACGGCACCTACCAGGAGCTGCATGTGTGAACACATGCAGCCCAACTTTGACGATCTGGACAAGGACTTCTCTGCACCACTGTCAGGTTTCGCACTGCTGGAGTGGGTAAGCTGAGATTGGTGCCTACCAGGCCTCGGGGGATATACCACCCTTGTTTTTTGCAACCTTACTTGACTCTAAGTGACTACATCTTATTGACTGAATTCAAGAGGGGAAGCCCCCATTAACAGGGCCTAGTAGTTTACATTCTCTGGATGTTGCTGTATGTGAATGGGGAATAACAGCACAGCTGTTACTTAGTAGAGCAGGGGGGTGTCTTGACAACTACTAGTGTGCCTACCTCAAGGGGTACTGTGTTATTGCTTTTTGAATGTCGTTTACCTTTCATGTATAGAATTAGAAATTAAATAATTCTTTTATGCAAAATAAGTATTTACTGGACATTGATTTATTGTGTGCGCTGCTTGCCCATTGAGTTATGAGTCGTGTTCACTGATCTGTGTCCATGCTTCCCTCTGAGGGAGCCTTGACTGCTCGTGCGACGCTACCTAACTGAGAGTCAGGTGCAGGAGGGGGTGTTTGATCCAGATGAGAGGGATCCATAGTAGGGTGGTCCTTGAGACAGCAGGATAAAAAGGCCACACCACCTTGGTTGGGCCCAGTGACCCCTGCTTGCCCTGTCGCCCCCTGAACGGGCTTCTGAAAACTACATTATTGCTTTTGATTTGTTACACATGTACTACACACATTTGTCTGAGGAAAGACTTTTGCTTGAACCAAGTTACCAACAGTGAGGGTGGTATTTCTTACAGCTATCGTTTTACCCATTAGAGTCTGATTTTTTGGTTTTGGTGATACCTCAGTCAGAGCTCACATCAATACTTTGGCATAGGAACCTGATTTTCTGCAAGTGTGAAGAATGGTATCTATCATTCTCTGCCTTGCTTTCCTACATGTCACACTATGGCAAGGTTATTGTATAGGGTACATCACAGATGATACAGTGTTTCAGCTTCTGTCGACCATGTCCTGACAGTAGCAGCCCTTTCCTGGACAGTATTTACACAAAGGACATTCTCTGGTGCTTAAAAAAAGGCTCGACTCTCATGTCACTCTTCAAAGACTCTCCAAAAATGTGGGAAGAACATTTATTACTATGTTAAGTACAAATCAGGCAAATAAAATCAAGATAAGTTAAACAATACCTGGCTCTGACTATCCTTCTCATTACCTATAGATTTAGCTTTGTGTAGAATCAATTGCTAGCCATCCTTTCACATAGTATTTATTACTGTGTTCAATGCTTTATATTGCAATTGTTCTTATATGTAGCAATTGCTTATGAAAGCCAGTACCTACTTTCATTTCCTAACTTTAAACTGTTTTGAGCCAAACTAGAAGGTTCTTTTGGATTTCTGTGCTGGAGAGAGAGAGTCACTCCCATTTGTCTCAATTAGGAGAGCTGTATTGTATAATAAGCAGAGTCACCATTTACTATCATCTCAGGTTTCATGCTCCTCAGTCACAGCTTCATCATTTTCAGCCAGTGTTGTCTGCCTCTTAGCCAATGCTTATTCTTTCCACTTTTTACCAGTTGCACACACATTGCTATGCAAATGAGTGTCATTAGGATCCATTCATATTTTTTTATGTGCTAGTAGGAAAGTGGATTATCTGATTATGGACAACATAAGAGTCAGTCATAATATTGACTGAGCTTCAAACAAGGTACTGTGATACTTACTGTAAATTATTCTTTGGTTTACTTATTAATCGCAGACTAGTTCTATGTCTCCTGGCCTATGAGGTTGCAGCTAATCTGTAACGGTTAAACCTGTCAGCCTTAAGGTAGTCTTCCCCCAAACTTTTTGCCTTCCTCCTCCATTTCTGCTGATCTCGTTTTTGCTGGCCTTATGACTGTGCACTTTACCACTGCTAACCAGTGCTAAAGTGCCTGTGCTCCCTTCTTAAAACAATATAACATTGGCTCATTCCCAATTGTCATACTTAATTCACTTATATGCTACTAGTGGGCCTGCAGCATTGATTGCCAACCACTTAAGTAGCCCTTTAAACATGCCTTAGACCTACCATTGCAACCTGTGTGTGTGCAATTTTAAACTGCCCTTTCGACCTGGCAAAGTAACCATTCTGCCACGCCCAAACCTTCCTTTTTAATACATATAAGTCAGTCCTAGGGTAGGCCCTGCACAGCCCACCGGGCACGTTGAAATGTACTTACAAAAGAAGGACCTGTGCTTTTGAATTTTACAAAAGACGGACCTGTGCTTTTAAATTATACATGTCCTAGTAGTGAAAAACACTTACATTAGTTTTTCACTACTATAACGCCTGCCTCTCCCATAGGATAACATTGGACTTACATTCGTTTTTCACTACTATAACGCATGCCTCTCCCATAGGATAGCATTGGAGTTACCTTATAACATCTAAAAGGGTAATTTCCAAAGCGGAATAGGTACCCAGTCCATATTTGGTGTCTCTGGAATCCTAATTTTAAATCCTAACTGATGGCAAAGTCATATTCTAAATTAAAATTCAGAAAATTGCACTTTTAGTAAGCTTACATTTTTCTGCCTCAGCCATTTAGTGCCTGTAACCTGTTTCTGGTCACATAAGTGGGTGTAGTTGACAGCTGGGCTTTCTGTATTCCTCCTAGAGAGCCCCACACAATAGGGAGCTTAGGTGTGCCTAGATGGGTCATCACTGGCAAGATGGGAGAGAAGAGCTGGTCACAGCCCCACTTACAGCTGCATAGGCTGTGTCTTGCCTCCACACAAAGGGCTGCATATCCCCTGAAGTTAGTCTGGAGCCAGGCCAGGGAAGGCAGGATACTTGAAGACTTCAAAGGGAAACTTCTCAAAGCTTCTTCCCCACTTCAAAGGCACAACTGGGCATAAAAACTCGACCTCAGACACCACCACTTCAGTACATTTCTGGACCTGTGTATACTCTGGCAGAACAAAGGACTGCTGAGCTGCTGAAGGACTGTCACTCTACCAGATTGCTGTCTTGCTGTGGTGCTTCCTTGCTGTGCTCATCTGCTGCCTGCTGCCCTCCTGCCTGGGTGAGAAGGAATGGACCTGCATCTCCTGAACTCAGAATCCCAGAGTGACTCCAACGGGTAGTTGGCTGGCCTCCTGATTTGAACCTCAGGGACAGAAGGCTCCAACAACCTTGCTCCTTCACCTGGACTCTGCCATCTGTAGGCCTATCCTGACAAGTGGTGCCACCCCAGTCCTTCACCCTTGGAAGTTGGCATAAGGCACTGTGCCAGCTGCTGTGGTTCCAGCGGGACTGACATGCATTGCATTGCAGCCCATCATTGCATGGGAACCACCACAGTGCGATGCATCCTCGGTGCGGGCCTTCGCATCCCTGGTCAAAGGCAGCCTGGACGATGGCAACGAATTCCGCATTGCAGCCTTGCAGCTCCTCAGAACTGATGCATCCTCCAGACTGTGCAACGCATCCTCGACTCTGTACTTTGCAACGCAAGCCCTCATCGACAGGATGTTTGATGAAATACAGCAGGATCTCACCTGCAGCTTCGCCACACCTTTGAACCGACACATCGCTTCGGCTGCGTGATGCATCTTCAATGTAAATCCTTGCAGCGCTCTTCAAACTCGGATTTCAGGTAATCTGTTCAACTTGTCTAACTGAGTCCCTGTAGCTAGCCTGGGCTCCATTTCAGTCAGCCAGAACTTATGACTTTGTCCTGGTCCGGCGTGACCAGATATCCACAGTTGACACTTTACGCCTCTTGGCACTATTTTTACTAAAATCAATAACATTGAATATCTCTGGTCCTGCTGATTGGCTTTTCATCACTTTGGTCTTGTTTTATTTATTAAAAACTATTCTATTGTTCTAAAACTGTTGTGGGCTCCTTTTGCGGTTTGTTTTCACTGTATGAAGTGTTGCACAACTCCTTTACACATTGCCTCTGAGTTAAGCCTGACTGCTTTGTGCCAAGCTACCAGAGAGTTGAGCACAGGTTAATTTAGAGTTTGCTTGTAACTTCTCCTTGAGAGGAATTATGGTTGCTGCTTGAGACGGGCTTCACCTCCCGCAACAAGTAACCAAATTTTTTACGTTAACCCTATGTATCCTGTACCTTATCCAATTCCTGTTGTGACCATGTAAACCTCATGGGTATTATCCATTCAAAAGACATCACCAGTTTGTGTTGTGTTTCTTTTCCCTGACCCGTTTTTCCCCTGAGAATGGCACTCTCAAAAGGGATTAAATCTAGCGCTCCATGGATCTAGCTTCACCGAATATCAGGTTGGTGGTCAAGCAAATGCCACATGCCCCTCCCACTCACTCTTGAAACCTGCTTCCTAATCTCACCCACATCAAATTCACACATAATCAAAATGAAAACACCCATTTTTGGTATCTTTGCTTGATTCATCCCATAGAGAAAGAATCATGGTTGGATGTGAGACACTTCAGCTTCAAAGGTGGTTCCCTTTTCATTTCAAGAAGTTAAAGCAAAAGGCAGGATGCTCTTTGTGGAAAACTGTGTTTCAGAAGTATAAGTCCTTCAATGTTAGGTGTCTGTCAAACTAGAACACAATGAAAAGCTTGCAGAGCTTTATACGGGCAAACCTTCCATTAGTAGCATCCTGCTTTGAACAGATAGATGCCAGACAAGATGTGGTGAGGGCTGCAGCGGAGGAAGTCGGTTGTGCTAGGAGAGCCTAGTTTCATAAGACCATTCTCATGTTTTTTCACAACTCTCCCTGGTTCAAGAAATGAATGGAAGTACTATTTAAAGGTGCACATTAAAAGGCCATTCAGGGCAGTACAGAGTTACCAGATTTAAGGTAACTGTAGCAAATGGGTTCTGCTCACTTAGTTCCCCAGGATTTTTCACTTTTGACTACACGGTTTTTAGACTTTTACTGTGAGTAAGTCTCACTACTTAAGATTCACTCACAATAAATAAATTCACAGTAATTGAGCTGAGCTTGCTAACTGGCAGTGTATGCATTTTAAGAAAAGGCTGCTGCTGTGCAGCTTGGGTAAGAGGCTCTGGGATGGTCACATGTGTAAATATGTGCAGGCTGCAATTGTCAGATTACAGTCTCGCCCAGCCCAGAATCTGCACACAGGTAGCCCGTTTCAGAAGAGACTCAGGGATTTGTTCTGATCTGTGGCAGGCATCATATTGTGACTGGGCATTCATAGTGTAGGGCTGTAGTACTTCCTGAAAGTCTCTGATGTTTTCACTGTGTATATATTATAGGTAGAATCTGCCCTAAAGTACAGTTTTGTACTCTTTGCGACCCTAAAGGAACTAGTAAAACTACCGGCACCACTAATAGAGGACAGCAGTGTGGTATTCTGCAACCAACTTGCAGGGTCTTTTAAGGACAAAGTGCAGTCCATTTTTGATTCCTTCACAGATAAGGCTACCGACCACCCAGTGGACACCCCCACTACATCTCCTTCGTGTTCTGTCCATGGTTTGGATTCCTTCGTCTCATCTAATCCAGAACAGATCTCGCATATAGTTAGATCAATAAAATCTGGAGCACCATCAGATCCATGCCCCCCTAAAATATTTCAACTAGCATCTGATAGTATTAGTGAGCAACTCAGTTTACTTTTCAAAGAGATTATCAGTTCTGGCATTTTCCCAGATGTGTGGAAAACGGTCTCAATCCTTCCTCTACTAAAAAAACCAATTTGGATCCCAGCGACCACAATAACTATAGACCTATCGCGAGGATTCCTTTTCCGGCTAAGGTCCTGGAGAAAATTTTAAACTCCCAACTTACCGCCTTTGTGTCCTCCGAAGACCTGCTGGATTCCTCACAATATGGTTTCCGACAAGGGCACAGTACGGATACCGCACTGGTTATGGCAGCATAGGAGCTTCGTACCACTTTGGACACAGGTGCAAGAGCCGCCTTGATCCTATTGGATCTATCGGCAGCTTTTGACACTGTGAACCATGATACTCAAATCAGAAGGCTCCAAAAGGTGGGAGTTAAGAACTCTGCTCTAAATCTGATCAAATCCTATTTAAACAATAGGTTGCAATATGTTCAGATTGGTGATTCCTGTTCAGAACAGTTCACATTTCCATGTGGGGTGCCGCAGGGCTCCTCACTGAGTCCTACCTTGTTCAATCTATATGTGACCCCTTTAGCTGACATCATCAGGCAGTTTGGCTTATTGCTGGTTTCCTACGTGGACGACACCCAGATAGTGGTGTCCATCTCAAGTAATCTGGAGGAAACCGCTGCTCGCTTTAATCAATGTATGTCCCGCGTAGACCAATGGATGAGTGCAAACTGCCTAAAGCTAAATGGAAGCAAAACAGAGGTTCTCCTGTTGGGATCCGACACCTCCTTTTGGTCACAGAACTGGTGGCCCCTGGATATGGGAACTCTTCCAACCCCAGTGCACAAGGTTAAGAATCTGGGCATCATCTTTGACGACAGACTTACTTTCCGACATCAGATCAACACGGTCGCCTCTCAGGTTTATCTAACACTGAAGTCAATCCGTAAGGTGAGAGCCTTTATCCCCCCAGACGCAGTAAAAATACTGGTTACGAGTTTAGCCATGGCCAGACTGGACTACGGAAATGCCCTTTATTTGGGCCTTCAGAAGCAGCACATGCTTAAACGTCAGCGGTTGCAAAACGCTGCCGCCAGAATGTTGCTGAACATTCCCAAGTTCCAGTCCACTTCCCAAGGCTTAAAAAGACTCCACTGGCTCCCGGTAAAAAAGAGGACAGAATTTAAATCCCTATGTCTAGCGTACAAAGCTATGCATGGAACAGGACCTGCTTTCCTGAAACAGCACTTTTCATGGTATCTTCCATGCAGAATGCTACGCTCAGCTCAGAGCAAACTCCTCCAGACACCCAAATTTAAGAAAGTTCGCTGTGGAGGAAGCAGCTTTATCCTGAACACTGTAAAACTGTGGAACATGCTTCCTTTAGTTATTAAAAATTGCCCAACACTACTTTCTTTTAGAAAATTACTGAAAACTTGGCTATTTTCAAACTAATTCTTACCTCCTCCTTCATAATTCTGGCAGACTCCTCCGTTGCAGCGCCTAGACGCCCTTGGGCATTCGAGCGCTATATAAATCTCACAATCAAATCAAATACTTCTGCCCACTGGATTGAGCAAGGTACCAATCTGAGACAAAACCTGCACCTGGAGTATGAATTTCCAGCCTCCAACATACCGCAAACTAACAATATGGAACTTTAATATTCATCAAATTTCCCTGACTCAGCTCATACTCAAATTACACGCCTTCCCCCCTCCCCCACCCTTATTGGGCCAAATTAATTACTATGCTCCCCAGCAGGGAGATCAATGGCCCCCTGACAAAATAGAAGAATTAACCAGGCTAGGTGGGAAGGAAATCAGCATCTGATAATTAGCTTTTCACACTGGACCTGAGCTGGTGTAGCCCAGCCCCACTGAAACAAAGAAAGAGGGCCAGACCTCTGGAGCCGACACAGAAGGGATTCACCTTTGACGTTTTGGTGGGAAGGGATCTGGTAGAGGACAGGTCTGGTAAGAGAGCAGTAAATCTGGCTCCACAACAAAGAAAAAACAAAGTTTAGAGGCCTGGAGGAATACTCCAGGAAGATGCTCCAGAAGGATGTTCCTGTTGGTTTAGATTTTGCCACCAGGAACAAAACAACACCTTCCTGAAAGAAATCCACCCTAGAGAGCAAAGATATCACCTCCTAAAGCCCAGGATAGGGCAGAACACAAAGATTCTTTTCAATTCCCCAGATTAGGGCCACGCCCCTGGAGGATGATGCACTATCCATATATTTTCAACTAAACTTTTTCTGGGGAGGGGATGTGTGTGGGGCACCTTATCCATCCTTATTTTATACCGTGTCTCCATCTCTCTGGGTGCCGGCATTAAAAGTAGGGCCCAGGGACCCCATACCTGGTACCCAGAAGACAAAATGCAGCTGTATGCATTGCCCCCCCCCCCCTGTCCTTGTCTGCGGGGTAGGGCAACTCCGGCATTCTGCATTCATGCACCGCAGCAATGACAGTGGAGTGTGCATTGCTCTGGCCACGGAAGAGAGCCACGAATAAAGGCTGCTCCCACCTGGTGGGAGCACAAAGAACTGTTGTTGGCTTATATGCAACCCTAGAGGACAGGGGCTGTGCCGGGGAAGCTGCCAGGGTGGCAGGGGACTTTTGGCTCCCCTCTGTCCCCCATCAATCCCCTTCTACTCGTGGGTATCCTGGATGGGAAAAGAACACCTAACACAAAAGGAAAAGGTAATGGCACGAGAATGCTAAAGTAAATAGAGTGAGTGCCCACACTGCCCTAGAAGGGGGCTATTTTGCCTGTGTGGCTGCATTGTGGTGCAGGGCATCACCAACACATTTTGAAATTGTTGTGCAGGGCTGCAAGGAGTGCAGCAGCCCCCAGAAGCGTTTACTCAAAAGTCATCCTAAATCTTCAGGGGTATGGTTTTTATGACACATTAGGAGAGCTTAGCCTTTTTTCAAAGCCTTCTCAGAGCTGATACTTTTGCTCTTGGTCTCTTCAGTGCAGGGGAACTTAGTTGTCGGTCATAGGACTGCAGTCTACCTGTATTAAAAAGAAGACTCTGACACACGTGTTTCGATTTCAAATACTTTATTGACATCATTGATACTGATAATGCAATGTTTACCATTATATTGAATACTACTGATGATCAATGCTGTGCTTCGTGATTTCAGTGGTGTTGCAATGCTGAATTATGACATGTGGCTGCTTTTTACTAATGTGGTGACACCCTGACAAAGCCAATAGGACTGCCTTCTGTCTAATCACAGCTTCTTATGTTGCAGTGTTGCATCTAGTGTAAGTGGAGTGAATTGTGTTTATAGGGTTTAGGACACACTGGTTCGTTAAGTGTTATGAGGGTGTCACCATAGGTCTATCAGATGTACATATGTATAACCTAATGCATAGCATTTAGTAGTGTGTATGTCATAAAATACTTTTCCTTTTTAAATGAAAAAGTACTGACTGGACAATCATTTCTTGAGTGTTGTTGTTGCGCACTAGCAGTCTGGTGTTACTTGCCCAAATCACCTTACCTGAGTAGGCCTTGGACTGCTCTGCTTTTCCACCCTTAGAGAGCGGAGTGCTACAATGGTATACTTTGCTCAGAGTAAAAACATAATTTCAGACTTATTGCTTGTGAAGGACTCACATCCTTTGGGACAAATAACCCAATTTCTTACAGAAACTAAATGAAAGGCAGGAAAAAAACATAATTTTCAAGAGCTATTCTTATGATATGTGAAGAAAACAGGTTCACTAATGGTTTGAATGTGCACCATTTAGGCACATGATGCATGCCTGTCCTCTCTGTCTTCCAAGCCAATTTTAGAAGTATTAGGGCCTTATTTAGAGTAGTGCAACTGGTCCGCCAGTGCTCCAGATCAAAGGAGGGCTAAAGTGCACTGACCTGGCGGAAGACAGTCTGCTATATTTAGCAATCTTCACCAGTCAGACAGAAATCTTTGTTCCTTCAGTAGAGCCACTGTCGCTGGGATCTGCGGAACGCACTGAAGGTTTGCTGAGCAGGCAACATGTTTAATGTGCACACAGAGCAAAGCTTTTGTTTTTCTAAAACAAACTCCCAAAGCAGTATTCTGCTATTTAGGAACAAAGCAAATGTCCGTGACTTATTGAGAGTTTTCTTCCCTCACTGGCATTAATTTCTTTGGTTGAGAACCATAAGGCTTTCACTGCACAGCTTTATTAAAGTATAATGTATATTCAGAATAACTTTGAATAATGAAATGTTATCCCATATTAATACTTTGAATATGCAAGTGTGCACATTTACATTGTATTGTATTGTATTGTAATTGCATTTGTATAGCGCTTACTACCCCTGACGAGGCGTCGAAGCGTTTTTTGGCAAGTAGCACACTACTCCGGGACCCATAGAGGATTAGTGTTGAATTAGTATAGTGAAACATGCAAGTAAATTTTAAGTGGTGGATATGTTAGTCAGTTATTTGGATTCGGAAGGATAGCAGAAGGATAGAAGAGGAAAAAAGGTTTGTATTTATATAGCGCTCCTTACCCCTGAAGGGGTTTAAAGCGCTTTTTTTTTTTTTTTTTTTGGCGAGTAGCACGCTACTCCGGAAACCCATAAAGGATTAGTGGTGAATTAGTATGGTGAAATATGAAAGTAATTTGAGTGGTGGATATTAGTCAGTTATTTGGAGTGAGAAGGATAGCGGAGGGATAGAAGGGAAAGAAAGGTTTGCATTCATATAGCGCCTGTTACCCCTGATGGGGCGTTGAAGCGCTTTTCTGGCGAGTAGCAGGCTACTCCGGAACCCATTAAGGATTAGTGTTGAAAATTAGTATAGTGAAATATGAAGTAATTTGAGTGGTGGATATGTTAGTCAGTTATTTGGATTGAGAAGGGTTGGGGAGGGGTAAAAAGGAAAAAGGTTTGCATTTATATAGCGTTTGTAACCCTGATGAGGTGTTGAAACGCTTTGTTGGCGAGTAGCACGCTACTCTGGAACCCATAAAGGATTAGTGGTGAATTAGTATAGTGGAATATGGAATTAGAGTAGTGAACATGTTAGTCTGTTATTTTTATTGAAAGGGATAGTGGAGGGATAGAAGAGTGAAGGATTTCTTTTTTTAGGTCATAGCAATATTAGGAGGCTTTTGGATGAGTAAAAAGGGTTTTTGGAGGGGAAGAGTCAGAGGGAAGAGTTTAGAAAGGTTTGTTTTGGGGATCAGTATAGTAAAAGAGGTGTCAGATGATGCAAGGAGGGGTAGAGTAGGAAGGAGAGAGTCTAGAAAGGGTTATTTTGGGGATCATAGTAGTGGTATGGGGTTTGGGATAAATGAGAGAGTGGGTGTAGGGGATATCATGATAGATGTATAGGGTGAGAGATAGGGTAGTGCATTGGAAAGAGTAGTAGAAAGAAGTTTGAGATGAGTCAGAAAGTTGGGCTAGAAGATATATTGAGAGAAGTATAGGCTGAGAAATAGGGTAGTGCATTGGAAATGCTAAATTAGAAGAAAGTGATAAATATATAGATCCATAAGTACACTGAAAGTATATAGATGCATAAAGGAGGTAAGTATACGCAGATTAAAGATATTGATAGAGGTACAGGATGAGAAATAGGGTAGTGCATTGGATATGCTTTTTCAGGAGAAAGGTAACAGACACACAGATCCAAGTACATGGAGGTACATAGATGCACAATGGAAGCAAGTACATGTAGACCAAAGATGTTTTTTTTTTTTTTAAATTTTTTTCATAACAACATAATTATTCTACATGTTTATACAAAGCAATACACAAAGATAGGTACATATCTATAGTAAAAGAAATGCTTATATATAGAGGGACACATACATAGGGTGGGTATTGAATGGAAAATGAGCAGCATTTATGGCCCAGGTCCCGACCAGTCTCGAACAGGCTCAAACAGGCACTCACCCTTGTCCTCTCCACCCTTAACAGGCTCAAACAGGCACTCACCCTTGTCCTCTCCACCCTTAACAGGCTCAAACAGGCACTCACCCTTGTCCTCTCCGCCCTTAGCCGCGACGCCCGGGCTGAGACGCCCTAAGCCTCGGACGTTTATAGCCCTAGTAGTCAGGTGACCCCTTCAGCCAATGGGAACCCTAGCCCTAACCCTATCCAATCACAACACTAGCCCTAAAATCTAGAAACAATAGGAGACGAGGACCTTACAGCCAATCTCAGCCGTAGTCCAAGCACCCAATAACTTTAAAAAACCCTGAACTCTACGTCCAATAGAGGCCCTAGCCCTACCAGTAGTCCCAACCCAAGTCCAAGCAACCTATGGCACAGGAAGCCCTAGTCCCTACTTCCAATAGAAAGCCTAACCCTACTCTTAGTACCACACCTAGTCCAGCAACCAATCACACCAAAAGCCCTAATCGCAACTTCCAATTAAAGGCCTAACCCTAGCCATAATCCCACCCCAGTCCCAAAAACCAATAACACAGGAAGCCCTAGTCCCTACTTCTAATAGAAATCCTAACCCTAGCCCTAGTCCCAACCCTACATTGATTGAATCACCGACCCAGAAACCAATCAGAACCCTCAAATACCCAACCAATGAGGACACTAACCCTAATCCAATAGAAACATCAGATACAACCTCCAATCAGTGTATACATGTACCTACCACTAGCAGACTATATAAGGTCCCAGCAACCTCACACAAGGTTTGCTGGCCAGGAGTTGGGAGCTGCTTCTCTTGTTCAGAATCTCCTAGGAGACAGACAGGCTCAATCCACACTTTGGACTTCTGCAGGTAAAGGGCTAACTTGTCCTCTGAAAATAGTGTTTGTATAAAACTTTACTCCCTCTCCTGGACAAAAACGAAGTGCACAGTCCCTATTAAACACAGTTTAAACAGCACACAGAAGATCACTGCTGCCTCAGAGCACACTCTGATGTAGAATATCCCTGTTGCTGGGGGTGGGTGGGGAGGATGGGCTGGTTTCACTGACTTGTTAACACAAAATGGTGGCTGGGGGTACACTGTTTAACATACAGGTCTTAGCACAGAGACAAGGGGAAATTTGGAGGGAAAACTGATAGTCACCGGGAATGAGAGGGAAAAACTACAGAGATTTAGGACTGCAAATCCCACAATTCAACACGTTAAATGGAAGCAATCATGGGCAGGAAAAACCACAAGTTTGAACACAAAACAGGTAATTAAATATGCAATCACGGGCAGGTTAAAACTACAATTTTAAACTGTAACAACCACAGGCAAAGACAGTAATCACAGATAGGGAAAATCGTGTTTTAACTCTTTTAGGAAAGAGACAGCACTAGTCTGCCTCCTTACCACTTCCTGGACTCTGCTCACTGCAATCTGGGGCACAGGTAGGCTGCAACTCACAAAATGGAGGAGAATGATTTGGGGTGCACCCAGCAAAGCCTTAAGGGGCCTGGGCAGGTGTGAGGGGAGGGCTCAGAGTTGCCTGGGAGCTGAATAGCCAATCCCCAGTCCTAGGTCTGCTGGCCTGGGGGTGGGGACTGGAGAGCTGCTTCTCTTGTTCAGAATCTCCTAGGAGACAGACAGGCTCAATCCACACTTTGGACTTCTGCAGGTAAAGGGCTAACTTGTCCTCTGAAAATAGTGTTAGTATAAAACTTTACTCCCTCTCCTGGACAAAAAACGAAGTGCACAGTCCCTATTAAACACAGTTTAAACAGCACACAGAAGATCACTGCTGCCTCAGAGCACACTCTGATGTAGAATATCCCTGTTGCTGGGGGGGGGGGGGGAGGAGGGGCTGGTTTCACTGACTTGTTAACACAAAATGGTGGCTGGGGGTGCACTGTTTAACATACAGGTCTTAGCACAGAGACAAGGGGAAATTTGGAGGGAAAACTGATAGTCACCGGGAATGAGAGGGAAAAACTACAGAGATTTAGGACTGCAAATCCCACAATTCAACACGTTAAATGGAAGCAATCACAGGCAGGTTAAAACTACAATTTTAAACTGTAACAACCACAGGCAAAGACAGTAATCACAGATAGGGAAAATTGTTTTTTAACTCTTTTAGGAAAGAGACAGCACTAGTCTGCCTCCTTACCACTTCCTGGACTCTGCTCACTGCAATCTGGGGCACAGGTAGGCTGCAACTCACAAAATGGAGGAGCTATGATCTAATGCTGCGAGAACCGAGGAAGGGGTGCCCCTTTCCTTGGGCCTTGTAGCTATGACCCTGCGCTGCATGGCTCAAGGGATGCCATGGACTAGTGCTCAGAGGCCCAGGGGAGGGTGGTCCAATCCCTTGGATTTCACAGTCATAGTCTAGTGCTATGAAACCCAGGGCCCAAGTCTAAAAGGAAGATCATCCTGGAGTGATTCTGAAGTCATCTGATGACTTCAGCCAGGCTATTCCTGCAATTAACTGGGGATGTCATCCGAAGCCATCCTGAAGTATGCCTATAGGGCAGAATATTTAAATGGGATGACTCCTCGAGTCATCAGAGAAACTACTCCAGGATTAGTTCCCGATTACTTCAGTGGAAAAGATGTGATGAGCTTGTACTGCTGCCGGATGATCCCATGCTGATTACAGGATTAGGGTGGATTACTCCAGGATGGGTTCCTGATTACTTCAATGGAAACCATGTAATGATAATGTACTACTCCAGAATGATCCCATGACGATTTCAGGATTAGGATGGATTACTCCAGGATGGGTTCATGATTACTTCAATGGAAAACATGTGATGATCATTTACTACAGCAGGATGATCCCATGATGATTTCAGGATTAGGCTGGATTACTCCAGGATGATCCTTTGAGTATTTCAGGATGGGGCTGTATTATTACAGAATCATCTTGTGATGACTTCAGAATGAGGCTGCATTACTCATGGATAATCCAAGGATAACTTTAGAATGGGACTGGGACCGTACTAGTCGATTAATTCATGATGGGGATGTATTACCGTAGGATGGGTTCTGGCTGTGTTACTGCATGGCGGTTTCAATATGCAGATGTAATATTCTAGGATGATCTCGAGTAGTAATACATGTTTGACATACACAGGATGTTAAGAAATACACAGTTTTATTAGTTCGTTAGCAGAGCAAATAATTATTACAAAAACAAGCATTGGCAAAGCCAATAGGTCTTGCCTTTTTGACCATGTGGCTTGCCAATGTCTTCTGCTGATGATTTGCAGTATCGGTTAAAAAAAAACAAGCATTGGCAAAGCCAAAAGGTCTGGCCTTTGCAAGAGCCATTGGCTTTGCCAATATGTTTTAGCCATATTGTACACAAGCGTGGCTGTTGTTCAGCATGGCTAAAGGTTAGTGGGGTAAAGGAGAGTTGCATGTCGAAAAGTGCCATGTGATGAAGTAGTATAGATTATAGCAGCAGAGTGTCATGGAGTGGTGTGGAACAGAGTGACGTTGAGTGTTGCGTAAAGTAGATTGCTGTAGAGTGGAGTGGCATAAAGTGGAGTAATGTAGGAGAGTGGAATGGCAGAGTGGAGTAAAGTGTTGTAGAATTGAGTGTCAGAGTGGAGTGGCGTGGAGTAGCGTGTTGTAGAATAGAGTAGACTAAAGTAGTGTTGAAGGGTGGCATAGCATGCAGTAGTGTTGTAGAGTGGAGTGGCATAGAGTCAAGTAGAGTTTAATGGAGTAGAGCATCACAGAGTGGAGTATCGTAGCTTATAGTGTCGTAAAGTGCAGTAGCCTAGATTGAAGCTGTGTAAAACACAGTGGTGCAGAGTAGACTGGCGTAGAGTGCACTGGTTGAGTAAGGTGGTGTAGAGTGCATTGGCGCAGAGTAGAGTGACGTTGAGTGCAGAGTAGATTGCAGTGGTGTAAAGTAGATTGTTTCAGAGAAGAGTGGCGTAAAGTGGAGAGGTGCAGGGTAGATTGCAGAGGTGTAGAGCAGAGTGAAGCAGAGTGCAGTGACGTAGAGTAGTGTAGAGTGCAATGGTACAGAATAGATTAGAGTGGCGTGTAGCGATGCAGAGTGCAGTGGTGCAGAGTGCAGTGACTTAGACTGCAGTCGTGCAGAGTAGCATGGCATAGAGTTCAGTGGCAGAGAATGCAGTCTTGCAGAGCTGAGTGTCAGAGTGCAGCGGCGCAGAGTAAAATAGTGGTGCAGCATAGAGTGATGCAGCTTAGAGTGCAGTGGCGTAGAGTTCAGTGGCAGAGAGTGCAGTGTTGCAGAGTAGACTGTCGTAGAGTGAAGTGGTATATGGTAGAGTGGCGTAGAATACATTGGCATGGAGTCCAAGGGCTTAGAGTGGGGAGTAGAGGGGCGTTGAGAGCAGTGGTAGCAGAGTGGTGGTGTCATAGATAGTGGTGTTAAGTAGTGACACAGAGTGGTGTTGTCAAGTACAGTGGCGAAGCGTAGAGTGTTGTGAAGGGGCAGAGAGTAGAGTGACGTGGAATGGCATAGAGTTGTAGAGCAAACTTAGTCTACCATCCTGCTGAGACTGGTAAATGGAGAAATATGAAAGAGTGTAATAGTAACAACTGTAAGATATAGCGCTTAAAAGAAGGAAGTATAGTACAAAAAATGATTTATACTTTGGTGATAGCAGACCTTTAATGTAGGAAAAATCACCATATGGTACCCTAACTTCACTGCAGAATCATTTGCAATGAGAACGGTGCCCTTGACACTAATAGGACTCCTTGCCACCAAATGTGATTTCAATACAAGGCAAGGAACCTACCTGACTCATAGCTTTATTTTAAGTCTGGTACTTTATATATACACACACACACATGCATATATGCACACACACACGCATATATACACACACACATGCTTATATACACACATGCACATATACACACACACATATACATATATACACACACACACACAGACATATACACACACACACACATATATACACACACATATACATACATGTACACACACACACTTACTTATACACACATATATATATACATATATACACACACTCACATATACATACACACACATACACACGCACATATCCACACACAATTACACACTGACACACATATATCCACACACACATATATATAAACACACACACACATATTACCACACACACATTTACATATATACACACACATTTAGAGATATACAACTTTGGCACCGTTTGATCTAATCTTCGCAACCTTTTTCCAAAAAGGTGCTCCAGTGATTCTTATTGAACATGGAAAGTTTCGGGGTATTTGTAAAGCGGGGCTGAGAAAAATGGGATTGGAAAAAGGGTGCATTTGCAATGTTAATTCCCATCGGACCCTGTCAACACTACTACAGCCCAAACAACTGAATAGAATTACACCAAACTTGGCAGAAAGGGCGATGTTGTTATGCAGATTGTGCTTTTTGTTATTTTGAGCTAATAGCCATCTCCACGAGGCAAATTGCAATAATATAGAGGGGCTATGAAGACCTCCCAGCCCGGGAACCACCACCTCACCAGCGCTTTTTATATTTGGCTTGGGGGGCCTCAAGAACCCACTGAGGCCCCGGTTCCACCACCTCCCCAGGGGCCAAACTCTAAAATGGGAGGGAGCCGTGTGGCCCTTCCTCCCGGGCCATTCTCGGGCCCAGGGACTGCCACCTCCCCAGGGCAGGCCCTAAGAGAAGAAGAAAGAAGGGGGGCCGTTTCACCCCCCCCTCCTGGAGCCTTAGATGGCCCCGGGACCGCCACCCCCCACGGCTGGCTCCTGCCATGTCCCGCCAAGCCATAGAAAAGAGTGCTCCACCCTCAGCAAGCAAGAGCGGAAAATGTTCTTGCCTGCTGAAAGCGGAGCATGTCTGTTTACCTGCCCGCTGTCAAGCGAGCAGGGAAACAGACACATTGCTTTGAGATCCAGGGAGCTGCAGTTTGGCAGCTCCCCTGGTCTCAAAGAAATGCCGGCCCCGGCAGGAGGTGGTGAGCCAGCAGGGACTACGTGGGCTTTCAGGCTCCCCCCGTGATCCCCATGGTTGCCCTGGGTGGGACTAGGGCACCCAGTCTAGAAGTCAGGCCCCGGGCAATGGTTTCCCCGTGGAAAAAATCGGCCTCTGGAGGGGGGCTGCGTGTCCCGCCTCCTATGTAAAAATAATAAATAAAAGGCAGGCTCCGGGGGAATGGGCCCCCGGGGCCAAAATTGGCTCAGGGAAGGGGGCCCACTCACCCCCCCATAGAACCTTTCATACACCCACTCCCAAACGATAATTCACAGACCCATACCAGTACTTACACACCCACTCACTAATTCATATATCTACACACGCATCCACTCACCCATACATACACCCACTCACTCACTAATACACCCATACAATCACTCACACACTGGGTTAGTCAGCTGTAGCGGTACTGACACACCTACTCACTCACCCAGTCAATCACACAGCCACTTACTCACCCATACAATTACACACACCCACTTCTTATGCATAGAGATACTAACACAGACTCTCTCTCATACAGTCACTGACACAAGCACAAACTCACCCATACAGCCACTTATATACCCCACTGCTCACCTATACTGCCCTTTACATACCCAGGTACTCACCCATATACCACTGGCACATCCATTCACTCACTCACACAGCCATGCACACCCTCACCCATACAGCCCCTCACACATGCATTCACTAACCCATACAGGTACTGACTCATTCATCAATACAGGCAGTCGCACAACCCCTCAACACACAGACAGGTACTCAGACAACCAATCAATCACCCATACAGCCACTCATGTACCCACTCACACACTCATACAACCACTTAGACACCAACTGACAGACTGATACAGACATTCACACAACCATTCACTCACCCATACATTCTCTGAGACAGCTAATCACTCACTTATACAGTCAATCATGCACCCACTGAATCATCCACACAGGCACTCATACACCCAGCGATTCACCAAAACACCTTGGTATATATATTTAACACTCAAACTCTATAAAAACAAAACAGTCAGTCACTGGATGATGTCATCAGTGATGTTATCAGAGATGTCATGGCTAAAGGTTAGTGGGGTAAAGGAGAAGTGCATGTCGAAAAGTGCCATGTGATGAAGTAGTATAGATTATAGTAGCAGAGTGTCATGGAGTGGTGTGGAACAGAGTGGCGTTGAGTGTTGCGTAAAGTAGATTGCTGTAGAGTGGAGTGGCATAAAGTAGAGTAATGTAGGAGAGTGGAATGGCAGAGTGGAGTAAAGTGTTGTAGAATTGAGTGTCAGAGTGGAGTGGCGTGGAGTAGTGTGTTGTAGAATAGAGTAGACTAAAGTAGTGTTGAAGGGTGGCATAGCATGGAGTAGTGTTGTAGAGTGGAGTGGCATAGAGTCAAGTAGAGTTTAATGGAGTAGAGCATCACAGAGTGGAGTGTCGTAGCTTATAGTGTCGTAAAGTGCAGTAGCCTAGATTGAAGCTGTGTAAAACACAGTGGTGCCTAGTAGACTGGCGTAGAGTGCACTGGTTGAGTAAAGTGGTGTAGAGTGCATTGGCGCAGAGTAGAGTGACGTAGAGTGCAGAGTAGATTGCAGTGGTGTAAAGTAGATTGTTTCAGAGAAGAGTGGCGTAAAGTGGAGTGGTGCAGGGTAGATTGCAGAGGTGTAGAGCAGAGTGAAAAAGAGTGCAGTGACGTAGAGTAGTGTAGAGTGCAATGGTACAGAATAGATTAGAGTGGCGTGGAGCGATGCAGAGTGCAGTGACTTAGACTGCAGTCATGCAGAGTAGCATGGCATAGAGTTCAGTGGCAGAGAATGCAGTCTTGCAGAGCTGAGTGTCAGAGTGCAGCGGTGCAGAGTAAAATAGTGGTGCAGCATAGAGTGATGCAACTTAGAGTGCAGTGGCGTAGAGTTCAGTGGCAGAGAGTGCAGTGTTGCAGAGTAGACTGTCGTAGAGTGAAGTGGTATATGGTAGAGTGACGTAGAATACATTGGCATGGAGTCCAAGGGCCTAGAGTGGGGAGTAGAGGGGCGTTGAGAGCAGTGGTAGCAGAGTGGTGGTGTCATAGAGTAGTGGTGTTAAGTGGTGACACAGAGTGGTGTTGTCGAGTAGAGTGGCGAAGCGTAGAGTGTTGTGGAGGGGCAGAGAGTAGAGTGACGTGGAATGGCATAGAGTTGTAGAGCAAACTTAGTCTACCATCCTTCTGAGACTGGTAAATGGAGAAATATGAAAGAGTGTAATAGTAACAACTGTAAGATATAGCGCTTAAAAGAATGAAGTATAGTATAAAAAATGATTTATACTTTGGTGATAGCAGACCTTTAATGTAGGAAAAATCACCATATGGTACCCTAACTTTACTGCAGAATCATTTGCAATGAGAACGGCGCCCTTGACACTAATAGGACTCATTGCCACCAAATGTTATTTCAATACAAGGCAAGGAGCCTACCTGACTTATAGCTTTATTTTAAGCCTGGTATTTTATATATACACACACACACATGCATATATGCACACACACACACACACACGCATATATACACACACACGCATATATACACACATGCATATATACACACACACATATACATATATACACACACACACAGACACACACACACACACATATACTCACACATATACATACATGTACACACACACTTACTTATACACACATATATATACACATATACACACACTCACATATACATACACACACATACACACGCACATATCCACACACAATTACACACTGACACACATATATCCACACACATATATATATACACACACACTCACACATATTACCACACACACATTTACATATATACACACACATTTAGAGATATACAACTTTGGCACCGTTTGATCGAATCTTCGCAACCTTTTTCCAAAAAGGTTCTCCAGTGATTCTTATTGAACATGGAAAGTTTCGGGGTATTTGTAAAGCGGGGGCTGAGAAAAATGGGATTGGAAAAAGGGTGCATTTGCAATGTTAATTCCCATCGGACCCTGTCAACACTACTACAGCCCAAACAACTGAATAGAATTACACCAAACTTGGCAGAAAGGGCGATGTTGTTATGCAGATTGTGCTTTTTGTTATTTTGAGCTAATAGCCATCTCCTCGAGGCGAATTGCAATAATATAGGGGGGCTATGAAGACCTCCCAGCCCGGGAACCACCACCTCCCCCAGCGCTTTTTATATTTGGCATGGGGGGGCCTCAAGAATCCACTGAGGCCCCGGTTCCACCACCTCCCCAGGGACCAAACTCTAAAATGGGAGGGAGCCGTGTGGCCCCTCCTCCCGGGCCATTCTCGGGCCCAGGGACTGCCACCTCCCAGGGCAGGCCCTAAGAGATGAAGAAAGAAGGGGGCCATTTCGCCCCCCTCCTGGAGCCTTAGATGGCCCCGGGACCGCCAACCCCACGGCTGGCTCCTGCCATGTCCCGCCAAGCCATAGAAAAGAGTGCTCCACCCTCAGCAAGCAAGAGCGGAAAATGTTCTTGCCTGCTGAAAGTGGAGCATGTCTGTTTACCTGCCCGCTGTCAAGCGAGCAGGGAAACAGACACATTGCTTTGAGATCCAGGGAGCTACAGTTTGGCAGCTCCCCTGGTCTCAAAGAAATGCCGGCCCCGGCAGGAGGTGGCGAGCCAGCAGGGACTACGTGGGCTTTCAGGCTCCCCCTGTGATCCCCATGGTTGCCCTGGGTGGGACTAGGGCACCCAGTCTAGAAGTCAGGCCCCGGGCAATGGTTTCCCCGTGGAAAAAATCGGCCTCTGGTCGGGGGCTGCATGTCCCGCCTCCTATGTAAAAATAATAAATAAAAAAAATAAAAGGCAGGCTCTGGGGGAATGGGCCCCCGGGGCCAAAATTGGCTCAGGGATGAGGGCCCACTCACCCCCCCATAGAACCTTTCACACTCCCACTCCCACACGATAATTCACAAACCCATATACAGACCCATACCAGTACTTACACACCCACTCACTAATTCATATATCTACACACGCATCCACTCACCCATACATACACCCACTCACTCACTAATACACCCATACAATCACTCACGAACTGGGTTAGTCAGCTGTAGCGCTACTGACACACCTACTCACTCACCCAGTCAATCACACAGCCACTTACTCACCCATACAATTACACACACCCACTTCTTATGCATAGAGATACTAACACAGACTCACTCTCATACAGTCACTGACACAAGCACACACTCACCCATACAGCCAATTATATACCCCACTGCTCACCTATACTGCCCTTTACATACCCAGGTACTCACCCATATACCATGGTATAATGTCGTTTGGCAGCTAGTTCAGAAATTTGCACATTGTGGTTAATTATTGACACGTTCTCATTGCACTATATTGTATATTTGCACAAACTGGTGGTTTTAGCATATAGGACCTAAAACATTTTTTAAGATCTCTTTTTTTAGGTGGGTTTTAGGTGGTATTATCTTCTTTTTTAACCTTTGGTATCCATTTTAACATGCAATTATTTGTAATAATGTGTACTTGTATTATACAATAGATTATATATTCTCCCTGTTTTATCGATTTGCCAGGTTGAGATAGTACTTTACCAGCATACTTTGGAGCTACTGTAATCACTACATTTTTATTACTGTATTTATACAGGGATATAGATTTGAGTAGTATTTTTACTATGTCTATATGGATTGCCATTGGTCACCTCCACTTTAAAAATTCACCTATCCCTCCTAAGCGCTGTCATGTGATCAAGGCCGCTCGTACGGCCGAAACGCGTAATGGCAACATGGTGATGGTTGGAAGAAAATAAAAGCAACTTGCACTATATTGGGTCTGCTCTTGCCGTTTGTTCTTGGAGTACTGGAGTACTGGGCTTGTTTGCAGCTGTATTTGCCGGATTGACCGCCTCCGGATAAGTGGACCCCCTCCCTTGAAGTTGGCTCTGTGGTTGGAGGTCGTTTGCCTACGGATCGCCGAGCTGTTGACACTTCGTCAGTTTCTGCTGGTGTTGGAGTAGACGGCGCGGAGGTTCCGGAAGCACTTCAAAGTTATTCCGGTTCAGGAATCTACGGAGCCCCCTGTGTTAGCGCCTTTCACGTAAGGAGTTGACGGAGCCAAGTTGAGAATCGAATCTCGGTAGTACCGGCAAGTAACAAGCGAGGCACAGAGCTTGGAAGCCATGACGGGATCGTTTGCATCGGCATTGTGGCACTGTCTCCATCCAGGTACATTTGCGCTACAACAATACACAGGTTGGGAGGTTTTGAACTGTGGTAGTTCTTTTCACCGTAAAGATTGAAGTGTAACGGGGTCAGACTCCACAACGGTGCGCATTTTAAAATTATTACACAGCTTCTAACTTTCACCATGTTTGCCACAGCGATAAGGGATCGCGAGTCTGCAGCGGAGGAAATGTTTCAGGACAATCCTCCAAATAGACAGCAACCAAGCGACATTGGGAGTGAAAATACACGGACAGGAGTAAAGGGGCTAAAGGAAAATTACCGCATCTTGGAGAAATTAATGCGACAGGAAACAGCAAAATGGTGGGAGGCTAAGTCCCTCCAGAAATATCTTGATGTTGGAAGGATACCGAGGGGGCTAAGAATTATGCTAGCCCCCAGTTACGATGCCCCAAACCCACTCATGATGTTGGAGTGGGCAGAGAGCAATTTGGACTCCTCGCGGCGTTTGGTTCAGATCTTAGTCAAATACGCCGAAATAGATCGAGAGGAACTGCAGAAAAAGATTGAGTTGCTTACAACTGAGATTGATTTACAAGGTGATGTACAACAAAGAAAGAAATACCATGATGAAATGACAATTCGATTGAATAAAGAGGAGGAGAAAATAAAGCATAGAAAAACATATAAATTTCAGAGAGATAAGGATGATTATGCCAACGGGCAAATCTTTACATTTGCTAAAAAGTACGATTCCTTTAGGAATAAACCAACACGAAATAGAAAGTATCCCCTGGAACATAATGAAATTCAGGGGAGGCAGTATCGGCATCAGAATTAAGTTCAGTCACTGAAAGTGAAACGGAGGGTGAAAATACTGATGTCAGGGTAGCTCTGGGAGCAGTGAAACCGTCCCTGGGTGAAGAATTGGAATGTTTAAGAAGAAGTCGTCGGGAAACCCTTAGATCAGGTGTTGCTAATCCGGCAAAAAACGAAGGACAAAGAGCCGGCGGGAACGTAGAAGGGCAACCAGAAAAAGGAGGAAGCAACACAAATTCCAAACCGAAGAGGGGACGGGGCCAATGGAGAAGGAGGCAGTAAATGATGATGTGGACATTGACAAAAGGGACAAGAGTAATATGGACAATACGATTGTTAATTTAACGGATGTTGATTTCAGTACAGTTGAACAGGAGATTTTGTCCTTAGGTCTGTCATTCTGTCCCAAAACCAACTTAAATTATGCGAATACAAGAGCAGATATTTATAAATTTGTGAGAAAATTAAAACTCCAAAAGTACCATAAAACAAAAGCTGGGCAACAGGAATCATTAAGTGGGGAGAGAAATGATGACCCACTGGGCTGTGGTATGATAAATAGTAACCTCACTGTTTCTGATTTAAGTACTCTAAAGAATTTGCATAGTTTAAGTTGTGAAAATCCTGAGAACGAAGATAGTTTTAGGGATCTAACTACTCAGGATCTTTTGTCCCCTAGATTTGAAACCTGTGCTAAGCCTGACACGGAGTTTAAAGAAAAATCCAAATTTGTCCCTATGATGCCAAAGGATTCTTTGGATATGTTTAGCGAGAATGTGGTTAAGGAAATTAAACAGCTTCATGCTCACACAAGTAAAACTAAAACCACTGATTTTGATTGGAAATATGGACAGGTGATGTCTAAAATTAAGGATGATAAGCAAATAGTGGTCAGGAAGGCGGATAAAGGTGGGAATGTGGTTCTATGGTCTTTGAATGATTATTCTGAGGAAGCAGCAAGACAATTAAATGATACTGATTGTTACCGCAAAAGTTCTTTTCTTAAATTTAAGCTAGCTCAGGATGAGTTTTTTAACAAACTATTGGCTTGGAGAAGTACAGGGTTGCTTAATTTGCAGGAGTTTAAGTATCTCAAGAAAGAGAACCCCACAATCCCGGTGCTGTATTTCCTTCCAAAAATCCATAAATCATTAACAAAGCCACCAGGTAGACCAATCATTTCCGCTTGTGATGGGCCATTGGCTAATATGTCTGTTTATATTGATTCTTTTTACAGGAACACATGAAATCACTGGATTCTTATGTACAGGATACTACTGATTTCATTAGCAAAATTGAAAATATAATTTGGCAGGATACCTATCTTTTATTGGCTGTGGATGTAGTATCATTATACACTTGCATTAGAAATAGTGATGGAATGAAAGCAGTCGATTACTTTTTATCTAATAGACCGCTGAAATTTGCTAAACATAACCAGATGATATTGGACCTACTGCTGTTTTGTCTTGAAAATAATTTGTTCCTCTATAAAAATCAAATATATCAACAGATACAAGGTGTGGCAATGGGGGCCAGCTTCTCCCCTAGTTATGCCTGTCTCTTTTGGGATGGTGGGAGAAGCTGGTCCTCAAGAAGAAATATGCTCATACTTTGGAAAACAAGGTAATTGTTTGGTTAAGATTCATAGATGACTTGTTTGTCATCTGGAATGGAACAGAACAAGAAGTACATGAGTTTCTTGGGGAAATCAATACGAATAATCTCAATCTGAAGTTTACGTACTCTATTAGCCGTGTTAGCATAACCTTTTTGGACACTGAAGTATATATCTGTGGTAACAAACTGGCAACAACCCTTTTAGAAAATCTACTGCTGGCAATGCCATATTACATGCTTCAAGCTCACATCCACAACACCTCATACATAGCATCCCCTATGGGGAAATGCTTAGGATTCGGAGAATATGTAGTGAGGATTTGGATGCTCAGGAAAAACAACAGGAATGTAAAAATAGATTTCTAAATAGGGGTTACAAGGAACAGACAATTGAGACTGCAATAGCCAAATCAAGAAGTAAAGCAAGGCAGGATCTGATAAAACACCGAGTCAGGTCTGGTCACGTATCATACAATGTACCAGACAATACAGCGAGACTAATACTGGGGTACTCCAGACAGGAGGGTCAGATTAGATCCATTATACGCCGTAACTGGCACACGGTATTGGGTGATCCAGTTATTGGAAGTTCTTTACCTAAACAACCAGCTATTACTTTCCGTAGGGCACCAACGATGGGTAATGTTTTGGTAAATAACAATCCAGAGGACATTGAACCTAGCTCATGGCTTAAGCAAAGGAAAGGTTTTTTAAATGTCCTTCTTGCAAAGCCTGTCAATTTGGTGTGAATACCAAAACATATCAGACACCATTTAGTGATAGGGTCTACCCAATAAATAAATACCTGTCGTGTAAAACTGAATTTGCAGTCTATGCTTTGCAATGTAGTTGTAATTTGCTCTATATTGGGAGCACAAAGCTGTCTGTTCATAAGAGGGTTTTACAGCATACTCGAGCTATAGTGAACTGTGACCCGAGTTACCCGGTAGCCAGGCATTTTAAAGATGTACATAACAGCAGCCTTAAGCATTTTAAGTACTTTGTATTGGATTCTATACCATTATCTAAACGTGGTGGGAATAGGGAATCCAAACTTAGGCGCCTAGAAACAAGATATATTCTGGAACTTAACACTAAACAGCCAAATGGGCTGAACACGAGTGAAGATTTATACACTTATCTTTAAAATGTCCAAAAACTTTTTTCTTGAGTAAGAGCTTCCTGTTGAGCAGGAGTGTTATATGCACTTCTGCTTCAAATTAGGTTGAGCTATCTATGTGTGTATGAATAATACAAAGAAATCTCTCAGCATATATGAGTTGTTTATGAAACGTTGGGTGTTTCTATAAATCTTCATATCATCAAATGTAAATGTTTTTATACATTTTACCCCTTTTTAACTTTTCTAGTGGAGTGTTTTAAGGTTGAAATGTATTTTATATTGAGGATATGTAAAAACATTTGTGGGAATCAACCTTGCTGCTCTTGATCAGTTGTATTTTATATCTTTTTCTTCTTCTCTGTGTATATAATTATTTAAAAATATCATTTTAAATGGTATAATGTCGTTTGGCAGCTAGTTCAGAAATTTGCACATTGTGGTTAATTATTGACACGTTCTCATTGCACTATATTGTATATTTGCACAAACTGGTGGTTTTAGCATATAGGACCTAAAACATTTTTTAAGATCTCTTTTTTAGGTGGGTTTTAGGTGGTATTATCTTCTTTTTTAACCTTTGGTATCCATTTTAACATGCAATTATTTGTAATAATGTGTACTTGTATTATACAATAGATTATATATTCTCCCTGTTTTATCGATTTGCCAGGTTGAGATAGTACTTTACCAGCATGCTTTGGAGCTACTGTAATCACTACATTTTTATTACTGTATTTATACAGGGATATAGATTTGAGTAGTATTTTTACTATGTCTATATGGATTGCCATTGGTCACCTCCACTTTAAAAATTCACCTATCCCTCCTAAGCGCTGTCATGTGATCAAGGCCGCTCGTACGGCCGAAACGCGTAATGGCAACATGGTGATGGTTGGAAGAAAATAAAAGCAACTTGCACTATATTGGGTCTGCTCTTGCCGTTTGTTCTTGGAGTACTGGAGTACTGGGCTTGTTTGCAGCTACACACATATACATATATACACACACACACAGACACACACACACACACACACACACATATACTCACACATATACATACATGTACACACACACTTACTTATACACACATATATATACACATATACACACACTCACATATACATACACACACATACACACGCACATATCCACACACAATTACACACTGACACACATATATCCACACACACATATATATACACACACACTCACACATATTACCACACACACATTTACATATATACACACACATTTAGAGATATACAACTTTGGCACCGTTTGACGAATCTTCGCAACCTTTTTCCAAAAAAGGTGCTCCAGTGATTCTTATTGAACATGGAAAGTTTCGGGGTATTTGTAAAGCGGGGGCTGAGAAAAATGGGATTGGAAAAAAGGGTGCATTTGCAATGTTAATTCCCATCGGACCCTGTCAACACTACTACAGCCCAAACAACTGAATAGAATTACACCAAACTTGGCAGAAAGGGCGATGTTGTTATGCAGATTGTGCTTTTTGTTATTTTGAGCTAATAGCCATCTCCTCGAGGCGAATTGCAATAATATAGGGGGGCTATGAAGACCTCCCAGCCCGGGAACCACCACCTCCCCAGCGCTTTTTATATTTGGCATGGGGGGGCCTCAAGAATCCACTGAGGCCCCGGTTCCACCACCTCCCCAGGGACCAAACTCTAAAATGGGAGGGAGCCGTGTGGCCCCTCCTCCCGGGCCATTCTCGGGCCCAGGGACTGCCACCTCCCCAGGGCAGGCCCTAAGAGATGAAGAAAGAAGGGGGGGCCATTTCGCCCCCCCCTCCTGGAGCCTTAGATGGCCCCGGGACCGCCAACCCCACGGCTGGCTCCTGCCATGTCCCGCCAAGCCATAGAAAAGAGTGCTCCACCCTCAGCAAGCAAGAGCGGAAAATGTTCTTGCCTGCTGAAAGTGGAGCATGTCTGTTTACCTGCCCGCTGTCAAGCGAGCAGGGAAACAGACACATTGCTTTGAGATCCAGGGAGCTACAGTTTGGCAGCTCCCCTGGTCTCAAAGAAATGCCGGCCCCGGCAGGAGGTGGCGAGCCAGCAGGGACTACGTGGGCTTTCAGGCTCCCCCTGTGATCCCCATGGTTGCCCTGGGTGGGACTAGGGCACCCAGTCTAGAAGTCAGGCCCCGGGCAATGGTTTCCCCGTGGAAAAAATCGGCCTCTGGTCGGGGGCTGCATGTCCCGCCTCCTATGTAAAAATAATAAATAAAAAAAATAAAAGGCAGGCTCTGGGGGAATGGGCCCCCGGGGCCAAAATTGGCTCAGGGATGAGGGCCCACTCACCCCCCCATAGAACCTTTCACACTCCCACTCCCACACGATAATTCACAAACCCATATACAGACCCATACCAGTACTTACACACCCACTCACTAATTCATATATCTACACACGCATCCACTCACCCATACATACACCCACTCACTCACTAATACACCCATACAATCACTCACACACTGGGTTAGTCAGCTGTAGCGCTACTGACACACCTACTCACTCACCCAGTCAATCACACAGCCACTTACTCACCCATACAATTACACACACCCACTTCTTATGCATAGAGATACTAACACAGACTCACTCTCATACAGTCACTGACACAAGCACACACTCACCCATACAGCCAATTATATACCCCACTGCTCACCTATACTGCCCTTTACATACCCAGGTACTCACCCATATACCACTGGCACATCCATTCACTCACTCACACAGCCATGCACACCCTCACCCATACAGCCCCTCACACATGCATTCACTAACCCATACAGCTATTGACTCATTCATCAATACAGGCAGTCGCACAACCCCTCAACACACAGACAGGTACTCAGACAACCAATCAATCACCCATACAGCCACTCATGTACCCACTCACACACCCATACAACCACTTAGACACCAACTGACAGACTGATACAGACATTCACACAACCAGTCACTCACCCATACATTCTCTGAGACAGCTAATCACTCACTTATACAGTCAATCATGCACCCACTGAATCATCCACACAGGCACTCATACACCCAGCGATTCACCAAAACACCTTGGTATATATATTTAACACTCAAACTCTATAAAAACAGTCAGTCACTGGATGATGTCATCAGTGATGTTATCAGAGATGTCAGTGATGTCATGAGTGATGTAATACGTGAGGTCATAAGCAGTGCATTGCGGGGGCGTGAGTTATAGTGAGCTCAGCTAACTATAACTGCTGAATTTCACAAGTTTCATACGAGTGAAACCTGAGCCCAACTATAACGGCCCTGTAACCTTTGGTTTTTTCAGTAAATATATATATATATTATATATATATATACACATACACACACACACAAACACTTAGCTATAGGGGCTCTCAGCTAATCCTCTCATCAATTGGTCTTTTATTGTGTCATTCTCATTTTTCATCCATCCACCGCTGTGTACAGCTTGGGACAGGACAGTGGGCCAAGCTATTGGCTAACTTTACTGCGAGTGATGGCATTCTTAACCTTCACAAGAAGTAAATCCATACACAAAGTAGTGCCTTTAAGAGTCAGTGACTACTATGGCAAAGCGTCCTTTTGAGATCAAAAATATATTTGCTTTTATTTATTTTTTTAAATATTGATGTGTGGCCGATAGGTTCCACATCAATAACGTTTTGCAAAAACTGTGAGAAAACAAACAATAACAAAGCCAAAAGGCCTATTAGATTTGCCATTGTTTGTTTTATATTCTAGAACATTCAAACCCAGTCAAGATCACAAAACGTACTCAAACAGCTAAATACATTACAATGAATAAGCCATCTTTGTACTAATGTACCGGACCTGGATTACAGTGTGGATAAACTGTCAAATGGAGGTGTAGGGCACAGGGGAAACAGAGGCAGAAACCATGAAAGGTAGTTGCAAGATTGAAAAACAGATAAAAGGGAGAGGTAGGAAGGAGGAGATATCGGAATAGTAGCCAAAGACAGATAGGGTACAGAAGGAACGAGAAGAGTAAAGTGAACTGTTAATAGCAGAAATTGGAGTGCAAGAAAGGAGGATGAGAATTAAAAGTGGAAAGGGAAAAAGCAGACAAGGAGAAGGAAGTGTGAGAAAGGAAAGTGGGCAAGAAGGACAGAAAGGTGAAAAGTAGTTTGTGAGGGGAGAGTTGAGAGAAAGCGTATAAAGGGCAGAGCACGAAAGACTGGAAAGTAGCAAAGAAGCATGGTGAAATGAGAAGGAAGAAAAGAACATACTGCAAGAGACGGATAAAGGCTGTATGCCTCTGCTTTATAATATATATGTCTAGAAATAAAATACATAAAGTTCAGGGAGGACAGGCCTGTATCATTGCTGGGCTTCGCCTAATGCACAGCTTTGCTGCCCAGACACACAATAGTGATTCATTCACCATGACAGAGTTTTCTGCCATTAATAATATGTTTTACCTTATTAGTTAATTCTGGAAAGGAAAATAAGCAGAGAGAATTATAATTCTCTCTACCTTTTTTTCCTCTCCTGGTGGCGTTTTTATATTTTTTCCCCTGAGCCAGTTAACTAATAAGGTAAAATACATCAAATGACAGACGAATGGCTGTGGAATGGGGCGGTTATTGGTGGATTAATGATCTTTACATGCTTTGCAAAGGTTTTATGTGGGGAGCCATTTTCTGCTAAAAGCCCCTTTGAAACGAATCCTATGAAGTTGTCTGCTTCGTGTCATGAGCCATCCAAGCGCACTTCATCACTGACCCACTCGGTGCCACTGCACACAAGGGGCAGGCAGAAAAAGAGGGGTAGTCAGGCAAAGCAAGGTTTTAGTAGGCGACTAAGACCAAACAGCTCATCCTATCATCGCAACTTTCCTGCATAAGTACCTCAAGCATAACCTGATATCCAGCTATTAAGTGATGAGCCTAGAATCAGAGGATGGGGATCCGACCCTAGGACTCGAACCCGGGCACCCAGCTTCAAAGTCAGCAGTTGTGACTGTAAGACCATACCATTGATGGTACGGCGATACAAATTCCCACATTCAATCGCTACCACACATGCTGTTTATTAAGAGCATGTAATTCATCTGAGCCTGAAGCGCCAATGTTAAGAGGGGATCTCAGACACCCTGCCTCAATTGGAAGTCCCACATTGAATGCCCTGCAGCGTCCTAAAAGCCCACAAATAATGGAATCCAACATAGCTGCCAAAGTTTCGGATTGCTTATGTGTGACATTTTCTGAATTTCAGTGCAATTACGAGAGACATTTCAATGATTATGAGTGACACTTTATTGCGAGCAAAATCAAGCAATGAAGATGAGGGAAACATAGAAATTTCAGAAATTACAGCCATTTAAGCAATGAGAAACTCGAAGATAATCTTAAAACTGCTGCAAAGCACCAGAAATGGAAGAGCTTGACATCAGTGTTTTAAGTGGGATGAAAAAAAACATGCGTCTCTAAAAGGGGCATGCATGGCCTATGTAATTAAGCATATGGCTTAAACATAAACTAAGGGGCATATTATCAAGCCCATTATCGCCGCATTAGCGGCCGTTTTCGGCCGAAATGCGGCGATAATGATATCGCACTATTAGCAAGGACACGCTAGCGCGTGTTTCCTTGCCTTAACGCCTGGTTCCCTATCGCCTCACCTCGCATCGCTAATGAGATGCAAGGTAGGCGTGCCCCTCACAACTACATCATAAAATATCAGTAACGGTGCTTCGCTGTATTTACAACGAAGTTCCGTCCGGTTTAGCGCTGATTTTTTTCACGCTAACTGGGCCTTAACGCTGGAATTTAACGTCTGTTAAATTCCAGACTAAGGCATACCTTACATGGGGGGTGGATTGTGTGGCTAAGACCACAGGCCCTATCATCAAGGATATCGCCGTTTTCCATGGAACACCGCTGGAAAACCAGCGTTGTTCCATGGAAAACGGCGCTATCCCCTCTATCGCTGGAATTTTTATCGCCTCGGTGATACGCGTTGTTAATTACGCGTTAATCGGGTGAAAAATTCCAGCGATAGGCAGCGATAAATAAAAAAGCGCTAAGCGCGCTTTGCGATATTTATCGCCGTCTATTGCTAATATGCCCCTAAATTTCTTTAGTGGCAGCACCTTGCAGGAAGAATTACTTCTAAAACAACTTTTATTGCCAGCTTATATCACACTCGACAACTGGGGCAGAATGTGCATGGTGTAATCACACCAGAATGCCCAGTCTTCAAGAAATGCTTACAAATTCCTGCAGTGTTTCAGTGGTAAAAAGGTTCCCCCTTAACTACTATGACCTGAAACTCCTTCTATCAAAATGAGAGAATGAATGAAAATGTCAAGTTTACGGGGCTTTAAAGATACTCCTATCTACCATTTGACTCAGCTGGTACACTACGAATACCACTAGCTGGAATTCAAAAAACGTGAAGCACTATCCAGACTAAAGCGTCAAAAAGCAACACATTGTTGTTTAGGTCTCATTTTATGCACACGACTATTGTGGCAATATTGGCCTCATTTATAATACTCAAAAGAGTATTTTACATAAACAATTGTCGAACCTCGGACTGAGAGTGCGGCAGCCAGTTCATACCAGAAAGGCTAGATAGTATGGGGTTTCTCACTGTTAAACGGCAGGTATGCAGCGAGTAACATATCACCTCAAGAAAACCATGAGGGCTACGACAGAAGAGAGAGCGTGTCCGTTATGTTGACGAAACATAAGCTGAGTGTTAAAGAGTCTGTTACATTCCGGCCACTGATACTAAAAGAGCTACAGGTCTGAGGCAGCCAGTGACATTTTGGGGGGCTTTGCATAAGTTTGCCTACAATACAGCGCTACTACATGAGATCACGGTGCACAATTAAGAAAACATTATTATTGGAATAAGTTAATATGCCATTGTTTTTAAATAAAGCCCTGGGTCAAACATCGCTTTAAATTATGAGAAATGCAGTTCTGGCTAAAATGCATTCATTTGTCAACCTGCGTTATAAGTAGCAGATTGTAACACTTTTATTTTCTAAATGGCAGTCTCTTTCGAAAACAGAAAGCACCACAGGCTGGGATGCCGATATGATGCAAATGTAAGCTTTTCAAGTGCAATGACAAAAAATGTAACCATGGGAAGTATTTCCTACATATTTATCGAGCAATAACAATCTGGGTGGATGTAACTCGGGACATCCAATTCCCATCTTGCCGAAAAGACCAGACACTCGGTAACGTTCACTGAGAGGCGGAATCCTACCTCCAGCTCTCTCAAAAAATAATTGCATTAAAGCGCTGCAGTTTAAAGAGAGGTGGGCTCCCGCCTTCCACACAAAAGCGCGGCAAGTGCAGAGTACCCCAAAGTGGAGGAGAGGCTGGAAATCACACCCACCTCACTTCCATGTCTCACCTGCACCCCGACCAAAAAAATACCAACAAAAGGAGCAATTTTCTTTTTTCCCTCTGAGCCCGATCCATGTGCACACTCTCCGGTGCAGCAGCAGTTAGTCTCCTCACTTGGCCTGAGGCTCAGACTAGTACAACTCGTCGGCTTCCGCTTCCGTTCCATGATTTAAATATGAACATTAAGTAGCCTTGATAAGGTAGAAGGATCACTTCTTACCTAAAGTACAATTTATTACTCAAACTACAAAAACAGGTTCAGATTGCAACTTAAGACTCTGACCTGGGCTGAAGTGGCAATTGCCTGAACCTCAGTGCCATACTGAGTTCGCCCCTTCAGTTAGTGATAAAAACATGTGGTATTTGACTTTTATTCGACTTGCACAGATTGTTCATACTTAGAGAGAGATTATTAGAAAATTTAAATATGTCAATTAATTTGGCCAAACATTTAACATAGATTCACAAAGGTCACATCCAGTGAGGGCTGTTTGATGTACCTTACAACCCATAGGTAAAAACTTCAGGTATCCAGCACTGCAAAAGGCAAACTATCTAAGAGATGAGGAAAACAATAGTCAGTTCCTGCAATCCTATGCCATTAGGTTTGCCAGTCTCTGCATATAAATAATGAAAAACTGGAGTGCTGAGGCAATTTGTAAAGAACAAGCAGCGAATACTACATTGAAAGAATAGCTTTTGCATTAAAAAAATCTTCATCATTACCTCAGATAATGTAGATATGGATATCATTCAGATTATACTAAACACTTAAGGTGAAAACAAGGATAACGTGCAATACGAGGGTAACCGACTATTTCTACTAAAACTACTACTGCTACCAGCACTACCACTACTAATACTAATGATAGTAATAATGGCAATCACAGTAATAATGAAAATATTAACCTCTTAGCTGCTGAACGTTTTCGCCCCCCAGTGAGGAACCCTTTCTTTTATGTTCAAGGCAGTTTACGCTGAGGCCTTCAGAACTTTTTGCCACAGAAGGTTTCAAGCCCAAAAGATATCCAGACCAGGCATACTTTTTTCCCCACATTTTAAGAAGTCTCAAGATACCCAGGAATTATACATTTCCTTGGAGGGAATCAAGAAAATAGCCCAAAAATAGCACATATTTGTTTTTTGTTGGAAACATTGGAACACGTACTGTGAAAGAAAGCATTTCTTTTTCCTAAAAATGGCATCAACAAAAGGGTTGCTTTGCTAAGACCAGCACCTTGCCAGCATGCTGGAAGAAGCAAAATTTTAAAAGAATTGTTTTTTTCACCACTGTTTTTGCATTTTCCTAACACTGGTAGTCCATTTTTCCTATTTCCTGTGGTTGCATTCTACTTGCATTTTGTGGTATAAACAGGTGTGAAACCCGTGGATGAATCTGGAAAGCTATACATTTCTGGAAACTAGGCAAAATTCCAAATTCATCAAGAAGTCATTTGTGTATATTGTTCATGGTTTTCTAAAATAAAATAATCATTGACAGCAAGAAATAATGAAGATAAGTAGTAAAAAAATAGCAATTGTTGACAACATTTTCACCTGAAATTTTTTGCTCTGACTGCTGAGTTAGTGTTTGTGCTTTCCCCCAAAAGTGAAGACCGCTGAGGATGTGCGAGGCCACGCGGACGAGAGGGGCCATGCGGCCGAGGCTGCGATCAGCGGCCACAGTGGTGGAACAGGGTGAGGGACCGGGGCCTAGTTAGCAGGCGGCCTCTGGGTAGTGACACACCTTGACGCGATCCCAACTGGAGCTGACTGTGTTGACGGGAAGAGGAGCTGTGGAATCTGACCATTTGGCTGAAGCATTACGAGCGATGCTGGCCTGGGCTGCAATGAGACGCCTTAACCGGCGTACCCCACCTGCCTGCCTGCATCCTGTGCCTGCGGGCAGTGCTGCTGGCCTTAGGGTGCTGGAGGACAACAGGCCCCTGGGATGACATTGCGGAAGACTGCACACTGTGGATGCCGGTATTTTTTCCCTTCCCCGGCCCCCTGCTGTAAGTGCCTCAATCCACATGAGTAACTGCACGTAAGAGAGGGATGGTGCGGCAGAGGCCTGAGGCGGGGGGAGTAGGTAGACACTGAGGACGGGCCTGTCGGACAGTGAAGGGACCCCCTCGAGTCTGCTGGGGCTAAGCACTAAGGTAGATGAGTGGCAGGGAGAGCCCGGGCCGCCTGTTGGGTGAGGCCCCACGAGGGAAGGGCCTCAGACTATTGCAGTGTTCTGCGAATCGGAGCCCCAGATGCTCCATCCTGGGAATAAACTCTGCTGGTGCTGGAGCTGAGAGAGGAGACTGACCGTGAACATAGAGGGCCACTTGAGACCACGCATTGAGGGAGGAACCGGGATGTGGCCATCTGTGGAGTGCATGGGAGCTGAGGGCTGGTGGCTGGAGTACTGGTCTGCCCCCCCCTCCCCCCTCCAGACAGGACTGTGTTTCAGGACTCCACCAGGGGCCCTGCGAAGCCTGACTGTCCAAATTATAACTAATTGAGAAGTGCCTCATAAAGCTGCAGTGAGAGACACAGTGGGGACAGGACCTGGGAGGCTGTGAGGGAGAGGAGGGTAAAACATCTATGAAACTTCCCCACTGGTGCCATTTGCTAGAAGGTGTGACTGTTTATCGAGTTCTTAACGGAGAGTGCTGCATTGCTGGACATTCTCTGACTGACTCTGGTGATTGCCTGGTCAGCGTTGCCCCTTCCCAGCCCCGGGAGAAAGTGGTGAGCCTCGCTGTGTCCTCGCCCTGCAACTGCTGGGGTCCTAGATCAACTATAACAATAATGATGGTGAAGGACAAAGACCCTAAACCCCCCAGACAAGGGAAAATGGATGGCTATACTAAAGTGGTGGCCCCCCAGGAGACCACACAACCTCTACCAGACACGGCCACCCTGATTCAGGCGATATAGTCCTCCAGAGAGGTGTTAGAGGGCAGAATCAGAATAGGGGAGGTGTGCTCCGACGACACACTGCTCCGCCAGGACCTATGAAATGTCTCAGAAAGAGGGATGGAGATGGAGAATCGGGTCTCAGAGGCAGAGGATGTGGTAAGGGATCTTCAAAAGGAGGTGACACTAACAGAGATGCACTATGGCACCTTGAGGATGCAGAAAACAGAGTGCGCAGACGCAATCTCCACTTTATGGGGTTTCTGAAGTGGGTAATAGGGGCTAATGTGCCCGTGGTTTCTTACAACATGGCTGAAAGACATCATCCCACCTGAACATTTTCCACTTGTTTTGTAATTGAACCGGCACACAGGGCACTGAACGTGAAGCCGCCGCCCGGAGCTCCCACCAGGCCAATCATAGCGAGGTTTCTAAACTTCCTTGACAGGGATATGATCCTACGAGGGGCACGCAGTAAGGGAGAAGTCAGACATGACAATTCAAAAATCATGATCTTCCCAGATTACAGGAGCGAGGTTCAACGCCAGAGAAGACCCTTTGATTCTGTCACGGCGAAACTTAGAGCACTTCAATTACAATTAATGCTACTGTTCCCTGCAAAGCTGAAAGTCATCTATATTGGCAAGGCACCCTTTTTACAGACATTGGAGAATGCATGGGCAGGGATTGAGGAGAGGCCAGTCCTGCGTCCTAAGAGAGTATTGAACGCATAGCACCAGCTGTCTCAGCGCATGGACATCTGATCCTGAGATGGCCTGATGGTGCCACGTAGAGACTTTGTCTCTATTTGCAACTTGGGGGGGGGGGCACTGTATTATTTGATGTTCTCTTACTCTGTGTGTAACCATTGAGGCTGTAATACTTGGATCTTTCATGATTGCCTTATGTGCGACCATCGTTATAGTTTTGAAGGTTGTATGCTTCTCACAAAACTTGAAACTAAATAATATTGAGGAAAAAAAATTGTGTACAGACCATGTTGTAATTCTTATGCTAAAACCGAATTAATGAAAAATAGGTATGAAAGAAACCTAGGTTTTTTTAAAGTGTCCACAAGATACTAAGATAGGAATAGTGTTTAGCTGTTTTTACATGTCTTGGTAGTGAAAAACTCTTGCATTCGTTTTCACTACTGCATGGCCTTCCTCTCCCATGGAATAGCATTTTGGTTACCTTATTATATTAAAAAAGTGATAACTTCCAATTGAAGCAAGTGGGAAAATCGAGTTTGATCTCTACGTAATTGTAATTTGAAACACTGTAATTGTAAAATCAGATTTTAAGTCACAATTCTGAAAATGCCACTTTTAGAAAGCTCATTGAACCAAGGCAGACAGACAGATGCTGTTCTGCTCCACAGATATCCTTGATGCAGGCACGAACATACTGATTCTTGAGTAAGACCCCCATTACTTATCAACTGGCGACACAAAGAGGCGCATAGCCGTCTTAAATAATTATCAAGAGCCATAACACATGGAAGAAGCCTGCTACTTCTACTTAAAAACCCTATTGGCTCGTGCTTGATCTGCACACTCACCGTGCCCTTCTATTCCATACCTGCGGAATCCTCCTATTGTGCTAACCGAATTTTGCCAGCCGACAGCTACCCTCACATGGGTGCCCGGCCGGGTCCCATGTGAGTATCCTTCCTTTTCACTTTACTCACGGTGCCACAAATTCCACACGAGGCTGCGCAAACCCTTCCTTCAGGTGTCCCTACTATCTTAGGTCCTGAAGAGACCCTACATTGCACACAGGGTCGAAACGCCGTCGACAGTTTTTTCAAAGCGAATCATTACAAGCCAGCACTTATCATTGTATAAAAGCGTGGTTTATATAATATATATCTTTCAATGGTCGCTTTCATGAAATATAGGAAACCTTGTATATATGTCACGAATATGTCACAAATAATTTAGGTTTATTTGTTTAGGTTCCTTTTTCACTGGGACACCACTCACTACAATCAATTGATTGTTAAATGTCATGAATGTAATTTTGCTTCAAAGAACTATATAAACAAGAATTATGAATGAAATACTAATCTAAGGTGTGTTCGACTCCTCTCTTTTTTACATCACAATAACCCATTACATTGCCATAGTGCGTTATTTTATTGAGATTTTCTTGCCATTAGTCCACAGGAGCCATTGTTTTTGATAATCATTTCAGTACCCTGGTTCCAAGTGAGTAGGGTTCCCTTGTTGTTTTTCTCGACTTTTAGAAAGTTGGCATTTTCTTGTCCCAACCATTTGGGGCCTGTGGCCTGTATCCTGGGTCACACGAGTAGGTGTAGCTGGCAGTTGGTCTTTGCGTATTACTCCTATACAGTGAGACATAGAAGGAATAGGTGATAGCAAGATGACCCATCTTTGGGGGTGGGGGGGTTGGAGCTGTCACCTACCCCTCTTTTGCATCACAAAGACACTGATTCAGCACACTCACAATGGGTTTCACACTAGTCTTTTGTGCCCACAGACAAGCTGGGGCCAGGGTAGGGAGGCATGAAATTCCAGATACCTCTGTAAGGGGGAGGACTCTAGAAGCTTCCCCCACTAGAAAGTGGACACCAGGTATAAGTAGTTGACCCTCAGACCAACTCTTCAGTATACTTCTGGACCTGTGTAAGACTCAGAAGAAGGACTGCTGTGCTGCTCTAGTGCAAGAAGGACTGCTCTGCTGCCCTGCTAATTTGCTGCCCTGCTGCCTGAGTGAGAAGGACTGGACCTGCACCTTGAGCCCAGGATCACAAAAGTGACTCCAAGGGCTAGTTGGATGGCCTCCTGATCAGAGTTTCAGGGACAGAAAAGGCTACAACAATTTGAACACTGCACCTGGACTCTACCTGCTGTGAGTCCTAACCCCCCAAGTGGTGCCCCTACAGACCTAGACCCTAAGGAAGTGGGGCTAAAGGTGCTCTTGCAGCCTAGCTGTGGTCTCATCAGAACCGAGACAGCAAGACAAAACCTGATGCTGCTCTTCGCTGCCCCTCATCGGAATTGATGCAAACCTGTATCATGGCCTGCACACCTTATCAGAACTGCTGTTACATGATTCATCTGCATCACAGCCCTCGCAGTTTCTTATTGGGGCTGATACAGCATGACACAAAGTCCAGGCAAGCCCACATCACAGCCCTCGCAGCTCATCAGAATGCCCAATGCACAATGCATCTTCAACGCGGACCTCGCGTCGCTTCTCGGGACCACCGCTGTATGACGCAATGCTCCGCAGCCAAGATTTTAGGTACACTTCTCAGCTAGGCTAATTTGGTCTCTGTATCCGGCTGGCACTCTATTGCAGTCAGCCCGAACTTTGTCCCTGTCCAGCATGACCAGATTACCACAGTTGGCGCTTGGTGCTATTAAACACTTTTTTTATTCATACCTTTAAAATTGCATACCTCTGATTCTCCTAATTTGTCATTTTGGTGTCAAATAATCTATTTAAATATACTCTATTTTTCTAAATTGGAGTAGGATTTTTCTGGTGTTGTGTTTTCACTTTATTACTTTATTTCACTATTTGTGTGTTGTGTAAATACTTTACAAATTGCCTGACCGCTTTTGTGCCAAGCTACTAGAGTATGAAGCACAGGTTACTTTGGTGACTTTTGTGGTTCACCCTGATGTGGATTGTGGCTGTTGCTTGAGAGGGGCTCACACCCTCTCCAATCAACTTCTCACAAAGAGCATATTTGCTAAATGTGATCTTTCTGTAATAGAGAGAGATTCTATTCATAGTAACAAATGTTATATTATTTTATGTTTGCACTCTTCTCCCAATAAACCTCACTTGTGTGGCTGGGACTAGAGCCCACAGTACAAAGGCCTAAAAGGGGTATTGCAGAATTTGGGCCCTGGCTCACTGCCACCCAGGCAAACCTACCAAACCAAAATATTTTTGAACCCAGGGTAGTCTTACCCACAATGCCCTTAAACGTTGCTAAAAAAACATGCCTTTTCCCTGCATTTTTGTGATGAAAACTTCTAAAATATTCAGGGATTCACAAAATTCCTACCTCTTACTGATTTCATGCTACTCCCGATAAACACGGTTCCCTAATTGTGTATCTGGGCCTAGTGCCAGGTGCCCGCTACAGAAAGACTTGGGGAAACTCAGCACATATCAGTATGTTTATCCCTGAAGCAGAAATTACATGATGTGTTCAGTAGCAGACAAGGAAGATGACAGTGACAGATGTCATATCCTCATGACCTTCAGACTTGTTTATTGACTTCTTGAGTCAATGCACATGCAAAGGATGACAGAGACAGATGCAAGACCTTAAGTTAAAGGGAACTGCACATTTGAGGCATTAGGGTCAACGAGATCTTAGCACATGCTCTGAGAGTGTAGCTTCTCACATCAGGTTGGAAAGGTAGCTAACCTCAACTTTACTACTCACAACAAAGCTTGGTTCCGTGCACTCTTACACTACCAGGCAAAGATCCTGGTTGGTGAAATGATATTTCAGCTCCCCAGGAGTCCGTTATCCTCACTGCTGGTGTCCCAGCAGACAACAAGACATGTCCTGCTGGTCTCCACCACTAGCAGATGCAAGTGGTCATGCATAATGAGTTTGTTTCTAGTACTCTGTTCACCTGAAGTGGGAGCTTTGATAGATGCTTATGCATGTATCTAAGGACTAATATGTGACTGTTCACTATGGCCTGTGAACTCTCCATCCTAGAGCTATTGACTGGCTTAGGGAGAAATAGTTGGGGACAATCTTGTAAAAGGTGATATGTGAAAGAGCCCACTAATATTTCCCCGAGCTGGATTCAACTAGTGTATTCTTCTGAGAAGTCTCCTTGTTATTGGCACTTCCATGAAATGTCTTCCAAAATCCCCCATACAACTTTGCCAGGCTGATTGGTCAGGATAGAAGAAGCTTAGATAACACATGTGGGCAACAATTAATTTCAATATGAACCACAGTTTAATTTTAATGGAGGAGAAAGTGTACCATGGTTCTGGCACTTTGGGTGTTTTCTCTGTCTAGCTGGACCTAAAAATCCAATTAGTTTAGTGGGGCAATTCATGGTCAGTATGTATCAGCAGTGTGCTGGGTCATAAACTTACAGCAGTTTAAGAAAGTTAACAAGAAACATAAGTAGATGCCAATGATATGAATTACTTTAACCATATATTTTGTTACATATGTGTGTGGCTGCTTGTTGATTGAGAAATATTGGCAGGCCATATTCAATACAGATATTATATGTCATTATTACGAACCAGATTTTGCCTAAAAGGGCACACACTTTGTTGGGTTGACATGCGAGTTAAACAAAGGAAATTAAAAACTTAGGGCCACATGTACGATCGTTTTTAGCAGTGGCAAACATAGATTCGGGCTGCTTGCAACTGCTAACAAGGGTTCTACCATGTATCAACCCTATTTTGCGAGACGGTAACCTGTTACTGACTCACAAAATAGGGTTTGCAAGTCGGTATTAGGAAGGGGCGTGCCAAAGTCGTCCCTTCCTAATAGCGAGGCGCAGGGGCATATACAATTGTTTTGCGACCGCAATGCGGACCCAAAATAATCGCAGTTTACCTCCAACTCAAGTAGGTGGTAAGCCACTCACAAATAGGAAGGGGTCCCCAGGGGACCTCTTTCCCTTTGTAATTTGTAGTGAAATTTTTTTTTAAGAGCAGGCAGTGGTCCCACAGGCCACTGCCTACTCTTAAAAAATTTAACTGAAACATTTCATTTTTATTTTTGAAATGCAACACGTTTTCCTTTAAGGAAAACGGGCTGCATTTAAAAAAAAAGTTGCTTTATCTAAAAAGCAAACACAGACATGGGGGTCTGCTGTCCCTAGCAGGCCATCATCTCTGTGTTATTGCCCATTCCCAATGGGTCGCAAATTGCGACCTGCCTCATGAATATTGATAGGGCAGGTCATTTGGGACCCCATTGGGAATTGCAAAATGTGTCTGAGAAACATTAGTACATTTCCTTTTGCTACTCGCAAATTGCGAGTCACTAAAATTCACAAATTGTGAGTCACAAACGTAAATGGTTGTACATGTGGCCATTCATTTTTATTATAATGTAATCATGCAAAACATGGTGAACAATTGACATTTTTGATTAAGTCCATTTTAAACAGAAACACATGCAGAAGTTTATGGAAATTTGGCCTCCTTTAGAGACATGTACAGAGGAGGAAACAAACATACAATAATAATAAATTGACGTGGGCATTATTAGCACTAAGGTTTACAGCAAACATTAAATGTTTGAAATACTAAATTCTGAAAATTTGTTAAAACAAAAAAATATATTCTATTCGCTTTAAAAATTTTCATTCAGAGCTTATTGATCCCTGACAATGATGCAGTATGTGAATACAAATATATAAATGAAAATACTGAAGGAGTGAAGATCCTATTACAAAAGCAGCAATATTACTCACTTTCTGGGGAGCGTGTCCTAATGTTTTCTGTGGAATTTTATGTCTTTAAATATTATAATCGAGAGTTATACATTTTCAGTGAGCCTATTCCAAACTTTGAGGGATTTTTCCACCTAAAGTCCACCTACTTGTACTTACCCAACATATGGAAAGGAAATTGACAGAGTAGGATAACATGATAGAATATAGCAAGTCAAACAGACCTCCTGGGAAATCAGTCACTTTGGATGTTGTTTGTACTGTTTTAGACAGACATCATGGTTTTGTCTCTGATAAGGGCACAACATCTCATACTAGCATTTTTATGGCCTTATGATTCTGAGCTAAAGTTCTCTGGCACTTCCTCAAAATCATTCATTTGTTTTATTCAGAGAAGCTGTTCATTAATTCATCAAATGAATTCAGGCCACGTAGTATGGGCCTTTAATCATAATTTGTATAAACGGACACGGCTCAACTTCTGTCAACTTAATTGTTTGTGCTATGTATGTAGCATTTTTTAGCCCTGATGGAATTCAGTTCTAACTTTTACCCTATTGTTTGCAGGGAATGCGTAGCTGAACGCATGGACGTTGATATTGTTGCCGTTGATGCAGTGCTTTGCTGTAAGAGCCAGCAATGCAAAAGTTAAACCAATACATTGAATATGGCCAAAGCACAGTCATTACTAGCAGGAGCATTTTTCAAACTCTTTTTATTTGAACATTGCTGATCATACAGTGAATATAAGAAATGAACGGAGGATCTTCTGTTCTACATGGCAATGAAGGCAGACAGTAACAAGGGCAAAGCATGAATACACATTTGGAATGCTGCTTTTACGGCCTGTAGCGTTTCGTAGCTATTGCACCAATGATAACTCAACAGGAGTGCTCTCCCCCCCTCTTGATTGCTAAATAGGAAGCTCACACTTGTATCAAATTTCGGAAATTCGTACTCATTTATTTACATTACATCTTTTCACTATTTGGGTATTTTAAATGGAAAGAAAACCTCCACATTTACATTTTCCAATGTATTTTCTTCTAGGAAATCTTATGTTTGCTGCCTGTGTCCATCGAGAGAGCACAGGTACTGATGAAAATGTAATAGATATAGAATGTGAAAAAATCAAAGTAAAAGGGAAATATGTCTTCTTTCCTCCTCTTCTTAAACTCTGTCTTCTTACACTTCTCTCTTCTTATCTTCTCTCTTTCAATTCCTGTACCTTTTATTTTCTCTTTTGTTTTCGGTCTCTTTAGAATTCCTCTTCTTTTCTCCCTAATTGCCTTTCCTTGATTACTATCCAGAAGCTCTTCCTAATTTGTTCATATGACTTCTGAGCACTGCATATAGTCAAAATATGTAATTTTTCCTTTATCATTATTGCCCTCTCCCAGTGCCATCTTTATTGCCAGACTGTTGGAAGTGCCATATGTGATGTAAATTCAGGAATTTACTTTACATATGTAAACAGCTTTGTATATACATATTTCTACTGAAAGTGTCTTCTGCATCCTTAATTACTGCTCACTTAAATACATAACCTCAGACAAATTATTAAATGAGCACTTTTTCAGAGTAATTTCCCCTCTGCTCCCTCCTTCTCTAACCTCTGGCATGAGTCACCTACCTAAGCCATGGCATCTTGTTTGAGGTCTGTTCTGTCAATGTCCTCCGGATTTTCCCTTGTCCATTCTCCCAAAAGAGGCTTCTGCTATACAGAGCCTCCTATTGCATTCTGCATTGTCCCATCACGTTACTTGTATTGTCTCCTCTACCTTTAGTCACTCATCATCCTTGGACTCATGAGCATTGGCCTTGATGTCCATGTAGGCTTCGGCATTGAGCATCTTCTGGGACCCAATTTGTCTCCTTCCCTGTGTGAATGAGCTTTACTTTACTCGTTCTTCTTGAATCCTTTTGGTCCTCCCTTTTCATGTTTTGCTATTTCTCCTTATTTCCTACCTGTGTTGCGTTTTCAAGTATTTCTTTTCTTTATACTGTTTTATAGAAATGGGGTCTCTGGTTAGCAGTGGTTTGCACCCTGTCCAATTAGTTAATGTTTTCTTCCGTCTTCCGGATGATTTTGCATCAGTTTTTTCAGGGTATGAGTGGTGGCATTCCGACATTTGTTTAACAAGTGACAGTGCTATGAAGTTGCTTGACTGGATGGTGTTGTCAAAGTTTTGGAAGAATGACCTGATTCTTAAGTGACTGCACATTTCGGATATATAACAGGATGAAACTGGTCACATCATTTCCAGATATGGCCTAAAGGTTAAAACGATCCAAAGAAAGTTGTAAGGAAGTTTCTATTGTCTGTTAGTAGACAGCAATTGGTAATTACTTCTTGCAGGGTTCTTTGAAACGTTCATTGCCAATGTTACAAACAAAACACAATAACTGAATATTTACAAAAGAAAGGAGCAATGTTCCAAAGAGAATAAAGTAGAATGTTAATGGGAACCTCTAGCATACTTATCAATTCGCCCTCCCTGGGAGGGTGACACTCTCCTTGAGCTCATCATCACTCTATAAACAAGCAAACTGCCTCCCATTGGCTTCAGTGGATAACCTTCCTCAGCCCCGCAAACATGTTTAGTCTCCATTGATTTCATTGGACTCATTCTCCAAATTCACTCACTGTTACACTCCTTGCTAACTTAAATAGACGAGGAGTATGCCTTGGCTTAGTTTGTTTCAGTGAGGAAAGGAATTTAATATTTAGGTTACTATTGGTGCTTATGGTGCAGAATTATGCCTGGCCAAGGGAGGAGGAAGAAAGCAAAGGAGAAAATAAAAAAATCCAAAAGTAGATGCTCTTTTAAAAGAATAAAAGAGGCTTGTTTCCTCATGGGCCATGGTCAAGTCAGGCACTTTATTTTGGGAACAAAATAATTTTTAAGGCCTGTGTCTGGTTTGTCTGTTTTTCTTATTTGTAACACACAACTAGTGGCATATAAAAACCGATTCATGGTGTCCAAAGCACATGAAAAACAACCTGACATCAGTTTACAGACAAAAAGCCGAATAAAAAATCGTAATCGATATGTTTTGAAATTTCATACGACAATGGTAGTGACTCTAAATTCGACAAAATAGACAGAAAATCCGTCAATCTTTATAGTACAGATAAATCTGCAGCTCCTACCTGTTGCAAGGGGAATATTACTGCCATATTAACATCTTACATTTCTATACTGCACAAGTATCAATACTATCAATTGTTAGTGCGAGGCAAAAATAAAAGCAAAAACATATTTGTTATGGTAACTTTTGGTCAGGGAATCCTTAAGAGAATGATGCATGTGTGTGCCAGGACAAGTCATGGAAAGTTTGAAAGCATCTTCAATCTTTTCAGTTCTGGCCTAACAATGCAGCTGACCTGTTAGAAATGGGGTCTCTAGTTGACAGAGGTTTGCACCCTGTCCAAGTAGGGACCCTCACTCTAGTCAGGGTAAGGGAGTCACACAGCTAAGATAACCCCTGCTCACCCCCTTGGCCCAAGCAGTCAGGCTTATCTCAGAGGCAATGTGTGAAGCATTTGTACCCACATACACAGTAACACAATGAAAACACTACAAAAGGAGTCCACACCAGTTAGAAAAATAGCCAATGTTTATCTGAATAAAACAAGACCAAAATGACAAAATTCCAACATACACAAGTCAAAATATCACTTTAAAAAGATTAAGCAAGTTTAGTCCATAGAAATCAATGGATGAATTTGTTTTAGCACAAAGTACCTTAGATATGTAAAAATTCAAAGATGATGCAAGTCGCAGGTGAGATGAGGTGCCAGAAAAGCAAAGTGATGCATCGGTACCTTACTACACAATGGAGGTGATGCGTCGGTTCCTTACTGGCAGGTGAGGTGATGCGTCGGTTACTTACTGCTAGGCAGACGAGGTGATGTGTCAGTTTCCTTACTAGAAGGGGAGGTGATGCGTCGGTTCCTTACTATCAGGGGAGGTATGCGTCGGTTCTCAGACACACAGCCTTGGTTCCTTACTGCGGTGCAATGTCAATGAAGAATCGACGCCCAAAGACGATGCGTCAAAAATCCCGATATGCTGCGTGGATGCAACAGCGGCAATGCAGGCATTGCATTGATTCCACAGCCGCAAAGCAGATGCTGCATTGATTCCTCTACTGCGAAGCACGGAGGTCGGCAACAAAGGCTTGAGATTCACGCTGTAGCGATTTTTCCGACGTGCTGCAAACGCGAGCTGGAGCCTGTGGTGAAAGCCATGGTCGATGCGTTTCGGGGCAGGCAGTCGATGCGTTGATTTTCTCTTTAAGATCACCAGGTTACACTTTCAAGGGCAGAGGAACTGGATTTGGCACCACTTCGCAAGTCAGGACTCTCAGCAGAAGAGCCCAAGCACTGACAGGTGAAGTCTTTGATGGCCCTTGATGGTCCTGACACTTCTTAACTTGGGGCAAGCTCAACTCAAGCCCTTGGCGAACCTTGGAAGCAGGATACAGTAAGCAAATTCCAGTCCTTTCACTCCCAGGACAGAAGCAGCAAGCAGCAGGCCAGAACAACAAAGCAACAGGCAGAGTGGCGGTCCCTCCTACAGCATCCAGGTCTTTTTCCTAGCAGAATGTCCTCAGTCCAGAAAGGTTCTGATTTTGGGGTGTCAGAGGTACAAAATGTATACCCATGTCTGTCTTTGAAGTAGACAAACTTCAAAGGAAAGTCTGGGTGGTGCGCAAGACCCTGCTGTTCCCTGACCTGGCTCCAGACAGGGGGGTGGAGACAGCTTTGTGTGAGGACAGGCACAAGTCTATTCAGGGGTCAGTGACAAATCCCCCCACCACTCTTGCTCAGGAAGGCCCATCAGTCTGGTGATGGGCCATCAGGATATGCGAGGCACACCTCAGCTCCCTTTGTGTGACCGTCTGGAATGAATGTACAAGAGCCCAACTGTCAGCCAACCCAGACGTGTATTCTACAGACAGGCAGATGCAAAGAATGGTTAAGCAAGAAAATGCCCACTTTCTAAAAGTAAAAAAAAGAAAAAATTAACTAGAGCCAAACAGTCCTAGACAGAGTGTGCACTACCTAAACAACTCAAATTGAGTATATCATCAATTTATGCTTCGAACATAATACAATTTTAGGAACAATTATACAGAGTACTCAATGTAAACAAGAAAACTTTTTGCAATGTGACTACAAGTCAACTTAAAACAATGACTTCATCCGTCGTTTTTCTTTACGCTTCTTTTTATTATTTTGAAGCAAAGTCCATGAATTATGTGTCACTTCAATAACAGTACACAAATTCCTGTCATTCTCATGATAAATTATTCCCTTCCCAATGCATTTCGGGTGTATCAGACACCCTTCGTCAGGGGAAATCTATAACAAAACATACACACAATAAGTACAGTGCCATTTGTATCATAATTAAAAATAATAATAATAGCTGTACTGGCTAATTCCATCCGGGAGAAGAAAACAATATAGTATTACGGATACAAAGAACAGATGTAACGTCCACCAGCCATGTGGTATCACTAGAACCTGGAATAAAAATAATAAAGGAAATAGAAGAGGAAAAGCAAAATGAGAAAGACAAAGTGCCGCACCACCATTCAGTGAGCTGATAAACTAAGCATTCCGACGACGTGCTCTGTGCCAAACCTTACTGAGTGTCACTAATCATGCATGTGATATGCACACCATAACTATAAACATGACCTCTGTACCTCTGATTATCTCGAACTGAATGACAAAGTCTGGGGACTCTTCTTGAAATCAAGCCAAAATTGTAACCAACGGACGCTCGAAACTGAAAATTCTGTAATTCAAAAAATATACTGAGATATGACGTTCAGAATGAACTGCGTAACCCCCCAAATAAACAACACGTGTCTCACCTATCACCACAAACCAAATACCCAGTGCCAAGAAATGTCGTACATCTAATGTCGAAAATTGCACAATAAATCTCCCGAGTGCAATCATTAGAAAATACAGTGTGAAATAAGCTACCACCCACTGACCCTCCGAATAAAAATACGAACAAGTATTGCTCGACCCCTAATTATCTTGACTATGCCTCAGGCGCTGATTGAAAGCCAAATGTCCCTCTCGCCCGTAGTCCTAGCTCTTACCTGCTGCCCTGTCGTTCGACTACAAAAAAGTCAAATCGCTAGTCACCGGTGTGATTCAACACGTGGTACTGGCAAGTAATAAGACATCAGTCTCCCCACTCGTCCTGTCCACTGATCTGGCGATCTGCAAACTATTAAGTGAAAACGGTCCTTTGTGACGCTATCACTGGAGATGAATAAATTGTTCACTCGTGTGTTGCGATAAGAAGTCGGCGTCCTGCTCACTATCCTCCCTTTGTACGTCAACTACGACGTGAGTTAACCCCTGACCCGGTAGAGTGCACGTCAGATCAACGAGGAAGCTTGCCAGCCATCTTAACCTGTCTAGAAAACACATCCGATAACGAGAGAAAATAAAAAAGAAGTGTGATAGTATTCAAAAAAGAAATAAGAAATTCAAATGCCCATACACATTTAGAGAAAACGATCCACTGGTGATGCCAGAAAGAAAGCTAAGATAAGAGATAGTAATAACTTAAATAGAAATGCATACCAAAGAGTGAAGAAGAAATTGTTTTTTAAAAATGTTGCAAACAATATGTAGTACCCACACATGTAATGCTATAACAGTGTGCTCTCTTACAAGTTTAAACCATAATGTAACAACATGAAAAGATGAAATTTTGTATAAACAATAACTAACTCACAATGCGATGTTAACAATTTTGTACTATTTCCAATCTCCATAGCATACAAATCATACAAACATTTTTATGCATCAACAGTGCTTCTTCAGAATCCCCCCATATTATTGAAAAATAAGCCATGAACCAACATATGCCAGTCAGAATGTGTGCTTTTTTACTAACCAAAAAATAAATCAATAATGAAAAATAAATAAAGATACTGCAGTCCAAGCTAATGATTACCATCAAAGATCAACCACCATCCCCCCACACAATATGCAAAATGCCACATATGTCGCGTGTAGTTCTAATTCTGCTCTTGCTAAACTAAATTAAATGTGAATCCAGGTACAAAAATGGCTCTATAGAAAACATGATAGCTCTATTTTGTCATTTAACCCTTTTGGGGTCATGGTATTCAAATATCTAATCCAAAAAGTCTCTCTCTGCGTGATGTATTTGGACATGTCTCTATCATTCCGGTGTATAACTGTCTCCAATACAGTGAACCTTAACTGGGCTATGGTGTGATGTGTCTCAGTCCAATGACTAGCAAGTGGTGAACTCATTACTCCAGTCCTGATCCTACTCTTATGTTCAGTTATACGAGTCCTTAGCGATCTTTCAGTTTTCCCTACATAAAACAAAGCACACGGGCAGCGAATAGCATAAATAACATTTTGGGTATTTCAATTTGCAGTGAATCGGAATCTTATTGGTTTTCCTGACCACGGATGAGATATGGATGTACCAGTGAGAACATTGTTGCAATGCGAACAACTGTAACATTTTAACATCCCCTTATGTTGCACCATTTGATTGCTAATATTCTTGGTGAGAAACTCCCGGAGATTGTTGGATCTTTTGTAAGCAAAAATTGGAGGTTCCTGAAAAAGATTTACAAAATCTGGTTCTGTTTGCAACAGATCCCAACGATGCAAAATTATTTTCTTGATGGCTGGTGACTGAGTTGAAAAAGTGGACACAAAAACTTCTCTTTTATGTTTAAATTTCTCTTTTTTCTCCAATAGAGTCTCTCTCGAAAACTCTTCTGCCCTTCTGGCTGATGCTTCCACAATCTCAGTGGGATACCCCCGATCCAAGAAACTTTTTTTAGATGCTGCTAATGTCTCTGTGTATTTAAGACTGTCTGACGAAATGCGCTTGATCCTGAAGAATTGGGAAAAAGGAAGATGTTTCTTTAATGTCTCGGGATGAAAGCTACTGAAAAGTAATGTGTTGTTGCGATCTGTGGGTTTCTTGTACACCCTTGTGGTGATGACTGTATCATGCAATTCCACATTGACATCCAAAAATGAAATCCTTTGTTTGTCCAATATGTATGTGAACTGTATTCTAGGATTTATGTCATTCAACCCCAGTAACTTACTTTCCAGTTCGTGTTTCATACCCTGCCAAATAAAAAATATATCATCTATATACCTGCGGTATATAATGAGATGCTCAGTCCAAGATGGATCGTTCAACACGTTCTCCTGTTCGATTTTCAGCATAAAAGTATTGGCATAACTAAGTGCCCCTGCAAAACCCATGGAAGTTCCATTGGTTTGTAGATAGAATCTGTCCTGCCATTTGAAGTAGCTGTTAAACAAACAGAACTGTAGTAGTTCTAGAAGAAAAACTTTATTAGCCTGTATGTCTCCCTGCTGCAACAGTGCCCACTCTATTGCCTCAATACCCTCAGCATGCGGTATTGAGGTATAGAGGGATACTACATCCACTGTTCCTAACCAAATCTCTGACCCTGATGGCAATGTAAGCTCGCTTAACAGTTTCAGAAAATGAGTGGTATCCTGTACATACGTTGATCCTGACTGTACAAATGGTTATAGGAAAGTGTCCAAGTACTGTCCCAATGGTGCATGTAATGAGCTACACCCCGATACAATGGGGTGAAATGGTGGATCTTTGAGATTTTTGTGAATTTTGGGCAACATGTAGATTGTGGGTCTACGTGGAAATTTAGAATATAAGAAATTGCGTGTGTTTTCAGAGATCCATCCCATGTCTACTGCATGTACTAGTATTTTCAATAGAATCTCTTGATATTCTGATGTGGGATCCTGATTCAAAGGTAGGTATGTAGATTCATCTGATAACATCACATCTATCTTAGATTCGTAAAAACATCGGTCCATGACTACTAATGCTCCCCCCTTGTCTGCTGGAAAAAACACTATAGCTTCATTCATCCTCAATGATTTAAGTGCCTTTCTATCAACAGATGTCAAGTTTTGTCTCTTGGTTGATGAGACAGGTAATTGAGACAGGTCTCTTTTAGTCAACGTCTCAAAAGAATCTAAAACTTTGTGTGAAATCGGAGCCGTGAAAGTGCTCTTGGGTTTGAATTCTTTATATTCAATTTCGTCTGTGTGAACCTGTGTCGTTTCTTGATTGGCAAAGAAATACCGTAATCTTAATTTTCTCATGAACTTATAAAATTCTATTTCTGTCTCAAAAGGCCTAGCCTGAAAAGTGGGTACAAAGGATATGCCCTTGTTTAAAACCCCAGTTTGTGCTTTCGTTAAAGACACTGCTGAAATGTTAACCACTAGTGCTTCTTCTGTCTGCGACCTGTACTGGTTTGTTTGGTATTGTCCACGACCTCGGCGGGTTTTACTGTGTCGGACTGTGTAGTTGTTTGACTCATGGGTGCATTGTTTGCCGCTGGGCTTATCTCTAAAAAAGAAACCTTGGAAGCTGATGTTGATGGTACTTCGGATTGTATTGTGTCAGATAATACTGGCACTTTCTAAAAGTGGCATTTTCAAACAAGCAATTTAAAAACTAACTTCACCAAAAGATGGATTTTTAAATTGTGAATTCAGAGACCCCAAACTCCAAATCTCTATCTGCTCCCAATGGGAAATTACCAATGCTACCCTATGGGAGAGGTAGCCCATGCAATAGTGAAAAATGAAATTAGCAATATTTCATTATTAGGACATGTAAAACACACCAGTACATGCCCTACCTTTTAAATAAACAGCACCCTGCCCCTGGAACTGCATTGGGTCTCCCGGAGGAGTGACTTACATGTAGTAAAAGGAAATGTTTGGGCCTGGCAGTGGGTGCACTTGTCAGGTTGAGATGGCAGTTTGAAAGTGCACACACACACAATGCAGTGACAGGTTTGAGACATGCATTGCAGTGCTACTCATGTGGGTGGCACAATCAGTGCTGCAGGCCCACTAGTAGCATTTAGATGTACAGACCCTGGGCACACCTAGTACACTTTACTAGGGACTTACTAATAAATCAAATATGCCAATCATGGATAAACCAATCACCAATACATTTTATACAGGGAGCACGTGCACTTTAGCACTGGTCAGCACCAAAAACGAAATGCAGCACACAGTCAAAAACAGAAGGTCAGAAGCAAAAAGACGGGAGAAATCATGCCAAAAGATGCCAGTTCTAACACTGTTTCTTTCTCTTTTTCTCACTCTGTTCATTGACTCACTAAACCACTGTCTCTTCCCCGTTCAGGTAAGTTTTGGCTATTCTCTACAAGCTGAGAAACGATCAAGAAGTCAACATTATAAGTGACTAAATTGGTGTTTCATTTTGTGCAGTCATCACACAGTAGTCCACAAACCATATAATCAGATTCTTATTAGCTGTATCAAGGTTACAAAAAAGTATGAACACTTATCTTTGTCACTAGTTGAAGACTCAAAATCTGTTTTTACCCCATTACAAACATTTTGAAGTCACCTTTTCCTTTAATTGGTTGCTAAAGAAGTCATGGATTATTCTTCCAACTTTCTTCAATTGCACTCATAGAAAATCATTTGAACTGTCAGTGTTTGATGTATATTTATACTGAGGGATGCATACTTCTCTCAAAATGTGTCAATTCCAAATTTGTCAAAGAAATGTTGTTTAAGACTATTTCAACTTTTTCTGGGATTGGCTTGTTAGCATATGAAACCATATAAACCAAGTCCTCATGGATCTGCTACTCTATTGGGCAATTATTTATTTCCCTTAGGTGAAAGTAATTTTAAAGTGTGGAGTATCTTTACAATGTATGATGGCCCAGTATTATGTCATTAAATCAACTTACTTCTGTACAAACCTTTCAAAAATAGAATTTTCATGTATAATCCTATGGTACCAAGGTTTCTTGAAGCGTTTTCCTCTTGGTACTTTAATCCAAGGTTCATTCACTCCTTCATTCGCTTGTATGTAAAGTGCTTTATGTGATCTCACACAGGTAATTTCTAGTTCTCAGCTGATAATTCTTTGTGGCTTGGAGGTCCTGTGTCATCACTTTGCAAAAAAAACATATTAACATGTTGTGCTAGTTGGATAGCATTGAAGTTTAGATTTTGAATGAGAGATTATCATATGGCCTAAACTGGGGCTGAAGAATGTTCCAAATATTTGAAACCAATCGTCAACTGGATTTGTATTAATTTTACCCATGACTGATGCTTGTCTTTTATTTTTTCACAAGTCTAAAGCAAAAGACATGCCTTCCCTCTTAGAGTAATAAAACAATGACTCAGTGCTATGTATTTGGAAAAATAAATTGCCAAATTACTTTTTAATTCTAGAAAATATTTAATGATATGATATGTTTAATTGAAACCTAAGTGTATGTCAGGATTGTGATGAGATATACTAGTAAAGTATGCCATCTTTGTTGCTTACCTATGTGTTTATTGATGCATTTACACACTTTTCTTTTTTTACTCTGTTTTTGCTTGTGTAATGCGATACACTTTTATTCACATATACCAGATATCTCATTTTCAATAATATTGCTTATGTACTAATTTTGCTAGCTGTACAAATAATATTAGGTTGAAATGTACCCCAACAAACATTTAAAATGGCTTAGGGCCTAATTTAGATCTCAGCAGATGGAATACTCTGTCACAAATGTGTCGGATATCCGATCTGCCATATTACGATCTCCCTTGGATAAAAAGGGATCGTAATACGGCGGACGGGATCTCCGTCACAAACAGCTCCCCTCCGCCAAAATCTATATTAGGCCCTTAATCTCTGCTACCAAAAACTTGCCTTAAACGTTTGGAAGACATCCTTGTAAACAGGTATTCAGTGGTATTGAAGCCTGAAACGTCTATTAAAAGATTCTAGTCAGCTACTGAACATATTCTCAGAAGACTGGGATATTTGGATTAAAAGGTTGTGGAAGAGAGGAACTCACATTCCCTGTTAGAGAACTTACAGTTAAATTGTGTTTTTATGAGAGGATTACAGTAAGTGGAAACAATTCTGAAGTCAGAAGAAAAATACTTTTTACTTGGAATTGTTATTTGGTGAGAATGTTAATTCATGTGATAGTTTGACACCTGTTTTTTGGGACAAAGAGCCATTTTTCGGCTATGAGAAAATTAAAGGGATCATGATCACACTTTTGATCAAGATACTATCTCATTGGCTACAAGAACATCCTCATTCTGTTTAATGCATTTTTATCCCAACAAAACTGCTGATCAATGCATCAAAGTAAGCATATCTAATTATATCACTAAATACAACCAACCAAACAGGTGCATTACAGTCAATTGACTTCCAAAAATGTGTCAAAGAGCTAAAGTAAAACCATTGACTCAAGGCTCAATACATGCATCCGAGTCAATTAAATCAAATTTCCTGTTAGAGAATTTACAGTTAAATTGTGTTGTTATGGAAGGATTAGAGTAAGTGGAAACAATTCTAAAGTGAGAAAAAAAATACTTTTAACTTGGAAATGTTATTTTGTGAGAATGTGAATTCCTGTGATAGTTTGACATCTGTTATTTGGGGCAAAGAGCCATTTTTGCGGCTGTGAGAAAATTAAAGGGATCATGATCACACTTTTGATCAAAATACTATCTCATTGGATACAAGAACATGCTCATTCTGTTTAATGCATTTTTATCCCAACAATACTGCTGATCAGTGGTTCAAAGCAAGCATATCTAATCACATCACTAACTATGACCAACCAAACAGGTGCATTACAGTCAATTGACTTCCAAAAATGTGTGAAGGACCTAAAGTAAAACCACTGACTCAGCGCTCAATACACGCATCTGATTTAATTGAATCAAATGCCCGAATGGTGCATTGAGGGTACCAAGCACATGTCAGAGGGACCAGGGAATAACATTTTATGCTATATATGCTGACTTATAGTTGAGCATTGCAATGAATTGCCAGAGGTGGGCACAATAAAAGATGCCAATGCACTATTCTGTTCATACAGCACACCATTTGCAATCAATCTTCTGCGATATTTTCTATACTCCACGTGTTCAAGAAGGCTGTCTGCCCACAGCTTTCTGAGTAATGAACATCAAGTAATATTAAACAAAATCATATAATCCCTGAATGCACAATGATTGTTGTGGTGCAATACCTTCACAAATCATAATCCAATTATAATTCTTTTTCAGCAATATTTATTCATCAACTTATATATTTCAACAGTTTGTTAATCCACATTATCCATCCAATCATCATACTTTTGAATATGTAGTAATTCTCATATTGACCATGTCATGGCCATTGAATTTCGGACACCAAAGTTCTTCTTCAGTGGCACACAGGTTAGTCAACAACAGAACAATTACGTGCCAAAATAAATCACTCATGATTATAAGAAAACCACAATTAATCATTTGGCAAAAATCACAATTGAAACTCAGATGTGAATGATGCTTCTGATGATGTGTATCTGTTCTATAATATTAATAGTGAGTCAAGTGAACATTATGTGGAACCAATGGGTTAGAACAGTGGCAATTCAGTAAGCTTAACACCAGTCATGGCTTATCTGCAAATGCCAGTGACCCCTACTCAAAATACAGTAATTAAACAACTTCAACAGAAAACCGTACACTCCCAAAATGTTACACGCCAGCTACATAGCTCCCTGTCTACTATAATAGAATCACCAGTTTTCAAACGTAAGTGTAAGTGAACAAGTGATTAAGCCAATAGTACACCAACACCAGACATTATGTAAAACCAATGAGATGGATCAGTGGTGGTTCCGTAAACTTTTCAACTGTAGCTACTTGTATGTAAACACCAGTGAACCCTAATTGAAATACATGCTACTTCTAAATGTCTTCAACTAAAACCAAGCAAACACAAGGAGATGATGGACGGAGCGCTGTAACTTTTCAGACACTCACCCCCCAGTCACAGATCTGGGTTGAATCCATCATCGTTCTTTAGCTCACTTCGCCAGCCCAGTTCAGACACAGCTATATGTAAATCAGTCTTGACCCTGTGCCTCATGGGAACAGTCCAGACCGAACTGCCAAGCCATGTGTTCCCTGGACCGGAAGCAAGCATCCTGGGACCGGTTTCGGGCTAACAGCCCTCATCAGCCAGGCTAGCTTGAATCCAGTGGCAAAGTGAGCAAGGGACCCACGTCTGGGCATACCCTGCCAACTTAGGGCGAACAAAGCAAACACAAGGACATGATGGACGGAGCGCTGAAACTTTTCAGACACTCACCCCCAGTCACAGATCTGGGTTGAATCCATCATCATTCTTTAGCTCACTTCGCCACCCCAGTTCAGACACAGCTATATGCAAATCAGTCTTGACCCTGTGCCTCATGGGAACAGTCCAGCCTGAACTGCCAAGCCATGTCTTTCCGGGACTGGAAACAAGCATCCTGGGACCGGTTTCGGGCTAACAGCCCTCATCAGCCAGGCTAGCTTGAATCCAGTGGCAAAGTGAGCAAGGGACCCACGTCTGGGCATACCCTGCCAACTTAGAGCGAACAAAGCAAACACAAGGAGATGATGGACGGAGTGCTGAATCTTTTCAGACACTCACCCCCAGTCACAGATCTGCGTTGAATCCATCATCATTCTTTAGCTCACTTAGCCACCCCAGTTCAGACACAGCTATATGCAAGTTAGCCTGGTGTTTATGGTTACTTCAGTGTTTTCCCTTCTGGCGGTCACCATGGTTCCTTTTACGTTTATGACCTCCCAATGCTCTCTCTCAAACAGGGTTCTGTACTTCCACCCTGGGTCGCGATCTCTAATCACCACGTGGTTCATTTGTGGATCAAAATGTCTATTTAATGCAGCCATTACTGCATCGAAATCCTCAGGCGCCCCTGTGTTCTGTAAATTCTGGAACAGGGCATATAGTTCGTCCCCTCCCCTCCGATATGTAGCATCAGAGAGCACTTCACTGCGATATCTGTTTTGTGTGTTGCACAGAAAACTGTTTGCAATTGTCCTACCCAGTGTTGCCATCTGGGTGCTTCAGTCACTGGATCGTCCAACTGGTTGAACGGTGGCAGGGTGGCTACTGGGGCCTGAGCACTCTGACGCTGTGTACATGGCACAGGAGCCAGTGGTTCAGCTGCTTGCCCTGGATCAGACATCATTGCCAGGTATTCCAACTGTAAATGGTAGTTGAAGATTTTTGCTTCTTGCTGCCTCGTACCCCTGCACGTCTTGCACGCACCTGACTCTTTGCCACCCTGCTGTGTGTTGGTGTGTCGCTTCCTGCTTCTGCTTGAGAGGTCTCACATTGATGATCTGTCCCTCCTGTGTGGCCTCCTTTCCAACTGTGCACCCCTGGGAAGGGGGGTGAAGAAAATTTCTCCTGCAGGAGAGCACATGCCAGCTCTTTCCTCTAGCACCACAGGCTGACAGGCTCACTGTGGCAGGCTCTCATCACACATGCTAACCTGCATGTATTACTGGCCTGCCGCCCAATTTTCTTGCACGCGCTCTCAGAGCGCGGTGCTGCTTGGGGCCAAAGTCGCTTCCCCGTCTTGTGGCCATGTGTCCAGAGCAGACAGGCCGGACTGCTTCACTTGCTCGGGCCGCCCGTGTGCAGCTTCTTGCTGGTGCCGACCTCACGGCAGCCAGCACGTCACCTGCAGATGCTTTATGGGGGCAATCACCTGCTTGTTGCCAATGTAAGGGGCCTAGTCAGGCGCGGTCGGTGGTAGGAGTGCCGGTCGGGCGGTGACGTGGGGCGGGGGAGGGGCAGGGTAGGGGGCAGGCCCGGCTCCAGGAATTTTTATTTGGGTGGGCCAAGGGTGCATTTGGGTGGGCCACTACGGGTTCGATTTGTTGCATATATGTCTAGGCAGGCCTGCTTCAGGGCCCTCCTTTATCTCTTCTGAGGGGCCGATTCCGATTCGGGCCGGAAATCTCTCCGACCGAGCCGGACCCGGAGAGATTTCCGACCGAATCGGACCCGTGCAGCCCGACCGAACGAGTACGATGCATCCGTATGCTATCGTACTCGAGTCGGACGGACTCCCATTGAAGTCAATGGGAGCCGGTCGTACAACGCGTACGCGGGCTCCCATTGCCTCAATGGGTGCGAGGCGAACAAGGGCGCCCCCTACAGCGGGTACGCGGCAAAGCGACTCGCGCCGTACACGCACAGGTAGGGGGGACCCATGGGTCCCCCCTGTGTGCGACTCGCGTGGCTACGCATACAGGGGGGTCCGACACGGACCCCCGAGTACGGCTCCGACTGCTCTTTCGAGCCGGACGGCGCGTGTCGGTCGGACTGCTCGCGGCGCGCATCGTACTTACCCGGCCGGGGAACGTCTCCATTGCGCGGTGCGAGTCGTGTCCGAGCGAGTCGGCCGGTGCGGTTAGACCCGGGAACGAGTCGGTCGGAGCGGTTGGGACGCCCGAACGAGTCGGTCGGCGAATTCGCATCGTACTCGCACGTCCGGACGCGCGTACGAATTGGTCGGGAAATAGGGCTCCGAATCGGATCCGGTTATGCCGAATCCGATTCGGAGCCCTACCGGCCGAGATCGGAATCGGCCCCTTAGTCTTACAAGGCCCAGTAAAACGCACTCTTTGCCAAATCTCTTTCTAAATTTTATCACTCTCAAAAAGTGTTTTTTCCATGTAATGTTCCTTTGATGGGAAGAGGAGGTTTCTGAGGTGGGAGTATCAGGCAAGTGACACATCTCGGGCTCCCTCTGTGCGAGCCTTCAGGGAGAATCCCTCTTCATTACTACCTTCACCTGACCCCAGACTCTGCAACGCACTCCCTTACAGGCTTGATTATCCACTACTCCTCTCCAGTGCACCTTCTCACAGCTGACCTTGGGCCCCAGCCCCATATCAGGCACCATCGGGCTCCACTTTCATTTTTCCCGGTAAAAACATTAGTAAAATCACCTTCAAACTTAAAACATTGAATATAGCAGTAAATATGATTAGCACGCACTTTAAAGTATGTTCCACAGTAGCCCTTATGACCCGACTGCTAATCAAATAAACAAAAACAGAAAGGCCATGACAGGGCCGGCTTCAGCGCTGATGCAAAGGTATTTTTTGGCGCTGCACCAATAACCTCTTTCTCCGTAAATACCTTTACTACCACCTTCCAACAGTGCCCCTCATCTCTCCATGGCCCCCCCATTGACCTCCTCCTCGGATTCCCTCACTGCCACATGCCACAAGTGCCTCTCATCTCCCCATAGCCCCTCCCCCTCATGACCTCCTCCTCGGATTCCCTCACTGCCACCCTCCACCAGTGCCCCTCATCTCTCTGTAGCCCCTCCCCCTCATGACCTCCTCCTCAGACTCCCTCACTACCACCCTCCACCAGTGCCCCTCATCTCTCCCTAGCTCCCCCCTCCACCCCATGACCTCTTCCTCGAATTCCCTCACTGCCACGCTCCAACAGTGCCCCTCATTGCTCCATAGCCCCTCCCACTACCTCCTACTCGTATTCCCTCACTGCCACCCTCCAACAGTGCCCCTCATCTTTACGTAGCCCCTCTCTCATATGCATTTCATTTGTTGCATAGCGCTACTCATATCAGTGTAGTGTGTGTCAGTACTTTACACCACGCACACATTATACAGAGACAATGAATCATACAAGTATGTAAATCAGTCTACAGGGAATGTCACATAAGCCAATGAGGATTACAAGGTGTATGAATCACATGTCATCCATACTGGTGGGCAGTATATTTTAAGAGGGTTTGGTCTGGGGAAACACAACCTTAGGATTTAAAGAGTATTCCATGGGGGTCAACTTTACTGATAAAAATGTATATCTGCCCAAACATACTCATTTTAGCAACATTAGAATAATGAAAGACTGGGGAAGTTCTAACTATATCACAAAACAAAAAAGCGAAGTTTTAACTATACCATTCATGTTTGTATGCAGCTCTTTGATGACAGTTCATTGGTCACTGTCCTATGTTAGTACTGTAACTTCTGAACTGCAAGTAACACAAGGATCTCTGTGACAAAGGCAGTAACCCACTGAACTTCCACATAAAATACAGTTCATCTGCATTTAAAAACTACTAACAGACAAATGATTGCTCTCCAGCATGATCTTTAATCACCAGCGTTATCTGGGCATTTTGTATTGTCTTATTGTTGTCCTGCATCGGCCATGATAATGATAAAAACTGTTTAAATGAAGCACACACGAAGTATGTGTCCTGCTGGGCCTGTGCAGGTTTTAAAAAGAAAAACAAAATAGTAACACATTCTCTTACCTACTCCGTTAGTCAAACTTTGTGTCACAGCCTGATGTGATAAGGAGCTGCAGGGGTCAGGAAGGTGAATAGGAATAAACAAACTTCTTTTCTCCTGCGCTGCATAGAAAAAGAAATATCCACGCAGCAGGACAGTAGGCAAAGGTTACCGTTGTCAAAGAAAGGATTGAAGAGGTGAAGGAGATGAAGGGGTGAAAAAATAAACAAAGCCTCGTTAACATGTAACTGGTCTTTTAAAGACCTGCGAAGTACTCGGGTGCGGCTGGGCTGCGATAATCTCTAAAACTGTTTGTGTGTGCGCCGGGAAGCTGCCTCGGCCCCGGCTGACACACACGACGGGGGGGGGGGGTGTTGGAGCACTTTGAGCCCAATGGCGTTGCGCGCCTGCCTTCAAGCCCTCACTGCGAGGGCCAAGGCTCCTGTTTGGGTGGGCCAGGCTCATGTTTGGGTGGGCCTGGCCCACCCGCTAGAACCGGGCCTGGTGGGGGGTAGTAAACTACGGATTAAGGCCCAATACAGGTAAGTAAACATTTAAATAAATAAAACGAATTTCGTTGTGAGCGCTGCATCGCCAAATGCGATGCAGTGCGTGCAACGAAATTCGTTTTATTTATTTAAATGTTTACTTACCTGTATTGGGCCTTAATCCGTAGTTTACTACCCCCGACCCTGCCCCTCCCCCGCCCCACGTCACCGCCCGACCGGCACTCCTACCACCGACCGCGCCTGGGCCTAGTTACTGGGGTTGACAGCCCTTGCCAACGCTGTGTGCCTGCACAGATAGGCGACACCAGACAGGATGTGGTTGGTATTGTGCTCTGACCCCGAGAGGTCCCAGCACCTTTTATTTATATCTTTCTGCCGCTCCCGGCAGTCAGATTGCGTGCATTGTTCACAGTTTACATAGTGACCGGCGGCTGACTACAGGTACGTGCAGTGCAAGTGCTGCTGAAAACGAGGCTTGAGTAAAGAGTGTCTATGAGCCGGTCTGACTGTCAATAGTCAGTGTATTCGGGCGCAGGGTTGCTGCTGCAGCCTTACATTCTAATTGGCAGTGCATCAGGAATATGGAGATGTGGGCTAACGGCAAGACCTCCTGACATTGAAGCTGTCACTCTGCCAGTTAGACTGAGTGTAAGACTGCAGCTGCAACCGATCACTTGAATACACTACTATTGACTGTCAGAGTGCCTAACATCCTTTGGCCAAGTTTGAGTCGTGTGTGGAGTGCGTAATTGGTACTTTTTTATACAACGTGTATTTAATCCGACAGCAATAATGGGCTTTATGTAAGAAGCACATTTTTGACATAAAAGCATACTTGTTTTGTTTTTATGGAATGGGGAGGTCAAATCTCAGCGTTGGGCCAGCATTCTGTGATTCTGGGCAAGCCACTTAATCTCCTCATGGCATAAAAAAAAAGTATGTTTTCATGTAAAACTTCTACTTCTCTTGTAAAGCGCTTTAATGCCCTCGGGCCAAGTTCACGCTATATAACGCTCAGTAGCGGCCCGTGGTGGGAGTGCTGCCGGGCGGTGACGCGGGGTGGGGGAGGGGCAGGGTGGGGGGTAGTAAACTACGGAATATGGCTGCATAGAGGTAAGTAAACAAACAAATAAATAAAACGAATTTCGTTGCGCGCGCAACAAAATTCGTTTTATTCATTTGTTTATGCGATGCAGCGCGCGCAACGAAATTCGTTTTATTTATTTGTTTGTTTACTTACCTCTATGCAGCCATATTCTGTAGTTTACTACCCCCCACCCTGCCCCTCCCCCACCCCGCGTCACCGCCCGGCAGCACTCCCACCACGGGCCGCTACTGATAAAGCTGCAAATAACATACCAAGTACGTCCTGCACATACCTCACACCCACACCCCCTCCCTCAGACAGTGCCCTACAAGACCCTCAAGACACACCCCAATCATTTTGGTGAGTACCAGCACTTCTCTTTTTCCATTAAAACAATACCTGGCACTACATTGAAGAAAATTCATACAGCCCTTTTTTGTGCAGGAAAAAATTCTGAATGAGTACCCAAAGCATAGGTCCACTCTGCACCACATGAAAAAATTGCTGACTTCAGCATACAGGCTAATGTGCTCAAACAGTACATGCTCTACAGGCAGCACTCATCATTGATTCATGGTGTAGTGGTACAATCGCCCCCCTGTACTTATGTGGCATCCCAATCCCCAAAAAGGGTCCTTTAGCCCCCATGATGGTGGTTGTTGACAAACATAGCATCTATGATTGATACTCCTGTGATGGAACGTGATGCATGGTGTGTTTGCTCATATTTTGACACTGTATTCACCGCTACGTGGTGGATTGCTCTGCAAAAATCTCCTTTACCGGCCTTTAGGGAAGTGCAAAGACCATTATGAATGGCACTCCAACTTGGGAGTACCCATGAATGTACGTACGCACTTACCCACCATCCTAGCAGTTCACGTTTAGCTTTTAACTCCAAGACATTTCTGCTCATGCGACTGCATTTCTAAAATGACAACACATACTGTATTTCTTCCAGGAGGTTTGGGCATAAACCTTGTGCAACAGAGCATACTTCCACAGGTGTCACTTCAAAGATTGCCAATACTTAACTAATAGTAAATACGTACAAGGGAACCCAAGAATCGATAGGGACCAAGGGTAGTAAGTATTTTCAGGAACAGCGGTCCCTAAGGCAATAAATAGAAAATAATGCTCTAGAAACAAGAATAATGTTTAGGAGTAATCAAAATGGATATGTAGTACACTTTTAATCAAGCATATATATGTGTGGAAGATCAACCCCACTGGGGTAATCCTCAACGGGTGTTAAAAACACGAAAACAAACAGGCATGAGACATTTAATGACCATCAGTTATATCCACAATGGGGGACACTTATTTACATCAAGTAAAAAAACTATTGCACCCAGAAATCATATACACATATTTAGATGGTCAGAGTGTTTAAGGTTGACGTCGTTTTGATCCGTGATTAATGCAGGATCATCATCACGACTTCAAAAATACACTTATTAGTGTGCAAAAAAACATGTCTTAACTGACATCTTTAGTATGATTAAGAACACCTGTAGAGGAAATTTGGGAAGAAAAAATGGGAAATAGAAAAAGCAGAAAGCATGCATATGAACCACTTTGAGCAAGAGATTGTAATTGTACCAAAGTAAAGCGTGGTGTACGTGATAAACCTGCAATTGACCTATAGGCAGTGAAAAAGCCAAGTAATCGCTCCCAAACCGGACGTGAGGAAGATAAACCGCGTCCTAGGCATACCGAAATTGGTATCCCATCATGCAATGTGCGTAGAGCGACTGGTAATAACATGCGATAAGAAAAATTACCCACATACCTATCATAGTGTGAAAGGTATGTGGGTAATTTTTCTTGTCTCATGCCTGTTTGTTTTTGTGTTTTTTTACCCCAGTGGAGTTGATCTTCCACACATATATGTTTGATAAAAAGTGTACTACATATCCGTTTTGATTACTCCTGGACATTATTCTTCTCTCCAGAGCACTGTTTTCTATTTAATACTTAACTAATGGTAAGGAAAAAATTAACCAATTTAATTACAAATAACCTTCCATTGCATGCAGAAGTGGCAGGTGCAGAAGCATTGAAACACCACTGAGAATGAAAAGCAGGCACTCACACACAACACATACATGCACACATAGACCCCTCCCAATGTGCGCGCATCACACACACACACCAACCCTCCACCCTACAATCTCTGCTCGGAGCACCAATCCCAATAAAATATATTTGTATATTAAGGGGTTTTGTTTTGTCTGGAAATGAGTACCAGAGACTTTTAGAAGGGGAATTACGCCCATGCTGTAAGGATTACAATGCACCTTTTATTTACGTGAGAACTTGTGCTTTTTTATGGCCATGGAACTGCTGCATTGCTAGCAGTTTCTTTCAAATGTGCAGTAGTGTTTTATATATCTTATATAAAGCCAACTACAGGATGAGTCTAAAAAAAAATTCTCCTGTTTTGTATCCTCCATAGGAGCCAATTTATCTGTTCAGCACTGAGATGGTGATTACAGTTTTTTCATTATTATTTCTATTGTGGTCTAGCATTTTATTTCTTTCAAAGGAGCTATTCTACCCTGGTGAATCAAATTATTCTATATTTTGAAGAATTTAAATTTAACCTCTCCCCTGGGTCCCATATGCAAAATGCATTTTGTACTACTTAAAGGAGTACTCCTGTATTACTACTTGCGTACTACAAAATGCAGTTCATAAAGCTATGGCCAGAAATCTCTGCCTTTACTGTCTCTTCAATGTGAAAATCACCATCATGGTGGCGGAGAATGGTGGGAAAATGTGGAGTAATTGTTTAAAAATGGACAGGTTAATGGAAATTTAAGGATGGGGTTTGGTGGGTACAATTAATACAAAGCACACACCCACAAAAATGTAAGGCCATTGAAATTTACCAAATACACTTCTAAAGTTACTATAACCCTAGAAGTGTCAAAGCAGGCTTAAATGTATTTTACCCCAGGCTTGGAGTAAGTCAAGCACCACACAAGGCCAACCACTAGTACTGCAACATGCTCCCTTGAAAAACAGTGGAAGCAGAGAGTTAAAATGACACCCCATAGAAATTAATTAAATAAACCACAAATAGTGCTTGCCAGTGGGGTGAGGATCTTGTCTTCACATAGCCATAATCCTTAAGAGGAAGAAGAAGCTGGCCCTCCAAGATGGTATGAAACATCCAAAGCTTATTTAAGCTATGGATATTTCATGCCATCTTGGAGTATGTTATACAAATTAAGTATGCTTATTCTTTATTACACTTAGCTAAAAAAATTAAATAAATGTTTTAACTTATTTTTGAAAAAAACCATTTACACAATAAATCAATAACCTTTACCCAAATGTACTGCAAATTAATTAAAAATAAAAATGTTTGTGAGAATATTTTTCTTAATTATTGTTTCAAAAGTAATTATTTTAATTGCATTAACACATGTAATTGTATTAACTAATACAGCTGAGTCACAAAGACTGTGCAAGCCCAGAAACATTTACTTTCCTTGTAGGCACGCTGTGCCCTTTTTGTCAGAAGGTGCCTGGCTCCTGCAATTTTGGGCGACATCTTGGAATGGGTTCTATATACCCATTTTAATTGTTTTTTTGTGTTTACTTTCACATTGTTATTTTAGTTACCTTTAATTTCGCCAGTACCTTATCGTCCTTAGGGGAGACTGCTGGTCGGTAACTGGGGTTGCTGGACCCCGGTTTATTTTATCATTTGCCCAACCGCATAACCACTCATTTCTACAGTGACGATCATTGACCACGCCCCTTAGCCACGCCCCCCTCCAGTGAAGGGTTACTTAAACACACTCTCAGCGCGTCTGCATAGATAAGTCACGGAAACTGTGTAAGCCCAGAAACATTTACTTTCCTTGTAGACATGCTATGCCCTTTTTTCAGGAGGTGCCTGGCTCCTGCAACTTTGGGAGACATCTTTGAACAGATTCTATACCAATTTTAATTGCTTTTTTGTGTTTACTTCCACATTGTTATTTTAGTTACCTTTAATTTCGCCAGTACCTTATCATCCTCAGGGGAGCCTGCTGGTCGGTAAGTGGGGTTGCTGGACCCCGGTTTGTTTTCTCATTTGCCCAATCGCTTAACCACTCGCTTCTACATTCATTGGCTATGCCCCCTCCTATGGAGGATTACTTAAACACACTCTCAGCAAGTCCATGGCGCTAGCGTGCCAAAGGCGCGCCAGAGGCAAGCCAGTTTTCATTCATCCGCACCTTTACCGTGCCTAGCGCCTGACCCACTGGCCATTTCCCGACCAACTCAGGTAGGAAAGGCTACTCAAGGGAGGCACTGACATCCCTCAACTCAGAAGGTAACAAAATGTGTTGCACCTAACCCTGGGTGGAGTTCGCGGAGTTGCACTACGCGGAACACCGCGAGGGTGCAAAAAAAACTCTGCCGCACTACGCGGAGCTCCGCAAGCGGCGGAGTACGATAGAAAAATGCAGTTCGTGGTGATTGCACAGTGCTGGATGCTTGTCCGCACTGTGCAATCATCGCGAACGGCACCATGCACAGCGCAAGCGGTCCATGCTTTCCTTTTCTGCCGCTCGAGTAGATTTTTACTCGAGCGGCATCTTTCTCAACGCGTACGGCTGTTTCTCCACACTAGCGGTCGCAAGCATACGCGACCACTTGCAATGAGAAACCTGACCCCCCCGTGTTGAGAAATCTCGCCGGGAGGTTGATTTTCCACGCTCGCGCTCGCCAACTTGATGTTGGCGATCGCAAACGAGGAAAAATCTCGCCGGGAGGTTGATTTTCCTCACTCGCGGTCGCCAACTTGACGTTGACGAATGCGAGCGAGGCAAAAAACTCCGCTCCGCAATGCGGGTGGAGTTTTTCGGAACTCCGCAATCTCCGCGTAACGCGGAGTGCGGAAAGCTCCGCAAACTCCGCGAGCGGAGCGGAGTTCACCACCCAGGGTTAGTTGCACCGCAATTAATCCAGCCCACCTAGTAGCCTCTCCAACATCTACATGTCAAGGCTGTCTCAAGGTTTGGAGTATCGTACAAGCCGGTATAGAAGTTCAAATAAAGGAAGCTGATACCTGCCCACAACACATGGTGGCACCTAAGCAGGCCAAGTGTAAGAGTGCCCTTTTAGATGCCAGATCACTTATTAGACACAACACTGAATTTTCCTTGCTTATAGAACACTACAACTTAGACATAGTATTTATAACCGAAACCTGGGCTGATGCCTCTTCAGGTCTGGATTTAGTCTTAGCAGTGCAGGCCGGATATTCCATTTACAGACCAGACAGGCCACTTAAGAGAGGTGGTGGCATTGCAATAGTGTACCATACTCTCTTCCCTGCCAAATTCCAAGTCCTACCATCTAACACATGCAAAGCTCTCTCATTCATTTTTAGGCTCTCTAAAACCCAGTCCTGGAATGGAATTTTAGTCTATAGACCCCCCAGGCTAAGATCTGCTTTTATGCACGAGATTACCCCCTTATTAGAGTCTGGTTTTTTTAACAAGGCTTTAGCATGCTAGGTGATTTTAACTTTCACCTTGAGTCTCGTGCGGATAAAGAAACTGAGGAATTATTGGACATGGCATCATGCTTTGGTCTCACACAGCTAGTGGATGGCCCCACTCATTGTATGGGCCACACGCTGGACTGCATTTTTTCTAATGGTCATATGGTGTCTTTAACCGATATTCTTTCGCTAAGCTGGTCGGACCACCATGCGGTCTTTTTTAACCTGAACTTTAAACAGGTTAATGCGAAGTGTCTCAATCACCATATCTCCCACACATATCAAGCCTGGAATAAAATAGATCCTTTAGTTTCAAGCAGGCTTTAAACGACTCTCTGCCTTATAAGCCTAACAATTTAGAGCTCCTCACGCTTGATCATGATAATTGGATTTGATTCACAGTGCAGGCTCTAGCTCTTATTAAGGCAGTTTATACAGCAGATCCAAACCCTCTGCATCATGGTTCTCCGCCAGACTGAGAAACCAAAAACAGAACTTCAGAAAACAAGAAAGACAATGGAAAAAGTATTATAATCAGGTTGAAAAAACTGATTATAAGCAATGTATTGCAGCTTATAAAACTATGATAAAAGAAAAGTCCACAAAGAATTCTACAAAAGAATTATTTTTAACAGTAAAAAAGCTCTCCAAGTCTTGTCAATGGATTGACAGGAGAGTAGTAGTTTCTTCTGTAATTCCCTGACGTTATTCTTTCAGTCAAAATTGGAACTCGTTTTTAATAAATTCAGGGCCTCGTCTACTTCCATGGAGAAGGGAGAATGATCGATCAGCCAAATTTCAACTATAGCTACTCTCACTGCCTTCTCCCCCCTAAACAAGTTAAAGAACTGATGATCAAAACCACGAAATCGGGTTCCACTTCCCACTATGACCCATGCCCCGTACAAATCATGCCACTGGCCCCTGAGATCACTGCAAGTAACCTTACGCTCATATTTCAATAGGAGATATTCACCCCAGTGGCGGATACTTGCCCAATAGATGAAAAGTTAATAGTTGTAATCTTACACTCCTAAATTCTGTTGTAGGAGCCGCAAACCCTTCATTTAAAAGAGGGAACACATGCCTGCCCTGTGTGTAAATCTCCACACAAATTGAGACTAATAAAAAAGTGAAGAGATATATATAAGGGCTTGGAATAGATCTACATGTGAGTTTATATCAAAATGTATACTTACATTCGTGAAGCAGGCCCAATATGTGTGAGTTTTGATGTACATTTTCAAAGTAGGCTGAATAAAAAAACATATTTACATTCATAGGAATCGTATGAAATATTTATTTTAGTATCCTAACTGTTTTATACTTGCCTCCTGTGAAGCATTGACTTGCTTCTGTATATGGCTATATGTAGTGGGTTTAAATACATACATTAAATCGCTAACTTTCCATATGTCATTTAGAATACAGAAAGCACACATCTGTATTCTCTTTCTGGTGGGTCTCGCTTTTTAAGTGTGTTATTTTGAGCCCATGAATATCCATAGTGAATGAAATCTGCATCGGAAGAAAATGTTAAACAGTTGTAAATCATGAGCAAAAATTATCCTTGACAGGCCCAATTAAATTTTACAGGGTAACTGATTTTACATTAAGTTAGCACATTTCCAGACTTATTAAGGAACCATGTGAACTCTTTTCTCTTCTCTATTTTGTCAGGAAGGCATATTTAGAAGCAATCACGGAAAGCAAATGATCATAATAAACTTTTTTTATGAAAACCTGAACGGAGAAAAATGAATGCACGCACATCTGTGAAGAATCATACGAGAATAGGTTATTTGAAATTTGGAGCCTCCACATTTTTTCCGAGTAAATAGAATAATCAGTGCTTTAAATGGGAAAAAATAAGTGCAGGTACTCATTAAAATGAGCTAGAGGTGTAGTGAGGGGGCGGGGCTAGGGGCGGGGCTAAGGACAGGACATGATGATACTTAACGACTTCTATATTAGTTGCAGCACATACCAAAACACATGAGAAATGTGCTTATATAAACAAAGCAGGTTAACTCATTACACAAAATGAAAGAGAAATGCGATAATATGTTAACATTTCCTTTTTTTGCAATAGTTGCACCTTCTGAATGCCATACTGTTAATTGCTGTTGTTTGGCACAATACTATATATTTTGAGCACGCGAGTAGGAAGAAACTGAAAATACCCCCACTTCAAACCAAAGCTCTTATGGCACCAAGCAAATGAAGCAAACAATCATGACCCTCCCCAGAAGATATCTCTTGTCTCTTCCATCGATCTATCCATTCATCCTTTCATCCTACCATTTACCTGCTGATGTCCACCATTTAACCTTTACCTTCTATCGTCTGAATGATGATGGATGAAAGACTGAATGTCTTTCATCCATCATTCAGTTTTTCACCATTCCGTCTATCCACCCTTCATATCCAAACCTATCCATCCATCTCCAAACCTATCCATTCATCCTTTCACTAATCCATCTCTTTATCCACCCTTTCCCTCATCCATCAATCCTTTCGCTCATCCATCCATCAACCCTTTCACTCCTTTATTCCATCCACCCTTTCATTCCATCCACCCTTTCATTCCATCCACCCTTTCACTCAATCCCTCCTTTCACTCATCCATCATCCACCCTTTCATCCATCCTCTCTACCTTTCATTCATCCATCCATCCATCCATCCATCACTTATCCACCCATCATCCGCCCTTTTATCCAATCATCCACCCTCTTTCACCCATGCATGCTTTCACTCATCCATCCAACTATTCATCCTTCCATCTATACATCTACCCTTTGCTCACTCATCCATCTACTCAGTCACTCACCCACCCACCAACCCTCCCTTTTACGTTATTTATGAATCTTTGTCGCCGAGCAGACATGTACAAACAAAGTGCCACCCATTTTCTTTAAAATACCTCCTGAGAGTGTCTTGATTCTCTCTCCTTTCTCTCACTTTTTACTTACAAAAACAGGCATACAAATGCAGGCAAATACACAAACATAGCAGACACACAAAAGACTCAGGTATGATAAAAGCCATGTGTTCTCTTCACCTACCAAGGCTTTAAAAAAAAAAAAAAAATGTTATTAAACAAAAGAGAATTGACATTGTAAATTACTAGAAAAGAGGGAGAATATCCAAATTGGCATGTAATTACATTAGCAGTGATGATGATTCACACAGGTGACAGACCGGAGGTTACAGTTTTATAATGGATCAAGTTCTTCGTTTGGATGCACCATGGCTTTTTTAATTTCCACCAGGGCCGGACTGGCCGTAGCCTGATTGCCACTGCCAGGTGACTGACATGATTCCTGTGTTTGCACAAATACACAGGATAGTGTGAATGTGATTGACAGCACAGGGACGGACCGGACCCTGCTTTGTCAAGCACAGCGTGATGGCGAGCACCCGGACATTATTCAAATGAACCCTGCTGACTAGCTCAGCTGGGGCTCAGATCGGGGCTGCAGAAGCGGCGCCTTGGCTGCCAGAGACACGTTCCACTCCAGCTCACCAGCACAGCCAATGAGCCTACCTTTTCATGAGTACCGGTACTCTCCTCTGAAGTAGAGAAGTGCCGGTACTCAGAGTGATTAATCGAAGAAGTGCCGGTACTCAGTACCTGTGAGTACCGGCCCATTTAAAGCACTGAGAATAATGCAACTTGTTAATTCTTCACCATAAGGGTAGGTGCCTAAAGGAGGAGGGCAACTCTAGAACCAGTTCCTTGTGGCTATCATTGTCTAGCATACCATGCTTATAATGGAAAAACGCAGCGAAGGCTCTTAATCAGTTTTTTAGCTACATTCATACTTTATGACATGGTAATAAAGATGTATTCAGGCGCTAGTTCTACAATAGGATTCATGGCGCTAAATAGGGTTCTTGGCACTAATCTTGTAGCGTAATCGTACGATTGATAAAACATTGCTTGGTTATGATACATTCTGCCAACCCGGTATCATGCATCAATAAATATAATGATAATCTGAATATGCAAGGCTTTGAGATGAATGTAATGCAATCGTTGGCACCCTCACACAATTTGCATGCTACTTATTTGCAATTAAAACCGCCATTAATTTGTTTCTACGGATTTAGTATTCCTATTTATACTGTGCATAATTTGCCGAACCACAAAGAGGTACTTAACAGGTCACAGGGCAAATGTGAAGCGAGAAATCGAAGCAATGTAGGTGTAGAGATATCTTTGTGCAAGGATGGCATTTGTTCTTAAATGAAATTAAACAATGAAAGTATAGGGCACACTTTTTATAAACTGGAGCCTGATCGTGGACTTTTTCATCAGCTGGCACAGGCAGGTTGGATTGTGCTCTTTGCAGAGCTTACAGACTTGCGAAAAGAATTATAAGGATGATGAAGGGTTTGTAAGGCACACGATTACCTAGGGAAAGGGTGTCCCGGTGCAGACACAAAGAAGAATTGTAACCAACTCACACTAAGAGAATATCTATGCAGAGAATTTGATGGGGAAAAAAAAATGTGTTTTTAAGAATTTTTAGAAATGTGATGTCACATTTTTCTGCAAAGAGGTTTAATGGAAGGGCGTTTGTTCCAAGCTTTGGCAGTGAACACGGGAAAAGCTCGGCACCCTGTGAGAGCCTTCCAAAATTTAATAACGCGTAAAAAAATATGTAGAACTGGAACGAAGAGTATTTGCAGGGATGTTTGGCAACAAGAGTGAGGCTGTGTAGTTCCTGGATGGGAGACGGAAGATGGCTTCGCGACAAACGTATAGTGCTCTAAAACGACTCCGTGTGCATCAGGAGCCAATGTAAATTGAAGAGTATGGATGAAATACTGGTTGGTCCTTTTTACTGAGACGAAGAATTAAGCCTGCAGCCTCATTCCTAACGATGTGAGCTCTATTGTGCACGTAGCCTCCCTGCAAAAAGTGAATTGCAGTAATCTTGCTAGACATGATAAGAGCATGCACTGAAGTTTTCCTGGAAAAACTGAGAAACGTGCATGAGTATGGAGGACAAAGGCAGTATCACATTAGGTGACCCTCTGTCTTCTGAAGCATGTTGTTTGAAAAGCTGGAGGAACCGAAGAATAGAAGGAAGCAATGCCAGCGAATGATTTTGTTTCTCTCGAAAAGCCTCCATTCCTTTCATTAACAACCAAATATTTTCAGTTGTGGTTTTTAGAGAGATTAAGGCCCTCATTGTAAGCTGGTGTGAATAGGATGGGTTATGTACATGGGGTAAATATAATTACCACAGAGTGAGGTATTTAACACATGTGGGAAACACCTACTATTCCGAGCTTTCAAGAAGAAAATTAAGTATAATTGATAATAGTTTTTTACCACAGCAAATTCTGCATGTGTTTTCTTTTTCCCGGGACTCATCCTTAAATACATTTCTGCAATTTCAACTTTCTGAAATGTATAAGAGGAAACTGCGAAGATGTCATGATTATAACACAGTTTGTTATTTATTTCAATCTCTGCAAAAACTCTTGTTTTCCCCAGGATTGGAATTTAGGGCCTCATTTATTACTAAATGACGCAGTCCGGCACCTCAAGGCACTTTAAATGCACAGGGATGCGTCGTATTAACAACAATACAACGCATCCTTGTGCTTTCCTCTGCTCTGGAGCACAATTGGCTACCATGCGCCAGTGCAGGCGCCCTTGCTTCACGTTTTTTTTGTATGATTGTTTTGTGCAGGAAGGGACACCTTCCTGCACAAAAACAATAATTTATGGCATTTTCCTCTTTCTATGCATGCTGAAGAATGCAGTACACATAGAAAGATGAAAAAAGAGGAGAAATAAAAGACTTTAGCTGCGCCACTCCTACGCTAGGATTCTGACCCATTCCCAGCTTTACAAAACGTTGCAAATCTGGGAATGTCAGATTCCATGGATGTTTGCATGGGCATACCCCTTTCATGCCGAGTAATGTGTGAAATGGGCCCACATTTACAAGGCCATGAAAAGTCACGAAGGGTGACTTTACGTGGCCTTGTAAATATGGGCAAGCCCATTGCACCTCTGGTGCATCAAAAAGCAGTGTGGCACACAGCCGGCACTATGGGCTTGTAAAATAGGCCCTTAGTCCTTAATTTGTAATGAGTGCCTAAATGTTCACCTGTCATATTCCAGCTCTTACACTACCGTGGTCCTGATTATGAGGGAAAACTAAAGAAAAAGTACAAGAACAATGGGCATTTTGGTGTTGTGGGGGCATGGAGAAATATTGTCTCATTTCCCTTGTTTTCTGGTAAGGTTTATAGATATTTTAGTGTGGTATTTCAATGTTTGGGGCTTGGTGTAGTAGTCTGGAGTAGGACATAAATATTTTTCTCAATTGTTTTAATGGCTTTTTCACATTCTCACTGCTACTGTGCTATGTATGTTTTAGGCACCCAAGTGTGTCAGGATTCGATGGAGATTTGGATTGTGTGTCAAGATTCGATTACATCTCAGACATTGAGTGACTGGCTGGCTGTAAAGGCTTGAAAAGTATAGAAGACTGTGGAAACTGGGAACATATGAATACTACACCACACAACACAGTTTCATTTGTAATTTTCACCTCTGACGCAGTCTAAATACTTCTGGGGATTTAGTGGCAAAGTTAGTATTTAAGAACCCTTCTGGACAGAGCAGATGGTTGGCAATGTGCCCAGTAGTTGCTGTGGATTTCCTCTTCGCTTAAGTTTTCACCTGTTATTCTGCCCTGCACCTTTGGGTTTTCTCTGGAAAACAGCCTTTACAACACAGAAATTACCATGAAATGCCTTTACCATGCCTCATTTAACACACAAATATTTTCCACTCAAATGCCTTTACCACGCATGGTAAGTATAGTTGAGGTAAGCATATGTGTGTGCAGTGTTTATATATATGTATATATGTATGTATGCATATTTATCTGGGTTTAGGTGTGGGCATGAGAAAAGAGTGGAAGGTTTTTTTTAGGGTTTAGGTGTGGGTAAGTGTATTAAATTTTAAGGGTGTTTTTAGTGTTTAGGATTTGGTAGTGGTATAGGATGATAAGGGTACTTTAGCGTTTAGGGATAGGTAGGGATATAGGGTGGTAAGGGTATTTTTAGGGTTTAGGGTTGGGTAGGGGCAAGGGGTGGTGTGGGTATTTTAGGGTTTAGGTGTGGGTACGGTTATAGGATGGTAATATTATTATTTTTAGGGTTATCAGGTGGGTAGGGGCATATGTTGGTAAGGGTATTTTTAGAGTTTTTTGGGTTTAGGGTGGATAGGGATATTTGGGTTGTAAGGGTGTTTTTAGGGTTTAGGGGCCGGTGGGGCTATAGGGTAGTAAGGGTATTTTAGGGTTTAGTGGTGGGTTGGGGTATAGGGTGGTAAGGGCATTTTTAGGGTTTAGGGGTGGGTAGGGGTATAGGGTGGTAAGGGTATTTTTAGGGTAATAATATTTTTTAAAAGTGGGGGTTTGAGGTTCACCCCCCCCAAAAAATATATTATATAAATATATATATTTGTACTTACCTTAGTTATACTTACCTGCGTTGTAAAAGCATAAGCCTGGTAAAGACATGCATTGTAAAAAATGTGTGATGAAGGCATGCGTGGTATTTTTCTGCGTTGTAATGACATACACTTGTTTTCCCCCTGTCGCGGTGAGGTGTAGTACCCAATGCAGCAAGCAAGACAGGAAACGATGGATTTAGAACAAGTAATTTAGCAATTGAATACATATCAGAAAGACATTTTTGATGAAGTGAAAGATAAAATAGAACATGTATTTCTGCATGAGAAGAAAGAGTGTGCATGTTCTACATACAAAGCAGTTCTATTGTAAATAAGTGGTCAAGCTGAAACTGACAAAACACTTTATCAAGTTATCTACAGAAGAGAACAGATTCCTATTTGTCGTGTGTAGTTACTGCACCAACAGGCTTAGCTGCACATAACATTAAAGAAGTTACCCATCATCTATTATTAATACTGCCTGTTGAACACAATAACAAATTAGAATACAACAAAGTATCTGGTAATGCTTGTCATTAAGTGGCAAGAGTATTAAAGAAATGAAAGCAATTTATTATTGATGAAGTCAGCATGGTGTCTAACCTAATGTCAGCTTTTATACATTTAAGAATGCAGCAAATATTAAAAACTGATTACAACATGCTTTTTGGAGGAAAACACTTAATAGTCTTTGGAGATCTGCTACAACTAACTGTAGTAAAAGGACAACCTGTATCCAAAACACCACTACACAATGAAACTAGGAATTCACTAGGAAGTATTGGAAAACTTGAAATACAAAGAGTTAATCAGAAATATGCGTCAAGCATCAGATATGCAATATGGAGATATACTAAAGGACGTAAGAGTGGGAGTGCTCACAAAAGAAGGAGAGAGAGCATTACAAACCTGTCTCGTCAAAAATCTGTTTCCAACTAATTTTTCAGCTGCAGAAGTAATATATAATTTTCTTAAGGGGAGAAGTCTATTATTTGGTTAATGCCAACCCTTGAGGAGTGTAGTAAATTCAATGAAAAATTACTACAACTGGAAAAAGAAGAGATCATCGAAATTTGAGCAAATGATAAAATAGAACATCAAGGAGTTACAGAGCTACAAATAGAAAAACTGCAATCAAAATTGGATAGTCTGTGTCAAAAACTGCAGGATTAGAGAAAGACTTACTTATCTGTAAAAATTGTCATGTAATGTTACGTCGCAATTTAAATGTTGAAGAAGGACTAGTGAACGGTGCAATGGGTAAAATTATCAAATTTATTTATTATCCAAACAGAAATTACGTGGAATACTTAGGCATAAAATTTGATGATATTGGTGAAGTTAAACAGATTGGTAGATGCGTTGTACGTTTCCTGCTCGTTAAAGATTTGTATGTCCAGCGAAAGCAGCTTCCGGTGTCTTTAGCGTATGCAGTAAGTATTCACAAATCGCAAGGTTTAAGTGTAGATACAGCACTTGTTAATATTGGTAGTAGTGTATTCTAAGAAGGAATGTCATGTGTAGCTTTGTCGCGAATTAGAACATTATCCGGTTTATTTCTTATTGATTTAGATGAGAAGAAAGTAAGTGCTGATGTGAGCTGTGTAAGGGAGTATAATCAGTTAGATGTCAATATGCTCCTCTTTCGCCAAATGCGATGCAGTGTGCGCAACGAAAATCGTTTTATTTATTTAAATGTTCACTTACCTGTATTCGGCCTTAATCCGTAGTTTACTACCCCCCACCCTGCCCCTCCACCGCCCCACGTCACTGCCCGACCCGCACTCCTACCACGGGCCGCGCCTGATCACCCTGAAGTTTTAAGGACTATTTAGGATAACAACATCTAGTACTGTGTTGACATGCATATGAATTATGTGTTTCTTAGACATTTTTCAGCCTATTAGGGGTCTTGTCTACAGTAACCTATTGGAAATAGAAGACTCTTTTTAACTGTGGGAAAGGAATTTATAAAACATTAGAGGACTACATTCTGTTAATACAGAAAAAAAGTAAATGGAGGTACTATAATACCAGCAGCCTTAAGTTGTATATAAAAAGTCTCTTCACCACTAAATAAATGACCCCTTTTGTTTCTACAACAACAACTTCTGTGTATTACAGTGTGTTATGTTTTTCGTACATGGACCAAAACCTTTTAGACATCATTTGGCATAACAGGGATGATGTTTACAAAATAATATCCCAAAATGAAGACTGCTTTATCATTGTTGGATATTTTGTACCAGATAAAAATATTAGAAACAGTTTTAACATATAGTTGCTTTCATTAAGGTAGTAACCAATCCCCATGCAACTATTATGAAACTTGTAATGAGTCGAAGCCACAGTATCACATATTTGTAATGATGTACTGTGCACATTTGTTTTTTTTACAATCCATTGATTGTTTTTTTTCCCACTGTTTGATGATCATGCTTCATACAGACCACTGTTAAAAAGTGAAGAAGTATGAAAGCTGAAAACAGTAAAAAAATATTAAAATATTTTTCTATGTTGTACTAAAGATTTGAAGAAAAAATATTGTATCTTGTTTTGCTTGCTTAATGTTAAAATGAAATCCTAATATATTGTTCTTTGTTTATATTTTTTCACAGTAGTTCCAGATCGAGATATATTCCATGTGTCAAATCATTAATCTAGTGATGGATTCATTGAGTCACTACTCATATACTCATTCCATCATCCAGAAACTACACTTGCACTCATTGAATGACTAAGGTAGTGCCCATATACTAAACCAATCATCCACACAGTAACTATGAACAGATCCAATCACCCAGACAGTACCCATGCACTCATTCAATCACCCAGGCAGTATTCTTGCACTTATCCAATCACAAATGCACTACTCGTGCACTTATCTAATCACCCTGGCACTACCCATACACTTATTCGGTCATCCTGGCACTACACATACACTCATCCAATTACCCAGGAACTACCCATGCACTTTTCCAATCACCCAAACACTATGTATACACTCATTCAATCATCCTGGCACTACATATACACTCATCCAATCATCCAGGCATTACCCATGCACTCATCCAATCACTCTGGCAGGACCCATACACTCATTCAGTCATCCAGGTACTACCCATGCACGTATGCAATCATCCAGGCACTACTCAATGACTCATCCAACCAACCAGGCAGTATTCATGCACTCATCCTGTCACCCAGGTACTACGCATGCACTCATCCAATCAACCAGGCACTACCCATGCACTCTTCCAATCACCCTTGCACTACACATGCTCTCATCCAATCAAGCAGGCGCTACCCATGCCCTCATCCAATCACCCTGGCACTATCCATATACTCATCAAATCACCCAGACAGTACCAATGCACTTATCCAATCACCCAGGCAGTACCCATGCACTCATCCAATCACCCAGGCACTACCCATGCACTCATCCAATCACCTGGCACTACCCATGCAGTCATCCAATCACCAAGACACTACCCATGTACTTATGCAATCACCCCGGCAGAACCCTTGCATTCATTTAATCACCCAGACACTATCCATGTAGTCATCCAATCACCCTGACAGTACCAATAAACTCATCCAATCACACAAATACTATGCATGCACTCGTGCAATCAATCAGACACTATCCATGTACTCATAAAATCACCCTTATACTACCCATGCACTCATCCAAACAACCAGGCAATACTCATGCACTCATTCAGTCACCCAGGCACTACACATGCACTCATGCAATCACTCTGGGATCACTCATCCAATCAACCAAGCACTACCCATGCACTCATCCAGGCACTACTCATGCACTTATATAATCAGCTGGTACAACACATTGTAGTGTAGCTCCTATTTCCCTAATTGGCTCTGCGCATTGGAATAATATACCCTATAGGTTTGACATAGGACTACGGTCAGTATGTCCCTATCGAGTATATTAAACTTAATTACTTGTGCCAGCTAGTTCAGAGGCCACTAGAAACTCCTTGATAAACATGAAGGGAGTAGTTTCTGGCAGCCGCAAAACATGACAACTTTGTTTCCCTTTTAGAATCAGAACGTGTCCCAGAGTCGTGGAAACAATAGATAACTATTTCACTCAGCTCAATCGTGCATGCTTAGTTTTCCTCAAAGTTACACAGAAAGAGCAGACGGGCGTTTCAATAAAAGATTTATTGAACAGTCTTGTTTCTCGTGTAAGTAATATGTGCTGTTACGATCACAAGACAGTATGCAAGATAAATAATGTACAGTGTAAGCAGTAGAAATAAATAATACTGCGCTAGCATGATCTTTAGTAGATATTCATTTACATAAATAACATAGACTAAAAAATGTGAGTACTCATACGATGCGTCTCTAAGCTAGTTCTACCCCAATGTACCTAACCTAACCTAGGTGTAGGGAGAGGTATGAAGTAGGTGGAGTATTCCTTACTATGGTATACTAAGAGTATGTTAAGCCTAGTATGCCTAGTATGCCAAGAGTCCCTCTAGGTTTCTAGTCAGCTCCATACCTTAAGAATGAGAGAGGTGGGAATCTCTTGCCAGACTCGAACTCCAACACCCCGCGAGGGTAGTCAGATCACTGGAAGCTGGACTCTCTGCGTGCAGGGATGACAGCGTCTTCTCAGTGCGTCAGGCCGGGAAACGGGCTCCTCTGAAGTCGAGGTCTCCTCTGATTTACAAGGGCTAGGGAAGGTATATTTATACCTGAGAGGTACCTCAGAATGTTAGCATTGACGTGAATCGGACAGCGGAAGACGTCATGAATGAACCCCTAAGGTATAACGGTTCATGCATAATAGATGAGTCCTTGAAGAAATCAATAGTCCTGTGCTAGGGAAACTCCCGCAGCCTAAGGGTCTGTTCTTCAAGAACTCGTTGTGACGTTAGCGTGGACGGATGTCGGAGACCATGCCTGTATTTGGAGTGCACAGTTTAATGCCTAAATAAGGACTGGGATTTTATGCCTATATAAGGGCAGGGCGAATTGTGCCTATATAAGGACATGATACAGGAAAGCCTGTGTATGGACACCCTAAGAGGAATACAACACCCACTCCACTTTCGTGTGTACGATAATAATAAAATGCTAAACATTTAAAATGCTAAACATTAAATGGAGTACCGCATATTGCTAAAAATATGTCTTAAAAGCATTTAAAAAAGCATATAAAAAGCCTATTAAAATGCAAAAGGTACTGTACATTTGAAGCATTGCTTTTCTCAGTTCAGGCATATATTTTGAAAAAAAAAATTGCAGTCTGAATGAAATAAGCAGTCATATTTACATGTGACAGAAAATGATCGATAAGTTGTTCAAAAAATCAAAGCCATTTCATGTCATGAAAATTAATGAACTTTTTAGACAAATAAGTTGACAAAGTGTCTGAGGAAGTACCGCGAAGTCTGTACTATAAGGCTAGTTCTACTTCAAGCAGATTGAATTGCCATTCAGTTTGAAAAAACGGAAAAAAGTTAAATTTTGGAAGAGTTCCAAGTTTTTGAAATATGAAGGCCAAATTTTACTGAGTCTCTGGTACACTGTGGGTTGAATCAGAGTCAGTGTACGGGTCTGGTGTAAACATGAGATCATCTATTTCTGTAGACAAAATATCGTCCACTGAAGTTGGTGTCAGTTGGAACACCTCGTGTAGTAGATTAATTGCACAGAGATGTGAAGCATCGCTTTCAGCATAGACAGCTGCAGCAATGTTCGCGTCCATTGTTACCTGTGTGCCTGTAGATCCATCTCGTACCTCAGCAGCAGCTGGAAGCGACTGTGAGATCTCAATGAATGCCGTCATCAGGATTGGTAGCCTCTGGGGACAACACAGAGCATGGGCCGTTATCAGGTCCAGCAGAGTATCGATATCCGTTGGCGTTGCTGATGGAAATGTTAGACAGGTGTCTAACACGCATTCTTCACCGCATAGCAGGCATCGTAGGACAGGTAAGATGCAATCTTGCCAGATTGGTCTGAATGACAGGAACCACGTGGTATTAAGTTCCCGTAGACGAGTCATGCCCAAAAGCTGTACTATTCGCTCACGGCACTTTCGTTCAAGGAGAGCTTTCTCCACTTCGCTCAGAGTGATGTCTGCGAATAGGCTGGCCATAGCGTAATAGCAGGAAGAGAAACAGAATTCCGGCAACAAGTGCTAGAATTAATGGTATGCCACCAAACACCGAATCTGCAAAGTTCGGGATGATTCCGAGTATTGCCTGGAAAGGTGCTAACAGACCGGAGCAGATGCTCTTAAATACATGTACAATTCCGGTTGTATCAGACATGTTAAAGATATGTCCTATCATTTCTACGAAATGTATAGGGCAGTTTGTACGTATTAAAGTCTGTATCTCAGCCGAAGTCCTTCCTACTTGTAGATCATAGGTTTCTTTGGCCGAGGTCAAAGGCACTGTTTGCTGTAAAAGCATGGCTTTCATTCTGCTCAAAGTATCAAATCTTATAAAAGAGACGTTCAGCGAAGGCCACAAAGGCGACTCCCTGACTGTGTCTATTGGGGCAAACAATACTTGCATAGAGCAAGTGACCCTGGAGTTGACCGTTACTAGATATGGGATGCCTGGCAACATGCCGCAGCAACTCTGATCATTCAACATGAGGTAACTCCCATTCGAAAGTTGTCCAAACGTTGGATTAATCACAGCAGCTGGTGTACCCTGCTGATGGCAAGACAAATTTGCCACAGAACCATTGCAAGCCCCGTGTAAAGAAATGTCCTGACATATAAGTGAACAGCTCAGTGCACTTTTACAGTGTGTACCGCTCAAAAACACTTCACGATCCCCACTCCAACATCTATATGTATACGGTAAATTCCAAGATGTCTTAATGTATTCCTTACCCAACCTTTCATATTTGCCTGCTTGCATTTGTCTGAGGCAATACTGAAATTGAAAAGTAGTCACAGGTAATGTGATTTTGCCATGAATGAGCCATTCTGTAGCTGGTTTTTCTGCCACTGTGAATGGTAACTTTTCCAGTTTTTCAATGCTCAGCACTGTATACTTTGCTCCTCTTTGTGCCAGTTCGATCTGTTTATCAGTTAGATTGTATTCTGCAAACAGAGCCGACGTGTTGATGAAACGCCAAGGCACATAGCCCGCACGCAAAGATTGCAGCGTCCAGCCTAATAACACAATAGAACGTAATTGAGATTGGCCTTGCTGTAACATCGCCAAATCTTGTTCCAGTATGTCGATAGCAGAGGATACAATGCCGTCCAATGAATATATTCTGGAGGACAAAGTTGTTAACCCATTGTCGACCACAGTGAGTGTTTTCTCTAAATTAATACGATCAAGTTCACGTATTCGTTCTGCGGCCTCCATCTGTGACACTTTCCATGCTTCATTATTAGCAGCATAAATGCCGGCATATATGAAACGTTTTTGACGCGGTTTTCTTGGTCCAAGCAAGAATTCCCTAAGGTCTGCTTCTTCTTTAAGTAAGGATAAGTGTTGTTTCACATCCTGTAGTGTAGATTTCTGCAGCCAATCGAGGCATAATTTACCTACACTGTATGTTGTTACTACCCCGGATGCTGTCTTTGGACGTATCTTGGGTCTGGCCTATGAATAGTAAAGCCCTGAGTTTTATTCAGGAATCTTTCCTGACAGTTGTTCGTGTCTGTGGGCCAGATCAACCATTTTCTCCAATCAGGATTAGATCTGTTGAGTTGTAGTATTTGGTCAACTGTAACTGCTGCCTGTGCTTTGTTATCACTTGCAGGTGTTGGTACAGAAGGTGTTTTCATCTCTTTGATCTTGGCTAGTCCAAGACAAGATGTTTGTTGGACAGTTTCATTCAAAAACATTATTTGTTCAGGGATGACACAGGCTCTAAATAAAGCTTCTATCCCTGCACTTGCCAATCTTTAGTACCCCAGACAGTTTTTGTGTCTATTGTGTCTTTCCATAAGTCAAAACCTTGTCTAGACAGTTGGGCAATAAACGTTGCAGAGTAAATCTGTTTTGTATTAGTTAACATAATTTTCATCCCTGTATTGTTTACATTTTTATAGTAAAACGTTTCAGGATCAGATGTTTTGTAACCTGAAAAATATGGAAATTTACTAGCAAATGTTTTTGAACTACCTTTAGGTGGTGTAAGACAATGTTCCCATTGGTTAAACATAAACACATTTCTTGGATATGCAGTTTTATGCAAATAATGATGACCATAGTGGTTATAACAATACAGTTGTTCATAGTCTGATGAACCCTCTAAATATTCATTTTTAGAAAATGCAGCAGATTTTTCTAGGTCAAACATTATGTCGTTAACAGTCTCAAAGTCCCAATCATCAGAAAAAGTACTGGACGAAATGAGATCACTTAGTGAAATTTTAAACAAATGTGGAATGTTCAATTGTTCCGTCGGGCCAAAGATATCAAATTCTGTTTTGTCCCACACTATACCATCCTGTATAGGAACGGCTGTGATGTTCACTGTTGACAAGTCCCTTGCTTCACGATGGGAAGATTTATGAGGTTTCAAAAGTACGTTCACATCTTTTCCTTCAGTGTTCACATGGATGTAACTGCCATTTATAAGCACGCTCACAGTTATAACCAAAGCTAGCCAAAGCAGGAAAACAAATATTCCAGAAATAATCCAGAGTTCAATCCATGGGGAAATTACATAAGTCTTTTTCAGAAAGTGAAGAAAGTCTTGTACTTGCTGCTTGAGTTTGAATGATGCTGGCGTCGTTTCAGGTTCACCCGGATCTTCTGAGAACGTATCAAAGTTAATGAAATAGCCAGAAGCAGTTCTGTCAATTGTTGGAATTGCATCATGATTTGTAGAAATCGCTGGAACCAGTTGATCATGTGCTACATTGGTGTAGACAGGTGTATTTGGACGAACTGTTACTTGATTTTCAAGAGGGATGAGTTCCATTGCATTGTTGCTTAGTCCTTCATCTAATACTGCTGAATTCTCGATGGTTATCAGTCTTTCAGTCTGAACCTCTTGGATAGTATCGAGAGGAGTGTGCCTGCTACTAGGTCGGAGTCCACGAGGCCTACTACTTAGTATTGGCCACATACTGTGGTTTGATGAGGTTGATGGACACACATCTTTTATCATTTCTTCCAGCAAGGGGCGGCAGAAGTACTGTTCTTGTTCCTTGAACTGCTAGGACAGGTACTGGTTGTCTGTAAGAAGGTCCAAATTCCTTCTTGTCCGCAATATTTTCTCTGACTAGATCCCCAACTTTTGGAATCCAGACAGGCCTTGCTGGGACCGCCGGTTTTTCCCCAGTGATGGTTGGCTGCAGGAATACGTTGCTTTGTTTCGTTCTTAGTTCATTGAGTTCCTATAAAACAGCCAAACGATCTTTGATATCAAACGGTTTATTTTCCACCACTGTGCCTACGTGATCGAGGTCTGGTACCCACATTCTTGTCCCAAATAGGACCTCATATGGAGTGCCCCCTCCTAGAGAACTTCTTGGCAGATTGTTTAATGAGCGTTGGACCCCATAAAGATGTTTGACCGATCCATCACCCGAACCTAATACCCTAGCTGTTATAGACTGCTTTATGTCCCGGTTTTTCCTTTCCACAACCGAATTTCCCTCAGGATGGAATGGAGAGGAGTACTGCAATGCAACGCCCAGACTGGCCATGGCTTCTTTGTAAGCCTGAGAGCTAAACGCAGGGCCCTGGTCAGAATGTAACGTGCCTATTGCGTATGTGCCGATAAAGACTCGCAAATCTTTTATAACAGTTCGAGCGTCAGCCGAGCGCTGAGGCCATATCCATAGGAACCTTGATTCAGTATTTGTGGGATTGCATTTGTCCAGTGGGACGCCTGCGCATAGATAGTCTAATGCTGTCTAACAATGGTGTCTATACTGGGCAGCTGCATTCGCAGCATGGTGTCTGGTGGCTTTCTCGCTGTAATTTACAGTCTAAGCAGTTATTGATGAATATGTGAATTTCTGTATTCATTCCAGGCCACCAGTACATCTCTTTTAACGTCAATATCGTATTAGAGATCCCTTGGTGTGACAGACCCTCCCCCAAATGTGCTTCATAAATCAAAGCTGCTCTACGTTCCATGTTTGGAATTACCCTATCCCCCACTCCAGGGATTCGTGCAAAAGGAACGCTGTTCGCATCAATTACATAAGAGTACTTGAGTGGAAACTTTCTTGGTAATGCTGCACTGCTGCCCTTGCTTGAAGCATTGACAGCCAACATTATCTCACCGTCTATTTTCATTTTAGAATGAGTGATCGCAGCTACGGAAGCCGTCTGAACAGTCCCCTTTGCGGCTTCGTCAGCCAATGAATTCCCTGCAACGTGAACGCCATCACGTTGATGACTCAGTGTGTGGATCACGTGAGCCTTTGGTAGTTCGTTTTTCAACTGAACTACTTGTTCCCAAAGCGTTTTGTGCTTTATTGTGCCACCTTTCGCATCTTTGAAACCATTTTCAAGCCAGTTTTGTATATATTCATTATACGACTGTACACAGTAGAAAGAATCGCACACTATTAGTGTGGGGAATTCTCGATCTGTACTTTCAAGTGCCAGTTTGAATGCTTGTAGTTCAGCTCGCTGAGCTGTACAATCTCCTAGAGACTGAGTTTTTGTGACCATAGGTCTGAAGATGCCATCTCACATGCGACCTTTAACGATTGCACACGCTGCACTGTAAGCTTGCTTACTCCCTGTTGCGGGCTGTTCGGATCCGTCAGTGTAAATTATGAATTTGTACTGATCGAGAGGCAGAATTTCAGTGGGTAGAGGACATTCTTGTTCATATTGCAGGAATGCTTGTGTTTTTAAATCTGGGTCAAAAACATATTCAACATCTGTTGCAGCAAGAGAATTAACCCATTGTATCCATCTTGGATGTAATGCTTTAGCATTTGGAATGCTTGCTTTTGTGACTGCTTCTAAAGCTGGTACTGGGGTTACGACACAAATGCGTTTCCCTTGTGCTAGGGCTCTTTCTTTTGCTACAGCGGTTTGAACTGCTGTCAGAATTTTTTCAGTTGAAGTGAAGCGCATTTCTGCTTGTGTATACAAATGAGATTTGTATGCGATTGGTATTTTTCACCCTCATTAAATGTTAAGTAGGTGAATCAGCATTGACCCAAAATTATTCGGATCACCAGGTTGCGTTGACTTACGCGTGTTTGTAAGTGATTTGTTGCTAACATGTTAGCCTGAAGTGAACGCAAGATTTCTGTGTGTTCATTACTCCAATTTTTGATTGAAAAATCAGGTTTGATTAATGCGTAGAGAGGTTTAACCCTTTCTGCGTAATTTAGTATGTATGTTCTTCCAAAATTGAGGAAACCCAGGATGGATTGTAAGTTTTTTAGCGTTTTTGGAGGTTGGAGCAGCGCACATTTCTCTAGAAAGTTAGCTGCCAAGCTCTTGCCTTCACTTGAAAGCTCATATCCTAGAAATAGGACATTGAGATGGGCAATTCTGGACTTTTTGAAGTTGAATTTGTAGCCCTCAGAGGCGAAGCCCAATATAATGGTGCTCACCCTGTTCAAGTGTTTATCCAGGTCATCGTCTGTCAGATAGATGTCATCGACATAGGACAATGCCTCATTGTCATAGTTTTGTAGTAACTCCGTTACTCTCGCTGAGAATAAACCTGGGCTGTTCTTGAACCCATGTGGGAGTCAACAAAATTGATGCTGGGTCCCCATTATTGAGAAAGCTGTTAAGTACCTGCTTTCAGGTGCTATGTTTTGACAAAAGAAACCATTTGAGATGTCTAATGTGGTTTTATATTTTTTACGCACAATGCTATTCATTAATGCTGTGCTATGTGCATTTTGCACTGCAAATGTTTTAGAACAAGTGTTTAAGTGTCTGTAGTCCAAAACTAGACGATATGATTTGTCTGGTTTGGAGACAGGAAACAAACGATTGTTCATTGAGGAGGTGCATGTTTCAATCACCCCTTGGTATTCAAGTTGATCTAAGATCTCCCTGACCTGTTTTTTAGCTTCTTGCTTTATTGGGTACTGCCTTTGTGCAGTTGGTTCATGTTTCAGATGTATTTTATGATGAGGTGAGTCCTCATCCCATCCTACATGATTTTTAGGTCTCGCCTACGCAGCGCGCATGAGCTGTATAGGAAAAAAGACCTTTTTCGATGGATTCGGCTTTTCAGCCAAAAACGTGCACGCGTTCCATTGCCTTCAATGGCAACGCGTGCACATTTGGCGATTCACTTGCGGGAGCGAGCAGCTGGCGCCGTATGGTAGCAATTATCGCTCCTGGCGCCGCTCGCTCCCGCAAGTGAATCGCGCAGGCTCCCTCCTCTCCCCCTCCCCCTGCTGCTTTGCGAGGCGCGCGCAATTGTTTTTATAGCGCTAACTCGACCCGAAGAAGGTATTGAAGCGCTTTACAATTTACATACACCAAGGACACATTCAATATTTTTTTTAGGCACGGGGAGATGAAGTGATTTTTTCTCCTGCACTCGACACAGTAAATTTGTAGGCATTATGAGAGTGAGAAACTAGCTGCAGCGTTATAGTGGACAGCCTGAAACCCGTGAGATTGTGAATGCTCACCAACTTCTGCTGATGTAGCCACCCAAAGACTCTGGAACTCCACAACTTGAATCCTCCAAATTAATTTGCGCTCACCCACATTCCAGAAATGCGAATTTTGTGATGATGCAGTAGAAGGCCTGTACCACCCTTCCTTTGTCTTCTGCTCGTTGTCGGGAGTGGAGCTGCCTGCATCCAGTGATCTACTCGGTTTTATACCACGCCATTTGCAGATGCTTCTATCTGGGGGTTCTCTCTATTGTTGTCTGTGATGAAAAGATGGCATGGCCTTTAGTGCTTTGAGTTGGCATTGCTCAGTTGGTGAATTTGATCCTTTCCCCCTGGCTTTGCTCCTTTGGTTTTGCCGTTTCTCTAATCCTGTTTGTTTTCCTGATAGGACTGCTTGGTACCAAAACGGGATCATAAAACAGAATGCGAATGGAATGATGGAAGAGGTCCCCTGCGTTAATTAGCCGCAAGTTAACGCCAGCGTTTTCTGCTATAATGCAAACCGTAAGTCCGGGGTTCTATTCTCATCTTTATTCGCTTTCGGTGTTATTTCTTTGTACTGATTTGCTTCCTTTACCTGACTTTATTGCTATCACTCTCCTCCACTCAGAATCTTTTGTTCACACAATCTCGTTATTTTTTCGTGCTTATCTCTCCTTTATTTTTTTTCACCTTTGCCTTTTTACTCTCTCTTTCTTTGTCCTATTTTAATGTGTCTAGTCCCTTTATTTCTTGGTTTCACTATGTCTTTATTTCTCATGTCTTCTTCTGTCTCTCTATTTTGTGATCTTTTCTATTTCTTCATACTCGTGTTCCTAACGCGTTCTCTTTTTTTTCTTTGCTGTCAAAGATTATTTAGTTTGCCTCATTTATTACTCTCCATCTTCTTACATCTATGCTCTTATTCTTGTTTTTCTCTTTTCTTTGTGTCTTTCTCATAATCATTCTTTTCTGTTGCATTTTGTTTTCCTATGATTTTTTTGTTTCATTACTACTTAAATTGTTTCTATTTTATTTTCCCCTTTATTTTTCTTTCAAACTCTCTACACAGGCAGGTGTGAACGCACAATAGCTTATTAGGATAGGAATTTTGAAAAACAGTCTGGAACCATAAACCTATTTTTAGCAATAAACTCTCTTCTGCAGTTAGAGAAGCGTATCATTTGACTATGAGTGCGAATGGTGCCACCTTGTGGTCGTTTTTGGAAAATATGCTGTAATCAACCAGTAGGATTGGCTTTAAACAGTATTAGCGCTGTGGGCGTGGAGGTTATGTCATTATTAAGTAAGCACTACAAAAGCAGTGCCAGTGCTTACTACACGGGCGAGAAAACGCTTGGTTCACATTCATGAAACCAGGACACTCTATTCTCTACATGCGGAAAAACACTATAGCAGGAAGCGAGGAGCAGTTTAGGTTAAAATGGAGTCGGGCAAAACAGATTGTAGTGCTCCCTTTATGACATTAAATAAAACAAAACAGGGATGGGTGGTTTACTGGTAATTTCTCTGAACCACGATCCAGAGCATCGTTTTTCCCCAGCATGTCACCAAAGGCAGGAAGCAGCCATATGCAAATAGCCCTGGTCCTCCTCCAATAGGAATAGTCCTGCCAGCCAGTTGACCTCTGAATAGGCTTGAGACGGCTTGACAAAGTGTCTTGCGCACTTGGAGTGGGCAAACCACTCCTGTCCTGCTCTGTGAGCAGAGCAGCCCCGCCCCTACCCAGCTTATCATTTTATTTTTTCTTTGTTGGCCTGCTCAGTGGGGCGACGCTCCTCCGCCTTAGAGGAGGAGCCTCCACTGATTGGGTGGCTATTTGTAGGCGGTTATCCCATAGCTGTGTTTCTGATTGGTCCATAATGCATTGTGTGGCTGTTTGTAGGCGATTGGCCCAGCTGCCTTGTCTCAAGAGCACTCAAGAGAGCATGGTACTGCTCTCACGAATTACCTCACAGAAAAGGTATAACAAGCATTGGCATAGCCAATAGGTCTCGCCTTTGGGACCTTATAAGTGTTTAACCATGCAACAGTTAATGTTGTTGCACCAAGGATATTGTGCTGCATAACTAAATACTTATAAGGTCCCAAAAGCGAGACCTATTGGCTATGCCAATGCTTGTTATATAATGCTGGGGCCTGGGCTACTGCCCATTTCCTGGCATATGTATATTTTAGGTGAATTGGAATGTGGTTGGAGAAGGCAGGCATAATAATGTCCTCGCCGTGTGGGCACTCCCTGACAAATTGTGGTGGCCAGTCTTTCTCTGCTAGAAGTATGTCATAGCCCCTTGATAGTTTTTCCCAAAAAAGTGCTTTCCGGAGTGTTATTTCATATAACTTTTGTGGAGTACTAACCCTGGTGTCTACAGTCTCAACTGAAATGTATTCATTCAAGTCCACTATCTCCAGAAGTTCCTTCACGTTCTGGCGAGCTATTGTGACTTCTGCTGCACTGTCCAGCATTGTGTGAGCCCATTCTCTGTTCTTGAGTTGTGTTCTCAGTATCCTCGGCATGTCTGATCTTCAGACCTGCTACTTTCTTTTTGGAGAATTGAGGTTTTGATTTGGTTTTCGGAACGTGCTTGTCGTCTTTCGATTTCACGCGTTCTTCTCTACGTTCTGACCGTCCTCTTCTTTCCGATGTCTGTGACGAGATCTGAAAGGTACGAGAGGAACGTGTATCAGTATCTTGATGCCTGTCAGATTTTTTCAAATTATCCCTATTCCTGAGGTTATACCTCCTTTCAGAGGGCTCCTTTTGAGGAGACCTACCTCGGGATTGAGAACGTTTCTCGTTTGAATTTTGTTTGTTAGTCTCCCACTTCTTTTTAGAAGATGTAGGAGTTTGTTTAATAGAGTCCTTCTCAGGACTTTCAGATAGTTTTGGCTTCACTGGTCTTCCACCCAAACTATCTCTGCCTAATTCTGCATAAGATTGTTCAATTATTCTGGGTAGCTCTGTTTGATGTTCTGTAACATCAAATTCCCTTAATTTTTGGCGGATCGCCACTGCTGCTGCCTCTCCTTTAATATTAGATAATATTATTGTTAAGACCTGGTCGAAATTTTTCAGTAATTTCATACCTAAATTCAGAGCAGGCTCTGCCCCGTATTCGTTTTGAATTTGTTTCAGGACATCAGGTATTACCGGAATTGACGGAATGCCATGTGTTTTAGTATAGATGGCAGCCAAGACTGAGCCCCAAGTGGTGCAGTCTTCCAGTTGTGGTGTGATCCCCATCGGTAAACAGATGGTTAGGATTCTGTGTTTCTCATATGGGCTAGTATTTGGAAATACTGCTTCGATTTGAGTAATTTTTTGAGCTATCCAAAATGGAATTTGCTCACGTTTTGTGGGCATTTTACCCATGACTGCGTATAGAGTCTGTGGTGTAATTTTTAGTGTATTCCCCTGTTGAGGAGTTTGATTTGGAAGTGTCAATGGTGGTTGGACTGTGAAAGTCCGCATGACATAATCAATCAATCAATCACAGAATTTGTAGAGCGCACTACTTACCCGCGAGGGTCTCAAGGCGCTGGGGAGAGGGAAGGGGGAGGGTGCTGCTACTGGTCGAACAGCCAGGTCTTGAGTAGCCTCCTGAAGGTCAGCAGGTCTTGGGTCTGTCGTAGGCTGAGTGGAAGGGTGTTCCAGGTCTTGGCGGCGAGGTGTGAGAAGGATCTGCCGCCGGTGGTTGTTCTTCGAATGCGAGGACGGTGGCGAGGGAGAGGTCGGCGGAGCGGAGCTGGCGGTTGGGGACGTAGAAGAAGAGTCGTCTGTTGAGGTAGGCTGGGCCAGTTTTGTGGAGTGCCTTGTGTGCGTGGATGAGGAGTTTGAAGGTGATCCTCCTGTCGACGGGGAGCCAGTGCAGGTTCCTCAAGTGGGGGTGATGTGGCTGTGGCGTGGTACGTCGAGGATCAGGCGTGCGGAGGCGTTTTGTATGCGTTGCAGTCGCTTGATGAGCTTGGCCGGGCTCCCGCGTAGAGGGCGTTCCCATAGTCAAGTCTGCTACTGACGAGGGCCTGGGTGACTGTTCTTCTTGTGTCTGTCGGGATCCACCTGTAGATCTTGCGAAGCATGCAGAGGGTGTTGAAGCAGGAGGAGGAGACTGCGTTGACTTGCTTGGCCATGGAGAGCGTTGAGTCGAGGATGACTCCCAGGTTGCGTGCGTGGTCGGTGGGTGTCGGGGCTGCTCCCAGCGTCGTTGGACTAATTGTCTGTAGATTTTTATTAACTCTGTAAGTTGAGTAAGTAGTTCCTCATCTGACATTATATCAAGTTCAGGATGAGATGTGTAGCCGGCTAGAATCGGCCATGTTGCTCCTGGTCTACCTAGTGGACCGAGCCTGGTAATGTTTCTGTGATGTTTTAGGGCGCTTTTAAACCAGAGCTGATGCTCCTGGTATGTTAATGGAATTTCTATATCCTCGAAAGGAATATATTCCTCTGGTGAATCATCTTCTTTGTAGAAGTGAAACAGTTTTGTAACTGAATTGGATTCAGGAAATATTACCCATGAATAGAATACCTCTGTCTGAAAGGATTCGTGTGTCTCTATCACGAAAACTGCTCTACCTCCTCTTGGTGGTAGGCTGTGTTTTATGAGTTTTAGAGTGATGGCTCTTCTTAAGTTTGGAGCGATGTCTATAACACCCTCCTCGGTTTCATTTAAACCTGTAAAGTTAAAAACTGCTAAGGCTGGGTCAGCCGCAGCTCCACCGGTTTCGGTCATTTTGTTAAGGTGCACAATATTTTGGAACAGTGTATCCTTCAACGTTGAGCAAACCAAACAGCTAATATATAGGGTGCTTCCCTATGTAGCCGTGGCGGATACTTAACCCTGCCCACTCCAGACGTCTTTTGGAGTATATGGGTAGGGGTCTCTGAGAGAAAAGGCACGGCTGAGTTACTCAGTATCTAGCGTTAAATTACTGCCTTACCAAACCGTTGGGCGCCATGTAGTGTAGCTCCTATTTCCCTAATAGGCTCTGCGCATTGGAATAATATACCCTATAGGTTTGACATAGGACTAAGGTCAGTATGTCCCTATCGAGTATATTAAACTTAATTACTTGTGCCAGCTAGCTCAGAGGCCACTAGAAACTCCTTGATAAACAAGAAGGGAGTAGTTTCTGGCAGCCGCAAAACATGACAACTTTGTTTCCCTTTTAGAATCAGAACGTGTCCCAGAGTCGTGGAAACAATAGATAACTATTTCACTCAGCTCAATCGTGCATGCTTAGTTTTCCTCAAAGTTACACAGAAAGAGCAGACGGGCGTTTCAATAAAAGATTCATTGAACAGTCTTGTTTCTCGAGTAAGTACTATGTGCTGTTACGATCACAAGACAGTATGCAAGATAAATAATGTACAGTGTAAGCAGTAGAAATAAATAATACTGCGCTAGCATGGTCTTTAGTAGATATTCATTTACATAAATAACATAGACTAAAAAATGCGAGTACTCATACGATGCGTCTCTAAGCTAGTTCTACCCCAATGTACCTAACCTAACCTAGGTGTAGGGAGAGGTATGAAGTAGGTGGAGTATTCCTTACAATGGTATACTAAGAGTATGTTAAGCCTAGTATGCCTAGTATGCCAAGAGTCCCTCTAGGTTTCTAGTCAGCTTCATACCTTAAGAATGAGAGAGGTGGGAATCTCTTGCCAGACTCGAACTCCAACACCCTGCGAGGAAAGTCAGATCACTGGAAGCTGGACTCTCTGCGTACAGGGATGACAGCGTCTTCTCAGTGCGTCAGGCCGGGAAACGGGCTCCTCTGAAGTCGAGGTCTCCTCTGATTTACAAGGGCTAGGGAAGGTATATTTATACCTGAGAGGTACCTCAGAATGTTAGCATTGACGTGAATCGGACAGCGGAAGACGTCATGAATGAACCCCTAAGGTATAACGGTTCATGCATAATAGATGAGTCCTTGAAGAAATCAATAGTCCTGTGCCAGGGAAACTCCCGCAGCCTAAGGGTCTGTTCTTCAAGAACTCGTTGTGACGTTAGGGTGGACGGATGTCGGAGACCATGCCTGTATTTGGAGTGCACGGTTTACTGCCTAAATAAGGACTGGGATTTTATGCCTCTATAAGGGCAGGGCGAATTGTGCCTATATAAGGACATGATACAGGAAAACCTGTGTATGGACACCCTAAGAGGAATACAACACCATGCTCTCATCCAAACACCCAGGGACTACCCATGCACTCATGCAATCATCTAGCTACTTCCCATACACTCATCCAATCACCCAGGCACTACCCATGCACTCATCCAATCATTCTGGCAGTACCCATACACTCATCCAATCACCCAAGCATTACACAAGCACTCGTGCAATCACTCTGGGAGTACCCATACACTCATCCAATCAACCAAGCACTACCCATGCACTCTTCCAGGCACTACTCATGCACTCATATAATCAGCTGGTACTACCCATGCTCTCATCCAAACACCTAGGGACTACCCATGCCATGTACTCATGCAATCATCCAGCTACTTCCCATACACTCATCCAATCACCCAGGCACTACCCATGCACTCATCCAATCATTCTGGCAGTACCCATACACTGATCCAATCATCCAAGCACTACCCATGCACTCATCCAATCACCCAGGCACTACCCATTCACTCATTCAATCATCCTGGTACTAAACATACACTCATGCAATCAACCAGGCACTACCCATGCACTCATCCAAACAACCAGGCACTACTCATGCACTCATTGAATCACCCAAGCACTATTCATGCACTCATACAATCATGCATTCACTACCCATACAATCATGTAATCACCCAGGCATTACACTTACACTGACCTATTCACCCAGGCACTACACTTGCACTTATTCATTCACCCAGACACTGCACTTGCGCTCATACAATCACTTAGGCATTACCCATGCAGCCATGCAATCACCCAGGCACTACCCATGCACTCATCCAATCACCCAGGGACTATTCATAGACTTTTTCAGTCACCCAGATACTACTCATATACTTATCCAATCCCCCAGGCACTGCTCATATACTCATACAACTAGCCAGGAAGTATTCATACACTCATCCAATCACCCTGACACTACCCATACACTCATCCAATCATCCAGGCACTACCCATGCACTCATGCAATCACCCAGGCGCTAGTCATGCACACATACAGTCACCCAGGTACTACTCATGCTCTCATCCAAACACTCATGGACTACCCATACACTCATGCAATCATCCAGGCACTACCCATACACTCATCCAATCACCCAGGCACTACTCATACACTCATGCAATCAGCCAGGCACAATTCATACACTCATTAAATCATCCTAGCACTACACATACACTCATCCAATCATTCCAGCCCTACCCATACACTCATCCTATCACTCTTGCACAACCCATGCACTGATCCAAACAACCAGGCACTACCCATGCACTCGTCCAAACAGTCTGGCACTATCCATACACTCATCCTATCACCTAGGCAGTACCCATGCACCATTCAATCACACTGACAGTACCCATACACTCATTCAATGACCCAGACAACACCCATGCAATCTTCCAATCACCCTGGCAGTACCCATGCACTCATCCAGTCACCAAAGTACTACCCATGCACTCATGCAATCATCCAAGCACTACTCATGCACTCATACAATCACCCAGGTACTACTCATGCTCTCGTCCAAACACTCAGAGACTACCCATACACTCATCCAGTCATCCAGGCACTACACATACTCTTATCCAATCATCCAGGCACTACCCATACACTCATCCAATCACCCACTCACTAACCATGCAGCCATCTAATTACCCAGGCAGTACCTATGCACTGATCCAATCATCCAAGTACAACTGATGCAGACATACAGTTACCCAGGCACTACCCATACACTTTTAGAATCACACAGACACCACTCTTGCATTCAATTTAACATCCACACACCACGTATGCACTCATTCAATAATCCATGCATTACTCATGTACTCATTCTAACATCCATGCAGTGCTGATGCACTCATTCATTCATTCAACTTATCTTATCCAGAAAAGGTGGTTCTGAACAGAACCATTTTTTATCTGATTTTGTTTTTGTTTTTTGTTTTTCTTCATTGTTTACTTTTTGTATTTTTTTGAAAAATATAATGGCAACACAAATAACATACCTATAAGCACTGACTAAAAATGTATCTTTGAAGTGCCTTAATAAAAAAAAATTAAAACATTAACGGTGATAGCTTTTCAAATTCTGTAAAACTACTTCTAGAGACTGCTCTCCGGCTGCTACAATGGTGTTACAGTCCATGCAGAAGGTAGCAAAACATTTCAAGTCTGCTGACATTTCACTACATTTCTTTTGCACTTCAAGTGGAACTTTGTCGCCAACAGCCTAGCTGGAGGTCTGGAGGCTAAAGATCCCTCTCCTTCTCTCTCTCTGCAATTTTAAGTTGCCTCTTGTGATATGTTTTTGAAGTGGTACAACATACTTGTTGTACCACATGAATATTTTTTTGCTGTGTCTCAAAATGTCTTTTCACACTGTCTGCACCTCACCAATATAGCTGTGGTCTTCGATTCACCTGATAGAATTGTGAAAAAATCCCAAGCTATGCTTTTTTTTTTATTGGTAATTCTTCATCCGAAGAGTCTTCTTGTGCAGCTTGGACCTCTTTCTCTTGGCCAACTTCAACCGCTTGAAGGTTTTCCTTAGGGGTAGGCGGACAACTCCGTTCCGCCCACAGATTGTGCAGAATTTTGCCTGTTCCGCGAAGTAGGCGGAGCAGGCAAATCTCCGCACACTCGCAACGGAGCAGAGTTGACCTCCCACCCGCCTCCCGCCCGCACTATTAAAACGTTAAAAAAGAACAGTTTAAAACACCTTACCTTATCGGCGGCTTCCCTGGGCTTCCCTCTTCCTCCATCACAACTTCTTCTTGAAAACTGAGCATGCGTGGGCGTCCGCGCATTTCTCGCGAGGAATGCGCATGCGCGGTCGCCCGCGCATGCACAGTTTTCAAGAAGAAGGCGCAATGGAAGAAGAGGGAAACCCGGGGATGCCGCTGATAAGGTAAGGTGTTTTAAATTGTTCTTTTTTAACGTTTTAATAGTGCGGGCGGAGGCAGCGGTGCGTAGCAGAGCTACGCGGAGTGTGCGGAGATTGGTTCCGTCTCCGTGGCACTCAGCGTAGCCCCGCTACGCTCACTACGCCCACCCTAGTTTTCCTCTTATTGCGCATATTCCATTTAATTTTTCAGAAAATTGCCAAAAAAACGGCACAATTTACAATAGGAATTTGAGGGATCTCCTAAAATGAACCAGCCGGTACCTGGAAAGGTCAAGAAGAGAGAATGGGTGTGTACTTTCTTTAATAAAGGAAACTCTGTAAACCAATCAAATGTCTTTATTTCTAAGTCATGTGCTATTCGTGAGTATCAATGTCGTCGCGACGTCTGGCTTCACTGTGAAAACTAAAAGTTATTTTTTAAAAGTGCTCTTTTTGAAAAATATCTATACAGGCAAGTTTTATATAAATATGTCTATTTATATGTGTTTTACACTTTGTCAAACATACATGGTAGTCGCGGCTATCGACATCCCTGCGACTTCCGGTATCACCGTGAGCGAGAACCTTACTAAACAGCTAGAGTCAAACTTAATAAAAAAATATGGCTATATATGTATTTTGCACTCTGTCAAAAACACGCAGTAGTCGCGACTGCCGACGTCATTGCAACTTCCTATGTCATTGCGAACGAGAAAAATGTATTTATAATCTCCTTTTTTCGATAAATACTTACAAAAGAGAAACCTAAATCAATATCTTACTAAAAAGGTAGAGTCAAACTTAATGTAAAATATGTCTATGTATGTATTTTGCACTCTGCCAAAAACACGCGGTAGTCGCAACTACCGACGTCATTGCGAAGTCCAGTGCTACCACGAATGAGGAAAATGCATTTGAAATTAACTTTTTTTGACAAAAACATACAAAAGACAAAGTTAAATTAATATCTTAATAAACAGCTAGAGTCAAATTTAATGTAAAATATGTCCATATATATGATTTACACTCTGTCAAAAACACACAGTAGTCACGACAGCTGACATATTCGCGACTACCGGTGTTACCGCGAACGAGGAAAATGCATTTCAGATGTCCTTTTTTCAACAAATACGTGCAAAAGGTGAAGTTAAATCAATATCTCACTAAACAACTAGACATAAAATGTATGTGAAATATGTTTCTGTATGTGTTCCACACTTTGGCAAAAAACGTGCAACATTTGCACGGTGTCTGAGACAATTGGGACTTCGTCGCAAACACAAAAAATATCTTGAAATAAGATGATTAATGTACTTTTTAAATAAAAAGATGACAAATACAACAATAAGTGCTACACCATGCAGATGCAATGCTCACTATTTAATTATAGGAAAAAAACCAAGAATGTCATAGATATGAAATAGAATATAAAACACCTTAGAAATGTACTGAAAAAAACAAAGGTTACAGGGACATTATAGTTAGGAAATATACTTAAAAAACCTTTGAATTCACTGAAAAAAACAAATGCTACAGAGACATTATAGTTAGGCTGACATTTCACTAATTCAAAACCAGAGAAAATCAGCAGTTATGGTTAGCTGAGCTAACTATAACTCACGCCCCACAATGCACTGCTTACGAATTCACAAATTAAATCGCTCATGACATGGTCAGTGACATCACTGATGACGTCACTGATGACATCTCAAATGACATCACTGATGACATCATCCACAGAATCTCTGATGCACTTACTCACACCCCAATATAACCATTAATACCACCACTACAACTTCCACACTACCATTGTCAAAACCATTGACACACCCATGCCAGTACTTACACACCCACTCAATGATTCATAGGTCTAAATACACATCCACTCACTCACCCATACAGCCACTCATACACCCATTCACCCACTAATACAGACACTAACATATCCACTCATACACCCATACAGCCCCTCATAGAGTTACTCACACACCTACTCACTCACCCATACAGTCAATCATGCAGCCACTTACGCACCCATACAGAAACACACTCACCCACTCACTTACTCATACAGATACTAAAATATACTCACTCACCTATACAGTCACTGACACAAGCACACACTCACCCATACAGCCACTATCACAATCCCTCACTCACACATGCAGTCACTCATATACTCCAACACTCACCTACACTGCCTTTCACATATGCAGTTACTCACCCATATACCACTGACACATCCATTCACTCAGCTACACAGCCATATACACATTCAGTCACCTCTACAGACCCTCACTTATGCACTCACTAACTCATAGAGCCACTGACTCACTCACTCACCCATCCATGTAGGCAGTCACACACCCTGTCACCAACCTACACAGACACTCAGACACCCATACAGGTACTGAGACAACCAATCACCCATACAGCCACTCAAGTACCCACTCACCAACCCATGCAGCCACTTACACACCAACTGGCACTGATACAAACATTCTCACAACCTAGTCACTCACCCATACATTCACAGAGACACCTAATCATTCACTTATACAGTCAGTCACACACCCACTGAATCATCCATACAGGCACTCATACACCCACTGATTTACCAATACACCTTGGTATATATATTTAACACTCAAACTTTTTAAAAACACCCATAGTCACTGGATGATGTCATCAGCGATGTCATTTGAGATGTCAACAGTGATGTCCACAGTGATGTCACTGACCATGTCATGAGTGATGTAATATGTGAATTCATAAGCAGTGCATTGCGGGGGCACAACTTATAGTTGCTTAGCTAACTATAACTTCTGATTTTCTCTGGCTTTGTACGAGTGAAATGTCAGCCTAACTATAAGGTCCCTGTGACCTTTGTTTTTTTCAGTAAATATATATATATATATGTATAACAAGGCAAAATTTGCATTTTAACCATGATAAAATGCCCGATTGAATGCAGTAACAAATTTGTCCACCTTCTTAAGCTAGGGTAAAAGTAAATAAAATGGATTGATAATCCAACATTGAAAAGGAACGATGCTTCAATCTGTATGGATAAGTAATTTTGCAACTAAATCTTGTTCCTAGATAGGTCAGAGAGCTGATAATATATGGTGACCTACATAGGAGAAAATTGTTCTTCACTGTTCACTCAGCTACACTCGACGAGCACCCCAAGGCATCTCCAAATGATCTGCCTTGATTGAAAATAAAGCAGGATGTAAGCTCTGAAGGTCACTTATTTTTTGAATAGGCCCTCACTTCAGAGTGACCACCAAAGTTTTTGCCTTCAACCCTCCTGTTTTGCTGAATTCTCTAATGATGGTTTTAGGACTCTGCGCACTTTACCTCTGGTTAACAGTGCTTGTGGTCTCTCCTCAAAACATGGTAAAATTGGCTTGCACCCAATTGGCATATTTAATTTAGTTGTAATACCCTAGCAAAGTGGTATAACATATACCCGGGCTGGTAACTTAAATATACTAGTAGGCCTGCAGCACTTATCGTGCCACCCACTTAAGTAGCCCTTTGTAAACATGTCTCAGGCCTGCCTTTGTAGATTGTATGTGCAGTTTTAAACTGCAATTCCACTTAGCAAAATAATCCTTTTGTCAAGCCTAAAACTTCCTTTCTAATCCATACACATAACCCTTAGGGTAGGCCCTAAACAGGCCATTTGACAAGCTTTATTGTAATTGAAAATTTGAACATGTTCTTTAAAGACTTACATATCTTGGCCTACCTCTCCCATAGGATAACATTGGGTTAGCTTATTACTTGTAGTAAGTGATACCTTTTGTTTGGGAGTTGTTAGGTGTTGGAAATTGGGTTAGTCGTTGAAAGGGGTGAAACGTTACTCAAGCAGCAACCACAATCTCTGTCAGGGTGAAACACAAGCAAACCCCAAATTAACAAGTTTTTAACCCTCCAGTAGCTTGCTACAAAAACAGTCAGGCTTAAAATGAAGGCAATGTGTAAAGTATGTATGCAGCACACAAACAGTGATATTTGTGAAAACACAATACAAGAAAAAATCCACACCAATTTTGAAATATAGAGTAAAATGTAATAATTTATTTGAAACCAAAACATAAAATATTTAATCAAAAGAACTGGAGATATGCGGTTTCAAAGCTTTAAGTAAAAATAGTGTCCAGAAGAAGAAATTGCCAACTGTGGTTATCTGGTCCCACCATATCGGGACAAAGTCACAAGTTCAGACTGACCGCGATGGAGTTCAGGCCAATTACAGGGACCCATTTATGCCTGCTGAACAAAGTACATTCAATTTTGGTTTACGGAGCGATGCAAGAGCCCGCTCGAGAATGCATCGCACATTCAGAGCAGCTGCGATGCTGAGTCTTGCATCATTGTTGAGGATGCTGTCAATGAGGGGCTTGCGATGCAAAGTCCTGAATCGAAGATGCACCACGCACCACTGGGTTCCAAAGAAGCTGCGTTGTGGAGCACTGCATCGCCATCGAGGAGGCCCTCAATGAAAGGCTTGGGATGTGTAGGACTGCATTGAGGATGTGTCACACATCTGTGGTTATGAGGAGGCTGCGGGCTGCTATGCGAGGTTCGGCGTTGGGGATGCATAGCACTGCAGAGGTTCAAGAGCAGCTGAGAGTACATGCATTGTGCTGTGCCAGTTCTCCTCACAGGACCACAGCTGGGCTGGCAGAGCATATTCAGGCCCTCTTCCAAAGGTCCAGGACGGTGATGGCACCACTTGGGGGGTAGGACTCACAGCATACATATTCCAGCTGCTGGGTTCAAGGTCTTTGGAGCCTTTTCTGTTCCTGAAGTCATGATCAGGAGGCCAGCCAAATAGCTTTTGGAATCACTCCAATGGTCCTGGGTTCAAGATTCAGGTCCAGTCCTTCACTTAGGCAGCAGGGCAACAGATTAGCAGTCCTTCTTGCAAAGCAGCACAGCAGTCCTTCTGAGTCTTCCACAAGTCAAGAGGTGTACTCAAGAGTTGGGTATGAGGGTCCAAAATTTATATCTGGTGCCACTTTGAAGTAGGAAAAGGTTCTAGAGAATTCCCTTTGAAGTCCTTGATGTTCCCTGCCTCCCCTGTCCTGGCTCCAAGCTGGTTTCATGAACAATGCAATGGTGACAAGTCCTTTGTGTGAAGGCAGGGTACAGCATATTCATTTGCAAGTGGGGCTGTGCTTAGCTTCGTTCCTGCCAGTTGATGGGCCATTCCAGCACACCTAGTCCCTCTATTGGGCGTCTGTCTGGGAGTAAAAAACAAAGTCCATTTGACAACTACACCCACTCATGTGAACTAGGAACAGGCTGCAGGCAACAAATAGTTAGAGCAGGAAAATTGCAACTCTCTAAAAGTGGCATTTTCAAAATTGTATCTTAAATCTGACTTTACCATTAAAGAGGATTTTTAATTACAATTTCTCAGATACAAAACATAACATTCATATCTGCTCCCAATTGAAAGGTATCACTTATTAGATGCAATAAGTTAAACCAATGTTATCCTACGGAAGAGGTAGGCCTTGCAGTAGTAAAAACTAATTTCAGAGATTTTTAAATACACTGCACCCTTCCCTATAGGCTAATTATGGCCTACCCTTGGGGTGACCTCTATGTATTAAAAAGGAAGGTTTGGGTCTGGGCAAGAGGCTTATCTTGCCAGGTCTAAGTGACAGATTAAAACTGAACATGCAGGCTGCAATGGGGGGCCTGAGACATGTTTAGAGGGCTACTTAAGTGGGTGGCACAATAAGTACTACAGGCCCACTGGCAGCATTTACTTTACCACTTTACTAGAGGCTTAATAGCAAATTAAATATGCCAATTGGGTGCAAGCCAATCCTACCATGTTTAAAGGAGAGAGCATAAGCACTTGAGCACCGTTTAGAATTGGTGAAGTGTGCAGAGTCATGAGGCCAGCAAAGATTAAGTCAGCAAAAACAGGAGGCTGGAAGACAGAAATCTGGGGGAAACCATGCCACTAATGTCAGGTCCAACAGATGTTCCCCCTAGCTGAAATCAGAGAGAACTATGCACCCATATGTGAGTTCTCATCGCTAAGGTGGAAGAACCTGGAGACCTGGAGACTTGTTAGTGTCAGGATAATGATCCCCTGTAAAGTCTATTACCTATAGAGAGATGGACCAACTCAAGAGTTTGAGATTCTCACCCCTAATCTTCATTAGCCATCTGAGGGGTCTGTGGTCTGTGTGAACACGGAAGAGAGTCCCAAACCTGTATGGTCTCAACTTCTTCAGTGCCCAGACTATTGCAAATGCTTCCCTCTCTCTTGCACTCCACCTCTGTTCTCTGGGAAGTAACCTCCTGTTGATGAAGTCTTCTGTTTGATCTAGGCCCTCTTTGCTCAGCTGTGAGAGCGAAGCCACTATGCCATGCTCGGAGGCATCTGTCTGCAAGATGAACTTCTGGGAGAAATCAGAGCCTCGAGCATGGGTGTTGTGCACACGGCCTTCTTCAGGGTGTCTAAAGCAGTCTGGCATGTATCCATCCAGATGACCTGTCTGAACTGCTTTGAAGTCAGCTCTGTCAGGGGAGCAACAATGGCGCCATACCCCTTGACAAATCTATTGTAGTATCTGTTGAGGCCCAGGAAGGCCCTCACCTCTGTCTTGGCCTTTTGGGTTCCCCAAGCCAGAATGGTCTAAATTTTGACCTGCAGGGGTTGGTGACCCAAGTAGATTACAGAACCAAGCCCTATCCTCCACTTACTGGCCTTCATAGTCAGGCCTGCACTCTGCAGAGCCTAAAGCACTTCCCTGAGGTGGCACAGGTGGTCCTCCCAGCTAGAACTGAACATTACAGTGTCATCTAGATAGGCGCCACTGAATTTCTTCAACCCAGACAAGATCTGGTTGACCAAATCTCTGGAAGGTGGGTTTGGGTGTTCTTCAAGCCAAAGGGCATCACCCAAAACTGGAAGTGGCCTCCTAGGGTAGAAAAAGCAAACCTCTCTGTTTGGCTCCCTCAGTTAAGGCGATCTGCCAGTACCCAGATGTACAATAAAATGTGCTGAGGAACTTGGCAGCCCCAATCAATCGAGCTCATAAACCTGGGGGATGGTGTGAGTCCCCGGTAATCCATAATGAACAGGAGTTTGGGGTGGTATCCGGAGTGGTCAGCCTTGGGGACCAACTTCACTGGGCTGGACAAAGGGCTGCATGAAGACACAATTACCATAGCTCCAGCATCTTGGAGACTTCCTCCTTTATGCTGGCTCTCACCTTGTCAGATAGCTTGTTGATCTTATTCTTCACAGGCATACTGTCCCCAGTGTCAATTTCATGTAGTGAGTCCTGGAGTTGGGGAGAAGAGCTGTCCCAACACTTGGTGACAGTCCCTCTGTTGCTCTAGGGTCTTGGTACGGGGAGAGGTTGACACCTTCCATTGACATCCTGCTCCTTGGAAGAAAGGAGGTCAGGGAGAGGTTCACTCTCCTCCTCCACCCTACCATCCCGTACTAGGAACATGGTAACCTCAGACTTCTCAAAGTAGTGCTTGAGGCATATGACATGCAGGACCCGTAAACGGTTCCTGTGAGTGTTTAGGTCCACCATGTAGGTGATATCCCGCTTGTGCTCTTTCACCTCATAGGGCCCAGACCAGGCCATCGATCTTGTAGGGCCCTGAGCTCCCCAGGCTCCATCGCTCACACTTTTCTGGCCAGGATAAAACTCAACCAGAGTGGCCCTCTGGTAATACCACTATTTCATAATCTCCTGACTGGCTTCCAGATTCTCCTTTGCTTCTTCCAGAAGTGCTTAATCTGGGTGCAGAGGGCCAGGATGTAGCTGACCACAGCCTGAGGGCCTACCTTGCAAGCTTGCTCCCATCCCTCCTTCACCAGGCTGAGAGGCCCTCTGACCTCATACAGATGTTCTAAGAGGCAGAATCCAACCCCTTTCTGCAGTATCTCCCTATGTGCACACAATAGGCATGGCAAGAGGACCCCACTTCTGCCTCAAGAGCTTAGACAGGCCCATGATCATGCTTTAAAAGGTCTTGTTCAATCTCTCAACAAGTCCATTTGTTTGGGGATGATATCGTGTGGAGAACTTGTATGTTACCCCATACTCATCCCACATTGACTTCGTGTAAGCTGACATGAAGTTGGCACCACAGTCAGATACTACCTCCTTTGGGAACCTCCGCATGGGTAAATATCCCCATAAGTGCCCTAATCTCTGCGGGTGCAGTCACTTTCCTCTGAGGAATAGTCGCCGGGTACCGGATGGCATGGTCCTCCAAGATCAGAATTAACCTGTTGCTCAGGGCTTTCTTAGAGTGCAGAGGTCCAACAATGTAATGCCCACCCTTTCAAAGAGGGTGCCAATGACTGGAAGGGGAACTAGAGGAGCCTTGTGCCTCTCTCCTAACTTCCCACTGGCCTGGCAGGTGGGACATGACCTGCAGAGCACATCTGAGCCAATCTTCATCCGGGACCAATAGGAGTGGGTGACAAGCTTGCCAAAAGACTTGTCCTACCCTAGATGGTGTGCCAGGGAAACATCATGACCTCTATATTACTCAGAACCATCTGGCCAGTTTGCGTGGGCCCAGTCCCAATCCCTAAGCCTGAGATAAAGAGCCTGGGCATCTGGCTAGATCAGAATCTCACATTCCAAGTGCAAGCCAGTAAGACAGTAGCTATCTGTTTTGGCTTGATTAGAATGGCGAGGAAAGTGCTTCCTCTGCTTCCTCCTCAAGCCAAGAAAATCATGGTCCAGTCTATTCTACTCTCTAGATTGGATTATGGTAATGCGCTCTATTTGGGAGCTCCTACCTCAGTGATTAATAGATTGCAGATCATCCAGAACTGTGCAGCCAGATTGCTGACTGGAACATCCAGATCCCTTTCCGCAAAACCTGCTCTTCGATCTCTACACTGGCTCCCAGTAAAAGAAAGAATCAGCTTTAAATCATTGTGCATTGTGCACAAATCCCTTTAGGGATAGGCCCTCCCAGATCTCAGCCATAATTCATCCATATAAAGCAAGGAGAAAGCTTCGCTCGGATGATCTCCATCTAATTGACATTCCCAGAATCAAACGAGGCCAGAAGTGGTGGCAGGCTCTTCTCTCTGAATGCAGGCAGTCTCTGGAATGCCCTCCCCTCCACCTCCGAAAAGAGTCTAGCCATCTTGCCTTTAGGAAACAACTCAAAACTCTTTTATTCCCTTAAACTAATCGTTCTGTCCCTCCCCCTGTCTACTAGTCATGCTAAGCGCTGGGAGGCCTTCTGGTAGCCATGCGCTCTATAAATGTCCTTTTCATTTCATTTCAGCTCCAGTAGGAAGGCCCTGTAGCACTGGGGGACTACCAACACGTGGGTTACACCAGGCTCAGGAGCCTTAAGCTCACTATACAGGAAACTATTCCCCCAGTAAATAGGTGATAACCAGAGGGGCCATCAGCTGCCTGGGACTCGGTCTGCAGCTGTAGGGCCTCCAGAGCAGGGCACTCCTTCTGAGCTCTGCAGAACTCCTCCTTGGTGGGATCTCTTTCCTTCCTCCATTTGGTCAGTTCAGCTAGGTTTCCTTGGGTGGCAATGTAGGTTCCAGGACTTGTCCCTCAGGCTTCGCCTCCTTCTGGACCATGGGAGTTTCAGGGGCAGATTTCCTGCACCCCTTTCCTTCCTCTTCTTGGCAGGTTCCTGGGCCATTCTTCCGGGGTGCAAGTCCTCTTGACTACTCTCTCAGGTGGCCATGGACCATGGGGTCAGGTAGACCTGAAGCTCCATCTCTTTCCAGATCGTTACTGGTCATTACTCAGCAGACATTCCACAGGTGTGAATGGACTCACAGCTACCCTGAAGGAACCTGAGACCCCTCTCCATTTAAATGGAACCAGAGCCAATGGATCGTAACTCTCATGGTTGTCATTCTGGTTCATGTTTCCCTTAGAGCCTCAACCCTTTTCCCATTGATAGTGACACCTTGCCTGTATATTTTGGTGTTGCTAGTCATACATGCCTTTGGAGCCATCTCTTTGTAACCCAGGGACACTAGGGTAACCTCTGCACTAACACCCCACACTAACTAGGGCCACACAAGGGGTACACTATCCAGTCCCAGTGTCTGCCTGGAGGACTGTGCACACTTGGGACACTTTACATCACCCTTAAAGTGCCCGATCTGTTGCCACTCATAGCACCCAGGGGTGAATTTCCCTGAGGACTTATGGTCAGGGAACCCATTCTTCTTTTTCTCAGGTGGGGGTTAGAAATCCTTCCCCAGTGGAATACTTTGGGGACCTTTAGAGAACTCCCTGTTTTATGTTTATCCCCCCCTCTTTGTTCTGGTGAGGACAATGCCCACCCTTGTGGTGGTCCTCCACAGATCCCTACTTGTGAACCCTGGTGCTGAACCAGCAGTACGCCTCCTTGGCGTGCTCTCTGGGGTTAGTGAGCTTCCAAACAATCAGATGTTGGCACAGATCTGCAAAACAAAGACTGAACATGTGCTCTCCTGCCATCAAATTCCACAACAAAGTTAGGCACCAGGTACTTTGGTATGCGGACCCTCTTGTCTCCAGAGGGCACTGCCCTTATGCTGCCACCAGTGTTGCTGGACTCCACATGTTTAGCTCTGATGTCCAGCTCATGAGCCATTCTCCTCTCTTCCATGGCTAATATCTGTTTTTTCTTCCAAGGGTTTCTCTGCCTCCATGACACCTTTCTTTTCTTCTATATGAAGCTTTGGCATCTGAAGCCTAAACTCCCTGTCAGCCTTCCTGTCTGCCACCTCCTCTGGGGACAGACCTTGGGAAGATACACTGCTCTAGCAGGGAGTTCCCACTCAGGAGGGAAATCCTCCCCCTCACCTGAATGCTGCATCTCAGGACTGGTATCCAGGTTCTCTTCTTGCCTTTCCACATCATCTTCCGCTTCTGTTGCTGCCAAAGACTGGTGGACTTCCGCCCAGGCCATCAGTGCCTTTTGGAGCTCTAGCTTTCTGCTATTCCTGGCTGGAAGTCCCCTCTCCTTGCAGAACTGCTTGAGCTCAGTCACAGTGTAGGCATCCATGTTGTCAAGCTCAGACTATAACCTTGAAGGTGTTATTTCATGCACAACAGTCAAGTAAAATGGCAGGGAATATAGAAAAAGCAAAAAGGCCAATCAAGGAGGAATTAAAAGAAACTAAAAATGGTATCAAATTATTTATCTGCGATTTTAATGTAGCACAAAATCCCTGTATGGCACTGTACAAACTAGGCTTGGGCAATGAATTCCTCCGCTAGCGGAGAGATTTGTTAATTACACATTCCATGAAAAACACAGAATTCAGGCCCTCCACATAACGGAGTCAGCTACTAAACTGCACCCACAAATGCTTTGATAAAGCAACTTTAGATGCTAAAAAGCATATAACCAATTCACAAAAATGAACTTTGAAAATGAAAAATATCAGGCAATGAGAGAGGTGATGATTTTGGGGTCCCCCCTAACCTAGGGGGAGGACCAAGCAGATGCCTTGAACACAAAGAGTATATCATGCTGAACGATTCAGTGGTGGTCCCATCCTCTTAGGACTACCACAAGCACAGTTATGGGCAAAAATACAATCCCAATCAAAGGCCCTGCAAAGCATTATGGGACGAGATTAGCAGTGGGCAGTGAATATTATAGTATCCAATATCAAAATAATTCTACAAAGAGCTGCAGTTCAACTAGTCGTTACTAGGTGTCCCTCACGAGTCAAATGCAAAAGCATTGAAATGATTACATCAAGTTGCAGTTCAACTAGTCGTTGCTAGGTGTCCCTCAAGTCAAATGCTTTTGCATTTGACTCACTCATGAGGGACACCTAGTAACGACTAGTGGAACTGCAGCTTCATGAAAGGGTTTCAATGCTTTTGCATTTGACTCGTGAGGGACACCTAGTAACGACTAGTGGAACTGCAGCTTGATGTAATAATTTCAATGCTTTTGCATTTGACTCGTGAGGGACACCTAGTAACGACTAGTTGAACTGCAGCTCTTTGTAGAATTATTTTGATATTGGATACTATAATATTCACTGCCCACTGCTAATCTCGTCCCATAATGCTTTGCAGGGCCTTTGGTTGGGTTTGTATTTTTGCCCTTTCTGTGCTTGGGGTGGTCTTAAGAGGGTGGGACCACCACCGAATCGTTCAGCAAGATGTGCTCTTTGTTTTCAAGGCATCTGCTTGGTTCTCTCCCTAGGTTAGGGAGGATCCCAAAATCATCACCTCTCTCACTGCTTGCTAAATTTTCATTTTCACTTTTGTGAAATGACTATATGCATTTTAGCATGTAAAGACAGAGATTCTTGTTATTTTGCCAAAAGTATATGAGGTTTCTGTTTTATTAATTGGGAGTCCACAGAGTTTTTGCTCTACTTCGTGGAATTCCGCGTAGTAGTACTCCGCAAATAACGCCCAACCCTAGTACAAACACAAGTCCAAATCTCACCACTGAACACCAATGTTGGAAATTGGGTTACTGGTTAAGGGGGGAGAAACCCTACTTAAGCAGCAACCCCAATTTCTGTCAGGGTGAAACACAAGCAAACCCCAAATTAACCTGTGCTGTACCCTCTGGAAACTTGGCACAAAAGCAGGTAGGCTTATCTTACAGGCAATATGTAAAGTATTTAGGCAGCACAAAGGAAGAAATTAAGTGAACACACAACACAAAAAGAATCCCATGCCATTTTAGAAACATAGAGTAATCCAATCAGTAGACCCTTAGATATGTGATTTCAAAGTTTTAAGTATAAATAATGCCTAGAAGCACAAAGCACCAGCTGTGGTTATCTAGGTGCGCCAGACCGGGACAAAGTCACAAGTTCAGACCAACCTTGATGCTGAACAGGCCGGATACCAGGACCCTGTTAGGCCAGCTGACCGAAGTACCCTAAATCCTAGTTTGCAAATAGTTGTGAGATCCTGTGTCGAGGATGCGATGCGCAGTGATGGTTCTGGAGCGCTGCGATCCAGTGTCCTGCTTCATTGATGAGGATCTTGCAATGCGAAGTCCTGCATCTTAGATCCACCATGCACTGGCCAGTTCTGAAGTAGGGGTGGGTGGAACTCACTGAGTTATACTCCATGACATTCTGTGGAGGTGGAGGTACATAAAAACTCAGCGAGATTCTGCGGAGTTCCGCCCACCCAGATTGTCAGCCTTCTTCCAATAAAGATCATCTATGCCATAGCTCAGCAATGCTCCTGTTCACACACAGAAATTCAAATCATCCATCTCATACCACCTACTGCACTTATTAGTAAGACTCCCACTCGGTGTCCCCACTCTGGGGGTCATACACAGCCCGTTTGAAGATTGACACTCTTTCCTGTACAGTAGATCTAGGTGCAGGGCTATTGATCACCTGCCACAAACAAAAATTCCCACTTGCGGACGTCACCTTAGGTGCGACAAATTAGAAATGGACAATTGTTTCATGTGGTTTACCGGAAATCTCCCTACAAAAGGACAGGGGCACCAAAGTTGCTGTGTTAGGACACTCTAGTCGGTAAAGGCAATCCTAATTTCATACACTCGAACCACACTCAGAAAAATTCCTGATTCATAAAATCTTGCCACAAACAGTTCTAAAAGCCAAGACCACTTGATATTTTAAAATATTGAGTCATCGGCATTGCAAGTATTTATACTAGGCAGCTCACTTTGTAACATGGGGTTTAATGCATGAACACAGTTTAAATGTTTATAACAAACTTATTGCAAGGTTAAGGATATTTCTCAAGACTGTCTCTCATTGTGCATCTATCAGCATTTGTTAGCCTTGCACTTTTAGTCTCTTTTCTCTTTTTCATATTTCCGCATTGTGTACAATATTTTGGTTTTGTTTTATGATTGCTGCCTTGCCATTTGTCAAATGCCGACTACCAGAACCAATCAGGGTAGTAATCTCTTTCACATTTACTGTGACCCTGACCAATGGGTTGAGCTCCAGTTGAAACCGATGAAAGATTTGTGCTTTGATGCATTTTCGATGGGTGGCCATAGCAGAATGATGGTTGTCTTCAAATAGTTCAGCATGTTTGGATTACATGTAAATCTACAAAGCGATTTAAAATTTTTGTTGGATCACGTTTTATTTTAAATAAAATTATTAAACCAAAATATGTTACAATATTTCATCAAAAATTAATTGTTAGCCATGTTTTGAAAAGTAATACGGTTGCTTCAGACAATAAAATTGACATCTTCTATTTCTCATAAACTCGCTGGCGTACCAATAAGGTAAAAATAATTCATTGAAACATGGCGTTGTATATTCTCATTGAGCTGACGTGTCGCCTGATGAGCGGTGCGTCATAATTCCACTTTTATCTCTATAGTGTGGGCCAGACCATATTGACAACATGCCCCGGGGCTAATAGAGCCCATGGGGAAGTAGCCTGGTGAGTGTCAGAAACCAAGGCTTTTGGGACTTTGCTCCTTACATCTGGTGCAAGCATAGGAGAGGTGCAAAACTCTCACAATGGATAGGTGTCAGGTTCCTAGTTCCTCAGGAGCAGTACCCTCAAGTAGCCCAACTTCCGGCAGCTTTGACTCTGCATACAATATACCAGAGGATCAAAGTGGCCAGACGAGGGGAAGGGAATTAGGGAGGGTACTGCGGGGAGGGAGATCTGGAACGAAGATATTACAACAGTTGAGTTCTGGTTCTCTTCTTTCTTTAGTAATATAAATATATGCATAGAAATTAAACAATCTTTACCTGTAACAAAAGACACCATGGAATGCAAGGAACCAAACAGTCATTTAGTCACTTATTGCAACAGAAAGCGCTTTAACTGGTTTCCTCCATAGCACTTTCCCAAGTGTTAATATTTGTAACTCTGGTTCATGAATGAAAACAACAGATAAGTTCGTAACTCACTAGAACTAAAGTTATTGTTAAATCCAAACTGCCAAGTGTTCAAAGTTCTCTGCTTCCTACAAAAGTCTAAAGTAACACTTGTCTTTGCACTTTCATCCTTTGGTGCTTAAATGGGTCTTTTTATAAGTATAACAGTACTGCCTTTATGATAAGAGCGCCAAATTAGTTCTGTTCTTTTAGGCGCCTCGAATATTGTCTCAGAAATGTCACATGTTTTGTTTTCACATGCGCAATGTTGTCTTTATCTCAAAATGTTACTTAGAATGTCACACGTTGTATTGTTCACGTGCGCACTACATAATAAATCATATACGCGCTCCTGACTGTTTCACGAAGACACTTCAAAGGACAAGAACCGTCGTCTCCTACCTGAAAACCCAAGTCCCAGAGAGCTCTTTCAGACCTGGGATACTTGCTGGAAATGAACAACCGGTCCGCTACAATACTTCTAGAAACCAGAACAAGGATTCTTCCGAGTGTCGGAGATTTTCCTGCCGCGACCTGAAGATAACGAATAATCCGCGGGGAGCGGATGGGCGCGGCCCCCTTTTACAGAGGCTGCGTGATGTACGGCAACCTCCGTGTCCCAAAAGGCTGCTCAATGCGAACACAATAAAAGAACACCTGCTACAAAATAAAAGAAAATACACGCATTCCTTGTTAACTGCTTATCTCGTGCAATACATGCATTTGCCAGTAAGGCAATAAAGAAAACAATAAAAGCTGTGGCCAAAACAAGAGGACAAAAATGAAAATAAAAACCAAGGCATTATTAATGCAGCTCAAGGTGGCTGTTGCAAGTTTGTTTTTGTAGTACACAACCAACAACACTGTCAGGGATCGTGACAGTCCTCCCCACGAAAAACAGAGCTACTCATTTAGGCAGGAGCATGAGGATGCTGTTTGTGAAATTGACGAAGCAAGCGTGGGCATGAATGGCATCTCGAGGTTCCCATGAATCTTCCTCAGGGCCATAACCTTTCCATGAGACCAAATACCATACCTGACCGTTCTTGTCTTTACTGTCTTTGATTTGCTGCACTTCATACTGCAGTTGATCCCCCACCAATAGCAGAGGAGGCTTAGTTCTCGATATCACACTTGCTGGCTTAAGTAAGGAAGTATGAAATACTGGGTGTATTTTCATAGACCGTGGGAGTTGTAATTTAAAGGATACCGGATTCATACATTTAAGTATCGTAAAAGGCCCAATAAAGCGTGGATGGAAAGGGTTCCTTTGCTTAAATCGTAGGTTCTTTGTGGACAACCGCACTTTATCACCTAGTTGATAGTTAGGACCCGGTTGTCTTTTTTGTCTGCAAATTTTTTATACGCTATCTTGGCGTTAGTTACATTTCGTTGTAGAGTTTGCATTATAGTTTTCATCTGTTGAAACTTGGAAGTAACATGTGGGGTTTGTGTGTCAAATGAACCCATCAATGGAAGTGATCGAGGGTTCCAGCCATGCGTTGCAAAAAATGGTGACATTTTAGTGGAAGTATGCAATAAGTTGTTGTAAGCAAACTCAGCTTCCCACAACAAGTCCACCCAAGACGAATGTGTTTGAGCCAGATAACAACGTAGGTGTTGTTTCAGCACTTGGTTGACACGTTCAGTTTGTCCATCTGATTCTGGATGGAAGCTGGTAGACAAACTGCTTTTAATTTGTAAGGCTGTACACCAATTTTTCCACAGTTTAGAGGTGAATTGCGATCCTCTATCAGTAGTTATGGATCGCGGTAAGCCATGTAACCGTACCACATGAAATAAGAGCATGTCCACCAAAGCAGCTGTTGTCGGTAATCCTTCACAAGCTACAAAATGTGCCATTTTAGATAGGCGATCCACAATGACTAATATGACAGTCTTGCCTTTATCTTTTGGTAAGTTCGTAATAAAATCTAAGGAAATGTCTTCCCACAGATGTGTAGGCGTGGGTAACGAAAGTAAATGACCTCTTTTCTGCGAGTGATCTGATTTAGCACTTATACAGGTATCACAAGTCTTTACATACATGATGACATCTTTTTTCCAGCTGGGCCACCAGAAATTTCGACTCAATAAGTCTAGTGCTTTCGTACAACCTGGATGACCTGCTGGGGGATGAGTATGACACCATAAGAGTACTTTTTTTGTAAATTTTTTTTGTGGAACATATAGTAAGCGTCCTTGGAATGAAAGTCCATCGATCATTTTTCTTTTCTTATCTAAATCCTTCCAACATATTATTTTATGTATAGGCATAATTTTTCGAATTTCCGTCAAAAATTGTCCAGACATTGTTACCCCAATGATGTGGTCTTTTGGAATCATAGGTCTTGCTTCTTGTTGGTCACTGGAATTTTGTGATTCCTCATAACGGGAAAGTGTATCTTCCTTTTTATTTGCACTACCTGGTCTGAAGGTGATGTGAAAATTAAATTCCGCAAAAAAAAGGGTCCATCGTAATTGTCGGGGAGTTAGAGCTTTAGCACATTGTAAGAATTGTAAGTTACGATGATCTGTGTAAACAGTGATGGGATGGTAAGACCCAAGCAGATAATGACGCCATTCTTTGGACGCTAAGCGTATAACCAATAACTCCTTTTCTGCTATGGTGTAATTCTTTTCTGCTGGTAAATATTTCTTTGATAGAAAGGCTACTGGATGGAGGTGATTTGTTACATCATCTCGTTGCGAAAGTATTGCTCCTATTGCGGTGTTCGAAGCATCCGCTTCAACAACAAAAGGTTTGGCAAGATCTGGGTGTCTGAGTACAGGGGCAGTAACAAAGGCCTTTTCTAAATCTTGGAATGCGTTTTCTGATTCAGAGGACCATTGGAATTTTCATCCTTCTTGTAACAATCGTGTCAAAGGCGTGGCTCTAGCAGAAAACTCATGAATAAATCGCCCGTAAAAATTGTCGAAGCCTAAGAACCATTGAATATTTTTCACTGATTGTGATTGTGGCCAATTTTGAATAGCTTGTATCTTATGGTCTGCCATGGTTATTCCCTCAGGTGAAAGAATGAACCCCAGAAATTCAACACGAGTCACATGAAACTCGTACTTTGGCAGTTTACAATAAAGACCATGCTTTCTCAAGGTAGTTAAAATGTTTTTTAAATGTTGTTCGTGGTCTGTTTGCAAATTGGAATATATTAGTATATCGTCTATATAGACAATGAAGAACTGGTCCAGATATTCTCTCAAAACATCATTTAAGAAGAATTGAAACGCCGCAGGGGCGTTGCAGAGCCCAAACGGCATCACAAAGTATTCAAATAGACCGTATCGGGTTCGGAAAGCGGTCTTCCATTCGTCGCCTGATCAAACATGAACCAATTGGTATGCTCCTCGTAGGTCTAACTTTGTATATATTTTCGCTGTCCGAACTTGGTCAAGGAGTACTGGAATAAGGGGTAACGGATACCGATTTTTTACAGTGATGGTATTTAATGCCCTATAATCGATACACGTTCGAAGTTCACCATTACTCTTCAGCACGAAGAAGAGAGGAGAGGCAGCTGGTGATTTAGAGGGTCTAATAAACCCGTTTTTAGATACTTATCCAGATAGGAACGTAGATGTTGGCTTTCTGTCTCAGTGAGGGCATATATTCTGCTACATGGTATTTTAGCTCCGGGTTGCAACTCAATCTCACAATCGTAATCACGATGTGGTGGTAATATTTCCGCACTAGCTTCACTGAATACATTGTGAAAGGATGCATATTGTGGGGGGAATTCAGTATCTTGCTCAGCAGCTGTTGCTATATAGTGAACTCCAGTTAAGGACTGTGACTCAGTATCTACTGCAGTGTTCTGGGACTTTAACTGAGAAAGACATTCCTGGTGACACCAAGTGGAATTGAAGGTAATGCTTCTTTTGGCCCAATCTATAGTGGGGTTGTGTTCGGTGAGCCATGGCATTCCCAGATTGACTCCAAACTGGGGTGCATCAATTATGTCAAAATGTATTTCCTCAGAATGCTTACCTTCAGCAGTGTAACAAATCATAGTGATGGTAATGGTGGCATGTGTGATAGGGCCGGATGTGAGAACCGTACCATCGACTGCATGTACTGACTCTATTTTGTTTTTCTTGACAGTAGGAATTCGGAGCTTGGAACAATAGGTGGTGTCGATGAAGTTTCCAGTGGCACCGGAATCGACCATAGCCACCACTTCCTTGTTAATGATTCCGGGCTTCAAAAAGAGTACATTTAATGTTAAATGGGGAACCGAGATCTGAAGCGTATTGGCTAAACTGTGATCAGAGGAATCAAGTAAGATACTCGAGGAATTCCCCTGTTTGTTCCTCGAGTTGTTTAGTTTTCCTGTTTTAGAGGGTGTGTTTACATACCTTTTTGTCCTTTGGGTCGAATTAGACATTCCCGAACAAAATGTCCTTTTTTACCACAATATAGGGACATGCCCATCTTACGACATGTATCTTTTTCTTCCTGAGTCAGAGGTTTGCGAACCCCTCCAATCTCCATGGGTTCACTATGATCGGTATTTAATTGGTTGGTTCTTTCTCTAAAACGGATTGTTGGTCTAAATTCGAGTTTCTTTTTGTCTCCTTTTCTCTCGGACAAACGGTGATCTAAGCGAAGTGTTAAAGCTATTAAGTCAGCACAATCGCGGGGTTGTGGATCTATTGACGCTAGTAAATCCTTTAAATCGTCCTTAAGGCCTTGGTAAAAGAGAGCTGTTCTTTTTTCTTCTGGCCAATTGGTTTCTGAGATCAATCTATTGAATTGTGTCAGATAGCGTATGAGATCTTTATTGCCTTGTTTGAGTTCTAAGAGTTCCCGGTCAGCTGAACCAGTGATTGTACGCCTGTCGAATACTTTTTCGAATTCTGCTTTGAAAGTTTGCCAATTATACAATATTGGATCATCAGCATTGACTAATGGTACTGCCCACATAGCTGCGTCACCACTTAAATATGAAATTAGAAAGGCGATACAGGATTGTGCATTAGGGAATGATGTTGGTTTTACCATAAAATGCAGTTGGATCTGGGTAAAGAAGGTTTGAAACTTGGTAGGATCACCTGAGAAACGTTCCGGGGATGCTAGAGGTACTGTGGAAGGCACTGTCACTGAGATTGTAGGCGTTGCGGACCCTGTGGAAACCCCTTCACTAGAAACAGAGGAGACTGGACTGGCCTGGAGTTGCATCTGCATGTGAGCCACTTTACTAGCCAAGGTAGCTGTCTCTAAACGTGTTGCAGTCAAGTCTTTCTGCATATTACCTAGCATCTTACATATATCCTCTAATGTGGCCATCTTGGCGGTACTGCTCGGGAGGAACAATATCCGTGGGCGGATTATTCTGTCAGGTTCCTAGTTCCTCAGGAGCAGTACCCTCAAGTAGCCCACCTTCCGGCAGCTTTGACTCTGCGTACAATACACCAGAGGATCAAAGTGGCCAGACGAGGGGAAGGGAATTAGGGAGGGTACTGCGGGGAGGGAGATCTGGAACGAAGATATTACAACAGTTGAGTTCTGGTTCTCTTCTTTCTTTAGTAATATAAATATATGCATAGAAATGAAACAATCTTTACCTGTAACAAAAGACACCATGGAATGCAAGGAACCAAACAGTCATTTAGTCACTTATTGCAACAGAAAGCGCTTTAACTGGTTTCCTTCATAGCACTTTCCCAAGTGTTAATATTTGTAACTCTGGTTCATGAATGAAAACAACAGATAAGTTCGTAACTCACTAGAACTAAAGTTATTGTTAAATCCAAACTGCCAATTGTTCGAAGTTCTCTGCTTCCTACAAAAGTCTAAAGTAACACTTGTCTTTGCACTTTCATCCTTTGGTGCTTAAATGGGTCTTTTTATAAGTATAACAGTATTGCCTTTATGATAAGAGCTCCAAATTTGTTCTGTTCTTTTAGGCGCCTCGAATATTGTCTCAGAAATGTCACACGTTTTGTTTTCACATGCGCAATGTTGTCTTTATCTCAAAATGTTACTTAGAATGCCACACGGTGTATTCTTCACGTGCGCACTACATAATAAATCATATACGCGCTCCTGACTGTTTCACAAAGACACTTCAAAGGACAAGAACCGTCGTCTCCTACCTGAAAACCCAAGTCCCAGAGAGCTCTTTCAGACCTGGGATACTTGCTGGAAACGAACAACCGGTCCGCTACGATACTTCTAGAAACCAGAACAAGGATTCTTCCGAGCGTCGGAGATTTTCCTGCCGCGAGCTGAAGATAAGGAATAATCCGCGGGGAGCGGATGGGCGTGGCCGCCTTTTATAGAGGCTGCGTGATGTACAGCAACCTCTGTGTCCCAAAACGCTGCTCAATGCGAACACAATAAAAGAACACCTGCTACAAAATAAAAGGAAATACACGCATTCCTTGTTAACTGCTTATCTCGTGCAATACATGCATTTGCCAGTAAGGCAATAAAGAAAACAATAAAAGCTGTGGCCAAAACAAGAGGACAAAAATGAAAATAAAAACCAAGGCAATATTAATTAAGAGTGGGCGGAATTTGCGTAGTCGCGTTACGCAAATCTCCGCGAAATTGTTAAAAATCTCCACGAGCACGTAGAAATTCTGCGAAGTCGCGGAATTGCTGGTCCCGCCCGTTCGCGATGTGTTTTTGCGTGCTCGCGGGGAAATATATCGCTAACTTGCCCATGCGGTCGCTAATGGGCGTGGCCATCTTGTTTTTCACTTGTCCCGCCTGCTCGCGATGGTTATTTCCTGTTCCGGGTCGCGTATTGCTTGCTCCCGCCCGCTCGCGATAAGTATTTCCTGTTCGGGAACGCGCATTACGTGTTCGCGACGCTTTTTGCGTGCTCGGGGGGAAATATATCGCGAACTTGCCCATGCGGTCGCAATGGGCGCGGCCATCTTGTTTTTCACTCTATTGCTATGATTCTGGGCCTGCTTTTGAATCCTCCCTCTATCTTTTCAATCCTTTGTTTCTGTAAACTTTTTTTGGTCTTTTTTATTTATTATCTATCTCTCTATTTTCCTGATTCTATATTTTGAGTTTTTTCTACTTTTTGTGTGTTTTTAACTACTTTTTCACACTTTTCTATTACCTGCTTTTTATTTTATTTTACTTATTTTTTTAATTCCTACCTTTTCTTTTCCGCCCCTGCCTACCCAGAACCATGGCAAAGGGCCACAGCCACAGGGCTCGGAGTCGTAGCCAGAGCCGCGACCGCCTTCCTTGCGGAAGGCGGCGCCAAAGAGGGGTGCAGGCACGGGCCTTATTCAGTGAGGCGGAGGTGGCCGCACTGTTTTTTTTTGTTCAGCACCACCTCCCCTTAACCCTGGCAGCAGGCGGCAGGCCTGGGTCCGGGTACGGGCTCCGGGAGCATCGGCAGCGGTGGGGCAAGGTGCGTCGGGCAGTGTTTTGCTGCTCTGGTGTCCGGCGCACCAATAATCAGCTGACGCACCGGTGGTCCGATATTCTGGACCGGGAGCAGGACCTGCTGGACCTGCTAGGAGTCGAGGTCCCGGGGCTTGGTGAGTAGCTATTTAATATTACTACTTTGTGTTCTTCTACTCTGTGTTATATATTGCGAATATTTTTTTTTCCGACCAGCAAGAATGCTGCTGCTTACATTGCAGGTAAATTACGTTTAAAAATCTGTGATTGTTATGACACAGGCGCTCGGCGCTACTAATCTTACTTGTTTGCAACTTTGCGCTCACTTGGCCTAATGATTATGTAAGAGTTTACTTTAGAGAACTTAAGTGACGTAATGCTAGAGAGAGTAGTCCTTCCTTTGTCCTCCTGCCACTAAGAAGGGATAGTGGTGGATTGATAGGTTTAGTTACTTATTAGTTGGTAATTTTTAAGTGGTGTGCGTGACGCATCCTCTGTCACGTCACGTGCTGCTGAGTGCTGCTTACCCCAGTCCTTAGTAGAACCTTTTGTAGTTTGTTTACTGAGTGTTAATAGGCTTATATCATCACTAGCAGAACATCAGCAGCAACCAGCCAACAATTTGGTGTATGCAAAAATGTATGCATGTGTCCTCCATCTATGCATTTTTGAGGACTAAAATAAATGGAAATGCAGACTTACCGAACAATTGGCCCGTCTGGATTGGAATAGGTGGGCTAGGTCAGGTGGTAGTTAGGCTTGCTAGACGGTCCGTGAATCTCGCAATACTACCAGTCGATCAGATTAGATAGGTCAATTTTATTGCAATTGTTGTTACCAAAAATTTTTTTGTGCGTATTTGAAAATATTTTATTTATTTCACAACAAACTTTAATTGTTGTCTCTTTCTTTATGAAATCTTACATGATCAGCACCCAGGGGCAAGAAGACGGGGTCACAGGCGGCGGGCCAAGAAGATCTCCAAGATGCCTCCCAGGGACAGGTCCGCTCCTCTATCGAGGGCTCTGCTGCTGGCCCCAGTAAGTCCTCCAGTGGTTAATATTAATAATTATATTTCCCAAACTTTTCCTGCACCTTATTTTTTCCGAACTATTATTTCGGTATCCTTATTCTAATTTTTACAAATTCTTCTTTGATCTATACTATCTGTTTCTACATTCTTGTTATCCCTGCCTCTAACTGCGTCTGCTATGACTCTCTGTACTACTACTATTAGTCTGTCTGTAGCTAAGCTTGCCCAGTTGGCCACTCTTTATTTAAAATATTTTAAATAAAACTCAGATTCACCAATAGCTCTAGCCATTGAGTCCAGTCCTTTGGGTTGTCCTCTTCTACTACTTCTAGTCTTCTTAATCTTGAGGCTTTTCGACAATTCACACCAAGAAAATGCCCAACCACATTTTACAATTTTTGATAGGATAGGACATACTACTACTGTTGTAGGGATTCTGCACATACAGAACTTTGCACAAGAAAATAGGACATTGGTGATGGGAGGTTGGACCTTCCTCACACCTCAATCAGAAGCCACCACAATCCCCTGACCGACTAGTTATAGTGTCTCATTAGGTCTCCGAAACCCCCCCCAAGATACCCAATGAGTAGACAACCCAGAACATAACACCCCCGACCTCTGTCGCGGAAGCAATGCACACCCTTTCGCTCACTCTCTCGTGTAAGTCCACACCAAATACCACCGAGTCTATGTAAGTTCAACAGGTTTATTTCCAACTGACAAGCTCTGTACGTTGTTCTATAATGCAGCAGCAACAGCAAAATGCATAAGATTAAAACAATAAACACTGTTACACTTAGTTACACTTACAACTACAAGTCCATAGAAGCCAAAAGGCGAGATCATGATAACTGAACAGTGGTGGAAGAACCACCCTCCCTTGGTAGGAATCTAGTTTATATAAAATTATAAATGGAGATCTGAGAATTCTGGGGACCCCTCACCTTAGAAGAACCTAGTACTGGTTACATCATAAGCTCTGCAAAGCTCTGGTTCTTCGTATAAGGGAATCTTCCGTCTGTTAGGAGAAAAATGGTGCGCGTTAGTATAGTGCAAGCATTTCTCAGTCGTGCCAAAAAGTGTAGTATTTTTATGGATAAGCAATATGGACTAACACCAGAACTCTATAACAAAGTGGCTTGTTTTTCGACCTTGTATGCAGCGCTCAGACAGTAGCAGTATGAGCTCATGTGGGCTCAAAGGCGTCTTTCACAACAAGCTGCGAGGTAACTTGCGCAAAAATAAAAGACACAAAGCTAAAATGGTTGCATGGCTCGGGGTAACTTAGCAAAGACTAGAATGACCCTAGGGACCATATAACACTACTAGTGTGTACTCTACTACCTGATTTGTACTAGTGATGTATGTTGTATATGTATTATGTATGTATTAACTTTTTTTTCAATCTTGCTAGTGAAAAATAGGGGAGGTGTATATGGCATCTGAAAAATGTGTAATGTTTTTTCTAGGCGTACTACCAACCACCAGTACCGGGGCCAGCGGCGAAGGTGACGCGGCCGCTGAGGGTGCAGGCGATGTGGCAGTTGTAGGAGGAGCTGCAGGGGGTGAGCCAGCAGCAGTGGCGGGCGGTGGTAAATTATATTCCTAATCCTTACTTATTGACATTACACTCGCTGCAAGGGTGTAATGTATACTGTACTGTTGAGACTTAAGTAAGAAGTTGTTGTGAACGGTTGAAGAAGACACCCTTTACTTAGCATTAGCAATAGCATTAGCGACAGGAGTGTACTGAGTAACCAATGGCCTCTTCTATCGGACTTCAACTCAGCTGTGAAAGTTTTATGGAGAAGACTAAAAGTCAGATCAGATGACCTTGATGGATGGGTTGAACGAAAAGGGAAAGAAGGGTGGAAGGAGGAAGGACGAGCGAGATTTTATATTTATGACTGGCAGAGAAGGATACGTGGGATGCATGCATAGGTGTCTGATAGGAATCAGATGCATGGGTGGTGGAATGCCTGAAACTCCCACAAATGTTCGAGGCCGAGGTAGTGGGAGGATAGATACATACCACAAATGTTACGTACTGTGCTTGCTAGTGCTACTGTGCCACTATGTGTAGAATGAATTTGTCTGACTGCTTTGCTAAGAGTATATTTTACAATAGTCTTGTTTTTTCTTCTTGATATAGCTACTCCTTCCAAAGGTAAAGTCGACAGGAAGGAGTTGGCAGCCAAGGCCCGGCGCCGGAAGCTGGAGGCCATACAGGCTGAATACCAGCGGCTGGTGGTTCTAGAGGAGGAGGAGGAGGAGGAGGCGGCAGCAGCTGCAGCCTCCTCCAATGCCCCGGGCCCCAGACACCCCCCTCCAGTGTTACGGCGCCACCGCCTGGCAGCCGCCTGCCGCCACACTGCAAGAAGCACTGCTGCCCCCCCCTGTGGATGCAACTGCCACGCGGTGAAGCGCCGCGTGGCCCGCCTAGAGGAGCGCATCCGTGTCCTGGAGAGGCGAGCCCGCTGAGAACCCGTTTATTTATTGCCCCTTTTTTATAGCTTATTTTGGTGGGTGGGAATCGGGCGTTGGGTTTTGGACTATTGGACATTTGTTGGACTTTTTCGTTCCGGGACATGGACATTGGTTGGGGTTAGGGAGAGGGGTGGGTCAGGTGTTGTGGGATTTTTTACATAGTTTATTTTTGTTAGGGTATTAAATTACATATTTAGACTTTATATACGATGTTGTTAATGTTTTGTGGGTGGGGTTACTGTTTTACGTCACACTGTTTCCTTGCTGGTGCAGTGCCACAGCCAGTGTTTGATTTAAATAATTGGCTGAGTTACTAAGACACAAACAGACAGATGCGGTACCCCTCACTGAGGGACTTGTCCTACTAGTACTGTCAGTCTCTCCTCCTAATCTATGCATTCTGCAACTGGAATCAAAGGGGTGTGTGAAATAGAATTAATTAAACAAATTCCGTTATTAATTATGCCTCCCCCAAACTTCTTCTCTTACCTGTGCTTGATGTTTAACTTGGGCACGGCGATGGGTGCATGGTGATGATGGTTTTCTTTCCCAACATGCCATGGTTGTGGTGGTAGTAGTAGTAGACCCTGGCAGTAGCATTTGCAAAAAAAGAAAATGAGACAGTCAGTCGCCTGAGAGAGACTGTGGGAGGAGTAGTAGAACGAAGTACAGTACGGAACTTACTGCCAAACAATAATATGCCAAAATACAAGGAAACATAATGGTGGCAGGGATAGCCTAGTACATAGAGTTACAAACTCTAGCTGTGTCGAGTCACTCGACTAGGCCTACAGTACACTCGACACAAGCGTAACCGTTAGTGCTGTTTCGGAGGATGACAACAAATCCAATCTATGCCGGCAATTAATGCTGATGGATTAGGTTCCTTTGGTAAAAAAATTCTCGCAAATATACTGCTCATGGGTTGGCAAGCAGAAGAAGATCCTCGCCCTGCCTTGAAAATGAATTTTTGTTGCTTTAGCCACATCCACCCCAGCAAGCGTGTGATAAATTATTGGTGTACATTTAATTTAGTCACACCTCAATAAGTCACACAGCCCGGGGGAAGAGGGTTAGGGTTTGATGAATGGTTGGGAAGGGGGTTTTGGGAAAGGTTTGACAAAGAAAAACAGTACGCATGGACAACAACAAAACACAATCTTGGCAGACAACCATATCCATAAATCTGTTAAGGGAGAAAAAGGAAATGCATGCATGATGATGATAACTTGATGGTTAATGATAGTACTTACTAACTACTACTACTAGACAATTAGACAGTACAGGGCAGCAGTATATTATGCAATTTGCCTTGCCTGTCTGCCCTCAGAGAGACCCGAATTACATACAGTTTCTGTTCTGTTGTACCGGCCCGGGCTTAAAGATAGCAAAGAAAAGTCAAAAATAGCTGTAGGGATGAATTGAATTATAAGCAGAGAGCAAACATAACAACAACAACAACACACAGTAGTAATGATTGAAGACAAAAAATGAATCAAATTTAAAAGATGATGAAAGTTGATACTGTTACTGTATGTTATCCTGGTCAAAATGGGGAGTTGCATCTCGGCATTCGTCTTGGTCCTCCCTTCCATGGACGCTCCGGCCATCAATCTTGGGTGACGCCACTGCCTGCCTGGCAGATGTAGATTCATTGGTAAGGTAAGTGAGAGTTGTTTTTCCCAGTGTAGTACAGGGTAAGGGCCGGCCTGTAATTGCAGATGGGAAAACAAAAAAGATATTGAAAAATCAAGTAGAAAAAAAATGCCTAAATTACGGTGGAGTGCAACAAGAACACTTTCAGAGGCGGCATGGATACATCATGTCTACTGTAGTCTGTTTCCAGCATTAACCTCCAACAACAACACGACAGAGCAGGCCCACGGCACCCGTGACCCATCCTCCATTTAGCGTACCTTTTTTGACAGAGGCAGACAAAGCAGATATAAAGCAACATAGCATTTTACAAATTAAGTGACTAAATCAATGCCCCGCTGTCAGTCATACCACCACACTTGACTCCACCACTACACAGACATGTTGGTCTGCAGTGGTTGTTGTTGACTTGGTTACCTTTTAATGCACTCATGAAACGCCCTGAGTTATTCCATCAATCATCTCGGATCGTACTGAGTGACTGCGAAGATATTATGTCACTATGGTCATCATCATGGTGTGTTGTCCAACTCAGTGTGCAGTAGTGTACAGATTGAGTCCCCTTTCCATATTCAAAATGCAATGGATCGGCCTGCAGTAGAAGTAGAAAATTGTTATTAAAAAACAAGAATGGAAACAAACATTGCATTGAGTTACTTTTAGTGTGTAGATTAGATAATAGTACACAATGAATTACCTTCATGCACTACAAACAACAACAACACAAATCACTCAGTCAGCGTCCAATGCATGTCATCATTCATTTCCTGTTCCTTCTCATCTTCAGTTAATGGGCAGTCTGTATTGGCTCGGAAAGGAGGATAGCTATAGTAGTCATCATCATGTTCCACTTCTTTTGGAGAGACTCAATGAGGCAAGATTTTAGTTTTTCTTCGATTATGCTACATCCAATCATCATCTGGCTTGAGGGCAATAGATTTAGGTCGATTCAGGAGGATGGAGGAGCAGGACTCGGAGGAGTGGACTGAAATGCAGACAGCTGAAACTCATATAAGGCAATAAAATACGAAGACGGTGGTGATGGATTTTTTGTGATTTGAAGTTTCCAAACAGAAAGACAGACACACAAATAGAAGTAAATAAGGGAGAACCACAGTAAGAAGTGGAAGCCTAGTTGTCAGGGAAGTATAGCTCGTCCTCAAACTCTGGGGGTTCAACCAGAAGTAGGTAATCAGCATCCAACACGCTACTTCCGTCACCTGAGCCGCTCATCTTCCTGCGTTGATTCATGTATTGTGTAATTCGGTGGTATAAATTGCTGATTAATTTTGATCATGGTTAACCTCTCCACGTTTTTGGGTGAGAGACTGGTCCTTTTCACTGTTACAATGGAACCAGCAGCACTGAAAACACGTTCAGAAGAGACACTTGCGAAAGGGCAAGCCAGATAGTTTATCGCCAGCCTGCTGAGCACTGGCCATTGGCCCCTTTTGCCATACCAATACCGCAATGGGTTTTGATCAATGTAGACCTCTGTTGGGTCATCCAGATAGGCCTGGACCATTCGGTCAATGTTCAGGGGTGCTACACTTTGTTCGGCCTCTTTTGTCTTTGCAGCAGCACTGGACCTAGCAAGTCCTTGCTGTAAATACCAATCCTGTGCCGTTTGCACTAGGGCTGATGATCCGGTTCTTGCTGTTGTCGATAGTGTTGGTGACAGCTGTTAACCAAATGCACTGCCCACAGGCTCTGAAGTTGAACTTGATGCCGGATGCCCTGCTGCAGTACTTGACGTGGGTTTGAGGCCTTTAATTACCAGCCGTTCATTTTCCAATGTACTGGCTGCCTCAGCTATCCAAGTTTTGTACCGGGCAACATCCACTTCTGAAAAAGGGAGTAATGTCTTACTGTGCAGTGCCGATTTGTACCGTGGATCCAGAATGGTGGCACAAATGTAATGTTCTTGTGACAGAATCTTATTTTGCACCCTTGCATTTTCACTTAAGCGACATGATAAGCTCTCCACCAACTCATATGCTTCTTTTTTTTTTCTCTACACCTATGTACGCTTCAGACACCTCCTTCAGCTGTTGCTCTAGCATGTGCAACAATGGGATAGCTTGGCCCATAGTACAGTCCTCCTTGCTGACTTCACGTGTGAAGACCTCGAAAGGAAGAAGCATCTCTGTAAGAGATTTAACTAGGCACCATTTGTCCATCTGAAGGGTCATGCCTTTCACAGTAGCATCCGCCCTTTGCATGACATATTCATTGATTGGTCTGTACTGCTCAAACAGACGGTCAAGCATGTAATACGTTGAGTTCCAACGTGTTGCCACCTCCTGGATGAGTGCTTTGACTGGCATTCTATAGTCACGTTGAATGATCCTCAGCTGCTTCCGGGCTTTAAAAGAATGGCTGAAATGCGTGCATATTCTGCGGCAGGTGGTCAGTAAGTTGCTGACTATGGGTTCTTTTTTCAGAAAGTCTTAAACTATAATGTTAATGCAGTGCGCCAAACACGGGACCCTGAAATAGGCACCAAGCGCCATGGCCTTAAGTATATTACTGCCATTATCCGTGGCAACAAAACCAATGTGAAGCCCTCTGGGGCGCAGCCATTCAAAGACCTTGCTGTTAAACTCTTCCAAAATGTTTGCAGCAGTATGAGATTTCTCCATGGCGAACATGGCTACAGTTGTATGTTTCCGAGAAGCATTAAAAGTCTCAGCTGTGTCAACAGCACCTACTTCAGATAACTTTTCTCTAACCCCCACAAAAGAGACTCAGTTTGCAGTGATGCACATGTAATCAGTGGTTTGGCAACTGGTCCACATGTCTGTTGTCAGGTGGATTTTGTGAACAGCACTCTGCTGCAAAGCTTGTCCAACCAATTCCAGCACATCGTGATGTAGTGCTGGAACAGCAACTCGGGCGAAATAGGACCGGCTGGGAACCTTCCATTTAGGGCAGATGGCTGACACAAATTCAAGGAAACCCACCCCTTCCACAAATGAAAAAGGGAGAAGGTCCAGCGCTAACATTTTAGCCAGCTTCGCATTGTACAACCGTGCCGTTGGGTGGTTGCGTTGGTACTGCCCCTCTGACCTAAGCATGCTGTCAATGGTAGGCTGGAATATTTTCCTTTGTGGTGCACCTTTCTTCTTGAACCCAGCTAGGCTCAACGACGCTGCACTTTTGCTCATTGCAGTGCCCGGTTGCCTTGGTGTCTCAGGCTGACTCTTACTACGGTGCCACTGAGATGTTGCTGAGGATGTGGGCGTTACCACTACACTGCTGGGGGTAGGGCTAGAAATGTCTCCCTCTTGTTGACCTTCCACCGCGATTATATCTTCCCCTACTTCTTCATCCCCAACAACAGCAATGGGTCCAGTTTTACTTTTTTCTAAGTCAAGTAGGTGACCCTCCCACTTGATACTGTGGTGTTTTTTGAGATGACTTGTTTGTCCTCCGGTACCATAGTTTGTACCAAGCTTACCCCGCCTAACAGCCTGCCGACAAATTGAGCATATAGCAATGTTCTCCTCCTTACTGCTAACCGAAAAGAAGTCCCAAACTGGGGAGGAGAACTTTCTGGCTCTGCTGGAGGTGCCACTTTCAATACCAGATGAACTGGAGGGTGTGCCTGGAATTTGACTCTGTGCACTTACATTACCACCACCTACTGAGGTGGTGGTTGAGCTGGATGTAGGTCCCTGCCGGGCCTTTGCACAGGCAAATATGGAAGCTGAAGGTCGTGTTGGCGTTACCTGTGTTGGTGGTATCCGTGCTACATCCCTCGCAGCAATTTTGGATAGTCTAATAATGTTGGTCTCCATCTCCGCAGGCCCAGGAGTGATGTTCATGATGACTGGCTCTTCATCATCATCATCATCACCCCCCTCGTCTACATCTACCTCCATAACTCTAAGGCTTTCTGGAACCTTCCTTTTCACTAGCCTTGTCTTGTGGCGTGCATCACTCTCAGGCTGAGCTGGTGGCTTCCAAGTGGCATCTAGATCATCAGAAGCGGGGCTTGAAGAAAAAGTTGATGGACTAACCCTCCTTTTCCTTGCTGGGGGTCTGGAAGACAATGGATCTTCTGGAACAGTGGCTTGCTCCTCTTCGTCTGCAAAAAGCTCGATTTCCTGAACTGCCCCTACTTCAGGTGGAACAACTACTATTGTGGGCTGTGGTTCCGGCTGTGGTTCCGGCTGTGGTTCTGGCTGCGGCTGTGGTTCCGGCTGTGGTTGCGGCTGTGGCTGGGGTTGCGGCTGCGGCTGGGGTTGCGGCTGCGGCTGTGGTTCCGGCTGCGGCTGGGGTTGCGGCTGGGGTTGCGGCTGGGGTTGCGGCTGGGGTTGCGGCTGCGGCTGGGGTTGCGGCTGCGGCTGTGGCTGGGGTTGCGGCTGCGGCTGTGGTTGCGGCTGTGGTTGCCCACTTATCTGCTGAGTTTCCGCCTGCGAGTGCGTGGATTGGGTACTACTTTGCGATAATGACATTTCAACATCACTGGTCGTTAGTAGACTGGCTACCTCTGCCACAGTCATGGGCTTGGGCCTAGGTTGCTGGGGTGGGCCCGCTGATGCGGAGGTGCTGCTCCCAGCTTGGTCCCCGCGGACACCGCTGCTGCAGGCGTAAGTTTTTTTTTACCAAAAAACACATCGGCCGGCACACCAGTCTTGGCAAGTGCCACTTCCTTCTTCTGTTCCTTCTTCTTCTCACTGGCAACTTTCTTGGTACTGGAGGACCTGGTACCTTTCTTTGGGGCCATCTTCTTCAGATGTCAGCAGGACGCAGGTGCACAAGGTGCAGAGATGTCTGTGGTCACACGTGGACGTGACGCGCAGCAGGACTTCTGCCTGGCAGTACAACGGGTGGTGATGATGATGATGACACCTCCTCCTCTGTCTTTTTGTGCACCTAAAAGCAAAGCAGCCAGGAGAAGAACATCAGTGAAATGTTGCATTTGTTGTTGTGGTTCAATTACTAGTAGTAAAAACAAACAAATAAAAGATATAAATTAGTGTAGCCATTTGTGAGACTGTCAACAAGGGCTTTCAGGGTATACTGTGTACACTGTCAGGAAGGATAGGAAAGAAGAGGAACAACAACAAAAATACAAATGTAATAGAAGTGGACCCTGTTTGGCATTAAATTATTTGCTCAGCACATCATTCAGGGAGCTGCAGCTGGCAAAGGGGATGGATGCAAGCAGTAAGCCAAGAGGAAATCCATGCAGGCCTAAATGGCAAAAGCAGCACACTTATAACTCCCACCAGAAATGGCCACCAGCCACATGGAGGACACTCACAAATCACAATCAACAAGCATGAGGCCTGGAAAACAATGTACTGAAAACAGGCCTACGATAGCCAGGCAAAGGCTGCATGCTAAACCACACTGCTTTGCCTGTAATGCAATAAAATGCAAAAACGAAAATCTACAGGGCTAAACAAGGCCTGCAACACACCACACACAACTAAGGCATGTATTTAACACACAGCCCAAAAAAGTGAAATACACCCAAAAATACACATTTTGCAATTCAATCCGATGCCATCCATGTGCCCTAAATGATGTTTAAATTCAACAGAACACACAGAAACAGTTGTTTCATGCACCCCTGACTACCTCTGTGCCTACTGGATGAAAGGCCTGTTGGCAGACTAGGCCACAAGCTTGCAGGACTATGGATAAAAGCACACTACCGGGCTTCACAATGGCCAGGCCCACAACAACAAGAAACTGAAGACAGACAATGCAGGCCTATGGCAAAAAGCACACTGCCTGGCTTCAAAATGGCCGCCAGCCTCATGGCCAGGACCACAACAAGAAGCCTAGGCCACAAAGGAAACACATGCAGGCCTTAGTATATGGCAAAAGTAGCACACTTATAACTCCCACCAGAAATGGCTACCAGCCACATGGACACTCACAAATCACAAGCAACAAGCAGGAGGCCTGGAAAACAATGTACTGAAAGCAGGCCTGTAATAGCCAGGCAAAGGCTGCATGGTAAACCACACTGCTTTGCCTGTAATGCAATAAAATGCAAAAACGAAAATCCACAGGGCTAAACAAGGCCTGCAGCACACCACACACAACTAAGGCATGTATTTAACACACAGCCCAAAAAACTGAAATACACCCAAAAAAACACATTTTGCAATTCAATCCAATGCCATCCATGCCCCTAAATTATGTTTGAAATTAATAAATACATCACACAGCAAAGGAACAGTTGTCTCATCATGTTTCATCATGCACCCACCCATGACTAGCTCTGGGCCTACTGGCTACCCACAACTAATTATTTTTAAAAATGATGAAAAGTACAAAAATTGTAGTTGCAGCAACTGCAATGCCCCAATCAAACAACACCAACTTACTTGTAAAATCTCAAATCCCAAAATCCTCAAATCCAATGATAATGATGCAGCAGACACAAAGAGTGATCCTTCCAGCTCAAATCCAAGTGAAAAATGAACAGGAGATAGACAAAGCACTGGGAGGAGCCTGCTGGACAGGAACAGGAAGTAGGAGACTCTGTGGCACTTCCTCCCTCTCCCCCAAAAAATTTGATAAAAAAGGACAGCCAAATATCAATCTGAGGTTTTTTTTTCATCCAAATCATCAATTTATAGAAGGTTTTATGCTGCTTGCGATGTTATTGTTCTCCAGATTGAAAATTTTGCGTGTTCGGGATCGCGAGCTTACCAACATTCCACTGGATGTCCGATGGCCCGCCCGAATGACATGTTCGCGATCGCAATCTCTCTCGCGGTGCACGATGGCGCGGCGAATGACGTGTTCGCGATCGCACACTCTCGCGTTGTCCGATGGCGCGGCGAATTACGTGTTCACGATCGCAAACTCTCGCGGGATAACGCGGCCGGCTACCGAAATCTCGTGGCGCACGCGAACGGATAGGAAAACCCGTCGGCGAACGCAGGAATCCCGGTAAGTCGCTATCACGCGCGCTAGAACGCATTTTTAAAGCGCGAACATGAAAATAAATCCGCTACCCCGCGGATCGCGGATTTGTTGGCAATTCCGCGTTCTCCGCGGAAGGCGAAATTGCCAAAATTCCGCAAATTCCGCGAGCGGAGCGGAATTGGATGCCCAGGGTTAATATTAATGCAGCTCAAGGTGGCTGTTGCAAGTTTGTTTTTGTAGTACACAACCAACAACACTGTCAGGGATCGTGACAATAGGGCTTTGCCATTGAAATAGTTGTTGGGTTGGTACAGTTAGCATAAACACATTTGTCAGGAAGTTGGCCTTTGCTGTTGGCATACTGCTGTAAGTTTAGCAGAGCGAAACATCTGCCTTTGGGGATGGAGATGGGTACATAGTAGAGATGGCTTAACCAGCTGAGGTAGCCAATGGTCTTAATTGCGTTGGCGGAGCGGCAGAATTTCTTAGTAATTCCGTGGTACAAGGGTAACATGGAATTACCAAATTCCTCCAATTCTGCTGGCTGAATTAAAAATTCTATTCTGAAGAAGCTGCGGTACGGAGTCCTGCATCATCGTTGAGGAGATTGTCGATAAAGGGCTTGTGATGTACCTCCTTTTCTGACCTACAGGGGCACAACAAACCCCAGAGGTCACCCTGCAACTGCGCAGATGACCTTCTGCACTGGACCTGCAACTGGGCCTGCCTGAGCCATGATGACCTCATCTGGAGTAAGTTCATGATCCCCAAGAGCTGCACCTCAGGTCCAGGATCCTTGGTCTGGCATCAGTTGAGCTCCTCCGTAAAGAAAATGAGAAATCCTGAAGTTTTAGGCTCTTTGCATCTGTGAATTGATCTGTTCACCCAAAGATCTTGCCATCTGCACGAACACGAACCTCCGGGGAACCCAACACTTTGCGCTAAGGCGACCACCAGCAACTACCAGCAATGAAAGATCTGCACTTTGTGCTACAACATTGACAGCCATGACCACCCACAACACCCGACATGATCTTCATGACATGGTGCCTCAAGGAGGTTGATTGATCCACTGGACCTCTGCTCACCTGATTGCTGACTTGTACCGTACCCTGACTGTCGTGATCTGCGACCCGGAACCAGTGTCAGACACCGCAAGCCAGAAATCATTGGACGCGTCAGTGCCGGACGCGAACTTTACCACTTCACGTCCTCGCTACTGCTGCTGAGGCTGCTGAGGCAAGGGCAGTTTGGAGACAGGCTCCGGCCCTGCTTGAGGGGCCGTGGGAAGCCGTGCTGTCTCAGCAGCCGCCACCAATGTTGCTGCGGCAGCTTGTGACTAATGCTGCAGTAAGGCCAGCAAATAGACTTGCCCTGGTCCCGCTGTGGGGAAGGAAGCCAACACTAAGAAAGCGATATCCAGGGAAGGGAATCGCTTGTAAGATTCATGTGCCTTTTATTAGCATTTTGGAGTGAATTGTCACGGAGGTAGGAAGACCAGAGCACCTTAATCCTGAGTGCTCCTTGTTTATAGCAAAGGGCAGGGAAACAAGGGGTGCATTTGAGTTGGCCCCCCAGCAAGGAGCTGTGGGGGGGCTGGCTTACGGCAGGGGATACCCAGCTGTACAATATTTGCTGAGGAAATCAGAGAATAAGGAAAAGAAGATATAAGGAGCCTACGGAAAGATTGAAATCTGAACCTGGATCAGAGACAGGAGAATAAAAAGAATAACATTTCAGCGGACGGTGGCAGCAACGGGTTTTAAGGCTGCGAGTCAGTTGGTGAGCAGAGGTAAGTACCTGGAGAGTGTGTGAAAGAGAGATAAGTGTGAAAAAGGAGGAAATGTTAACTAACCTTCTTTGAGCAGAGCTGATGCATAAATTTGGGATCTAAAATAGGAAAAAGTTGCCCGTGGATAGCTGAGAAGATAGGGCGGGCAAGCCAATAGAAAGAAGGATATGGCACCAGGGAAAACCAAAGCATGCAAACGGAGACAAGTGTAAGAATGGAACTGTCCCCGGCTATAGTGAATGACCCTTTAGAAGGATCAATATCTAACCTCGAGATTACAGCAACAGCATGTGCCTCAATGCTGGAAGTAATGCTGATCCTACAAAAATCTTTGCAAGGCCTGTTGGAAGTATCAGTGATGAATAATGACATTCTAAAAACCCAGAAAGAACAGTTACAACTGATGGTGGGGGAACTGAAACAAACTAAAGAACATATGCCTTCGATAGTTAGACCAGTTATAGAAAAAAAGCTTGTGGAAGGTGTACTCCCTCAGATAGGGGAGGAGAAAGATGTCCCAACCCGGAACGAAAAACAGTGTGTGTTCATATCTCGCTACCCGATGCTTATAAAGAAACATGGAGAAGCAAGGAGTTATAAACAATACATACCTAGGACAAAGAGATTGGGGAAAAGGTTCAGGAAGGGGCAGAATATGAATATAAAATATAAGAAAGAGGAAATCGTAAATACAGAAGGAAGGCAAAATGGTGCAGCAAAATCCTCCAAAAATGATCAGAAAACAAGATACTCAGAGACAAAAATGGATATTGGAAATATAAAGAAAACAGAGAGGAAGGGAAGACAGCAAAGGACATTTTAAAGTAGAATAAAGAACCCCAGAACACAGTCTATGAGTAAAAATGAGTGTGATGATGGTATGAGTAAACAGGTGGGAAGAAAAGAGATAAAAGGAGATTATGAGAAAACAAAGGGAAAGGGAAGGGCAGGGAATCATCATCAGACAATGATTTATTGTTATATTCTGAATCAACACAACAAAAGAAAGATGGAAAGAAAGTAAGGAAACTAAATCCATTAAATCAGAGACAATTGCTCTTTTCCTTTTCCAAATGCGTAAGCCTGAGAGATATAGGGACTAAAGATCTTAGACAAGTGGGATTTACTGCAAATAGAATGGGAAAAGAATTAACAAAGGTCCTGTTATATTCACGACTGGTCAAGTCAGCATTATTAAATGCTGAGCAGGAGCAACTTAAAGAAGGGATTAGATTGGCCCCCCAGACCAGAACAGCCAGAAGGGGACAAATATGAGAAACCCTTCCTGATAAATCATGCATGCGGGGTTGGGATTAAGACAGATCAGACTGATCAACCAGGGATGAGAAGATAAGGAGGATCTCAAAATCGTTATAAGACCTTATGTAATGGATGATTTTGGAAAAGGCAACACAACACAGCAAATAGATATAAGGTGTTGGCATCACCAGTAAATGAGGAAAAAAGCTGGCTAAGTGAAATTAATTAGAGGGAGAGTTGTCGCACAGCCTGGGCATATTTACCTGGAATATAAATGGCTTTAGTACAATATCAAAATCAGAAAACTTAAAACAATTAATTAATTGCCATGAAATTGTATGCCTACAGGAAACTTGGCTGTGCGACGAAACCCCTCTGTTTGAAGGATATGTTCAACTAAATACATTGGCTAGAAAGGGACAATTCGGATGTGCATCTGGTGGACAAATAACCTTGATATCAACTAAAATAGCCAAGAAGGTGGTCCCCCTGAAAGCCAAGTGCAAATGGCTAGTGGCCGGTAGAGTGACGTTTTTGGATCCTACCCCAGAGTATGATGGTATAGTCATAGTAAATGTGTATATGCAGGGGGTTGGAGATAAAAAGTATAAATTAGAACTAGAAAAGTTCAAAGAAGATATGCAGGATATAATTGAGATACATCATAGAGACCTGTTCATGCTGATGGGAGATTTCAACCACAAATTAGACCCTCATAGATTTGACCCATGTTATAAAGAGTTATTGTCTGCCTATAAGACAAAGACTGCCTGTTTCCCTAGGGGTGGACTCTCAGTGCGAGATACAGTTCTAGGAAACTTCCTAGGCTCACTGGGCCTAGTTTGCATAAATGGAAGGATGGAGACAGATCGGCCAGCAAATCGCACATTTCGGATAGGCAACCAACCGTGCCCTATAGACTATATTTTTATCCTTGCATGGATATTTGAACTAATTAGAGCCTTTGAGGTGATGAAAGATGATCGAAGTGACCACTGCCCTCTAACACTTGCGATTGTAGGAGGCAATAAAAAATCAAGAGACACAATCATTCCTCTGCAATTGGACTACCCCAGATGTCTCACCACTCGCCTGACAGAGGATTTGTATAGGAAAACTAGCGGCCTTTCAGCAGGGTCAGACACTAGACGTTATCCCCAATACTGATAACTTAGGATGGTTTGAAAATGTAATTTCTGAAGTGGTCCAATGCTTAAGGGTGGACTTAAAAAGAAATAGTCATAGGGAATATAGAAAGGGGGGAAGCCAGAATAAAAATAAGAACTGGTTTAACTAGGAATGTAGGAAATTAAAATTGAACATAAGAAAAGTGGAAAGAAATCTAAAAATAAAGTATGATACAGATATGCTTAACAGCCTACAGAAACTAAGCAAATATATAAAATGGCTATTCGGAAACAAAACTGAATACATAAAGAGTGGTGCTGGAGAAGTCTATTGGAAGCAATAGAAACAAAAACTGTAAAAAGGTTCTGGAAGTTAGTCCAAGATGGAACTGGTAAGAAACAGGGGATTCTGAACTGCGGGGTGACAGAAGATTCCTGGGAGAGATATCTGGGAGAAATATATGGGGAAGGGGTATATCAAGCAAGACAGAAAAACACATCATGGATGGAGGTGGAGAAGGATATTAGGTCTCTCTTTACAGTATGTAATGTAAGACGAATCATATCAAATTTAACACTAACCTGGGCAGCTGGCCCTGGGGACCTCCCGGTATTGACTATAACTACTAGACCAAATTGGTGGGCAGAATTCTTCACCAAAATGTTCAATAGCATCCTTGACTCAGGGATAATGCCTGAAAATTGGAGAGGAGCAGTTATCAGACCTATCCATAAAAGGGGAGACATAAAGATACCTAAACATTTTACAGGTTAATCAATCTTTTTGGGTGTTGGTGAAAAGGTGTTTGGGAAAATAATTTTGGAAAGACTTAAGGAGTGGGCCGAAGACAACCAGATCATGCCTCCTGAACAGGGTGGCTTTAGGGAGGGCCACTCCACAATTGAACATTGCTTTGTGCTCTGCGCTATGGCACGGACGTTGATGGAGCAGGGGGGTAGTCTGTTCTGCTGCTTTGTCGACTTCCGGGCAGCTTTTGACTTAGGAGACCGAGATCGGCTATTGGAGATGTTAAGTGCCCTGGACATCCCTAAAGTTCTCCTGACCATAATACAAGGGATGCATAGCCATAACTGGGCTCAGGTCATCCTGGATACAGAGGGGACTCTGCCACAGAAGATATCTATTGGAAATGGGCTAAGACAGGGATGCGTCTTGGCCCCTTTGCTTTTCTCCTTATTTACAGGAGACTTGACAGCTACTTTGAGTACGGCACAGGGTGCTAGCCCAAAAATAGATGGGAAACATATTATATGCTTACTTTATGCAGACGACTTGGTGATCTTAGACCAAACAGAGATAGGTCTGCAAAGGAAGCTCAAGGTGTTTAGTGAATACTGTAGCCATAAGAAATTAACAGTAAACCTGGAAAAAAACAAAATCTTGAGTTTTGGTAAAAGAGGAAGAAATTTAGCTGGCTCGAAAGATTGACTAAATTGGAGATAGTTAAGGAGTACAAATACCTAGGAATGTGGTTTGAGAAATCTTTGAATTCGAAAACACACCTGGATGCACTGAGAATTCGGGCACTAACATCAGTTAGTGGCCTGAGTAAATTTAATAACAGCTATAGAGAAATGTGAGATAGACCTGTTTTGAAAGCCTATATGGCTATGGTACCTCTTCAGTTCTTATATGGTGCTGAATTGTTATATATAAGTGGTAAGAGAGAGTGGGATGCTGATGAAGGAAAATGTGTAAAAAAGTTATTGACCCTACCCAGATCCTCCATTATCCAGGCAATAAGAATAGAAACCAGAATGGTATCATGGGAGAAAATGGCAAGTATGGCATTAATAAGGTTCTGGCAATGCCTGGGTCGTAGAGAGGACCAAAAAATATCACAATGGTGCAAATGTGAGATCTTACAGAGTGAAATGAAGTGGGCAAAGGGTGTTAGGAAAAAATAGCTATGGTGTGTAGAGGATTGAGAGGTGACTTGTGCCAGCAGAACCTCCAACCTAATATATGAAAGAAGGAACTTAGGACATTAGGGAAAGAAATATCATGTGATCATGATCAACAGTACTTGGAAGAGAAAAGATCTGCGCGTATTATGAATTAGTCATGGCAAAATGATCAACAGTTCCCATACATAGATATACTTCCCAATTGTTGGCTGAGGAAAGAATGACTAAAGGTACGAATCAGAATCAATCCATGTTATGCTAATTAAATGATTAAAGGGGCTATGATGGAAACTGAAGAGAAGTGTACCTGTAACCTAGGCACAAAATGCGACATGTTGCACATCTAACTAGACTGTCTAAAAGTTCTTGACGCACGAAAATTGTGGTTAAGTCCAATCTTCTGAAAATATGATGTTATAAATCGTGCACAGGCAGCAGACCTGTTAACTGAAATGCACTCTATAAATATAGCATGTGCAATTGGGAGGTTTATGCTTGAAGATAAAAAAAGTTTTTTAAAATGTATGGAACTGGAGTTTTTCTATCAGCATAGTCTATGATGGAATGTATGCTCACTTTTATTAATGGAATTGGAATTTTATATCGTTTTTGTACAAATGATATTTTTAGATGGTTTTAAATGGAAGATCAATATGTTTGTATATGTTTAAGGACCAACGGTCTAAATAAACATTCTTTTTTTGACTGACTGTCTGATAGGTCCAGGACCCTTGGTCTGGCATCAGTTGAGCTCCTCCGTAAAGAAAATGAGAAATCCTGAAGTTTTAGGCTCTTTGCGTCTGTGAATGGATCTGTTCAATCCAAGATCTTGCCGTCTGCACCAACACGAACCTCCGAGGAACCCAACTCTTTACCCTACAGCAACTGCCAGCAACTACCAGCAATGCAAGATCTGCACTTTGTACTACAACATTGATAGCCTGCAGTGACCATCAACATGAAGCACCAGCAATGACCATCCACAACACCCAACAGGATCTTCATGCTACAGCAGTGAGCATCTCCAATGCCCAGCCTGCTCTTCACACTACAACGACATCCACGCTCTCTCTGCTCTCCACGACCTCCAACACCACAAACAGAACTCCTCACACTGGGCTTTGGAAATAACTTTTTCACACAACTAAATAACCGCGAATGGCCCTTTCTGTGTCTAGGTGCTATACTTACCTTAAATATTTGAAATTGCATATCTTTGGTTCTACTGATTGTATTTTTGTCATTCTGAGGTCAAATAATTAAATGGTACTCTATTTTTCTAAATTGGTGTGGGATTTTTCCTGTGTTGTGTTTTACACATGATTTTTTACAGTTTGTATATTGCATAAGCACTTTACATATTGCCTCTAAATTAATCCTGACTGCTTTTGTGCCAAATTTCCAGAGGATTAAAAACATGTTAGTGACTTTTGTGGTTCGCCCTGACAAGGACTGTGGCTGTTGCTTGAGTAGGGTTTCACTCCCCTTAACCAACATCCTAATTTTTCACAATTATGACATGATATTTTCAAGATGTGTGTCCTTTTAAAGAGGGCAAATTCCCCTCAGAACTAAGCGCATGGTGTACACCTAACCCTGGAGCCAAGAACACTTGATGTCTTTCATTTAAATGTGCTCTGTCATCTTCCCATCATGTCCACATGACTACCCTCCCTACTCACATGCTGACCTGCATGACATGCACTATTCCCTCACCGACTGCAGCATGGATTTGGAGGATGGTGTGCATAAATTCAGTTTGAAAGACTACCCCTTGCCAGACATTCTGATCTTTCTGGCCCCCGGACCATACCACAGGTGTGTAAAAGCTGGCTTACAGGATGTTTCTCCTAGTGTCAGCTACCTTTAAAATAGATTAAAAAGGGATATCCTTTTGGAGTTCTGTCCAGCTTCCTGTGCTTCACCACTTTTGTCCTGTTTTCCAATCCTAGAAGCCTTCAGAGTACTCCATACATGCTTTGAACCGCCTATACAGGGTACCAAAGAGCCTGCTGTACCCCTGCCATGAAACTACCATTCTAGCAGGCACTTTTCTTGTGTGCTCTCACCTTGGTCGCCTCCTGGGACATCACGACAAACATTCCTCTACATGTTAGCATTTTGTTTGCAAGCTATCTCCTAAGCCCTTCACTCCTCCTCCATTAGTAGGTGATCTTTGTGTTAGTCCTGAGGTCTGAGACTTCTGTGCGTAAGCACTCCTTACTGAACCACATTATCCTGCGATTCTGCTTTGCCTAGTACTCCTCTGTGAACTCAACTCCCTATATAAAGCCACGTTCTTTATGTATAAGCATTTGGAAAGATTATTTTTTTTTTAGCGCTTTTCATAGAACACAGTCAGGGTGAACAGATTAATAGAGATTGTTATCACTTGATCCATGATGTCAATAGTGGTGTTCCTTGTGGCTGGAGACTCGAGTGTGACTGGGCAGAAGGTCACAAGGAAAGTGTTCAGTATCTGCTTAATCCGCTCCCTTATTTTCTTCACCATAAAACTGGCTTTCAGTCCGGAAAGTAAGTCGCGTTGTATTTATTATCTTAGTCGATGAGCTAGTCTAGAGTCGTAACCTGCTTGCTACATGTGTGCTTGAAATGTTCAAACATTAAATATACGCTTCAGATTTGGGGTATACCAACAATGTAATTGTTTTTATTCTTACTTTCATCTACCACTAGTTTGATACGTGATATTCTTTGATTTACTAATATCCAGACACAGAATGACGAAACACATCGGCTGCAAAGGAGAGTTCCTATCTGGCTTCCTGAAGCATGTCGTCTATCACTGTAACCGTATTTAAAATTAACAAATGACAAACTGTGTTATGTCACTACTTCGGGAGAACGGATTTATGATAAACCGCCGCTTATCGTAGTCTGTGGAAAAATTATTTTTAATTTCACGGACCATCAAACGCCAGAAAGCGCCATATCTCTTAGAGATGTCGGAATTAGTGCATCGAGCGTCACTGCACAGATTTCAAATATCGGGGCTGTCTGTCGATTATACATGTTACAAACGTATTCGCTTTTTTTTCTGGGGCTGCGCACACTTAGCTCGAGTCATTTAGACTGCAACAGGGGCTTTAATAGGGGTCGTAGAAATGTCCTCCTGTTCTCTGTGTTGAAGACGCACATATCCCATTAGTGCGGAAGAATAAACTAGCGCTAAATATTCCACGAATAGACATTTGAGGAGAGTCAGTGGTATGGTGAGGTGTCTGTCGGATTTCACCTAGGATTTTTACAAGCACACACAGACAAAAACATACACACACACACTCACTCTCCTCTCTGCTTTGAAGTTCTTAAAACTGTTAGTTATGTTAGAACAATTTGTCTTTAAGTAACCCTAATCCGCAATGCGCTCCCTTTCCACTCCTCCTCCTTAAGTGCCCTCATGGCCTGCTTCTCATATAATGTATTTTACCGTGATATGCCAGTGTGATTCTTGGGAAATTTGAAGCTCACACCCCTAGTCTTACTGACCAGGCTACGCCCCTAAGCTTAAGACACCGTGGAACTGTACTTATCAATGTGGGACGTGTAGACCCGCTTAAAGGTTGCAACAGCCTCAATCATACTGCGACTGAGCAATTGTTAAATTCACTATTCGTTGACAGTGTCTCTTATGTTGCACCATCCGCACAGTGCCTGCAAGAAATTGCCAATGGAGGTTGGCTGAACATACAGATCCGTGTTGTCTAAATAGTGCGTGCAATATAACGTGCAGTCTCTGCATTTAGGTCATTCTTAGTCGCCTCCCAAAAGCAATTGGCTCATAAAGCCAAAGAAAACAGAAACACATGACATTTCCAGGATGGTCGGGAGGTGCACCAAGGGGTTTCATAGCGGAGTGTTAATCTGCATATTTTATTTTTTCATCTAAGAAATTCACTGATTGGCCATTGGGGAAAGCCTGTTTATTCTGTGTGCTCTAGAAAAGGTCTCATGGAGCACCATCAGCACATGTATTCAGCTAACACATGTTTACAAAGCTTCATTACATCGACTTTTGCAAAAGTAGCTTGTATGAATACAGAGCACCGTAACTGCTTCTCTTTGTTCTTGTCTAACAAGACGTTTGCAAGGTTAATTACAGAAGTATATATCTGCTGCAACGATGAATCAGAGGGGCCTGATTCACAAAGGTAAATTTACTTTCGTAGATCTGCTCATGTGTAGATTTACTTGACATCCTGCTGTAACTCTTCACTTTTTTTCTATTCACCCTTTCTGTTACTGGGGTGGAAACCGCTGCCACAAAGGTAGAGACCTCCACTACTTAGGTTGCGAGGTACTTCATTGATAAGGCGCCAACTCTTGTTTAATTTGTAGTCAAAGATTACAAGCAAATACATGGCCTGCCTCTATACAACCTCAGTGAAGCATAGAGAACATCCTTGTGGTAGAATATGTTAATATATTGGGGAATGAGGCAGTCACTCTGGGGGTCTGGGTGTGTCACTGCGCCCTTGGTTGTTTATACACTTTAAATATCACTGTAGTTCTTTACTAACCTATTTGAGCATGTAGTTAAGAGGAGGCTACGTTTTAATTACCATTATGCGAACAAATGCGTATACACTGTTGTAAATTATTTGTTTATGCTATTTCCTCTAGGTTGGCCTACAAACAAAAGGTACCTCATTGATAGGTTGTTTTTAGTGCTTGGTTCACTGGTGTTACTAATTACAAACCATCCACTGTTTAGTATATATAGATTGGTCCTGAAGAATTGCCACGTGATCCTCCAGACACACTAGGCAAGAAACATGTCGACCTTTAACTTGTAGCCATGACTGGACATCATTTCAGAGGTGGCTCGCACTTTCAGTTTTTAATTGGGACCAGTGGGCTCTCTTATTAAATTGAATTTGGAGCACCACTGGACTCCCTTTTAACCTTCCCTACACCATTTCTGCACATTTGTCACTCACATCTACACCACTAGGCCCTTTACCCGCACTGCACCCTACGGCCTGGGATAAAAAGATCTCTGATAAAGAGCCACTCATAGGGTGCCCCTCCAGCATTGCAGCGCCGGCCTGATGAGAAGCATGCCCTGTGATGAAGCAGACACCCAGCCGGGTGTGTGAGGGCCGTAGGGTTAGAGTAGTAGACCTACCTAGCCTCTTCCCTTTCTTTTGCTCTTTTCCTTAGGAACTGCATACCTGGTTTGCTAACTTGGCAATATAACCTTCCTGCTAAATCTAAAACTCTTTTTTTATTACATATGTCACCCCTAATGTATACCTAGACAGCCCAAAGGGCAGGGTGCATTGTAATTATAATGTTGGCCCTGAATATTTAGGTGTTATATGTCCAGGAAGTGAAAAAAATCCCAAATCCATTTTTCACTAATGTTAGGCCTACCTCTCAATTAGAATAACATTGGGTTGACTTATTACATTTAATAAGTGCTACATTTTAATTGGGATAAAGTAGGAAATTAATGTTTGATGTCTGAGAAATTGTAGATTAAAATCCTCTTTAATGGAAAAGTTTTATTTTAAATCACAATTATGAAAATGGCACTTTTAGAATGTTGAAATTTTCCTGCTCTGTTTGGTGCCTGCAGCCTGTTCCTGGGTCACATGACTGGGTGTTGTTGACAGTTAGACTTTGTATATTCCTCCCAAACAGCCACATAATAGAGGGATTATGTGTGTCTGGATGGGCCATCAGTGAAAAGATGGGGGTGAAGCTGGGCACAGCCCCACTTACAAGTCAAGAGGCAGTGCCATGCTTTCACTCGGTAAACAGTCTAAATATCGAGTTTTTTATGTCGACTTGCACTAATATTGAGTGCAGAATATCGTGATACAAAAATATCGACTGTCAGAATATCGTGGTCAAGAATATCGAGTCTAAGGTAAGTAATATTGTTTTTAACAATATCGAAGTCATTAACATCGTTTTAAAAAATATCGAAGTCATTAATATAGTTTGCAAAAACATAGTTGTTAAAAATATCTTTTTCTTTAGTTAGCGTTATGTATTTTAGTATGTATTTTAAATGTATGTGTTCTATTTTTTTGTCTAAGTATTGCATTTGTTTAATATATGTGTTAAATTTTTAGAAGTAATTAATTTTATTTTAATAAAATTTTGCGTTTTAGTTCCGTAGCGGGTTGTGGGTTTATAGGGGAATAGGGTGGGAAGTAATTTAATTATAATTAATTTATTAATAATTTTTAGAAGTTATTAAGTTTATTTTAATTAAATTTTGCGTCTTAGTTCCGTAGCGGGTTGTGGGTTTATAGGGGAATAGGATGGGAAGTAATGTAATTATAATTAATTTATTATTATGTTTTATTAATTAATATTTATGTATTTAATATTTTATATTGTTAATTGTGGGAATTAATTTATTATTAATTATTTATTTATTTGTTTGGTGGTGTCATTTATAGGGGAATATGGTGGGAGGTAAAATATTTATAATTAATTAATTATTTGTTAATTAATGCTAATTAATTAATTAAATATTAAATATGCTAATTACGGAATAACTTTGATGTGTGAGTTGTGGTGTTTATAGTTGTAAATGTTGAGAAGAATTTTTTTAAAAATTAATTAATGATTTGTTGTTAATTGTTATTAATTTATTAATGTGAAATTAGTTATGGAAATTGTGTAAATATTTTTAGGTGTGTGTTTTTGTGTTTATTGGGGTAGAGGGTTGAAAGTAATATACTTTAAATAAATTAATCATTAGTTGATCATTAATATTCATTTATTAATTGATAAATATTGTTAGTAATTGTTTTGTTTTTATTTTGTTTGGGGATTTAGGTTCAATAGCTGTAATGTTTTGTTTTATCCCCTCGGCTATCCAACATTTGGCATTGCAGCGCGCGCAATGTAATTAGTTTTATTTATTTGTTTATGTACTTACCTCCGTTTGGCCGTATGCCGGAGTTTACTACCCCCCGCCCTGACCAGCCCCGCCCCACCGCCCCGCAGCACTCCTTCCAGGAGCCGCGACTGTCCAACACTTTCCCTACTGTTGCACTCCCTGGAGTGGGAATAGTCATTTTTACCCCTACGCTATCCAACACTTTCTCTAACGTTGTATTCGTTGGAGTGGGAATGGTAATTTTTACCACTCCGCTATCCAACACTTTCCCTACTGTTGCACTCCCTGGAGTGGGAATAGTAATTGTATCCACTACGCTATCCAGCACTTTCCCTACTGTTGCACTCATTGGAGTGGGAATAGTAAATTATTCCCCTCTGCTATCCAACACTTTCCCTACTGTTGCACTCACTGGAGTGGGAATAGTGATTTTTACCCCTCTGCTATCCAACACTTTCCATACTGGTGCACTCCCTGGAGTGGGAATAGTAAATTATTACCCTCCGCTATCCAACACTTTCCCTACTGTTGCATTCATTGGAATGGGAATAGTAAATTATTCCCCTCCGCTATCCAACACTTTCCCTACTGTTGCACTCGCTGGAGTGGGAATAGTAATTTTTACCCCTATGCTATCCAACACTTTCGCTACTGTTGCACTCGCTGGAGTGGGAATAGTAATTTTCACCCCTCCGCTATCCAACACTTTCCTTACTGGTGCACTCCCTGGAGTGGGAATAGTAATTTTTACCCCTCCGCTATCCAACACTTTCCCTACTGTTGCACTCATTGGAGTGGGAATAGTAAATTATTCCCCTCCGCTATCCAACACTTTCCCTACTGTTGCACTCGCTGGAGTGGGAATAGTAATTTTTTCCCCTTTGCTATCCAACACTTTCCCTACTGTTGCACTCATTGGAGTGGGAATAGTAAATTATTCCCCTCCGCTATCCAACACTTTCCCTACTGTTGCACAAGCTGGAGTGGGAATAGTAATTTATTCACCTCCACTATCCAACACTTTCTCTACTGTTGTACTCAATGTAGTGTAAAATGTAGTTTTAAAAAATAATAAATATTTTAATATTTTAATTTATAATATATATATATATATTCACTGAAAAACCATAGGTTTCAGACACGTTATAGTTAGAAATTAGCATTTAAAAACCTTTGAAATTCACTGAAAAAACCATAGGTTTTAGGGACAGTTATAGTTAGTTGGACATTTCACTCGTACAAAACCATAGAAATTCCCCTTATAGTTAGTTCAGCTAACTATAACTCGCGCCCCGCAATGCACTGCTGATGACGTCACATATTACATCACTCATGACATGGTCAGTGACATCACTGATGACATCACTGATGACATCTCAAATGACATCACTGATGACATCATCCAGTGACTGTGTGTTTCTGTAAAGTTTAAATATGTTTAATATATATAGGGAAAGGCGTATTGAAGAATGAGTGGGTGTATAAGTGTCTGAATGGATGATTTAGTACGTGAGTGACTGACTCTACAAGTGAGTGATTAAATGTATCTTACTGAATGCATGGGTTAGTGACTAAACTGTGTGAATGTCTGTATCCGTCTGTCTGTTGGTTTGTAAGCGGCTGCATGGCTTTCTGAATAGCTACATGAGTGTCTACATGGGTTATTGATTGATTGTCTGAGTATCTGTATGGGTGCCTGAGTGTTTGTGTGGGTGGGGTGTGTGTGACTCTGTGCATAGATGTGTCAGTTGGTGATTCACTGGGTGCATGGTTTCAAGAGTGCAGCTGTGATGGACTGTATGGGTGGGTGAGTGTGTGTATGGGTGTGTTAGTGATTGAATGTATATCTCAGTGGTACATGTGTGAGTAACTACATATGTGAAAGGCAGTATATATGTGTGTTGGAGTATATAAATGGCTATAAGTGAGAGTGTGTGATTGTGAGAGTGGCTGTATGGATGAGTGTGTACTTGTATCAGTGATTGTATAAGAGTGTAAGAATGTGCTAGTATTTGTATGAGTAAGTGAGCTGGTGTGTGTATAACTGTATAGGTGAGTAAATGGGTGTGTGATTAAGTTTTTTGCATGACTGACTAGGTGTGTGAGTACCTCTATGGATGAGTGGCGGTGTGTGAGTGTTTATATAGGTGTATGAGTGCATATGATAGTCCTGTACTGAGTGACTAAGTATGAGTGACTGTACGGGTGAGTGAGTGGATGTGTGTGTAGACCTAAGAATCAGTGAGTGGGTATGTAGTTTTTGGTGTTGGAGTGTCTATGGTTTTGAAAATGGCAGTCTGTAATTTAGAGTGGGTGTATCAAAAGTTATATTAGGGTGTGAGAAGATGCATGAAATTATCACATGGATGATGTCATCAGTGATGTCATTTGAGATGTCATCAGTGATGTCATCAGTGATGTCACTGACCATGTCATGAGTGATGTAATATGTGACGTCATCAGCAGTGCATTGCGGGGCGCGAGTTATAGTTAGCTGAACTAACTATAAGGGGGAATTTCTATGGTTTTGTACGAGTGAAATGTCCAACTAACTATAACTGTCCCTAAAACCTATGGTTTTTTCAGTGAATTTCAAAGGTTTTTTAAATGCTAATTTCTAACTATAACTTGTCTGAAACCTATGGTTTTTTCAGTGAATTTCAAAGGTTTTTTAAATGCTAATTTCTAACTATAACGTGCCTGAAACCTATGATTTTTTAAGTGAATTTCAAAGGTTTTTTTAAATGCTAGTTTCTAACTATGCCTACAGAGGTAGGACATGTGAAGAAAGAAGAAAAACGCACAGAAAGAAGCAAAAGATGTGCAGAAAGAACCAACAGAGGAGCAGAAAGAGGCCTTGTTGCAAAATCATCCTGTGCCCACAACTTTTTCAGACGGGTACTGGTGGTAACTGACTCTGACTAACCAGAGCCAGTGCTATGCTAAAAGACACTTAGAATACAGTGAAAACACCTACATACACTAGGGAACACGATGCGTTGGGGTACCCCTGTGATTAGCATGACCTCCTCTGCAAGTCCCTAGTACATAATAGGGCAGGGGGATTAAAACTACCTCTTAAAACGCAGCTACAGGGCGCGTTTGCACAGTGGTGAAGGGAGGGGGCCTGAGGTGACGTGTGCAAACGCACCCCGTGACGCATTTTAAGTTGCGGGATTAAGTCCCTTGAATTCTGAGGGTCCCTGGGGCCCAACTAGCCCCCAGGTACCTACAGTTAGGACCACAGAGCTGAGTTGCAGAGAGGCGTTCCGAGGCCACGCACCTTTTTCACCTCTCTGCAATGCAACTCTGTTGTGCTTACTGAAGGTACCTGGTGGGCTAGTTGGCCTCCAGGGTCCCTCAGGATTCAAAGGGAATTAATTCCCCAACTTAAAACGCACCACAGGGCGTGTTTGCGCACATGTCACCTGAGGCCCCGCCCTCCCTTCACCACTGTGCAAACGCGCCCCGTGGTGCGTTTTAAGTTGGGGGATTAGGTCACCTTGAATCCTGTGGGTCCCTGGGGCCCAACTAGCCCACTAGGTACTTCCAGTAAGCACCACAGGCCTGCGTTGCAACGCCTGTAACAAATTGTGTAGTTGTGTTTAGGTAGTGAAGAGGGTCGTGCTGGGGGTAGTGTTTTAGGGTTTAGGGTAGTGCAGTGGTGTTTGTGTAGTGTAGGGGGTCATGCTGGGGGTAGATTTAGGGTTTAGGGTAGTGCAGTGGTGTTTGGGTAGTGTAGGGAGTCGTGCTGGGGGAGTGTTTTAGGGTTTAGGGTAGTGCAGTGGTGTTTGGGTAGTGTAGGGGGTCGTGCTGGGGGTAGTGTTTTAGGGTTTAGGGTAGTGCAGTGGTGTTTGGGTAGTGTAGGGGTCGTGCTGGGGGTAGTGATTTAGGGTAGTGCAGTGGTGTTTGGGTAGTGTAGGGGGTACTGCTGGGGGTAGTGTTTTAGGGTTTAGGTTAGTGCAGTGGTGTTTGGGTAGTGTAGGGGTACTGCTGGGGGTAGTGTTTTAGGGTTTAGGGTAGTGCAGTGGTGTTTGTGTAGTGTAGGGGGTAGTGTTTTAGGGTTTAGGGTAGTGCAGTGGTGTTTGTGTAGTGTAGGAGGTTGTGTTTTAGGGTTTAGGGTAGTGCAGTGGTCTTTGGGTAGTGTAGGGAGTCATGCGGGGGTAGTGTTTTAGGGTTTAGGGTAGTGTAGGGGGTCATGCGGGGGTAGTGTTTTAGGGATTAGGGTAGTGCATTGGTGTTTGGGTAGTGTAGGGGGTCATGCAGGGGGTAGTGTTTTAGGGTTTAGGGCAGTGCAGTGGTGTTTGGGTAGTGTAGGGGGTCGTGCTGGGGGAGTGTTTTAGGGTTTAGGGCAGTGCAGTGGTGTTCGGGTAGTGTAGGGGGTCGTGCTGGGGGAGTGTTTTAGGGTTTAGGGCAGTGCAGTGGTGTTCGGGTAGTGTAGGGGGTCGTGCTGGGGAGAGTGTTTGAGGGTTTAGGGCAGTGCAGTCGTGTTCGGGTAGTGTAGGGGGTTGTGCTGGGGGTAGTATTTTAGGGTTTAGGGTAGTGCAGTGGTGTTCGGGTAGTGTAGGGGGTCGTGCTGGGGGTAGTGTTCTAGGGTTTAGGGCAGTACAGTGGTGTTTGGGCAGTGTAGGGGGTAATGCTGTGGGTGGTGTTTTAGGGTTTAGGGCAGTGCAGTGGTGTTTGGGCAGTGTAGGGGTCGTGCTGGGGGTGGTGTTTCAGGGTTTAGGGCAGTGCAGTGGTGTTCGGGCAGTGTAGGGGGTGGTGTTTCAGGGTTTAGGGCAGTGCAGTGGTGTTTGGGCAGTGTAGGGGGTCGTGCAGGGGGTGGTGTTTCAGGGTTTAGGGCAGTGGTGTTCGGGCAGTGTAGGGGTCGTGCTGGGGGTGGTGTATCAGGGTTTGGGGCAGTGCAGTGGTGTTCGAGCAGTAAAGGGGTCGTGCTGGGGGTGGTGTTTCAGGGTTTAGGGCAGTGCAGTGGTGTTCGGGCAGTGTAGGGGCGGTGCAGGGGTGGTGTTTCAGGGTTTAGGGCAGTGCAGTGGTGTTCGGGCAGTGTAGGGGGTGCTGCAGGGGTGGTGTTTCAGGGTTTAGGGCAGTGCAGTGGTGTTCGGGCAGTGTAGGGGGTCATGCAGGGGGTGGTGTTTCAGGGTTTAGGGCAGTGCAGTGGTGTTCGGGCAGTGTAGGGGGTCGTGCTGGGGCTGGTGTTTCAGGGTTTAGGGCAGTACAGTGGTGTTCGGGCAGTGTAGGGGGTCGTGCTGGGGCTGGTGTTTCAGGGTTTAGGGCAGTGCAGTGGTGTTCGGGCAGTGTAGGTGGTCGTGCTGGGGCTGGTGTTTCAGGGTTTAGGGCAGTGCAGTGGTGTTCGGGCAGTGTAGGGGGTCATGCTGGGGCTGGTGTTTCAGGGTTTAGGGCAGTGCAGTGGTGTTCAGGCAGTGTAGGGGGTCTTGCTGGGGCTGGTGTTTCAGAGTCTAGGGCAGTGCAGTGGTGTTCGGGCAGTGTAGGGGTCTTGCTGGGGCTGGTGTTTCAGGGTTTAGGGCAGTGCAGTGGTGTTCGGGCAGTGTAGGGGGTCGTGCTGGGGGTGGTGTTTCAGGGTTTAGGGCAGTGCAGTGGTGTTTGGGCAGTGTAGGGGGTCATGCTGGGGCTAGTGTTTCAGGATTTAGTGCAGAGCAATGGTGTTCAGGCAGTGTAGGGGGTTTTGCTGGAGGTGGTGTTTCAGGGTTTAGGGCAGTGCAGTGGTGTTCGTGCAGTGTAGGGGGTGGTGTTTCAGGGTTTAGGGCAGTGGTGTTCAGGCAGTGTAGGGGGTCTTGCTGGGGTTGATGTTTCAGGGTTTAGGGCAGTGCAGTGGTGTTCGGGCAGTGTAGGGGATCGTGCTGGGGGTGGTGTTTCAGGGTTTAGGGCAGTGCAGTGGTGTTCCGGCAGTGTAGGAGGTCGTGCAGTGGGTGGTGTTTCAGGGTTTAGGGCAGTGCAGTGGTGTTCGGGCAGTGTAGGGGGTCGTGCTGGGGGGGGTGTTTCAGGGTTTAGGGCAGTGCAGTGGTGTTCGTGAAGCGTAGGGTGTCGTGCTGAGGGGTGGTGTTTCAGGGTTTAGGGCAGTGCAGTGGTGTTCGGGCAGTGTAGGGGGTCGTGCAGGGGTGGTGTTTCAGGGTTTAGGGCAGTGCAGTGGTGTTTGGGCAGTGTAGGGGGTCATGCAGGGGGTGGTGTTTCAGGGTTTAGGGCAGTGCAGTGGTGTTCGGCCAGTGTAGGTGGTCTTGCTGGGGGTGGTGTTTCAGGCTTTAGTGCAGTGGTGTTCGGGCAGTGTAGGGGGTCTTGCTGGGGGTGGTGTTTCAGGGTTTAGGGCAGTGCAGTGGTTTTCGGGCAGTGTAGGCGGTCGTGCTGGGGCTGGTGTTTCAGGGTTTAGGGCAGTGCAGTGGTGTTCGGGCAGTGTAGGGGTCGTGCTGGGGGTGGTGTTTCAGGGTTTAGGGCAGTGCAGTGGTGTTCGGGCAGTGTAGGGGGTCGTGCTGGGGGTGGTGTTTTAGGGTTTAGGGCAGTGCAGTGGTGTTCGGGCAGTGAAGGGGGTCGTGCTGGGGCTGGTGTTTCATGGTTTAGGGCAGTGCAGTGGTGTTCGGGCAGTGTAGGGGTCGTGCTGGGGTTGGTGTTTCAGGGTTTAGGGCAGTGCAGTGGTGTTCGGGCAGTGTAGGGGGTCATGCTGGGGGTGGTGTTTCAGGGTTTAGGGCAGTGGTGTTCGGGCAGTGTAGGCGGTCTTGCTGGGGGTAGTGTTTCCGGGTTTAGGGCAGTGCAGTGGTGTTCGTGCAGTGTAGGGGGTCATGCTGGGGGTGGTGTTTCAGGGTGTAGGGCAGTGCAGTAGTGTTCGGGCAGTGTAGGGGATCGTGCAGGGGGTGGTGTTTCAGGGTTTAGGGCAGTGCAGTGGTGTTCGGGCAGTGTAGGGGGTCGTGCTGGGGGTGGTGTTTCAGGGTTTAGGGCAGTGCAGTGGTGTTCGGGCAGTGTAGGGGGTCGTGCAGGGGTGGTGTTTCAGGGTTTAGGGCAGTGCAGTGGTGTTCGGGCAGTGTAGGGGTCGTGCTGGGGCTGGTGTTTCAGGGTTTAGGGCAGTGCAGTGGTGTTCGGGCAGTGTAGGTGGTCTTGCTGGGGGTGGTGTTTCAGGGTTTAGGGCAGTGGTGTTCGGGCAGTGTAGGGGGTCTTGCTGGGGGTGGTGTTTCAGGGTTTAGGGCAGTGCAGTGGTGTTCGGGCAGTGTACGGGTTCTTGCTGGGGCTGGTGATTCAGGGTTTATGGCAGTGCAGTGGTGTTCGGGCATTGTAGGGGGTCGTGCTGGGGATGGTGTTTCAGGGTTTAGGGCAGTGCAGTAGTGTTCGGGCAGTGTAGGGGGTCATGCAGGGGGTGGTGTTTCAGGGTTTAGGGCAGTGCAGTGGTGTTCGGGCAGTGTAGGGGGTCCTGCTGGGGTGGTGTTTCAGGGTTTAGGACAGTGCAGTGGTGTTCGGGCAGTGTAGGGGGTCGTGCTGGGGGTGGTGTTTCAGGGTTTAGGGCAGTGCAGTGGTGTTCGGGCAGTGTAGGGGGTCGTGCTGGGGGTGGTGTTTCAGGGTTTAGGGCAGTGCAGTGGTGTTCGGGCAGTGTAGGGGGTCGTGCTGGGGCTGGTGTTTTCATGGTTTAGGGCAGTGCAGTGGTGTTCGGGCAGTGTAGGGGGTCGTGCTGGGGGTGGTGTTTCAGGGTTTAGGGCAGTGCAGTGGTGTTCGGGCAGTGTAGGGGGTCATGCTGGGGGTGGTGTTTCAGGGTTTAGGGCAGTGCAGTGGTGTACGGGTAGTGTAGGGGGTCTTGCTGGGGGTGGTGTTTCAGGGTTTAGGGCAGTGGTGTTCGGGCAGTGTAGGGGGTCTTGCTGGGGGTAGTGTTTCAGGGTTTAGGGCAGTGCAGTGGTGTTCGTGCAGTGTAGGGGTCGTGCTGGGGGTGGTGTTTCAGGGTTTAGGGCAGTGCAGTAGTGTTCGGGCAGTGTAGGGGATCGTGCAGGGGGTGGTGTTTCAGGGTTTAGGGCAGTGCAGTGGTGTTCGGGCAGTGTAGAGGGTCGTGCTGGGGGTGGTGTTTCAGGGTTTAGGGCAGTGCAGTGGTGTTCGGGCAGTGTAGGTGGTCTTGCTGGGGGTGGTGTTTCAGGGTTTAGGGCAGTGCAGTGGTGTTCGGGCATTGTAGGGGTTTTGCTGGGGCTGGTGTTTCAGGGTTTAGGGCAGTGCAGTGGTGTTCGGGCAGTATAGGGGGTCTTGCTGGGGGTGGTGTTTCAGGGTTTAGGGCAGTGGTGTTCGGGCAGTGTAGGGGGTCTTGCTGGGGGTGATGTTTCAGGGTTTAGGGCAGTGCAGTGGTGTTCGGGCAGTGTAGGGGGTCTTGCTGGGGGTAGTGTTTCAGGGTTTAGGGCAGTGCAGTGGTGTTCGTGCAGTGTAGGGGGTCGTGCTGGGGATGGTGTTTCAGGGTTTAGGGCAGTGCAGTAGTGTTCGGGCAGTGTAGGGGGTCGTGCAGGGGGTGGTGTTTCAGGGTATAGGGCAGTGCAGTGGTGTTCGGGCAGTGTAGGGGGTCGTGCTGGGGTGGTGTTTCAGGGTTTAGGGCAGTGCAGTGGTGTTCGGGCAGTGTAGGGGGTCGTGCTGGGGGTGGTGTTTCAGGGTTTAGGGCAGTGGTGTTCGGGCAGTTTAGGGGGTCTTGCTGGGGGTGATGTTTCAGGATTTAGGGCAGTGCAGTGGTGTTCGGGCAGTGTAGGGGTCATGCTTGGGGTGGTGTTTCAGGGTTTAGGGCAGTGCAGTGGTGTTCGGGCAGTGTAGGGGGTCGTGAAGGGGGTGGTGTTTCAGGGTTTAGGGCAGTGCAGTGGTGTTCGGGCAGTGTAGGGGGTCGTGCTAGGGTATGTGTTTCAGGGTTTAGGGCAGTGCAGTGGTGTTCGGGCAGTGTAGGGGGTCGTGCAGGGGCTGGTGTTTCAGGGTTTAGGGCAGTGCAGTGGTGTTCGGGCAGTGTAGGGGGTCGTGCTGGGGGTAGTGTTTTAGGGTTTAGGGTAGTGCAGTGCTGCTTGTGTAGTGTAGGGGGTTGTGCTGGGGGTAGTGTTTAAGGGTTTAGGGTAGTGCAGTGGTGTTTGTGTAGTGTAGGGGGTCATGTTTTAGGGTAGTGCAGTGGTGTTTGGGTAGTGTAGGGGGTCGTGCTGGGGGTAGTGTTTTAGGATTTAGGTTAGTGCAGTGGTGTTTGGGTAGTGTAGGGGTCGTGCTGGGGGTAGTGTTTTAGGGTTTAAGGTAGTGCAGTGGTGTTTGTGTAGTGTAGGGGGTCGTGCTGGGGGTAGTGTTTTAGGGTTTAGGGTAGTGCAGTGGTGTTTGTGTAGTGTAGGGGGTCATGTTTTAGGGTAGTGCAGTGGTGTTTGGGTAGTGTAGGGGGTCGTGCTGGGGATAGTGTTTTAGGATTTAGGTTAGTGCAGTGGTGTTGGGGTAGTGTTTTAGGGTTTGGGGTAGTGCAGTGGTGTTTGTGTAGTGTAGGGGGTCATGCTGGGGGTAGTGTTTTAGGGTTTAGGATAGTGCAGTGGTGCTTGTGTAGTGTAGGGGGCCGTGCTGGGGTAGTGTTTTAGGGTTTAGGGTAGTGCAGTGGTGTTTTTGTAGTGTAGGGGGTCATGTTTTAAGATGCAATGCTCCAATACCTGACCGGTCTGCACTACATAAAACTGCAAAAAACTAAAAATAAAAAGTGTTTTGCACACTTTTGTCATTGGGCTATATGTGGGCTACATCTGGGTAATATTTGTGCTACATTTGGGCTCTTTTTCACTGGTGGCCATCTTGGAAGACTTCTTTGTTATGAAGTTTCCTAATTTCCTCATTTACTGCAGTCTCCTCAGTAGGAAATGCTTTCAGTTTTTACTTTGATTCCATCAAGAAGGCATTCAGATGTGTCACACATTTGCCATAAATTCAGAATGTTATTACTCTAGTTGTTCATTAGATCACTGTAGTAAAGCTCCTGCTCACCAAGGAGTTAACTGGAAGTCTACTGCTGGTATTGAAAGTGATTGTTTCAGTCTGCATGTCAGAATTTTCTAATGAAATAGAAGAGGATTTGAGATCTCACTTAAAACATGCACTAAATTTTCTTTTGCAGCACTAACCATAATTTCTATGGCAAAATGAACCCCCTCATTTTGTTCCTTTTTAAATTAAATGTTTTAAGTGTTACCAGTTTATTCCAATCAAGATGGCTTCAGGTGTGCCATACGTTTGTCATAAGTAAGGCTGTTAGCACTCTAGTTGTTCTTTAGAACACTCTGGGAAGCTGCAGTAGAACACAAAGGCATCAACTGACAGGCTGCTCCTGTTGAAATATAACAGGAAGATATTTGAGATCTCACTTAAAACATGTCCTAATTTTTCTTTCTACAGCACTAACCATAATTTCTGTGGCAAAATTAACCCCCTCATTTTGTTCCTTTTTAAATTAAATGTTTTAAGTGTTACCAGTTTATTCCAATCAAGATGGCTTCAGGTGTGCCATACTTTTGTCATAAGTAAGACTGTTAGTGCTCTAGTTGTTCTTTAGAACACTCTGGGAAGCTGCAGTAGAACACAAAGGCATCAACTGACAGGCTGCTCCTGTTGAAATATAACAGGAAGATATTTGAGATCACACTTGAAACATGTCCTAATTTTTCTTTCTACAGCACTAACCATAATTTCTATGACAAAATGAACCCCATCATTTTGTTCCTTTTTAAATTAAATGTTTTAAGTGTTACCAGTTTATTCCAATCAGGATGGCTTCAGGTGTGCCATACTTTTGTCATAAGTAAGACTGTTAGCGCTCTAGTTGTTCTTTAGAACACTCTGGGAAGCTGCAGTAGAACACAAAGGCATCAACTGACAGGCTGCTCCTGTTGAAATATAACAGGAAGATATTTGAGATCACACTTGAAACATGTCCTAATTTTTCTTTCCAGAGCACTAACCATAATTTCTATGACAAGATAAACCCCATCATTTTGTTCCTTTTTAAATTAAATGTTTTAAGTGTTACCAGTTTATTCCAATCAAGATGGCTTCAGGTGTGCCATACTTTTGTCATAAGTAAGGCTGTTAGCACTCTAGTTGTTCTTTAGAACACTCTGGGAAGCTGCAGTAGAACACAAAGGAATCAACTGACAGTCTTTGCCCTTGTTGGATGTACATGTTTTACTGAGAATGTCAGACTTCATTCTCACATGACTGAGAAAGATAATGTGAATTTACAGAAAATATGCTCTCATTTTAGCTTCTGGAGCACCTTCCAAAACTGTATGGGACAAGCATGTGAAAATAGTTTTCTCTCAAACATGATTCATGATATCCCAGCAGAAGGTTTTTCACAGGGTAAAATCACCTTAGAACACACCACAATTCCTGAAATTAGTATGGTACCATCAACAAATGAATTCTAATGTAACTAAAGTCTGTTATCACCCTTTATAGTTCTCCTTTTGGTAACCCTCAAAATCTTCGATTCAGTACAATGCATTTCAATGTGGTACTATCATTTATATTGGTCCCAAGATGGCTGCCAGCAATTCCAGGATGAAGTGCTGACAGCCAATCAGATCTCACGATGACATGTGTGGTTAGGCTCCGCCCAGATATATATGTGTTTTTACTTTTGATTTTCTCAGCAACTACTGAACGGATTTACACCATTTAACAAAAAGGGTACTTTTTGAACCAAGAACTACCTCTTTGCCAAATTTGGTGTAATTCCGTTCAGCAGTTCGGGCTGTAGCCTTGCATAAAGTTTCCTAAGGGAAATTGATTTTTTGACTCTTATTTTTTTAATTTCTCCGCAACTACTGAACGGATTTACACCATTTAACAAAAGGGTTCTTTCTGAACCAAGAACTACCTCTTTGCCAAATTTGGTGTAATTCCGTTCAGCAGTTCGGGCTGTAGCCGTGTCTAAAGTTTCCTATGGGAAAATAAATGGGGAAAACACGTTTTGGGACCCCCTTTTTTCTCGGCCCCCGCTTGACGAATCACCCTGAGACTTTCAGGGTAGGAGCGGACCGGAGCGGGCCATAAAGTTTGAAAATTTCGCGAAGATTCGTCAACCGACGCAAGAGTTATTTCAAATAGAATGTCATGGATTTCCTATGGAAAATAGGTCCTAACTATAACTATCTACTGGCGACCGCCAGTAGATAATATATATATATATATATATGTATGTATATATATATATATATATATATATATATATTATTTTTATGTTACAGGTGTATGTATATATATATGTATTTATAATTTTTAATATATTTCTGACATTTTATAATTTATCAAAATAATTATTTCTTAATTATTATTAAGTAAATATATATATTACATTTTATATATGTATGTTTAATTTATTTTTACATTACATTTATTACTTATAATTGTTAACACTTTCTAATAATTCTAAATATTTTTTAAGTTATATGTGTTATTTAATTTATTTAACATTATTTTTTATTCATTTAAAAAAACAATATTTTGTACTTCAATATTTTTAACAAAAATATTTTTTCCACGATATTTTAGTACTTACCGTTATGAAGACAGGATGTCGATATTTTTGACATCGATATTTATGTCCCGATATTTTGGGAACACGATATTCTGTCACTCGATATTTTGTCAGTGATCCCTTTCACACAATTGACCTCACACTAGCCCATTGTGCCTACAGCCAGGCTGGAGCCAGGGCAGGGAGGCAGATAATTCCAGACACCTCTGAAGGGTAAACCGCAGAAGCTTCTCCCACTTCAAAGTGGGCCCTTCATATAAATATTGGACTCGTCAGAGTCACTCTTCAGATCACTTCTGGACCTGAGTAAGATTCAGAGGGAGGACTGCTTTGCTGCTCTGCTGCTTTGCTGCAAGAAGGACTGCTCTGCTGACCTGCAGCCCTGCTGGCTGAGTAGGGAGGACTGGACCCTCACCTTGAACCCATGATCACCAGAGTGACTCCAAGAGCTAGTTGGCGTGCATCCTGAATAGAGCTTTAAGGACAGAAAATGCTCCACCCATCTTGAACCCTGCACCTGGACTCTGCCAGCTGTGAGTCATAAGCCCCTATGTAGTGCCTCCCCAGACTTGGACCTATGGAAGTAGGATTAAAAATGCTCTGCCATCCCAACTGTGGTCCCCATCAGAACTGATGCAGGAGCTCGCATCGCGTTCCCAGCAGAACCAACACAGAGCAACACAACTCCATTCAATGTAGGACCCTGCATCGCTCATCGGAACCGACACTGTGCGGCGCATCTCAACACACGGCTTTGCATTATATCTCAGGAACCGCCAATGAGCAACGCCCCACAACAAGGACATCAGGTACAATTCTCAGCTGGCCTAACCTGGTCCCTGGATATGGCATGCGCTCCACAGCGGTCAGCCTGAACTTATGAATTTGTCTCGGTCCAGCATGACCAGATGAGCACAGTTCGCTCTTTGTTCTTCTAAGCACTATTTTACCCAAACTTTTAAAATTGCATTTCTCTGATTCTACTAACTGGATTTTTGTCATTTTGGTGTCAAATAAGTTATTAAAATTTACACTATTTTCAAAATTGGTTTTGTGATTTTTCTTGTGTTGTGTTTTTATGTAATTACTGTTTGTGTGCTGCATAAATGCTTTTCACATTGTCTCTAAGTTAAGCCTACCTGCCTTTGTGCCAAGCTACCAGAGGGTTGAGCACAGGTTAATTTAGTGTATCTAGTGGTTCAGCCTGACATGGATTATGGCTGTTGCTTGAACGAGGTTTTCACCCCACTCAACCAACAACTCAATTTTCACAGGGGACATTAAATAGAAATGGTAGGATAAGGAGTTACCCAGTATTCATGTCCCACAGGCTATACCTGAAGGTGAACATAGAGCCAATATCCATCTCACCCCTTCTGCCTTCTCCACAATGCACTCTGACCTGCTATATGGTCTACCTGTACCAGACAATCATAACATAATGCCAGGTAAGAACTAAGGGGCTCATTACGATGGCGGGTGGACATGAGTCTGCCCGCCATCGTTGCGGTGGTGGGGACCGCCCACCAGTAATGTGGCGGTCTCACCACACATATTACGATGCGCCTGCCAGTATTGCCGGCCCATCCCGGGCCTTTAACATTGCGGACGGTGCTGCAGGCTGCAGCACCGTTCACAATGTTAAAACGTCATGCACCACGCGGTGCCTGCCACGCAGTGCAGGGAAATGCAGCAACACCTCCCCCCGGAACAAGGGGGGCCCGCAACGGGCCCCAAAACCCCATCCCCGCCAGCCTTTCCATGGCGGCATCGCCACCATGGAAAGGCCTTTTCCTCACAACATCCTAATCAGGTAGACGGTGCCTGCTAGGCACCTCCACCTTTTTAGGCACCCTGCACCGTCCGCCAGGCAATCGGTACAATTGCCTTTGGCGGTGTAGTGGCAGGCGGACTTTGCATCCGCCACGGTACAAACTGCCATCCTAATTGGGCGGTGGGTAAAACGCTTAGTGATGGCGGAAGGACCTTCCCCCATCCTAATCGGCCCCTAAGTCCCCTCTATCTCCCTCTTAGTTATCCTACAACCTTTCGCACAACTCTGTCTTCCTCATCCTACGCTGTTAAGCAGAAATCATTGACATATCCCATCCAACACCTACCATTTTGCACTGCACTGAAGTCTGGATTGACTGTAAATAAAATATAGATGATAGCAACTGGTAAGTATACTGTATATTCTTTTGTGATTGGGTCCCCTGCGTCAGTGGCTGGATAGACATATGTTTAATGTCAAAAAGCTCTGTTTCATTCACATTTTATTCAAATATTGAATGTGATAGTCAGCCCTAAGCAAACTGATCCTGAAGGAGTGTATGGCCCTCGACTACTCCCATCACATTCCGTGGCTTAATCACATAAAGAGTTGCCTTGGGAGGCTAGGAAGAGCTGATCTATTTTCCAACCCAGATTCAGTGAAGAAGAAAGAAGTGGGCTGGGTTAGGTTAGGAAGACCTTTTATAGTCTGAGGAAAATAGACAGGGAAGAGTGTGAGTTGAGGAAACCTAGTGTCCGTAAATTTGTAATTCTGAAAACTGTACAATCCACTGAGCCATATCTCCTAGGGCCTCTTAGTATTTATGAACGCTTCTTATTGACCAGGTTTCGTTTTGATCTCTTCCACCTCCTGTCCACACAGCCACGTGGGTGTAGCAGAGGTCAGAACTTAGAGTCCTGTGGCTGTGATGGTAAGTCTCCACAGGACATGCTTCACTTTTTAGTATTTTGTAAGTACTACGAGATTCCCCGGAAAAATTTTATTATTCCCATTTTGAAAAAACTGGAGTTTAAGCAGGTGTGACCAGCTTTTATTTTTTTACAAATGCTATCTGGTAACACTGTCTTTTATGCCCTTAATTTTTTTTAAGTAGCGGTGAGGCTTAGAGCCTGCTGTGATTAATTGACAGTTGCCCACAAGTGATTGCACTGTGCCCCATTTTGTATGGTTGTGGTACATACAGTCCAGTTAGGGATCCCATGCATATTCCCCTCCTTCTTTTAAAGCTCTATTGTATATGCACTTTATAACACAATTTTATGTACTGTCTATGAGACTTTTAAGTAAGATCTGTTATTTATGTCACTTTTCTGTATAATATACTGTTTTAGACTATTTTCTTGTACATTGTATGGTTTTAGATTACTTTCATGGTTTTAAGCAAAAACCCAATAAAGTATAATTATTGATTGATTGATTGAATGTGATAGTCTTTGTCACTTTTCTTACTGGTGTGGCATGACATCGCAATGGCATTAAAAGATTTGTTCCTTTAGCCCATTTGTTAACATCCAAGAGAGGTCCCTAGGTGTTTGCTGTATTTATACCCAATACAGTACAGTGCAATACAATGTCCCCTACAGCAAAAAACATCCCTTGGTGTCCACATTGTGAACAGCACGATAGATGACGTTAGGGGACATCATAGAAGCACAAATTAGACCTGCTACCTTCCATTGATAATCGAGGTCTGTGAACATTTGACATCTACTACTACATTTCGTTAGTTTGCCCTTTCTTGTCATCTTTTCTATGTTGTTTCAGTTTTCTGACTATTAGTTATTTGTTTACCTATATTGGTTTATTGCTTATATTTCATGTATAGCACTCTGCATTGGCATCATATATGTCAAATACAACTGTTAGCCTTTGATTCATTACTCTTTAACTCACATTTCACATTAACCTTGTCTACGTCTCCTGGATCAGGGGATACCTTACTACCTCTGTCTTCAGCAACACTGGGGCTGATGTCCAGGGGTCCATCCACCAAGCATGCATCCGTGGTTGTAACAGGTTAGTTGCCATTGCATATATACATGTATTTATGTGTGGATCAATACATATCTTGAGTAACTTAAAGCATGAATTCTTCCTAAAATCAGTGACAAAACACAGTCTGGTGAAGTATTCAGCACAAACTTTAATTTACGCATTTCAAGCTCCTCTTGCAGCTACTGGGACATTAAATCTGACAATGATACTGCACTATTCACAATCAGTTGAAAATCCAATCTTCCTCCATGCAACTATTTCAGTGGTGGGCACTGCAGAAGAAAATTAGGATGCTTCGCAGTGATAGGAGGAGAAAATTAAGGACATTGTTGGTCCCACACAGAAACACTCAGACAAGCACACTTCGCAGCCAGCCACCAGTCTTCTTACCAGGTTTCTACTCAGGATTGCTAGCTTTCAGCCACTAGCTAAGCAGCCACGGGTGCTTACCCTGACTACAAAGAACTTACATCCTCACAGCCTTCAACCAATAGGTAACTCAGATGACTCCCCTACATACTTTTCCAATGAAGGTGCATCTCGGTTCTTCTCTCTATTATCTGATTGAGAGAACACCCCTAGTAAGGAAGTGCTCTCCCACTTCATTAATCTGTCCCCCACAGCCTCCCAGATGGTAGCCCTCTCCATGACGGACACTTACTGATCATGCCAGATGGCCTCTCATGAGGGTAGTGGAGGTGTGTCACTGAAAAATCCTGTCCTCTGGAAGGATATTGGCATATGTTTGACATGGGTTGACTCTGCATGAGAGTATGGACTACCTTAGAAGACCTCATATGTTTGAGAATCAGACCAATGCTTAGATAATATTGTGAAATGTTCCAAAAACATGGCAAAGACGCTCTATGAACATCTTCATTGTTTGTGGTAAGAGAGACTAAGACAACATGCCTTGATTATGAAGATGACCAATAACAAAGTAATGGCAGTGTTAGTCTGCAGGGCCAAGGCATAAACAGAATTCAGTTGAAGCACAACTACTTATGAGGCCCACGCCACCAACAAATCTGTTTGTGAATCCCCCAGCAACACTCTGGGACAGCAACACTCACAAACCTGCAATGTCCACCACAACCACCACAAACAAAAGCACCAATACAAACTTACCTAAACCAGAATCAAAACCAGGCTTTCATAGCCTGCGACATGGACTAAGCCCTTGGGGATATTAAACCTATTCAGCACTCAACTTAACTCATCTCCTAACAGCTCACTCACACAAATACACATTCAACGCTACTTTTGACTACAACATTCAGAAATCTACATCTCTAAAAATGTAAACTGTGAGCACCTTTGAAAGTAAACATTATAAAACCTACCTTAAAGGCTTGAAAATGTGCCTCTGTTTGTTGCCATGATAAGTGTTTATGATACTAATGTTTATGAAGTGATTTTATAACAGCATCTATATGCCTATACACTCAACAATCCAGTTAGAAAAATATATATTAGTGATCAAGAACTAATTTCTCCCAAAATATATAACTTAAAAATGTTTATGATTTTTTTAATGTTATGTAGCATTTAATCAAAATATATAAATCCAAATTATATTTACTGTTCTTGTGATAGGGCAAAATAAAAAAAATGTGTCTTATGCCAGAGGAAAACTTTAACTTGGAGAGGGTGGGCAAATTATAAAAACAAGTTATGCTATATTAATTTGTAAAGCTCACAGCTACTCAACAGAGTGTTCCGGCGCTAGGCGTGGGGGGATCGGGCTAGCGGTGGAGTTAGCTGTTAAAGAGGTAGGGTTTAAGCTTCTTCTTGAACATGTCGAGGCTGTGTGTCAACCGAAGATTGTGGGAGTCTATTCCAGGAAAGAGGTCCTAGATAGGAAAAGGATCTCCCACCCATTCTGATGCGGCCAATGCGGGGCACCATTGCCAGAAACGCTGAAGACGAGTGGAGGGTACGTGCAGGGGTGTACCTACTGATTCTCTTTTTGAGATATGATGCCCCCGTCTCGTGCAAGGCCTTATGCATGAGGACCGAGAGGCATATTAGCAACGATTTGCGATAATTATCGCAAAGCGTGCTTAGCGCTGTGTTTTTTATCGCCGGTTATCGCTGGATTTCATCGCCGAGATAGCGCGTTATTAGCAACGCTTATCTCCAAGGCGATAAAAAATCCAGCGATAGCGGCGAAATGCGAGAATATCGCAGGAAATCCTGCGATAAAACACCAGCGATAGGGGAATCCTTGATGATAGGCCATGGTGGACTTAGCCTCACAATCCACCTCCCATTGAGAAAATAGGTAAGTCAAGTTTTTAGCAGGTGTTAAATTCCAGCGATAATCGCGACTTTTTCTATCGCTTCGCGGGCATTGCTAATAGGGGGTAGTTGTTTGCGACTGTTTGCAGTTGCTTTTAGTTGGGAACGCCTACTTTGCATGTCATTAGCGATAATTATCGCTGACATGCAAAGCGGCAACAGAACGGCCGCTATCGCCATTAAGCTGTTGCTAACAGCTGTTAGCGACAGCTTGCTAATAGGGCGATAAAAATATCGCCGCTTTATCGGCAAAAAGTGCTGCTAAAGTGGCGATACTGCCCTTGATAATATGCCCCCATGGCTTTAAAAGCCACCCTCTTTTTCACCGGTAGCCAGTGCAGGGCCCTTAAGTGAGAGGTCATGAGGGACCTGGGAGGAAGCCTGAGCAGCAGTCTAGCTACGGAGTTCTGAACCACCTGAAGTTTATTGAGGAGATAGTCCGGGAGGCCGAGGTACAGAGCATTCCCATTGTCCAATCTAGATGTGATCAGGGCCTGCACTACCTTCCTTCCAGCAGACTGGGATAGTAGCGGAAGGAATTTTAACAAAATGCGGAGCACGCTGAAGCAGGACCCAGCAAGAGATTGAATCTGTAGACGGAAGGAAAGAGCGCTATCTATTTTGCTTCCGAGGTTCTTGACACAGTTTTGAGGGAGGCCGGGGTTTGGCAGGTTGTTCGCCCAACAGGTTTCAACAAAATTGTAGCGGACATCTCCAAAGGTCACGATCTCTGTTTTGTCAGGGTTGCATCTCAGATGGTGCAAATCCAGCCACTGAAACACCGTGGTGAGACAGCAAGAAATCAACTTCCCATCTAAGTCCATGCCTTTCTCCTATGTAAACAGAAGCTGTGTGTCATCTGCGTACGAGATGACTTTTGCGCCAAGAGACTCCGCGAGAGTGGCAAGGGATGTCAGGTATACATTGAACAGAGTGGGACTGAGGGCCGAGCCCTGCACCACACCCACAGACAAGGGTCTGGCTTGAGCTGTGTAAGGTGGCAGCCATACTTCCTGAGTCCGTCTGTCCAAAAAAGAGGCTAACCAGTTGAAAGCCAGATGTCTGACCCCTATCTCGTGAAGGCGCTTGAGCAGGTTGAGGTGGGGCACGGTATCAAATGCCACCGTGAGATTTAGCAGTATCAGCATGGCTTTTCCTCCCTTGTTGAGGGAGCTCCGGACATGCTCCACTACTTCAAGGAGTGTGGTCTCCGTGCTAAATTAGGGGCAGAAGCCGGATTGGGTAGGGTGGAGTATTCCATTGTCTTCCAAATACCTGGAGAGTTGGTGGTTGACTTCTTTCTCCAGATTTTTAGAGAAAGCAGGAGAAGGGAGATAGGCCTGTAGTTTACCACTTGCTTGGGGTCTGATGCTGGATTTTTTAATAGCGGTAAGACTTTGGCCTTTGGGAACATAAGGGACAAAAGGGTATAATAGAAAATACAAGGTATAATATAAAATGCGTAGACCAACCTGAATAGTCAAAAACTTAACGAAAAGTCCTAAAAGAAAGTCATAAGTTCAAATGAAAGCAAAAGCGCAAATTATACAAAATATCAATCCCCAAACAGGAAGGTGTATCAGACCATAGATGTCAGTCTAGGAACAAAAGTTGCTGGCCATCCTTTGGTTCACTTTTCTCCATCACCACATTTATATCCTATCAGATGTAATGTGGTTGGCTATGGCAAGACTTGACACCCCTGAGAAATATGATACACAATGGCTGAAGAATAAGCAGTTAGCACAAATGAACTTGTAGATGGGACAGCAGAAGCTGGCATGGGTTGTGGAGCCAGAAGAAATGCAATACCAGCAATTAAGGAGGTCCGAAGGCTATATTAATTTCTGTGTTGCTGAGATAGTGTCTCTTGAGTGCCTTCAGTTCACCTATCAACTCCTGCTTATCCCTAAGGATTGTTACCTGACCGTCTGCTCCACAGCAGCTCATGAGTTCCTTGACATCAGTCAGTAAGGCATATTGAGGGGGAATCAAAGCATCACATGAGTATCTGATGCTGTTCTGGGTAGGCATGTGGAGTAGGAGAAAGTGGAGATAGTGTAGGAGTGCAGCTGGAGGTTCTGTTTGCATGGGGGCCTCTGGAGTTAAAGAAGGGGTCAATACAAGCCTAAATGGTGGTAGGGCCTGCTTTTGGGGCACCATTGAATTGTGTTTTTCTGGGCCAGGAGAGACCCATTGTCTACCTTCTCATGGCTGTAGGTGTCCAATTTCTGCACCCCAACATTTGACAGCCCCCGCCTGGAGTCACTTATTGGTAGAGTGATGGTAGAGTGAGTTTGTCTCTTCGTAGGTTCACTACCCCTGCTGGTACATAGTCCCTCCTCCTTGCTGGCGGTTGAAACGTCATGTGCCCACTTTGCAGTCAAGGATCTCATTCTTCCTCTATGGTTCTACTCCGTTGTTTTCTGTCCAGCTGTGTCTGCTGAAAAATAATGATGGCAAAAATATATAAATGATGAGTGCGTATGACCACTACTTTATATAGATAAAAATATTATTCAAGACAACTAAAAATGTTAAGTACAAGAAAGATGGACATTGTGAAGACTTTAGCATGGTAATGTCGAATCCAAACTATATATTTGTCACATTATCTAAAATATTTATAAAATAGTCATCCATGATTACAAAAGACATTCTATGCAGGATATCCTTCTTGGAATAGAGACTCATATGTAGGCTTGGGTTGTGGTAAAAAAAAAAACCTTCTCAAGCAACGGTCCATCTATAATGCTCCATACCATGGAATTAGTTAGTGGTATAATAGTCTTTTCAGTTTAGTTTGTATATATTTAATAAATAAATACAATAAAAAGTAAGATCTACACAAAATGTAAATAGTTCTTGAAATTTGTGAAAAAACATTGCATGTGGGACAGCAAGTTAAAGTTGGGCAATGTCTGCCTTACATTTAATTATCCTTGCAAAATAAAAATTAAAGTCATGAGTAAATGTTCAAAATGTGGTAACTAATGGAATACACACCCAACACAAGGAATGACACCATTATTTTCCATTTTGGCAACTTAACATTATTTGTTAAACAGGATTTTTTTTTTTAAACATGAACAATTAACAGTTATTTAATCCATTTGTTTAAGAGGCCACCATATGGTATAGACAACATCGACATAACAATAAAACATTAGACAGGAGACATGACTAGACAGCTCTTTAAAAACACATACACACATATCATCAGACATATACTACACTTGTGCCTCTCTGCTGCTTAAAATCTTCCAGCAGCAACCAACCTACCAGCTCATGTAAGAAACAATGAGGCAAGTAGTCTTTCCCACACCTACAGACCCTGACCTCTGCTCTGTGGGTGTTCTCTGGCTATCTCAGGAATAGGGATCGGGCTACATTTCAGGGGTGATGTCTGTGTATAAGCTATTGTTGCATGGTGATGTTGTGCAACAGGCTACTACTATCTTGCACACAACCTCTTGGAAGTACAGAATCATCCCCTTGTAAGTCAAGACAGCTTTAGCATGACTTAAGGATATCAAACACATACAATGATGGCTCTTGTATGTGTGTACCTTATTGTATATCTGGTGAGGATGTATATCTGCTGAGGATGTGTGACTGGACAGTAGATGGGTATGAGGAGATGTGGAGAGACAGCATACCAGGCATCTCCAATAAAAAATACTTGTGATATTTCCTAAGACGTGGTTTATTCTAAAGGCCAGATTTACCAACATTTTGTGCTGTGTTTATGTCACAAAAGTGGCGCAAACATGTACAGAATTCTATTTTTGTTATTTACTTTCCAGTGCAAAACAGGTTTTGCTCTGGAAAGTTGCCTAAAAGTAACACAAAGCATCTCAGTGGTATGGGGATAATGTGGTGCACATTGATCATTAGGCATCCTAGCACCCAAGGCACAAGGGAAGTGGACAAAGGCATAGAATTCCATTGCAACCCTTTGCCTTTTTCCAGTGACTGTGGCATGGCAATAAGCTGTTGAAATCTGCTAACGATGCATTTCAGAACCTGGTGCAAGCATCACTGCTGGCTTACCTTGAGATGTTCACAATGTCAGGTGTAGCCCTCTGGAAAGACATGGTGGCCATGAAATAGAGTGCAGGCAGTATTTGGACACAGGCAGGACAAAGCCTGGGAGTGGGCTGTAGGTGAATTAAGCTCCTGTTCCCATTCTGAAACCAATACAATGATCACTTGTCGTAAGAACCAATATCTGGCAATGACTGCTTCCCTGGGCATGTCAAATATGTTGACCCCTTGACTAGAATTGCGCCCTAAAATTAGGGGCAATGATACAAATGCATTCACCAACATATTCAACCCAAAAAATAGTCAAGTGTGAGGCAATTCCTTAAGTAATCAGCTTGCATGTGATTGGCTGGTGGTGTAATGAATTTCACCTGTAAATTGGTGATGGAGTCCTGAGTTTATACTCCCCTCTCTGCCTTACTAGGTGCATTCCATGTGTTAGGAGCATTGCTGTAATATGTTGTAAAAGAAATTCCAAAGATAAAAGTGCTCAAAAATATTTCAGTTTAGTTATATAAATGACATTTTACCATTTTTTTTTAAAGATAAAGCCGTGAAATATTTTTCACTGTCATTTTCCTATTTTTCCATAGTATTATTTGTTCCCTCCTCGATTTCTATGAGAGTGTTTTGCAGTACCAGTGATTGGCCATGTATGGTTCTTGACTTAAACCGAGCTTTGCTGGAGTACAATTGAGCCTGTTTAGCCTATATTAGAGCTGTAGTAGGATTAGAAGTGTATTTTGTGAATAACAGTTGTCTTACCCTTTTGCGGGCGTGTTTTTTATTAGCATGTCTAATTCTAACCCCTCCTTTAAATTCCCTAAACCCCACTCATTCTGTAGTAATTATTCCCAATTTTCCATATCTACTCCGCCTTGTTCCTGCCACATTTAATGCGAGAGGTAAGAGATGTTCAGCCACAGATTTGTGAATTGCATCATGTAGTAAGTAAATATTACTATTGCACTACTACTTTATGTACTTTAAAATGCAATTGTTGAATAGGGCCAGGTGTTACTTAACAAATCATCTTTTGTGTAAAATGCAGCCCCACATTCTAAACAGATGTGAGGATACATTTTTCCCCTAAATTATGCAAGTAGGAGTAATCGCATAATTATCAGTAATACAGCATCAAAGAGTAACACCAAATTACCGAAATCACTCTGATTACTCTGGCATAATTGAAATTCCACCCTGATCTACTCACGGTCTCCTCCAATGTGAATGGAACCCTTCACGCCGGTCTTGAGAAAATAACGCGTCAGCAGGACTAACCAGGTCCCTCTTTGCGCTACTTTCACTAAAAAATTTAAAAATAAATATCTTAGGTTCAACTGATTGAATTTGGTGCCATTTTATTTATTTACTTTCCTAAGTTAGTTTGGGTATTTTATGTTTTACGATTTCTGTGTTGCATGGAAAATATTTTACACATTGCCTTCAAGTTAAGCCTGACAGCCTTTGTGTCATGCTACCAGAGAGTTAAGCACAAGTTAATTAATTTAGTGACTTTTGTGGATCACCCTGATAAGGATTGTGGTTGTTGCTTGAGTGGCACTTCCACCCCTCTAAATCAGTCACCCAACTTCTTACAGCAGCAGTATACTGAATTTGAAAATGCAGATGCCTACAGACTTCCATTGCAAGATTTGAGTTATTCTGTTGATGTGAAATATTATGAACAAAGGTATAAAATCAAAATACATTTACTGAAAAAACATTGACACTTACCTACCTTCCTTTCTGATATAAAGCAAGCATTGTTACTCAGGGTGATAAAACTATAAAAAAACATATAAGTTGTTGATTACTGCCTCCGAAGTCTGTTTTATATGTTTTGAGTTGTGATGCCTAAAGCTAAATCAGTATAGTGATATGAGATTAAAAAAAAATGCCCAACAGCATTTGGAATTCTTCTTTGAGGGCATTCCTACAATGATGTTCAGCCTTTCATAGTTGGATTCTTTCTGGCTTACTGTGTTTATTGATTGTATTTTAATTGATTTTGGGGACTTAATAAAGTACTGCATTATAGTGAGGATGTGCGAAATTCAGGTAAATTGCTTTTGTGTAATTACTCAAAGTTTCAGCAAATTCACGCAAAATGATGCATAATTACTTGAAATGTAATGTCATTTTGTGCTAAAATGTGCCCTCACGTTAATTTTTGATGCGATGTGCAAGAAATCAAAAGCACTGCGATCAACAGCTGATGGCAATGTTTTCATGAGCATTTCTGGTAAATGTTAATGCAAATGCACATAAATATGCTAAGTGGTGTAATGACATTATTTAGGGAATCTCACATAAAAAACGTAGGGGCCGATTACGAAGTCGGTCGGAAAGGCTTTAAAGGCATTCAGATTCTTCTAAACCGTGATGGAACCTATGTTTCCGACCGATTCAGAAACATTTCCTACCGACCGATTATGATAGAAGTTAACCGTTCGGTCTTTCCGAGTCGGTTCCGATCGGCATTAGGAGACTACGAGTTGGTCGGAGTCGAATTGTGCAACTCTATGGACCGTGTTTCCGACGGACGTATTACGATGTTGGTTTTTGCCAGCGTTTCCGGCTCGATCTGTCTGACATTGAAAGGCTGTCGGAAACTGACTTTGGCGGCCCGTACAGGCCCCCTTCACCCACAGGCCTCTGATTAGGGCACGTAGGGGTACCCATGGGACCCCTCTTTACAACCATGCACAGTGTGGCAGGCACCACGGGGTGCCTGCCACAATGTGCAAGGTTTTCCGCAACCACCCCTTTTTTCAATGGGAACCTGTGTTGTTGGTCGGAACACATGCTCCCATTGAAGTCAATGGGAGTCTGACCGAACGGTGTTCGGAAACTTCGTAATCGGTCGGTCGGACTCGCCGAATGCGAGTCGATCGTAACCTATTCCGAGTAGGAGTCGGTCGGAAGAGTTTCCGACTGACATAGTAATTAGCCCCATAATGTGAAATTCTCCAAATTATGCCAATTATTCTGGTGTAATTTAAATTTCAACCAGGCCGAATTCTATTTTATTGCATAGATGCATCAATATATTCCTTCATACCATTGAGGAGTTTGCAAAGCATTTGATGGGCATCAGCTTTTTTGGCTCCGATTCTGAATGGTAAAAAAGCGTATGGTTCTAGTTTGGCCTACATATGAGGTATCGGGTTCGGTTTGGACACATGATTTTATTACCAGGAATAGGAGGCCCACTTGCAGCAGACACTATCAAACACCCAGTGAATACTGTTTGGAGTGCACCCAGGAGCATCAGTTGCCAAACTCCTGTAGGACTTTTGGGCAAACACCAAACATGCCAATATGAAGTCACACAGGCAGCGCATGGATGCCATCACGAGTGATAAGCAGCGCTATATAAGTACTGATTGAAAGACTAAAAAGGAGTGACTCCAGCCAAACCATTCAAAACACTGGGAGGAAACTGGGGAATATACTATATGGAGTTTCCCAGTAGCAATGGATGCCCAATCCAATGATGCCCTGTTGAATAACTATCCAGTATAATATTGAGCACACTCAGGGGCACACATCATTGGCTCCTGAAAGAACTATTATGCATCCAGTGATAAGTATGTTATGTTATGTTTAAATTATCTATTGAGCGCTCATTTACAATAGGGTTCTTGTGGTGATTGATAACAGTTGAGGAGAGCAAGTTAGGACAGAAATGCTTTTTTAAAGAGCCATGTTCTAAGCTTTCTTTGAAAGATTGTGAGATCTATTGCATGGTGGATATTGTAGTGTCTTAGTACTGTGAGCATGAGGACCCAATGAAAGAAATGTGTAATCATTTGGGAAGTGTTAAGGTGTGGTTATTAATGGTTATGACATAATGAGAAGTTCAGTTTTGAAAGTTGTACGCTGATGAATAAAGTCGCTGGTTACGAGCTTCGTGTGTGGTGTGTTCTTGTGCATGCTACCGGGCTGGTTAGGATGCAACAGAAAATACTTGGGTAGTGCATTTCAAGCTGCAGCAGCTGTCACCGCGAAGCTGCCTCCTCCTTCTTTGTTCTTCTGGAATCCAGGGACCGTTATGCAGTTTAAGTGAGCTGATCTTAGGTTTTGGAAAGATGTGTGTACCTTTCAAACTTCTTATTCAAGACGAGCGGAGCAAAATTATGCATGCTCTTAAATGTGAGGCAGCACTTCTTGAACTGAATACGCGTGTGCTGACATGTTTGTAATAATGAGGTGCCATGAGTATGTCTTGGAAGCTAGAATATCAGTCATGCTGCTGAAGGGTTTGAAGCCTGAGCAGATCATTCTTAGGTAACCCTGATTAGATCTCATTAGTGTACCCTAACCTTGAAATAATAGCTGCCATTATAATCATTTCACACACTTCTTATGGAAAAATGGGCAATATTTTCCTGAGTACTTTCATAGTTAATAAGCATTTAGATACCACCACTCCTATTTGCCATTTCAATTAGATTTTGGAATCAACTGGGACTCCTAGGCCTTTGCCGTTGCTTTAGGTTGAGGCCCTAGTCTCATTTGCAAGGGCCAGTGCGATTCATTCCAGAAAGGAATGCTGGTATTATGAACTTCTGTTTCATCCGTATTTAATTTTAGTTTGTTAGGGCTCATCCAATTGATAACTAATGTCTTGAAATTCAAGTTGGGATGCAGAAGTTTCATCCAGATGAAGCAAAACTTGTAAAAGCATAATTATTAATTATAGGGATTGCATCCCCTTGACGCTAGCGCCTGAATTAGTGGCTGAACATGTATTTTGAAACGATAGGTGGCGTAGGGTTGATCACTGAAGGACTCAACAATCTGAGCTGACTGGTTTTGCTGAATAGTTTGTTATCTGAACCACTTGGGAGTGCCCTGCAAAAATGGGTTTGATCCAGCTCAAATTGGGCCCTAAATAGGGTAAAAAAAAGACAGTGTAGTAAGTTTGAGACTTAGAAGGGTTTACAGATTTCCGGAGCCACAAGTTCCTCCATTATATTTTGTTGGATATGAGAGTAGCAATATGAGTCAATAGTTTTCCAAAATATTTGGGAAATCTTCTAGCTTTTTGAAGAGAGGGATCGCTACTGCATTTTTGCAGGATTCGGGCACAATGCCCTGCTCAAGAGACTTGTTAAGATGGGTTTGCAATGGTTTGCTAATAGCTGATGTAAAGCTGTTTAAAACTAGAATAGGGGAAGATTGCAATGGTGACCCAGATTTCCCTTTAGTCATGAGTTCTAAAAATAATGTTTTATCTATCTTTTGAAAATATGTCAGACCTGTGAGATTTTTCTCTGTTATATATCCTGGTTTATCTGATATGCTAGTATTGATGCTGTTTTTAATTAATAGTATTTTTTTTTCAATAAAAAAGTTGTTATGGGTATTTCAGAGTTCTTGAATGCAACTGAATTTTACAGAGATTCCCTCGGATGACCAGGGCAGGATTAAGACCTATAAAAGCCCTAAGCACTTAAAAGAATTTTCTGACCACATATATATCTAATTCGAAATATAAACAATAATAAACAGTAAAATAAAATGTTTTTTTTTTGTAATGAAGCAAAACTTACAGTAAGATGGAAAATAATGTTATTTTTGGATACTTCCACTTCATTTATAGGTTCAGCTGCACTATTTGCAGTTTTGCACCATATAGTCCATGGTAAATCCGGCAATGGGAACATTTCTGTGGTGCCCCCCTTCCCATGATGCCCTAAACACATGCTTATTTTGCCTAATGGTTAATCCAGCTCTGCGGGTGACGTAAATTCTTTAGGAATATTTAACATTTCTTTTTGTTTATTGTTAGCCTTCTACATTTTCTCTGTATAGTAGGTGGATTTTAAAGATTTTAATATAAATTTATATTATGCAAGTCCATTTTTAAATTTAGCTTCACATATTTCCTGCACCAGTAGAGTTTCATATGTCTCCAAGTCAGTTTAGCTTGTTTAGTTCTTGGGAGAACAAGGGCACAGGTTTAGCCCGCGTTATAATCTACTACTTAACTTGAAGGGCTTGCAAATTGCAGTCCAATATACTAGCCATCTACTGACTCTATTACTTCACTTAGAATAGGTGTATTTTCCTCCAGAGACTTTCTAAGTTCCTTTGGATTAGTTTGGCACCATTCACAAATTATTTTCAATTCTCTCCTGGGAGCAGATCTTGTCACCTTTGTCTCCTTGTCACCTTTACTGAATTTAATCAGATTGTGGTTTGTCCATATACAGGGGTGCATGTTTATTTCTGATATCTCTATGTTGTGGATCTATAATAAATCTGAAATGTGGCCATTTTGTGTTGAAACCAGGATATGATGTTGAAAGTTCAATAGAGATGTGAGATCTACAAATTCAGAATCCTTGGAAACATCTTTATTCATCCACCCTATAATTAAAATCACCAACTAAGAACATTTGTGAGTGATAAGTAGGAACTGAGCATAGATGTGGAAAAGTGGATTATTAGTGAGAGTTGATGTTTGTCCACCACAAGTAATAATGGCTCTATTCTTGTTAATTAGAGTAAAGGTTTTAGTAATTTAAACCTGAGCTCAATCCCTGAAGTTGTGGGACAGAGCAGACATGCTTATCTTAAAGAAATTGGTAAAGCATTTAAAAAGTATTAAAACAAAGTTGAAAATACAAAACAATAAAAATCCCACTCCAATTTATAAAATAGAGAACCTTTTAATTAACAAAATCACACTAAAATAAAAAAATTGAAATAAGGGGAACCAGAGAGAAGAATTTCTAAAGTTTTAAATACAAATGGTACCAAAAAGTACAAACCACCAACTACGGGAAAATGATCGCTCTAGACCATGGCAAAGTCAAAATGCGAGGCCATACACGACCAAACGCTAGCCAGATACAAGGGTTTGTTCTGTCCAAAACTTACCTTGTTTTCTTAGAAACACTTCCCGGTGTTGATGGATCATTGATCGGTTAGTCAGCATATTAGGCAGCAGGCAAAAGCTGAAGCAAAGCTTGACTTGTTGCTGGAGGATGGGGTCCTGCTATGGTCATCGACAAAGGCCTTCAGTATCAATTTGGTCCCCATCAGCATCATTGAAGAAGCTATGGTAGGGAGTCGAAGCGGTCTCGGAGTCCACAGATTCAGAGTCAGACCACGGAATGTAGTGGGAGCTACAGCCAAGTCAGGCCCACTAGTGATGCACCCTCGGTGAATCGGATGACAGCTTGGTCCTGGTCACTTGGTGGTTCTCCAAGCCAAAAGTTTACAGAAAGTTTTTAAGCCTTTCACATTTAGGGCTCGCAAGAGGAGTACATTCTAACACCAGCCAAGGGTCAAGGACCTCAGGAACAGCACTCAGAGGTCAGGACTCACTCCAACAGAAGCCACTAGCAGAGTCTAGAGCGGGTCCAGTTCAAACTGGTCAGCTGGGCTTCCTAAGGAAAGTATGCTTTTTTCAGCATTTGTATCCCTGTAGCTTAAGAGGAGATCAGCCAACTTGTTATATTCCATATAGGTACCATAATATAGGCCCAGGTAACTTCATAACTCTTCACCTATATTCTTCCCTACATTACACATAGAACGGTTTACAGGGACTGACCTTTTACCTAGATACGACACTGCATTCAGAACGCGGGTTTTCCCTATTTCAAAATCTCATACATTATGCATGAGGATTCTTGGAAGCACAGCAGGACTACCATCTCCTGTATAATATCTATGTATAAAGTTCATGCCCCGACGTCATCCTTAGTCCGACACAGTAATACAGCGAGGTAGGACCCCTGGGGAGACCTATGGGTATATATACATCTTACTAAGATAGGCAGAGGAGATCAGGACTTCCCAGCAGACACACTGACCAGAGATGCTGAGGTTCCTGCATGCAGACACTCTAGCTCGCAGTGGTCTAACATCCCTCACGGAGTGTCCACCTCGAGACCAAGACAGGGTCCCACAGTCTCTCACTTCAGGTAATGGGGTTGACTTTATCCTAGAGGGATTCTTGGGTTAACACCTACACACATGCTAGGTACACTTAGGTACATCTAGTTAGGGAGGCATCGTAGGAGTACCCTGTAGGAGAGTAGGATCTGCTTCACATGGGTACCCCCACTTTTTGCTGATGCTTCACTGTTTTTCGACTTTAGTCTGGCTGGGGCCCTGCTAATCAGAACCCCAGCCTAGCTGCTTCCTCTCTAAAATGGTTTCCATGTGCCTTAGGCACATCTCTGATTGAATCTGGAGTGCCCTTATAAGTCCCTAGTATATGGTATACTATGTACCCAGGGCATAGGTACCTCAGAGGCCTGCCAGAGGCTGAAGCATGTATTATGCCACCCCTGGAAGGCCAGCCAAAAGGACACCACAGGTCTGCTACTGCAGCCTGGGTAAGGTGGTGCATGCACCCCTTACTGTGATATAGGTTACCTATATCACTACATACATACACACATATAAACCTATAAGTCACCTCTATGGCAGGCCTTATCAATCCTGAGGGCAGAGTGCTTGGTTCCTATGTGAGAGGGTGCCCCTGCATGAGCAGAGCCCCTCTGCAGCGTTCGGAGACCCTTCTCTGATGCTGTTTGTAGTGCAGCCTGACCATATACTCTTAAGCGCATTATAACCTTGCGTTAAATGCTAACTTTGGGATGGCTGCACGGAAACATGTCGGTTTTTGGTGTCAAACATCTTGGAATACTACCCCCCGCCAGTTCTGGCGGCGGGGGTAGCATTCCACCCTTCTAGAGGGAGAGACATGTACACACCGGCCTACCCGGTAACTTCTTTCCAAGCCCTGGCATCACAAAATGGATGCCGCTGACACAGACACGGGTCTGGCCTCCTGCTGCTGACTGAAACTCCGGCAGGGGAGGCCTGGACAATAGGTTTCCTGTCCCAGGGAGGTGTAACCACCTCCCCAGACAGGATAATGTGTATTGGGGCTGGGCGGGAGCACTCTCTGGTGCTTTGAAGTCCTGCACTGGGGGCACATTTGGTGTCCCTGTGCATACCCCAGTTCAAACTGGTTCAGGGGCTTCCAGCCCATGCTCTGGCGCAAAACTGGACAAAGGGAATGGGTGTAACCACCCCTCTTCCCTGACCCTCCCATAGGTGGGTCCCCAGAGTATGTCCAACCCCCTAACTTGGTATAAGTATGGGACCCCAGTCCTTAGGACTTTAGACTACCCTGGACAAAACACTGACACTGAATCCTGGACCTTCGACGCTCTACTTTAAGATTAGAGGACTAAAGAATCTCCCTTGGGGTCAAGGAGTGAGTCCCCTGGTTGGCAGGCACCTAAGAAGCAATTGTCCGGTCTGCATCGCCAAAGCTCCCGCCGGACGCCGAAGTCTTTGCATCACCAGAGGTGGATTTCCAGACTTCCCCGAAGCTGCCCTGAGACCCAGCAAAGCTGAGGCCCGTAGCTGTCGTGGGTAACGTGGAACCGTGACCCCTGGACACCGAGCACATTTGCAAGTGTATCCTCTTCCTGGTCTCCCACGAAGTTGTGCTTTGGGCTTCGAGTAGCCCCTGCCTCCAGCACCGACTGCACCGAAGATCACTGGCCTCCACTCCACGAGTGTCCTGTGAGTCAGCTCTAAGTGCGTCCACTTGAGGCTCCTTCGCGGTCGCTAGTCCGTTGGCTAGTGGGCCCTCCCGAAGGCAGCTCTTCTTCTGCTTGGGCTTCCCTGGTTGCTCCAGGCGTGCCCTGACTTACCCTCGCTGGGTGAGTCCCTCAGACCTTGCTGGTCTGCACCACCGACCTTCTTCTATTTCCACGAGACTTGCCATTGCCAAGGCTTGTTGGGTCCAATCCGGTCGCCGACATGCCTGCAATTGACAGACATCATGGGACAGCTCGAATCCAGCTCCTGGTCATCGTCGATGCCTCCTGGACCTCGTGGCTGAAGAGTCAAGATGACTGTCAACCTACCTGAAGCACCCGACATCGGTGGGCATCCGCTCATCGCCTTCCTAGTCACTGGCTAGTGACCCAGACTCTGTCCCCTCTGCTTCCAGGTTCTTAAGATCATCTATCCACCTTTGGATCCACCCGAACACTTTCGACTTGGCCGCCAGCAGCACTTTGCAGCAGATCGCCATTGAAAACGACGACGAAACCCGACCCCGAAAGACACCTATGCACCCGGCTTCCCTGGGTGAGGTAACTCAAGTACTCCGGTGCTCCCATGGGTATAGACTCTAGAACAACCTAGTTCTAAAGGGGTTTGCTCCAAGTCCTTCTCTAAGTGTCCCTTTTCTTCAAAACTCCAACGCGACATTCCCCATAGAAGTCAACTGCGGCTCGCGGCTGTGTTCTCACACTGCACGCGTCCCCCGTGGGTCCCCTGTGTCACTACCTTGGGTGGTTCCTTGAGGGCCAATTACTTCTACAGGCTCTAGGCCTTGTGTCTAGCTCAGTCGTGGTTCTTATACCACTTTATTGGTATATGGTTTGGAACGCCCCTAGGGCTCAAACGTGTATTTGTGCTATTACTGTTGATAACTAACTTATAACTTATGTACTTTCGAACTCTAGCCTCATAAAGAGACTAGAGGGGTGTGTTTAGCAATAAATACATATATTTTGAATATATACCTGGTGTGGTCCTCTTTCATTTGGTCACTCAAGAGATTATAGACTGGTAAAACAAGCTGCTTTACATTCCTTCAAGACTTAGCCTGAAGGCTGCTCTCCATAGCTACCACTAGGATAGCATTCAATAAAGGTTGTCTTTAACCTATCTCCAATAAGGGGTTGTTTGGACTGGTGCAAGGTGCCCACTATAATTAGTGGACAGCATATACCAGGCCAACTTCTCACATTGGTGTGCAGCGTGTGGGATTCCAGCTTGCTATTGTTTTACCAGATAATCTCAATTGAATTGATCAACTGAAAACCACTAAGGGTACCTTAGGTACATATAAATCAAGCTTAGGATACAGTAAGTTCTACTGAACTTAGAGTTGTGTTTTAAGGGATAGCACACCCTTTCTACAACTCAAGAGAGTTTAGTAGGCCACACTAGAGTAGGTAGTGCATACACCACACCTCACTAGTAATGTCTTCAAGGCCAGGACCCAGTGAGTCCTTGCCAGAAGCCAGTGGGCTTCTTCCCTCCAAGTATGATAATCTCCCATTCTTGTAATTGAGAGCATTGTGCAATACTAGGAAGCTGAACACAGGCAAAAGTGCCAGCACCCAACACCTCAGGGAGGTGCTACTGTCAGATGATCTCAGCAGACCCCTAGGGTCTGAAGGGGTAGGCAGACAGGGTGGGGCAGAAGATGAGGAAGGGGTCAGGGGTGAAGAAACCCATAGCCCCCCCTCTGAAACTGGCCAGGAAGGTGAAAATGACCTTGACCTGGAAGACCCAATTCCTCCTGTGGAGGAGGAGGAGGAGGAAGATCAGAATGACCTCCCCTTTGTCCCCCCAGGAAGAATTGTGAGTGTGCCCAGAAGGCCTAGATCTGCTTCTCAGGAGTCTAACCACTCTGACATCTTAATAGGGACATCTGTTTCCTCTCATAGGAGGGAATCCTCTCATGAAAGGAAAGAGAGACTGCTCAGATATGGAGAAGCTCAGTTGAGACTCAGAAGAGAGCAGTTGGCTATAGACAGGGAGTCCCTAGAGCTTGAAAAGCAAAGAAAAAGATGGGACTAGAGTCCCATGGTGGCAGCAATTTCCCCAGAGATAGGGAAAGGTCTTATGACCATAGAAACCTGAGCAAGATTGTCCCTCCCTACCAGAGTGGGGATGACATCCACAAATGGATAACTGCACTGGAGAGGGCCTGTAAAGTACAGAGGGTCCCTCAGGAGCAGTGGGCAGCAATCTTGTGGCTCTCCTTTGCAGACAAAGGTAGAGACAAGCTCCTCACTGTAAGAGAAGAGGATGCTGACAATTACAAAGTCTTGAAGAGTGCTCTGATTGATGGGTTTGGCCTAACAACTGAACAATACAGGTTAAAGTTCAGAGATACCCAAAAGCACAGACTCAAGACTGGGTAGACTATGTGGATTGTTCTGCTAAGGCTCTGGAAGGTTGGTTGATGGGCAGTAAGGTATGTGACTTCACAGGATTGTACAATCTTATCATGAGGGAGCAGATTCTTAATAACTGTCAAAATCAGCTGTTGCATCAGTACCTGGTGGACTCTGATCTGACCTCTCCCTAAGAATTGGGAAAGAAGGCAGACAAATGGGTCAGAACCAGGGTGAGGCAGAAGGTACAGAACCAAGGTGGTGACCCAAAGAAGCAAGATTCTAAGAACTCTGATAAGGGTGGGGAGAAGGGTAAAGACCAGAAGTCTTCACAAGGCCCCCAAAAATCTTCTTCAGGTGGGGATTCACAGTCTAACAAAGGGAAAGGCCAAAAGAAACCACGGAGCAAGGTCTATAAGCAAAAGACCCACTGGACCAGTGATTGCACCAAGTCCAAAGACTCTACTCCTGCCCCCACCACTGCCCCTAAGGCACCTGCTCCCCCTAGTACAGTTACAGTTGGTGGTGGGACTACACAGGCCAAGGGTTTAGTAGGGTTGACCCTGGGTAAGGAGATGAGCTCTGACCTAGTCAGAGAACTCACTCAGGCTGTCCTAGTCTGTGATGGAGGCATGGATGTGACCTCCTCTGTGAGTCCCAGTAATCTGGGCAAGTACAGACAACAGCCCTTAATCAATGGAAAAGAGGCTTTGGCATTTAGGGACACAGGGGCAAGTGTCACCATGGTGACACAAGACCTTGTGGATCCTGGGCAGATTATACTTGGTGAAATGTACCAAGTGACCAATGCTAGCAATGTCAGAACAGACCATACTCTGGCAGTTGTTAACTTCTCCTGAGGAGGGGTAACTGGCCTTAAGAAGGTTGTGGTAAGTGCAGACCTACCAGTTGAATGCTTGCTTGGCAATGATCTAGAAACTTCAGCTTGGGCAGAAGTGGAGCTCAGGACCCATGCAGAAATGCTGGGCATCCCTGCAGATGTGTTTGCTGTGACCAGGTCACAGGCCAAAATGTCTAACACTGAACAGGCCTTGGATTCTGGAATAAAGGACCAAGTGCCATCCAAGAGGAGGAGTAGTAGGGTAAAGGCAGTGCCTTCCCCCTTGGCTCAGAAGAAAGATCAGTCTCTTCAGGGAGATGATCTCAGTCCTGAGGAAGGAACTGTCCCAGAGGAGCTTGAGCCTGATCAGGTTGAGTTCTTAGGGACAGGGGGCCCTTCCATGGCAGATCTGAGCCAGGAGCAGCAGAGCTGCCCCTCTCTTGAACCCCTCAGACAGCAAGCTGCTGCTGAGGCTGCTGGGAAAGCTAGTGGTCCCCATACAGTGTATTGGGATGATGGACTCTTGTACTCAGAGTGTAGAGACCCCAAGCCTGGTGCCACCAGGAGGTTGGTTATACCTCTGAAGTTCAGGGGCTTCCTATTGACCCTAGCCCATGACATTCCCTTAGCAGGTCACCTGGGCCAGAACAAGACTTGGGACAGAATTGTCCCTCACTTTCACTGGCCCCACATGTCTGAAGACACCAAGGAGTTTTGTCGCTCCTGTGTAACCTGCCAGGCCAGTGGCAAGGCAGGTGGCACTACAAAGGCCCCCTGATACCACTACCTGTGGTGGGGGTTCCTTTTGAAAGGGTAGGGATTGACATTGTTGGTCCCATGGATCCCCAAACAGCATCTGGGCACAGGTTTATCCTGGTGGTAGTGGATCATGCCACCAGGTACCCAGAGGCTATTCCCCTTAGGACCACTACAGAACCTGTGGTGGCAAGAGCCCTCCTGGGAATTTTCTCAAGAGTGGGCTTCCCTAAGGAGGTTGTATCAGACAGGGGTGCAAACTTTATGTCTGGATACGTGAAAGCAATGTGGAAGGAGTGTGGAGTGACTTACAAGTTCACCACACCCTATCACCCACAATGCAATGGTTTAGTTGAGAGATTCAACAAAACCTTAAAGGGCATGATTAAAGGGCTCCCAGAAAAGCTCAGGCGAAGATGGGACATACGCTTGCCCTGCCTTTTATTTGCATACAGGGAGGTGGCTCAAAAGGGGGTTGGCTACAGCCCTTTTGAACTTTTGTTTGGTCACCCTGTCAGGGGTCCATTGTGCTTGGTAAAGGAAGGATGGGAGTTACCTCTCACGCCCCCAAAGCATGACATAGTGGACTATGTACTTGGTCTCTGCTCCAGGATGGCTGAATACATGAAAAAGGCAACTAAAAACCTTGAGGCTAGCCAGGAACTGCAAAAAGCCTGGCATGACCAAAGGCTGTACTGACTGTTTACCAGCCAGGACAGAAGGTGTGGGTGTTGGAGCCAGTGGCCCCAGCAGCTCTCCAAGACAAATGGAGTGGACCCCATACCATTGTTGAACAGAAGGGTGAGGTTACCTATTTAGTAGACCTAGGAACACCCAGGAGCCCCCACAGGATTCTCCATGTCTGAAACCATATGTGGACAGGGCAGACATGGGCTTGCTCAAGGCTACTGATGAGGGACAGGAGGAATAGAGTGACCCACTCCCTGACCTGCTCTCACAGAACCCTGATGATGGGTCAGTGGATGGTGTAGCCTTGGCAGGCAGCCTCACTGCTCAGCAGCAAACTGATTGTAGACAAGTGCTCAATCAGTACAGACATATGTTCTCTCTGACTCCAAGTCTGATCACCTGGTGCACTCATGAAGTGGACACTTGGGACAGTCTGCCTATTAAAAATAAGATTTATAGGCAACCTGACCATGTCAGGGACTGTATCAGGACAGAAGTCCAGAAAATGTTGGATTTGGGAGTTATTGAACCCTTAGATAGCCCTTGGGCTAGTCCAGTGGTCCTTGTGCCAAAACCTCACACCAGTGGTGGGAAAAGAGAGATGAGGTTTTGTGTGGACTACAGGGGCCTCAATGCAGTCACTAGGACTGATGCCCATCCAATACCTAGGGCAGATGAGCTAATAGACAGTTTGGCCTCAGCCAAGTATCTAAGCACATTTGACCTGACAGCTGGCTACTGGCAGATCAGGCTAGCTGATGATGCAAAGCCAAAGACAGCATTCTCAACCCCTAGTGGGCATTATCAATTTGTGGTAATGCCCTTTGGTCTGAAGAATGCACCTGCCACTTTTCAGAGGTTGGTGAATACAGTCCTTACAGGTCTGGAAGCCTATAGTGCAGCATATCTAGATGATATTGCTGTCTTTAGCTCCACCTGGGAGGATCACCTGGTCCACCTCAGAAATGTTTTGCAGGCCCTGCAGAAAGCAGGCCTAACTATCAAGGCCACCAAGTGCCAGATAGGGCAGAGTCAGGTTGTGTACCTGGGACGTAAAGCAGTCTATAACAGCTAGAGTATTAGGCTCGGGTGAGAGTTGGGTAAAACATTTGTATGGAGTTCAACGAGCATTGAATAACATGCCAAGAAGTTCTCTAGGGGGTGTCACTCCTTATGAGGTCCTATTTGGGATGAGAATGTGGGTACCTGATCTTAATTGTGAAGGCACAGTGGCGGATGAAGAACATTTTGACATCCATAAACGTTTGGCTGTTTTACAGGATCTGAATGAATCCAGGGAACTGCAAAGCAATGCCCAGGTAAAGCGGACCACCACTGGGGAAGTCAAGTCAGTTACGGAAAGACCTGTCTTGGTCCCTAAAGTTGGGGATCTGGTCAGAGAGAAAATTGTGGACAAAAAAGAATTTGGGCCATCATACAGAAAGCCTGTACCTGACCTGGCTGTTGAAGGAACAAGAACTGTACTTCTGCCGCCTCTTGCCGGGAAAAAGGAGAAAAGATTTGTCTCAATCGACTTAATCAAACCACACTATGTGGCCAATACTGAACAGTAGGCCTCGTGGACTCCTGAGTAGCCAACGCCCTCCTCTCACTACCATACAAGAAGTTCAAACAGAAAGACTCATCACGTTTGAAGAGTCCCCTGCAAGGAATGATGGATTATGCAATAATGCCAAGGAACTCGTTCTTCTCAAAACTGAAGTTACTAATCAAAATGGAAAACAAATTTCAACTCGACCAAACACAAATATCTACATCAACATGCCTCTACAAGAGCACGCTACAGTATCCACAAGACCTGCGGAAATACCAAAAATAGATAGAACTGCATCTGGCTATTTTATCGACTTTGATACCTTTTCACTGGATCCAAGTGAACCTGAAACAATGCCAGCCCAAAAAAAACGCAACCAGCAAATTAAAGACTTTCTGAACTTTATTAGGAAAACTTACCTGGTATCACCTTGGGCAGAACTCTGGGTAATTACCAGGATACTTTTCTTTCTTTTCTGCATAGGCTTAGTAGTTGTTTTTAGCATGCTTATAAATGGAACTTACCTTCGACAAAGCTCTGCAGCACAAAAAGTGAATCTGATTCTGAAACCTCACCTATCATCACATCGTGAACAAAGAGACTTGTCATCAGTGAACATTACAGCAGTTCCTATACCTGATGGTATAGTGTGAGACAAAGTTGATTACGATATATTTGGTCCGACCGAACTTTTAAAAATTCCACATTTATTTAAAATTTCATTGAGTGATATCATAACCTTCAGTACATTTTCCGATGATTGGGATTATGAAACTGTAAATAATATGTTGTCTGATTTAGAAAAGTCTGCTGCCTTTTCTAATAGTGAAATGTTGGAAGACACATCAGATTTTGAAACAATGTATTGCTATCAACATTATGGTCATCATTTTCTGCATAAATCCGCTAATCCCAGAAAGGTTTTTACCTACCACCAATGGGAACATTGCCCTACACCGCTGAAAAGCAGCTCAAAAATATTTGCACAGAAATTTCCATATTTTTCAGGGTTTAACATGTCAGACCCAGCCTCATATTATTATAAGGTTGCACCAACACCAGCACAGAAAAATATGTTGACAAACACCAAACAGATTTATTCTGCTTCCTTTATTGCCCAATTGTCTGAACAAGGTTTCGACTTATGGAAAGACACTATAGACTTAAAATCTGTCTGGGGTACTAGAGACTGGAGGGTCCAGGGAACTGAAGCACTACTACGAGCATGCCTCATTCCTCAGCAGATCATGTTTTTGAATGAGACTGTGCAACAAACTTCCTGTCTTGGAATAGCCAAGAACAAAGACTTGAATACACCTCGGATGCCCACACCGTCACACACCGAGGGTAACATAACTTCACAGGAAGGGATTACGCTAGATGAGTTAATGCGATACAATAGATCAGACCCCGATTGGAAGGGATGGTTGATTTGGCCCTCAGACACCAATAGATGTCAGGAAAGATTCATGGGTAAAACCAAATGGTTTAAGATCAACAGGCCAGATCCACGCTATGTACAGAGAGAACATCCAGGGGTAGTGACATCATACATTGTTGGGAAGTTATGCCTCGATTGGCTAAGAACCTCAACACTATCACAGGTGAAACAACACCTATCCTTACTTACGAAGGATGTGGATCTACGCGATTGTTTATTAGGTCCTAGGAAGTCATGTCACAAACATTTCTAATATGCAGTCTATAATGAAGTTTGGAAAATAAAATCACTACTTTTCAATTTCAATATTGCCTTGAACAAAAGCAGGCAGGCAGATATGAAGAAATGGGTAGGGAATTCATCAAGGAATCTAGGGAATTACTGTACATATTTCGATGCCGGAGTGGGGATAAAGAGGTGTTTTTAAGCGGTACGAACTGTGAGAACACTTTAAGTGGATCACTCATATGTCAGGATATAATGCTGCATGGGGCATGTAATGGTTCAGTAGCGAATTTGTCCTGTCACTTGAGGGGTACCCCAGCTGCCGTGATCACTCCAGTGTTCAGGATACTTTTGAATGGGAGTTACTTGATGCTGATTGATCAAGGTTGCTGTGGGATACTTCCGGGCATCGCATATCTGGTAACCGTGAACTCCAGGGTTACTTGCTGTCTGCAAGTATTGTTTCCACCAACACATACAGTCAGGGAGGCACCGTTATGGCCTTCGCTAAATGTTTCATTAATACGGTTTGATGCTTTGAGCAGAATGAAAGCCATGGTTTTACAGAAGTCTGTGCCCTTAACCTCCGCCCGAGAGACTTTTGATCTCCAGATCGCAAGGTCTTCAGCAGAGATACAGGTGCTCATACGTACAAATTGCCCCTTCCATTTAGCAGAAATGGTAAATCGTATATTTAACATGTCTGATACGACAGGCATCGTCCACCTATTTAAGACCATAGGTTCTGGACTATTAAGCACCTTTCAGACGGTCCTCAGAGCTATACCAAACTATATACACTCCGTATTTGGAAGCATTTTTGGAGGACTTCCGCTGATCCTGTTTCTAATAGCAGGTATCCGGATCGTAATTTTTCTGCTATGCAATGGACGTCCCAGTCACCAAGGAGATGGAAACAGTACTCCTGGAGCGAAAATACCGTGATCGCATGGTACAACATCTGGGCACACCTCGCCTGAGAGAACTAAGTGCGTCTTGGTTCCTGTCATTTAGAACAGTCTGGATGGGCTGCATCTTACCTGTCCTCCGATGCCTGTTTTGCGGAGAAGAATGCGTGTTGGATCTCTGTCTGACACTCCCATCATGTGCGCAACCGGACGTTGATGCTTTACTGGACCCAATAACGGCCCATGTTCTGCAGTGTCCCCAGCGTATTCCAATGTTGATGGAGGCATTCCTAGAGCCTCCACAGGTAGTCACTACTCCTGTTGGTATGGACACCCGCTCCTCCTCTGACACCCAGGCCTTGGACGGCGCACAGGCTGCCCCAGCGTCGCCTGTGGACAGCACGGAAAATCATCTGTGCTCAATTTACATAATCTGCGAGGTGTTACAGGGACCGTCGTCTGTGGAAGCAGGCAACGATAATGTTGCGTCTACCAGCCAGGACACATAAACATTTGACTCATTTTGGCCAGTCATGTGCTGGGAGAAATTCGAATTTTTGAGAAACAAACTGAATATTGGAACTCCATAACAAAATTTACATTCTTTTGAGCATGCATGTCTTTCAAATGCTTGTGGTAGTTCGAACTATACCTACGGGCACATTAAGAGCTATGGCTTGAGTGACAATTTCCTTTTAGACTTTTTTAAAGATTTTTTAGAACTTTTCATTCTTTTTAAACCGAAAACAAATGTTTTTTATTGGTAAAATATTAGCGTACCAGTGTCTAGTCAACCTAGTAGAACGTGGAGAACTTAACTATGTCGTCCATTTGGAAGAGGAGTGGGTGTTATATTCCATATAGGTACCATAATATAGGCCCAGGTAACTTCATAACCCTTCACCTATATTCTTCCCTACATAACACTTATAACTGTTTACAGGGACTGACCTTTTACCTAGATACAACACTGCATTCGGAACGCGGGTTTTCCCTATTTCGAAATCTCATACATTATGCATGAGGATTCTTGGAAGCACAGCAGGACTACCATCTCCTGTATAATATCTATGTATAAAGTTCATGCCCGACGTCATCCTTAGTCCGACACAGTAATACAGCGAGGTAGGACCCCTGGGGAGACCTATGGGTATATATACATCACATCTTGCTAAGATAGGCAGAGGAGATCAGGACTTCCCGGCAGACACACTGACCAGAGACGCTGAGGTTCCTGCATGCTGACACTCCAGCTCGCAGTGGTCTAACATCTCTCGCAGAGTGTCCACCTCAAGACAAAGACGGGGTCCCACAGTCTCTCACTTCAGGTAATGGGGTTGACTTTATCCTAGAGGGATTCTTGGGTTAACACCTACACACATGCTAGGTACACTTAGGTACATCTAGTTAGGGAGGCATTGTAGGAGTATGCATCTTTTTATTATCATGTATTTTATGTACTTGTATATATTCATGATTCCTGCAAGATGGTAGAACTATACCATCCCTTTACTTTCGTAATATTGCTAATCATATATCTCTGCTACTGTCTAATGGTTGTTGCAGCTCATCTATGCTACACTAGAATAACAACTGTTCAATAAATACTTATTGAAAATGCCCAGCCTGTTTATTCTGTGTGCCTCTCTAAGACAGACTAAGTAAGCACGAGTGACTGAGCGAAAAGTAGTATATTGTTTCCACGGTCCTGAGGGATCAGGGTTGTCATGTTCGATTGTTGCCAAGAACTATTCTCTCCTTGGTAAGAGGAGAATTTAGTGGCACTGTGAGCTAGCTGGTACAAAAGGCCAACATACCCGGTGGGGGTGTTCAGAATCAGTCTGACACCAATCCTACAGTGTATGCTGTCCGAACGCGCAGATCCTGTATAGGTTTTATAGGAACTACACGACAAACTGACCCTTGGATTCTGTCCACTGCTCTGTCCTGGGCACAAGTGGGGGGAGGTCCAGCCCTTAGGCTTCTCCTCACAGGTCTCAACAGCAGGTGGATTCCTTTCTCTGTCTTCCAGATTTATGCATGGCACTAGCTTGTGGATGGGAGTGACTCCTGAGCCCGCTCTAAATGATAGGGAAAAAGTTACCAGGAGCACATCTACATCTGCCAGTGACAGTGTGAGTGCCATTTTAAGATATGCTAGGGGCTCGGCACAGGGTGCAGACCATCGTGTCAGGGGAAGGTCAACCTCTCCAAACACTCAAAGCTTTTGTCTCCGCTGTGGGAGCCCATTCACACCTTGTCAAGGACCTATTCAGCTCCTTGGTGACAGTTGAAATCTCAGGCAAATGGGAAAGTTGGCCTCCTACTTTTTAGTCCAGGATCTAAGAGCCTTCAGGAGCTCCAGCTTTCAGGTGCTCCTATTGGCTGGCAGCCCCCTCTCCTTTCAGAATTCCCTGAGCTGAGCTGCAGTGTAGCTCTCCATCTGGCTAAGCTCAAACTCCATCTTTGCAGGTAGGGTGACAGGCCAGTCAGGTAGAATGGGAGTGAATTTGGAAAAAGCAAAAATGGCCAATTAAGTAGAACTTTAAAAAAATCTAATTGGTATCAAATTATTTATATGGGATTATGTGTTACTCTAATCAGTGTATGATACTGCACAAACACACAAGATCTCACTACTGAACAATAAAGTTATACATTGAGTTGTTGGTTGGGGGAGGGTGGTAAAACCCTACTCAAGCCATAGCCACAAACCTTGTCAGGTTGAAGCAAACAAAAGTCACTAAATTAACCTATGCTCATCCTCTGGTATCTTGGCACAAAAGCAGTCAGGCTTAACTTAGAGGCAATGTGTAAAGCATTTATGCAGCATACAAACAGTAATAAAGTGAAAACATAACACAAGAAAAATCCCATACCAATTTCGAAAAATAGAGTAAAGTTTAATAAACTATTTGACACCAAAATAACAAACATCCAATAAGTAGAACCGGAAGTTTATGCAATTTCAAAGATTTCAGGTAAGTGTAGCATCTAGAAGCATAAAGTGCCACTGGTGGTTATCTGGTCCTGTAAGACCGGGTGACAGTCACAACTTCAGGCCACACACAATGGAGTGGGGGACAGATACAGGGCCCAGGTTAGGCTCACTGAAAGAAGTTACACTTTGCCATCGACTGCCCCACTATGTCTTGCATGGTGACCTCAACGTCCACGTCGATGACCCCAACAACACCCATGCTACTGCCCTCTGGAGAACCTCAACATCATCGGCCTCACCTAACTGTCTCCAGACCCATGCACAACGCTGGACACACACTTGACACAATCTTTACCTCCAGCGACAGAATCAAATTCACCCACATCACAGAACTGAGCTAGACTGACCACGCCATCATTCACTTTATCATCTCTATCGCCCATTCCCCCACTGCCAAGCACCACAACACCCCCCACTGCAGCTGGTGCAAGTTTACCGAGACGCTATGGACTCAAGCCCTCAGCACACACTACCTGAAACTTCAGCAGACCTCGACCAGGCAGTCCAGAACTTCTCTGCCTGGATCAACAAATGCGCCGACAGACTCGCCCCACTGAATCCGGCAAATAAAAACAAAACCTCGAAACATGCCAGCTGGTATACCCTGGAGCTCAGAACCACCAAGCGCAAGTGCTACCGACTCGGGAAGAGTGGCGCACCACCAAGAACCCCTCAGACAGAGCAGCCCACAAAGCAGCCCTCAACAACTACCACCTACGCATCAAAGAAGCCATCACCACCCTCATCACCACCGAAGCCAACCACATGAAGGAATTCTTCAAAATTGTCAAGATATATTCCAATCGACAGCGACATAGGACACCATCCACCCTTCTCAAGGTCTCTGCAACACCCTCTCGGATTACGTCCACAGCAAGATTGCAACCATCTACAACAACTTCAACACCCAAGCCCCCACTCTAAGCCTCGACAACCTTGACCAACCAGCAATCTCCAGCCAAATGATAACCACCTGGTGGCCGCTCACAACTCAGGCCACCACAGCTATCATGTCGTCCATCCACTCCGGGGGGCCCAACGACCCCTGCCCCCACCATCTCTTAAACCTTGGAGCCAACCCAATCAGCAGTAACTCACCAGCATCCTTAACAACTCCCTCTGCACAGCAACCTTCCCAGACACCTGGAAACACGCAGAGGTCACCCCTCCTAAAAAAGCCCTCTGCTGACCCCAGCAACCTCAAAAACTACAGTTCAATCTCCCTGCTCCCCTACCCAGCCAAAGTAATCAACAAAGCCATCAACCAACAGCTCACTGAATACCTAGAACAAAACCACTTCCTCGATGCAACACAGTCAAGATTCCGTGGCAACCACAGCACTGAGACCACACTGGTCTCCACTGTAGACTACATCAAAACCCTCCTCGACCGTGGTAAGATGCTGGCCCTGATCCTCCTTGACCTCTCTGCTGAGTTCAATACTGTCTCCCCCACACCATCACCGACAGACTCCACAACATCAGCATACAGCAGAGTGCACTCAAGTGGCTTGCTTCTTTCTTATAAGGATGCACTCAGAGTATCCGACTGCCTCACTTCACCTATGCACCCAAAAACATCATCTGGGGCATACCACAAGGATCATCCCTCAGCCCCACCCTGTTCAACATCTACATGACCCCCTCGCAGACATCGTCAGATTCCACAGACTCATTATCTCCTCCACCAACGACACTCAACTAATCCTCTCACTCACCGAGAACCTTTCAAATGCCAAAACCAAGTTCTACAATACCAAGACCAAAGTGGCAAAATGGATAAGACAACTGCCTCAGACTCAACTTCGACAAAACAGAAGTACTGATCTTTGGTAGAAACACTTTTGTACGGGACCACAGCTGGTGGCTGGCAGAACTTGGACCTGCACCTACACCAACAGTCCACACACGCAACCTCAGCATCTTCCTCGACAGCCAACTCATCATGAAAAGATAAGCCAAAGCAGTTGCCTCCTCCTGCTTCCACACCCTCCACATGCTCTGCTGAATTTTCAGATGGATCCCCATTGAGACCAGAAAGACAGTCATGCAGGCCCTAGTCACCAGCCACCTCCACTACAGCAAAGCTCTCTACGCCAGACTCTCCACCGACCTCCTCAAAAGACTTCAGACCATACAGTTATTCATGGCGAAGTAGATCGCAAGGAGCCGGGACTGCGTTGCGGATTGTCGTTGCTGTAGCACCAAAATTGTGTTGTGGTTCATGGACAGTTATTGCTGGAGATTGGTATAGGCTGTCAACACAGACTTTGGATATTGTAGCACAAAGTGTAGTTCTGGTGTTGCTGGTCATCACCAGCGGTCATCACTGGCGGTCATTGTAGCACAAAGAGTCAGGTTCACCTGAGCTTCACATTGGTGGTCAGTGCAGTCAGCTAGTTCTTGGTGCGAACAGCCCTGTTCGTGGTCATGAAGATCCAAAACTTCAGGATTTCACCTTGTCATCAAGGAGAAATTCCACTGATGCCACACCTATGGTCCAGGACCTGTGAGGCACCTCTTGGGATCAGCGAACCACTCCAACAGAGGCCAGCAGGATACAGGCAGGTGGCGTTGCAGGTCCAGGCAGGTCCAGTTGGAGCTGGTCAGCTGGGCAATTGCACAGAGGCCTCTGGAGTTTGTTTGGTCCCTGTAGCTTAGATCAGGAGGCCAGCGGACTGACCCTTAGAGTCACCTCAGCCTGGGGTGAAGGGTACAGGTCCAGTCTTCCTTCTCAGACAACAGGGCAGGCCTCAGACATCATGGTAGTCCTGTGTCAGCAGGGCAGTTCTTCTGTAGTATCCAGAGGTCCTGGAGTGCACTGAAGAGTGGGTCTGAGGGTCCTGTATTCATGCCTGGTGCCCCCTTCGAAGTGGGAGAAGATTCTGTAGATTTTCCTGTACAGAGGAGTCTGGAGTTTTCTGCCTCCCTGTCCTGATCTCAGATTGTCTGGGGTCAGAAAAGGCTAGTGTGAAGTCCTTTGTCTGTGAGCTGGGCCAGTGTCTTTTAAGTGCAAGTGTGGTAGGTGACAACTCTGCCCCTTCCTCCTGCCAACACCAACACCCAGATCTTCTTTTGTGATGCTATCTGGTAGCAATTTACAAAGGCCAGTTGCCAACTACACCTAGTCATGTGACCCAGGAAACTGACTGCAGGCACCATATGGTTGGAGCAACAAAATGTCAACTTCTGAAAAGTGGAATTTTTCAGAACTATGACTTAAAATCCAACTTTACCATTAAAGACGGGTTTAAATTACAATTCCTCAGACACCAAACATAACTCTCCTACCAGCTCTCAATCAAATGTTTTCACTTATTAAATGTAATAAGGGGAACCCAATGTTATCCTATGGAAGAGGTAGGCCTTGCAATAGTGAAAAAAAATAAGAATTTTTCACTGCCAGGACATGTAAAACTTAAAAGTACATGTCCAACTTTTTAAATACACTGCACCCTGTTAAGGGCCAACTTTAGGGGTGACTTATAAGTGTTAACAAGGAACACAACCAACACTAACCATCAGTATAAACATAATTTCTCAATTGTTTAGTATCCATTGGTTCTATGCACTGCTACTATGGTCTGGTATTTCAATTACAGTGTGAATAAAACTGTTATTTTTTTAGTTTCAAGCCTATTACTTTATGTTCCATGGATCCATATTATTCAGGACTGATGAGTGAGGTAGCAGTGGCATCATGACATCTTTTATGGAAAAACTCCCTCCAGTTCTCTTGCACATCTGTTTCATTAGCATTAGATTTCTCTGTCATATTGGCTGTTACAGTGCCCATTTCTTAGCATACATTATTGGATCTGATTTTTAAATAAATATTATTACATGCACATCTTAAACAGAAATATAATTTGATTCAAATTCTTACAGTCATGGAAAACAGCAACTTCCAGTACAATTGATTTTGTTGGTTTTTCATGAAATTATCTGCTGTTTTGTTTGTCAACATTTCAGTGCGTATGTTCTTTGAAATTCATGGTAACTGTGAGATATTATGCTATGTAATACTCCTGATCAAGATACATCCCTTACTTGAAGAAGGCACAAACAGTTCAAATGTAGGGGCAAATCCTGTCCCAGACTGCATAAAGACATTGATATCTCTCACAAATTCCAGCAGATGTTTACTATGTTGAGAAAGCCCTGAGCAACAAATATATTTCAGGTAGGTACTTTGATATTATTACAACACTAAATTTAAGCAGGTCTCATCTTACAAAAACGGCACATCACAACTGCATGACTATCATCAGGGCAACTGGATTTTGTGGCAATTGAGTGTAAATTTATGCTACATAATGCCGCACAAGTTTGTTTCTTTGACTTTCAACACCCATACTGCCTCAGCCAAGTTGCACCATATTAGGATCAATTGAAAAAGGAGGTTGGGGGAAAAGGAAGATGGCCGGCTGACTCCTCCATGGGGTACATACTGCTCCCGTAATGTCACGCCACCGGCCTGACATGGTCTGACCCGGCACATCTCTCCCCGTCTCTCTTACTACAACAGTTAAGCAGTGTTTCAAATTTGTGGATGCAGGTGCTGGAAGCAAAGTAGCAATGCCTTAGGCAGTCGAAGTGACCTCACAACAAGGTAACTCTTTTAGGCAGCATTTTCTTGTAGATGCCTGCAATAATGTTGCTATGTCTCCTACGGACTAGTTGTCTTTACATGTGCAGTCATTGAGCTCCTCTGAGACTGAGTCAGGAGGGGCTGCTTTCGAGGAGAGACACAAGAGTAGCAGAAGGCAAAGCCCAAATAAGGCAAACAAAAGCGATGGACAGTTTGCAGCTGGCTCGGAGGGTGTTGTTGGAGGGGGGATACCTATGTCACAAATAATAATAACTTTGGGGATCCTGAGAAATAACTTGGCCCCTCAGATAAATTGGACGTGGTGCCACTAGCTCATTCTGAGGCAGGCCAAGGGGCAATTAATGAACTTCCGAAGCCTAAAGATAGCCCAGTTGATTTTCCTGTTAGGGCAATTGAATCTCCTGGAAAGAAGCACGGCAAACAGAAGGCCCAAGGGGCTGAGGAGGTCTTTAAAAGGCTTTAGAGTAGCATGAGAGTGATCAATATAATAATTCAGTCACAGCACGCTCAAAAGGGGGTCTTAAGATAGCCCACTGCATAAGTGGGTCACCTCTAATGGGGAGGTCAAGACAATGATATCTCTGCTATCTAATGTCTGCCCTACCAGCCAGCCTAGCCTGCCTGTATCAGGTAAGGGCAGATATTCAGCTTCAGATTACAACTCTAACCCCAATACCACTTTCAGTTCTGAATCCAGTAACGATCATGGGAGAGCCCCTAACTCTCCTTGCAGTATACCTTCTGAGTGCTTCACACCCACAGCAGCGGATGCTAATACCTTTAAACAGACAGATACATCTGGTTTAAAAGAGCCATCTCTGTCTACAATTTTACAGTTTCTGCAGGTGCCAAGAACTGAGGCACAAGAACGCTATGCACAAGTCTTAATGGACACTTTGGCATTACAGCAGTTGCTGTCTGAGGTAACTAGCAAGGTGGCGTTGCTTACTTTGGAAATGGCTGAGATTCAATAGCAAGTGGCTGGAACTGAGAAAGTCAGGTCAGCAGCTGCAAAGTCAATTAGAGCGCAGGAAAGTGAATTGATGTTTTTCCAAAGCAAGGTTGAATATTTGGAGAATCTGCAACGTCGAAACAATCTGAGGGTCTATGGAATACCCAAAGGGAAAGAAGGAGGCGACCCAAGATTTTTCACTGTCAAGCTATTTCAGCTGGCATTTCCAGATCTGGCAGACTAGGACATGGACTCGGAAATACAGCAGGCTCAACGGCTTCCTATCTTTCTAAAGCAGACAATTCAATCGAAGCCTTCGCAACCTCACCCAATGCTTATATTTGTTGGCAATTTTATTTTTAGACAGGCAATATTTTTTAAAGCCTGATCCACAATGCCTATAACAGTAGACTCAATGTCTATTTATTCTAGACTTATGTAAGGCTGCAATGGATAGGCGCTGGAAGCTGTGTCAATTAATAGGTCCTTTGAAGGCAGTGGGTGCATAGGTTTTCCTACAGGAACCTGCTCACCTCAAGGGTATTAAAGATGGTCGCTCACAGCTTTTCCTCTCTGAATCTGATGCATCGCAGGCTCTTAGCTATTGGAAAGGAGCATCTTTGCATTCTTGAGGGGGGCCATTGCTGGTTGTCTTTTGCTGCTGGTACCCTCTGGCTATTTAACTGCTCCATAGTAGAATGATCACTAAAACTTAAGCTATGTCTTTTTTTTCTTTTCTCTTTCATAACTACTTATTTACTGACACAAGGGGGATAGAAGTGGTGAGATATTTATTTTCTTGTTAAATTCAGGCTGGTGGCTGTCGGGCAGGGGGTAGTATGGGGTGAGTGGTCCCAAAGGGTTGTCTTACCGGCTGACAGCAAGGGGGGTGGATGTTTCCTTCTCCTAGAGATAGGGGGAGAAGGGAGGGCCTTAGGGGTTGCAAGGGTGTTGGTAGAGGGGTTTCTTCCACTAATTGTAATCAGCCTTTTAAGGGGGGTTGTCATTTGGTTTTTAAATATGGGGTAATAATAATTGAGAGTGGGAGACGTTTTGGAACTAGAATGAGGGAGGGATTAGTAATGCTCAGACTAATACAGTGCTCAGGTTGAAATGTATGTGCTGGAATGTTGCTGGACTAAATCGACCAAGGAAGTGGCAATTAATTTGGGAAGAACTAAAGGTTTATAAAACGCACATATTAGGAATAACTGAAACTCATTTGACATATAAAGATCGGCTAGTGTTAAGACAGCTGGGGTACGATATTCTTTTGTGCACGTCCAAGAAAGTTTCAATATGTGGGGTGGCTATAATGAAATCAAAGAATCTGGAAGGTAACATACTTAGAACGTTAGCGGATTTTAGTGGGATATGTGCTATAGTCCAGTTAGTAATTCAAGGGCACTATCTGTGTAGTTTATGGTCAGAATCTGGACCAGCCTGATACGTCAGATTCATTAAGTTTGGGGCTGCTGGATTGGTCAGGTGATTTAATCATAATGGGTGATTTCAATTGTGTAATTCACTATGGCATAGATTCTACTAATCGTTTGGCACATACAAGGATGTCTAAGACCTGCGCCTCCATTTTAGAACTTGTGTGGCTGTACGGGTTACTTGATGCGTGGAGAACACTTTTCCATTTGAAATCAGGGTATACTTACTACTCTTCTCCACATAAGAAATATTTGTGCATTGGCATGATCTTTACTAAGGGGCAGATACTGGGGATGCATGCATTGAGGTATGCCCTAAGGGTACATCAGATCATAATCTCATAATGCTGACAATACAGGTTTTACAGGCAGGAAGTGTACATTGAAGTATTGGGCTTATCTTAGAGGTTTACTGGGAGAATTTTTACGAATTAATAAAGGACTCAGCTTCAGTTGCAGTTGTTTGGGACAGTATGAAAGCATACATCAGGGGAGTGACACTCCAGTTTGGTATGAATAAAAATAGACGTATGCAGGTGGATGTTGGTTGATGCCGGCAGACGTGCTTGAAGCTAGAATTGCAGCATGCACAGACAATACTATCTAGAGACCCAGGCGAACAGTCTATATACCATAGGTTAATTGAGAAGCAGCTTATGCTCAATTGTGGGCTAAGCGAGAAGGTGGCTGCTAACTATCACAAAAATAAAAATGCTCCAATAGGAATACGGCGAGAAAGGTCTAGAGTGTTGGGATCTGACGGCCTTTCCTCTTACCTTTCTGTTTCTTGTTATGTGCCGCACTCGTGATTAGGTATGCACTCGGAGGGCTGGGTGTGCCGGCAGTGGGTATTTAAAGCCATCACCTGCTTGTTTACGGCGCTTGGTTTCACTTCCGGTTCTGTCATCCGGAAGGTCTTCGCCGGCGGCCTCCTGGGACTTCCTGTCTTCCTGTTTACCGGATCTTGGACTACGTGGGAGCTCAAGCTGGGATCTTCGGGACTTTCTCTTCTGGATTGAGACTGTGGGGTTTTGGTTAGTTCCCTCCCCATCCTTTTTTTCCGCTGCCCTCGGATTTCCTATTTTTTGTTTGTTTTTCTGAGTCATGCTATTAGCAATTAACGGGGATCACGGAATAAGTAACGCGGCTGCGTTTCCGTTTTCCCGTTTTCTTGTATTCCCTTTTCCGGGTAGTAAAGTAAGCCCGGTGCGTCCTTTTGGGCGATTTTCGGTGCACCAACGAGAAGTCCAATACGGACGTATTTTGGGCTCTTGGTTATGCTTATTTTAGGTTTTTTTTGTCGCTGCTGACTTTTTCCCCTCTCCTTATTATTTATACGAGAAGGTGTAATTGGATTTTTTTGCCGCTTCAGGAGTGGGACTTTTGTGTGCCCTTGGTTACAAATACTGTGGAGTTATCCTGCTCTCTGGACAATTGTAACGGTCTGAGTGTACGTTACAGCACAGTCTGTACCCTCTCTGCATATCGTCAAGATTATTGAGGGGTAAGAGAGTCTCTGTGTTGCAGCACCTAATCACGTGTGTGTTCAATGATTTTTATGTCTCTTTGTCTAAACTTCTCTTCTGTTCTTCTTTATCTAAGGTTGACCTAAACCTTTCCCGGGTAGTGCAGACGAGGGACATCCCACATCTGTGAAGTCCTTGTTGGTCTCCTTGTTTTTTTCCCCCACCTTCTCCGGTTGCCCTGGTCTGCCTTCACCTATATATTCAAGGGTGGTGACGGCCAGGGCTAAGGCAGAGGATTGGGATTCCCTTCGCTCCCGCAGTATTGGGCAACATCCGGAGTGGTGCCAGAACATAGAGGTACTATTAGGCATATCAAATTACATCTTTTTATTAGGGAGTTATTAGCAAGCCGGATAGTTCTGACTATTTTGTTATCTTAGAGTACTTACAGGGATGCAGTTTGCCATGGCTTGATTCCCAACAGGGACTTGTACTACAAGGGGATATTGTTTTAGGGGAGATCAAAGTGGCTATCAGGGCTTTGTCTACAGAGAAAGCTGCTGGAGAGGACCCAATTCCGCTTGAATTTTATAAAGCATTTATTAACATCATATTACCAGAATTCTTCGACTTGATTACATATATAGGCGGCGGAGGTGATGCTCCTGCTTCCTGGGGAGTAACTAATCTTGTAGTGTTTCTCAAAAAGGATAAGCCACTTGAGGAAAGGGGCTCTTATCGTCCTATCTCACTGAAAAATGCAGACACCAAGGTTTTTTCTAAACTTTTGGCAACGCGCTTGGTTCCCTTTTTGCATACATTGGAGTCAGATCAACAGCATTGATTCGTGCCCAGCAGGGATACCACGAGTCAGACTAGCACTGCATAGGAGTATTTGATATTGCGGAAAAAACTAAAGATCAAATTGGTATGATCATGTTAGATGCCGAGAAAGCCTTTGATTGTGTTGTCTGGGAATCACTGTGGTTGACTGTGGGAGCATTTGGGTTAGAGCCAGTTTATATAATTAGTTCAGACCCTATATAAGAATCATATGGCTAAGGTCTTTTTGGGGTGGAATATCTGCCCCTTATTTAAAATACATAGGTGCACACGCCAATGGTTGCCCACTCTCCCCCTTACTATTTGCTCTTTGCATAGAACCATATCTAAGACATTTTTTACAGAACGAAGGCATTCAGCCAGTTAAACTAAATGGTACTGAGCTCAAAATAACTGCTTACGCTGATAATATATCGCAGTCTTTTCCACTAATCCGTTAGTGACCTTTGCTCTTATATCAAAAGAGGCGGATCAATTTGGAGCTTTCTCTGGGTATAGGTTAAACTTATCAAAAACACAGATAATCCTTAATTTCCAACCGGATACCCCAACAATAGGAGTAATGGCCACAGCTACATACTTAGGAATTAGTTTGAATAGCCGAGTGGAGGATATTATTCCGCTTAACTATGAGCCTCTTTCACAGGAGGTAACCGCTAAACTACGGCTATAGCACTGCCTTCCTCTTAGCATTGTGGGCCAGTGCAATATCATTAATGAATATATTGCCTAAATGTCTTTTTCTATTTCAATCCATACCACTTTGTGCTGCATATTCTTTTATTAAACACTTAGAGGGTGTGATCAGTAGTTTTATATGGGGCTATAGGAGGGCTAGGTGTGCTATTCGCTTTTTAAAACTCTCATACAAACAAGGTGGATTTAACCTTCTGGATTTTAAATTGTACTATTGGGCAAGCAGATTGCAGGGACAATTCTGAGACAGCTGGGCCACTCATGGAGCATATCTCAGAGGTCTTGAAGTCCCTCAACAGGTGTCTGCGTCATGGGTAGTTTCGAGTCCAGATTGACTCTTTCTTCTTGGTCTTTGGTGCAGGTGATCCGGTACGCTGGGTATTGGCACTGCATGGCTCCAGTAGGTCCTGGTGTCCTTTCACTTGGTGGGGTGACAGATCTGACTCTCTGGAGCTGATGTACCTCTTCTGGCTTGGGTAGTACGTCAGAGTAGAAGGGGAGCAACAGTTCGGTAAACCGGATTTGGCAGTTTGGTGCATGCACGCTGCAGGGGAGTAACTACTCTACTCCAAGGGAGGTTCTCGGCAATTGGTCAAAGCCGGGAGGTGCTCCAGGGTTTTTGGTGGCCTTACAGTTTCAGGACAAGACAGCACACCATGATTGTTAAGTCCTGGAAGCAGCTGACAGGGTTTGGCATCATTTTTCTGAAGCAGGGCTTTGGTTCTCAGGTTGGCAGATCTTCGTTGTCCATTGCTCTTCTTAGGTCCGTCAAATCTAAGTTTAGGGTCCGGGGATGCCACCTAAATAATAAATTTAGAGGCATTAAAGGGGGGGGTGACAGGTAGTAGCCAACGGGCTACCTACCTTTAGGGTGTCTACACCCTCTAAGTAACCATTTCCTGTGGGAAGGGGCAGTACACTAGCCCCGATAGGTTGATTTCCTACCATCACAAGATGGAAGAATTGAAAAAGTAGTGTGCAGATCACCTACCCCACCTTAGGGGTGGGGCTGGCTGAATGTGGGCTCACCTCCTAATCTAACTAAGATACCCACCTGTTCTCCCACCAAAAGGGTAGCAGGAAAGGAGGGTTGGCATCCTCCAGTATATGGAGATGCCTGGGTTGCATTTCAAAGGCAATATCGCCTTTGAAGCTTTCCGCCGTGGCAGGCCTTCCCGGCCAGGAGGAGGTATGAAGCATCTGCGCCCAGAGCATGCTTTGTTCCTGGCCTCTGAGAGTGCTGGCTCTCACCAATGAGGTCAGAAACATGTCTGGTGGTGGCAGGCTGGCTAAGACTAGTGAGAGACAACACCAGTGCCTGGTAGATTTTCAGAGGACCCTCTAAAAGGGTCTCATGTGTGCATTTATTAATAAATCCATCACTGGCATCAGTGAGGATTTATTAAGACGAGATGTTTGGTACTAAACATCTTAAGGTACAGTGAAACCATCATGAAGCTAGGAAACTCGTAATGACAAGTATCCAGTCCATTTACTCCCTATGACTTCCCAGTGCACTTACAGTATCCAAGAATGGACTTCGATAATGTAGGGTCATGTCTGCTCATGCAGATATGTCCACACATGGGATATAGTGCACTCTGACTTAGGGCTGTAAGGCCTGCAGTAGGGGTGGCTTACCTATATTTCATGCAGTGTATGTGGGCATGACACAAAGGGATGTGTGCCATGTTGACTCTTCAGTTTTTGCTGCACCAAGACAGGCAGCCTGCAAAGTCAGTGTGCATGACTTTGATGAGGGATCCCTAGGGTGGCACAATTTGTGCTCCAGACTGTTGGACTTGGCCCTTTTTGGCTAAAGCTCCCTAAACTTTTTTGCCTTCTCCCTAGACCTTTTTTCTGACATGGTGTTGCCAGCTTAGAAGCTTTGGGCACTTTGCCACTGCTGATCAGTGTCAAAGTGCAAGTGCTCCCAGTGTAAAGTATAACGGTAATCGGTTTTCCATAATTGATATGTTTGCCTTACTAGTAAAGTGCACTATGTGTGCCAGGGCTGGTAATGCAAATGCTACTAGTGGGCCTGCAGCACTAATTGTGCCACCCACACCAGTAGCCTTAAAGAGAGTTCTCAGGCCTGCCACTGCAGTGCCTGCGCGCAGTTTGCTAAAACTACCATGTTATTCTGACAAGTGCACCCACTTGCCAGACCTTACCCTTCCTTTTCTATCCACATCAGACACCCCTATGGTAGGTCCAAGGTACCCCCTGGGCAGGGTGCAGTGTATGTGAAAGGTAGGACATGTACTGAGGTGTGTACCATGTCCTGACAGTGAAATACTCTCCATTTCGTTTTTCACTGTTGAAAGGCCATCTTGCCCATAGGACAGAATGGGGAGGCTGTGTAATATGTTCCCAGCCTATCTTCCCATAGGCTTAAGATGGAGGGGTGAAGTTTAGTGTGCCTGAACTCACAATTTAATAACACATCTTTTTGTGAAGGTGGTTTTTGCATTGTGTGTTTAGAAAACACACTTTTAGAAGTGGCTGGTTTTTTGTGTTCTAACAATTCTGTGTGTCTCTGCCTGGTTGTGGATTGACTGTCTGGATTTGAAAGTGGTAGGATATGGGGAATGTCTGGACCCAGGGGAGGAGGTGAGACAGCAACAGGCTGACCTGCATCTGGAGTGTAGGGGGGAGGAGTAGCCCCTGGAGGTGAAGAGGCCTGGGCCGCCGCCATAAAACAATGGCTCCATCTCCTGCTGAGTGATTAAGGATCCAGACCCCCACTATCAAAGGAAGACACCCAGAACTGGTTTGGACAGGGGTCAGTGCCCCCTGAACACAAAGACTTCAAAGACATTTAGGGGTATAACTATGAGAGCTGAAACCCCTGAACTTAGGACTGTCCAAGACTGAAATGGACTGATCAAGACTGTAAAGGATTGAAACTACTTTGTGGTCAAGAGGAACCTCTGCCAAGGAAGAATCAGCTGAAGAGACTGAAGGAAAGGACTGACCCTTGCTGTGTGTTCTGGGGCTGGCCTGCAGTTTGCTGATTTAACCAAGGAGAGGCGAAGGGACTTTGCTGTGTGCTGTGTCCCCCTGCTTGAAAGGACTTTGCTGTGTGCTGTGTCCTGAAGTAACTTGTCCCCAACGGCCCGAGGAGAGCTGGCTCCCTTTTGTGGAAACTCAGGAACACAAAAGTTTACAGAGGAGTGTCTCAGCGACGCTGTGTGTGTGTGCTTTTTGCAGCCTGAGACCTTCATAGGAACTGCCCCGTGATCATGTGCACCTGGAGTCCAAGTGAGTCTCAGCGACGCTGTGTGCGTGTGCTTCGTGCAGCCTTTGACCTTCGTGAGGATTGTCCTGTGACCGTGTACACCCGAAGCTCAAGTGAGTCTCAGCGACGCTGTGTGCGTGTGCTTCATGCAGCCTGAGACCTTTGTGAGGATTGCCCTGTGATCATGTACACCCGAAGCTTAAGTGAGTCTCAGCGACGCTGTGTGCATGTGCCCTGTTGCAGCCTGAGACCTTCATCATTGCCATCGGCTCAGACCGGCATCCCCAGAGGAGCGGTGCCGCCGGCCCGAGCCTGCTTGTGCCAAGGAGAGGCCTCGAACCATCACGTCGGGGGTCCGTGTTCCACTGCCCAAGATCAACGAAGTCGCCCCGGAGGCCCAAGCCACGAGGAGAGGAGAGTGAGATCGCACCCCCCAGGTAATGCTCAGCGAGCGTGCGTGTGTCGCCGCCTGGGGCAGGGTGCGGTCTCGGAGAGAAACGCTCTCGGCCTTTCCCATCCTTGCAGCACGAGCCCCCGCTCAAGTGAGAATCGCGGCCCGTACTTGCCGAGGAGTGGCAGTACCGGGGCCGAGGTGTGGAGCTGCACTTTGTTTACACCAGACCAGTGTTGATGGCATATTTTGGCAGTAGCTGACCGCGAGTCAGTACGAGTGGCATAGAGTCCGTCCAGAGCACCGTGAACGGTGCTGAAGTACATTATTGTTGGCATTACAAACTGCCTGATTGTTGCATTACGCATTGCATTATGTTTGCACTACGAACTGCCTGATTGCTGCATTACGCATTGCATTATTGTTGGCATTACGAACTGCCTGATTGTTGCATTACGCATTGCATTATTTTTGCATTACGAACTGCCTGATTGTTGCATTACGCATTGCATTATTTTTGCATTATGAACTGCCTGATTGTTGCATTACGCATCGCATTATTTTGGCATAACAAACTACATTATTTTTACATTACGAAGTGCCTGAAACTTGCATTACGAACTGCATAGTATTGCATTAGGACTGCATTTGGATCATTGAGAATTGCTCAATAATACTGCAAGAACCTACAAGGGCTGGCTGGCCTAATAACCGGCCAGGTGAAATATTACAAATACGCATATGTTGGATTTTTATCGTGTGGTCTCATCGTATATCTTTTTATATAAACTTATACTTGTTTTTTTATGAAACTCGTGTGGAGTCCATTTGTGGTGTCATCATTGGGTTACTGAGAGTGGGATTGCAAATACTTTACACATTGCCTTGGAGATAAGCCTGGCTGCTCGTGCCAAGCTACCGAGGGGGTGAGCAGGGGCTATCTGAGAAGGTGTCCTTCCTTTCCCTGACTTAGAAGCAAGGGTCCCTATTTGGACTAAGGTACCTACCTCAGCCAACTGGGGACCCCCAATTCTAACCTTGAGTAGCAACGGGTGGGGATTTGAACCCTCCCCGTTCTAACACAGACCTAGTGGACCCTCTTCAGTCCCAACACCCTCAGTACCAAGCGTACCATTTACTAGGGACTGTTGTGCCAATTGTGGTACAGATTTTAGGGAAAGAACAGTGGTACTGGGAGCCTGGTTAGCAGGGACCCAGTACACCTGAGTCAAAGTTGCCTCAAACACCAGGCAAAAGTGGGAGGGGGTACTACAACAAGAGCCCGGTTTCTCAGACAAGCCCCCCCCCCAGCCCACAGGCCAGGAGACTCTGCCAAACCTGGAACAATCCTCCTAGTCTGTCAGGCGAGGAAGAGTAGGGAAAAAGGCTGGATTGTTTCAAGGCTTACTCTGCCTTACATCCTCCTGTTCAGGTCAGTCCCTCTGGGGAGCTGGCCTACCTTAACAGTTTCAGGACCCAATTTAAAATACCCTTTGTCTATTTCTTTAGTGTCCTGACCCAATCTTTTTAGTTTGGGTTCAAAGGTGTCTACCTCTGCTAATTGTAACTTGGCCAGGGCAACCCCCATTATAAGTAAGCCCTTGAGTAAGCCCAAAATGACCAACAGGGTCCAGGGGCCTAGCTTACTACTTGACATTGGGAAAGACCACCATGCCAAGAACAGTGCAGCCATGAAGGCCACTGACAGCTGACAGTGCCCAGAACCACACCTTTAGCTGTTCACTGACAGGTAAAGGAAGTATAGTACAGGTTTCCTGGAGTTCAGGTTGCCTGTCTGCTGCTTTAGAGTGGGGGGCTACTACCTCTGGCAGTAAAAACCCTTCATCCCCCCCTTGGTCTGTCAACTAATGAGCCACCAACTCAAGCTGCCTTACTAGTCAGGACATCTTGTGGGACAGATGGGACTACACCAGTGCCAATTTTGCAGTTTTCCCCTTCTTGGGTAGAACCTCCCTGACTGTCTAGAACTGTGGCGAAAAGTTGCCCATCTTTTCTACACTTTCTCTTGCTCTTATTCTTTTGGGGCTTACCTTACTAGCTGCAGATTCAACCCCCCCCCCTGAATCATTAGGTAAGGACTGGCACTGGACCAGTACCTCTTCTTGGCTCAGAACAAACTCTGGGTGGTCATTTGCAAGGAGACAATCAAGGGGGAGGTCTTGGCTGCCTACCACCATTCTCAAACTTTAGGGACACAGCTATTTCTAGGGGCACTACAGCCATAGGCCCAACAATGACCTTCCCTGGAATGACCCTTACTCTTTTTGTCTCACCTGGGATATACTAGTTGGAAAGAACCAGCCTGTCATGCACAACAGTGTGACTGGCACAGGTATCTCTCAGGGCAGTGGTGGGGATTCCAATTATCAGTAGGTGGTGGAAGTGCTTACTACCCTCTGGAATCGTCAGCTCACCTGTTTGTCCCATTTCCCAGTTAGAGGCTAGGGTGACCTCCTCATCTGAGGAGTTTTCCTCAAACATTACACTAGCAACCCCTGAAGATGTACTAGTGGGTTTGTTTTTAGTACAGCAAGGGTCCTTGGTTAGGTGCCCTGTCTAGTTACAATTAGTGCACCAAGTCATCTTGGGATCCCAGTTCTTACCCTGGTACCCACTTCTGTTTTGTGAGATGTCTTGGGGCTCACCCTCCTGGACCGGTTTTTGAGGGCCTACAGGAGACTCCTTACTTTTATCTCTTTTAGAGTCATCCACTTTCTTTCTTTTTGGCCTCTTTCCTTTGGTCACCCCCACCATGTCTAGTTTTAGACACTCTTGCTCCCACCCAATGATCAGCCTTCTTCCCCAACTCTTGGGGAGAGGCTGACCCTAGATCCACTAGGTATTAATGCAACTTTTCATGCACACAATTACTTAACAGATGCTCCTTCATAGTTAAATTGCAAAGATCATCAAAATCATGCACATTGTTACTTTTTAACCAATCACCCAGTGTTTTCACTGAAAAGTCTACAAAATCAACCCAGGACTGCCTCTGGTTTTTTTTTAGTCTCCTTGAATGTTATTCTATATTCCTCAGTGCAGTCCAAAGCCCTCAATCAGGGTACCCTTCATGAGGTCATAAGACTCACCATCTTTCTCATTTAATGTCAGGAGTCTATCCCTGCATTTTCCTGAGAAGAGTTCCTACAAGAGAGAGCCCCAGTTATTTTTGACTACCTTTCTACTGATGCAAACTCTCTCAAAAGCAGTAAACCACTTGGTGATATCATCACCCTCTGCATATTTAGGGACAACTCCTTTGGGGAGTTTAGGGTCAAAAGAATATCCTCTCTCCCTATCATAAAAGTGCTGGCACCAGAGATGGGTCCCAGGCCCATCTCTTTTCTTTATCTTTCTATGTCCAGAAGTTGAGCTTCTAAGTTCAGCCTCCTGGCCAATCTATCTGCATGAGTTCCTCCTCTGAGGATCATGCTCTGCTCATGAGGGGAGCGATTCTACTATCTCCTTAGGAGGATTCACTTCATTATTCTGATCATTAAAGGATGCAGCTACTAGTTCTGAGTTATCTTTCTCAAATTCTGCCAAACGCCTTCTAAGCTTCTCTATGGTAGCATATGAGTCAGTTTTGATACCATAACCTTTATAGAGAGTTCTCAGCCTGGCATAGGGTATGTCCAGGTAAGGGGTTAGATCGAGCTCCTGAACCTGGTTCTCTGTACCACTCATTATTCCTACTAAAGTTGGGACCTTTTTGGAGAGGAAAACAACCTAAACAAAAATATTTTGTCCTAACTACAGTAAGAGACTTTTAGTTTTTAACCACTTGGGCCTAATTACTATGGTGGTCGGATCGCAGCGGGATGGAGAGTACCCATCATGTATTCGGTGGTTCCACCTGCCAAATTATGATACAACTGCAGTGTAGGCAGTAAGAAACATGCCATTTTCTATTGGGGCCTGTTCTGCGGCCCGAAAAAGGGCAGTAGAAAAAGGCATGTTTTAAACATCCATGCACCCTGTGTCAGTGCCTGGCACACAGTGCATGGATGTTTGGTGGGGCACCACATGTGCCCCCCAGGCCACATAGCGGAGGCCCACGGTAGACGGGGCCCCCAAAGTCACTTTCTTATAGCCTTTTCATGGTGGTCGAACTGCCATGAAATGGCTGTTAAAAAGTGACATCCTAATCCCTACGGCAGTGCCTCCACAGGCACTGCCTCCATTGTAGGGATTAGGCCCCGGCTGCGGACCCTGTGGGCTCATTGAGCCTGTTGAAGGCAGTTGTCTTTGCCCTGCCCAATGTGCTCCGACCACCAGTATCCTAATACGGCAGATGGACCGCTGCTTCAGATGTCGGAAGGACTATGGCAATCCACCCGACATTATAATTAGGCCCTCAGTTTCAGGGGCTTTGCCAAGGCCCAAGCAGCTAATTTTTTTAATTGAAAAAATCTAGACTAGTTAAGAAAATACAACTAGGCTAAAGACAAATTTTAGGTTTACTCTTGTGGTCACTTATTGACAGAATGGCATTAGCAAATGCAGAGTTGTAGACCCCGACGCTGATCCACCAATGTAGGAGGCTGGCTCTCTATATAGTGTATTAAAACGAAGTACACTGTGCTGAGTGTCCGTTGGAACCCTTACTGGTATACAGAGGGAAAGTAGATAATACTAACGCTCTTTGTGGTAGTGTGGGCAGGCAGTTAGACTTATCAGAGGGTAGTGCTAAGCATTTGTTGTACTCACAGAGGTAGTAAATGAGACACCCACTCAAGAACAAATCCAAGACCAATTTGCAAAAATAACATTGATTTTGATATAATTTTTTAGACCAAGAACTTTGTTATGTTTTTTCAAAGTTCTGAAAATAAATCACTGTTGTGTACTGTTTCGCACAGTAGAAGTCAATGAGAACAAATAGGAAAAAGCATATAAAATCACACAATGGGTTCTCAAGGTTCACCTTCAGGATTTAGGTAAGTAGAGGGTGAGGTCCAATGTTCCAACATCGGAAGTTTGGGAGCATCCTGGATTCGGCCAGGAGCAGGGTGCTGAGGTCATTGGTTGCCGGCTCACTACGAAGAAGGGGGCCACCTAAAAACACGTTGCACAGAGGGGCTTAAGGGTAGGTCCAGAGGGTCCTACTCAAGGGAGTAGGTCGCAAGGGTCTCAGGACCATGGGAGCACAGCTGGTTAGTTGCACCCAGGCTGGGCGGGCTGGGTGCAGAGCAGATAGGGCAGCCAAGCATTGTAGCTAAATGGTCCTCACGGTCAGGGGCAGGCAAGTTGCAGGGATGCTTCCGGGACAGCTGGCCACTCACAGAGCGGGTCTCAGAGATCTCAAAGTCCCTCAAGGGGTGTCTGCATCCTTGGTAGGTGGAGTTCGGATTGGACTCTTCTCTGTCTTTGGTGTAGGGGATCCGGTATCCAGGATATTGGCACATCACGGCTCTGGTAGGTCCTCGTGTCCTCTCACTTGGCGGGGGACAGATCTGACCCTCTAGAGTTCCTCGGAGGCCTGACACTGGAGGACGAGACATCACACCATGATTTTTGAGTCCGGGAAGCTGCGGGCAGGGTTTGGAGACAATTGTCTGCAAAAGGACTTCGGTTCTCGGCTCAGCAGCTCTTGTTTGTCAGTTGCAGTTCTTAGGTCCGTCAAGTCTAAGTTCTGGGTCTGGGGATGCCACCTAAGTACAACATTTAGGAGCGTTAAAAGGGGTGACAGGTAGTAGCGAATAGGCTACCTATCTTTAGGGTTTCTACATCCTCTAAGTGACCACTTCCTGTAGGAAAGAGCACTACCCTGATACGTTGATATCCTACCATCACAATATGAAGGAACTGGAAAAGTTGTATTCACCTTGCCTGCCCTACCTTAGTGGTGGTACTGGCTGAATGTGGCCAGACCTCCTAATCTAACTAAGTTTCCCACCTGTTCTCCCACCAAAAAGGGAGAAGGAAAGGGGGTTGGCATTCTTGACTATCTGGAGATGCCTGGGTTGCATTTTAAAGGCGGTGGAGGTGTAAAGCACCTCCGCCCGCAGCAGGCTTTGTTATTGGCCTTTTAGAGCTACCATGAGGTCAGAAACAAGTCAATTGGTTGCAGGCTGGCTAGGACTAGTCAGTGACCACACCAGTGCTTGGTAGGTTTTCAAGGTACCTTCTAAAAGGGTCTCCTGTGTGCATTTATTAATGAATCCATCACTGGCATCAGTGAGGATTTATGAAGACAAGATGTTTGGTACCAAACATCTTAAGGTACAGTGAAGCCATCATGGATCTAGGAAACTCTTAATGACAAGTATCCAGCCCATTTACTACCTATGTATTCCCTGTCCAGTATCCAAGAATGGACTAAGATATTGTTGAATCATATATGTTCATGCAGGTATGTCCAAGCATGGCATATAGTGCACCCTGCCTTAGGGCTGCAAGGCCTACAGTCGGGGTGGCTTACCTATATCTCATGCAGTGTATGTGGGCATGGCACATAGAGATGTGTGCCTTGCCGACTCTTCCGCTTTCTCTGCACCAAGACACACAGCCTGCAAGGCCTTGGTGAGGGGTCCTTAGGGTTGCAGAATTTGTGGTGCAGCCCTAGTGGACCCTCTTCAGGCCCAATGCCCTAGGTACCAGGGGTACCATTTACTAGGGACTTACAGAGGTTGCTGAAGTTGTGCCAATTGTCGTACAGTTTTTAGGGAAAGAACTCTGGTACTGAGAACCTGGTAAGCAGGGACCCAGTACACCTCAGTCAAAATTGCTCAAAAATCAGACAAAAAGTGGGGGTACTGCAACTAGAGCCCACTTTCTCACAATGAACATTAGCAAAGTGTCTGTCATTGTGTAGGATAACTGTTCTGACCTTTTTTAGTAACTTTTGTGCCACTTAGCTTCAAACAAAATCGTTTTAGTGAGATATGCAAATTATGTACCAGATGGTGGATTTTGTGGCAAACGTGACATATCCATAATTAAGTGTGGAGGAGATGTGCCTAGTGGCTAGAGCTGCTGGACTTTGCAACTGGAGATCTAGGTTTAAATACCAGCCTCGTCTGAACATCTGGTGATTCTGGGAAAATCACATAATTCCTCTTCGCTTAAAAAGAAATATGTAATGTCTAGTCCTGTTGTAAAGTGATGTAAAAACTGCAAAAACATAGAAGTCACTGAATCACATAATTCCGTTGTCCCTGACCATAATTCACAACTGGTCTTGAGCTGTTTGCAGATTGAAAATATCTCCCTTTTGACAACCCACCAGAAGGGATCCACAGACCAAACATACCTGGCATCACAAACCAATCAATAATTCATAATGAAATACATTTCTCATGTGTCAGACAAAGCTTAGAGAATAAACGATCACAACAGAGTGATCACAACAGAGTGCCAATAGTCGACTTCAAGGTGGGCTGTCACTCAAAATGCTGCCCTGGCCACGTCTCAAATTAGCACTCCTAAGTGAGAATGCAGAGACATACAAGAACCCAATAAACTCCAAAATACATTTAAAAAAAAATAGGTTTTGACTAAAACTACAGAAGACAATGTTTTCGATGAGTGTCTGGTTTCTTTTTATTTTGCAGTTCTGATTGTCATTAGACACAACTTGTGGGGCGATGCAACTTGCATGTAAAGGAAGATGAGGTACAGAGTGAGAACTGATTTAACCAACTGATTTTAAGGGTTTTCCTAAGTTTCTGGCTACAAAGAGTTTTATCTTTATTTATTCCCCCACCAACAAGCATTGGCAAAGTCAACAGGTCTGGCTATAATGTGACTAATAGGTCTTAATAGGCCTTAATGATATGGATTTAGTGTGCCTAAGCAGGCGAATACAGGCATTTTCAGATACTGTTCATATGAGTTGGATACACAAATGTTGTTTATCACATGAAAGCCTGTCCTATGGGCTTTTCTGGTGCTTGAGAAAAAGTTCAAGTACTGATCCTAGGTCAAATGGTATTTTGCCCAGAGTGCTAGAAATCCTTGCACTAGTCCTTAGCGCATCCGTTGTGCATCACAATACTTGCTAGAGCATTAGTCCTAATGAAGAGTTTTGTTTAGAACACAGTTTTGCATAATAAGTGGCGTCCTTGCCCCCTTAATAAACGAAGGGGTGGATTTTCAAACATTTTGTGCTGGGTTATCATCACAAAAGTGACGCTAACCAGCACAACATGTTTTTGGGGGAATTTACTTTGGAAAGTACCCTAAAAGTAGCACAAAGCAGCTTGATCACTGCTTTGCGTTACTTAGAGCCAAGGGGGCGTTACATGGGTGGTACATAGGCGTTCCCATGCAACCACCCATCTTTTTTGACACAAAGCCCTACCTACAAAGAATTGTAGAGAGGGTTTAGCGCCAAAAGTTAACGCCACTTCAGAGGAGGGGTTAACAGGAGAAATGTTTTTATTTCTCCTTTCTTTTCAGACTTTGCATGCGTGCTCCACTGTGCAGCACACGTATAATGTGGGAAAAGCTTTAAAACTTGTCCAGGCATGGTATTTTGTACAGGAATGGTACGCTATGGCGCTAAGGTGTGTGCTTGGCGCACTGCAGCTGAAACCAGCGCTGACGCTAGGGAGAGGGGAGGAGAGAGACATATCTCTGTAGATATATCGCTTTCCTGCTCCCTCCCTGTCCCGCAGCGCAACGTCTTTGGCTGCGCCGCGCTGCATGTGTTTTTTGAAAATCTGGACCTAAGTATAATAAAATGCTTTGCTTAATGAGATTCCTAGTGGTCTGGGCAGGGGTACTGTTAGGACATATTATGTGGGGACACCCTAAGAGTGTGTATTGTGGTACTAGAGTTCAGTTTGCTGCAACTATCTCTATGAAGCCTCCTGGGATGGGCTAGCATAAATAGAAAAGGTCCAGTGCGCGGTGTTGTCAGTTTCTCTGGAATGTGGACTGGGTTGTCCATTGTTGGGCTTGGCCCACTTTGCTGTTAAGTACCAGCCATACCTGAAGCTAAAGATACTCAGGTGAACAGCCGTACTATATGCACAAAAATCCTTCTCTGTCCGCCTTTTTGTAAGTACAGAAGAAGGAGAACACATGAACTTTTGCTTACTGTTTAAGAGAACGCATCGAATTGACAAATAACATTCTCTGATATTTATCTGGCTGCCTCCCAAGTAACATCTTTACATCTATCCAGCACCGAGACACTCCGAATAACATCTATTTTCTGCTATTGGTTATGCTGTCAAAAGAAAACAAAAATGTGTGTTTATTTTGCTACCTTAATAATAGCTCATTATTTTATTCTATATATCTGGCATCCAGAAACAGAAAGGTATACATATTGTCTCCAATTTATCCATCTGATACTTCCTCGACTCCTGGTAGTAGCATGTACCTTTGAAAAGTTGCTTTCAGGGTGATCATTTTCACAAAGTTGTGTATCAAATGTCGCTACTATGTCAATAAAAAATATTTTGCCATCTATATGTTTAAAACATTTTGAGGAGATTTGTGGTATTATGCACATAGTTCATAAACATTAGTACATCTCACACCATCTGTGTAAGAAATTGTGTTTTTGATTGAAGGGGGTGAAGACCCTTCTCAAGCAACAACCACAGCCCCTGTCAGAGTGAACCACAAAATGCAAAAGTCACTAAATTAACCCCTGCTTATTTCTCTGGTAGCTCGGCGCAAAAGCAGTCAGACTTAACTTGGAGGCAATGTGTAAAGTACTTATGCAGCACTCAAACAGGTATAAAGTGAAAACACAACACTAGAAAAATCATACACCAATTTAGAAAAATAGAGAAAGTGTAATAAATAAAATGACACCAAAAAAACAAACATTCAATGGGTAGAACTGGAGTTATGAATTTTAACATTTTCAGGTGAAAGTAGCACCAAAAAGCACAAAGTACCCCTTGTGGTTATCTGGTTGGACTGAAATGGGTCAAAGTCAAAAGTTCTCTATGGAGTAAGGGGCTGATACAGAGACCAGGTTGCCCCAGTAAAGAGTTTGCCTTCTCAAATTACAAGTCCATATGTTGAGCCTCTGCTGGAGGTTTGCATTGACAGGGTCACAATGAGATCATTGTTGGTGCGAGTACCAGGTCATAAATGGAGCTTTGCTCTTGCAAAAGGGGCGGGAGGTCACTGTTTAGTGCAAAGAGCCGATCACCATTGGAATTTTGCGTAGTCAGGAGAAGTGGCCATTGTTGCTGATGCAACGAACCTGCTCAAGGTTACAAAGAACCTCAAACATCTGGATTTTCACCTGAGGTTCAGTTTCGAAGCAAAAGGAGTATACTCTGATCAGCTAAGGATCCAGGGCCCAGAGAGGCACCTTGTGTGGATCAAGACTCACTCCAGCAGAGGCCAGTAGCAAGGCTCAGCAGTTTTAGTTGGCGCTGGTCAGCTGGGCAGTTGCAGGGAAGGCCTCTAGAAGCTTGTTGTGTTCCTGTAACTCAAACAGGTCAGTCAACTGATCCTTGGAGTCACTTCTGGGGATCCTGGATTCAAGGCAAGCAGGTTCAGTTTTCCTTCTTTAGACAGCATGTGGTCCTACTGACTTTTCCAAAGGCCAAGGAGTGCTCTGATGAGAGGTTCTGAGCGCAACATTTATATACCCAGTGCTAGTCAGTGTATGAGGGTCCTTCTCCTTGTTTACCCCCAAATTGGTTCTAGTCAGTTTGCCCCTTCCCCTGGGTTGGACCTCAAACTGTCTAGTGTAACAAGGGGAAGGGCAGGCAGCCACATGCCTGCCAGTCAGCTGGCTCCGGCATGTGACTGCAAGGAGGGAAAATGACATGCCTCAAGCATGCACACAATATACAATTAAAAGCATTTTTTACTTGCCTCATCTGCCAGGGAGGGTCATAGTCCAGGTAATTGTATCCACCATAATTACTAATAATAGTGAGTAATCTAATATTATTCACTATTAGTGCAATAAAAAATTCACAGGAAACAAAGAAATTGGAGCCCCAATCAACCTCCATATAGACAAGCTGCCCTTGAGTTCCTGGCACTGATTTTGCTATCTCTGAGGCCATAGGTTGCAAAGGTAGTGCCAGTGGACGTAAGGGGCAAGGCAGGGGATGCAGTTACGACCCCTAAATGATTGTCCATGTGCAAAATGTATCAATTTTTGAGAAAAAAAGTAGCATGAAATACTGGTCAGGCATTTTGTATAATAATACAGAATTTTGCAATTATTTTTTTACCATTTCACATAGTTTCCACAACAGAAATTACATGTTCTTCACCCAGTGCTAGTCGAATACGTTCATGAAGGTAGCAAGTGTTAGGCCTGGCATCCTTGGCGTGGTGTCCACCTAACTTTTTGCCCTCAGACCTCCTGTTTTTGCTGACTTCATTTTTGCAGGCAATAGGACTCTGCCACTTTACCACTGCTAACCAGTTCTAAAGCACTCCCTGCCCAAAACATGGTAACTTTGGTTCATACCCATTTGGCATATTTAAGTTACTTATAAGTCCATAGTAAAGTGTTCTACATGTGCCCAGGGCCTGTAAATGAAATGCTGTTAGTGGGTCTGATGCACTGATTGTGCCACCAACCCCTTTAAACATGTCTCAGGCCTGCCATTGCAGAGCCTGTGTGTGCAGTTTAACCTGGCAAAATAAACCTTTTCCAGGCCCAAACCTTCCTTTTTAATACATATTAGTCACCCCTAGGGTAGGCCCTGGACAGTCCAAAAGGCAGGGTGTAATGTAATTAAAAAGAAGGACATGTACTTTTTAAGTTTTATATGTCCTGGTAGTGAAAAACTTTTAAATGTGTTTTCCCTACTGCAAGGCTTACCTCTCCTATAGAATAACATTGGAGTTGCCTTATTACATTTTATAAGTATCATTTCAAAGTGGGAAGAGATAACCAGTTCATGGTTGGTGTCCCTGGAAGCCTAATTCAAAATCCTCACTTATGATGAAGTCAGTTTTTAAATTACAATTCTAACAATTCCACTTTTAGAAAGTTTGCATTTTCTTGCCTTAGCCATTTGGTGTCTGCATCCTCTCTCTGGTCACAAGACTGGGTGTAGTTGGCAGTTTGGTTTTGTGTATTCCTGGTATATAGCCACACACAATGGGAAGATAGGTGGATCAGCCATCACTGGCAGGATGGGAGGAAGCAGCTAAGCCCAGCCTCTCTTATTGTCAAGCACTAACCTGTTGATCCTGCAGGTGTGAACTGATGTCTGAGTCTCTGGATTCCAACTCCACCACCGGGTTGGAATCTCCTGGTGATTTTAATATGCTGAAGCAACTCTAACACAATGGGGGAAGTGGAATGGGATATGAAAGAAACTACTCTGGTTGCCTTCTCACCTTCTGACTCCCCCTCTCTAAGTTCTGACTGTGAACCGGTAATGTCGGCTCACAATTGTTTCTGTGGAAAGACACACAAATTAGTTTTGTTTCGGTTCAGGTTTTCTGCCCTATCCACCTCTCTCGGTCCCATAAAAGTGCAAATGTACCTGGTCATTGCCTCTTTCCCGCCTGTACTACTTGTTTTCTCACAAGTGAGTTTTTGGGAAGGAGTACTTTTAAAACACAAGAGTAGCAATCATTGGGTGTTCCCCTTTGCATGAATTAACTATCATCAATTAATACATTGTTAGAACTGTGTACATACCACCACTATGAGAGTGACTGTCATTGTATGCCTCTGGACAGTTCTGAATTCCCTATGAAGCTTGCTGTATAACAAATTTCCATCTTGGACTTTTGGATTACAGATAAGCATTACCATATAGTTGTTACACCAACTTATTATTAGTAGCCACTGCTTCAGCTCAGCAATCGTTATATATTTACATACAGTAAAGGTGCCCAAATTAGTATCAATGATTAATATCAGTTATTGCTATTCATGTTTCCAAAAAAGCACAATCGCAATGCGTTATTCATATATCCAAGTGCGTACAACCACAATGTCATTATAAAGATATCAGGGTTAGTTAGCACATTCATGTGTAATGCATGGCATATGAGACTGTAGGATAACAAGTCTTTAACACACTCTCTCCTCTTCTTTTAGCAGGTCCAAGGAGCTGAGCCCAGAACTCAGCAAGTCAGCTGTCCAGAGTTTTGAGCTACATACACAGAATCAAGATAAGTTTACAATCCAAGCGTGTACGCGGCATGTTACCGCCTTAACACTGTCCTAATTGCCTTGTTTTCTTTCTCTCTTTCCTCTAGGTTGATGGATGCACATGAAGCAGGTAGTTGTTGTTGCACTGGAGACTGCAACCATCTTGTTAAAAGCTAGAAAATGGGAGCTCTGACCATGAGGAGATGCTTTCATGTAAGTGGGTGGAACAACACGCACTTTCTAATGGTTGGGTGCGGTTTAAGTAACCGGCTGCACCCAATATGGCTGCTGAATATCACGAGATCTCACATCCCATGGTTTTACCTTTTGTGCAGATTGTGGGTTACCTCTGATAAGTCTATTGGCGCCCCTGAAGGCACCCGTCTGAGCGCTTGGGGGCGTGAAGTGCTTCTTTGGTCTTTGCGCAGTGCACAGCATTATCTTTGCGTCAGCGCACCTCCTCTACCTCGGAGGAGCAAGATGTAGCCTCTGAGGAAGCCATGGTTGTGTGTGCGGTAGTGACCGCACAGGCCCTACACTTACACCTGAATAAGCTGTGTCCTTTCTCCACACAAAGGGCTTCATACCCCCTGTAGTTAGTCTGGAGCCAGTGCAGGGAAGGCAGAGCAACTGTGCACTTCAAAGCCATGCCTCTAGAAGCTTATCCCCACTTCAAATGCACAACTGTGTTTAAAAGAAGGACCTCAGATACCAACCATTCAGTACACTTCTGGACCTGAGTTTATTCTTTGAGAAAGAAGGACTGCTGTGCTACTGAAAGGAAGGACTGCCGCTCTGCTCTACTGCTGTTCCTAAGGAACAGCTTCCCTGCTGTTCTGACCAGCTGCCTTCTGCCCTCTTGCCTAGGTGAGGAGAACTGGACCTGCATTTCTTGAACCCAGAGTGACTCCAAGGGCTAGTTGGCTGGCTTCTTGACTGAAGCCTGAGAGACATAACGGACTTCCAACAACCTTGCATCTACACCTACACTCTACCCTCTGCCCTCTGTTAGTCTACCCTGCCAAGTGGTGCCACCCCAGTCCTGGACCCTTGGAAATGGGCCTAAGGTGCTTTGCCAGCCTCTGTGGATCCAGCGGAACCAATGCATCTCCTGTGCTGCACGGTGCAACCCTGAGCAGAATTGACTCGGACTGGACTGGACAGGGAATCGCATTGCCGCCACAACCTGGTATTTAGAAAGCTGCTGAAAACATCATTGTTCTGATTCATCTCTCCTTGGTTGGTAACAGCAGTCTTAGCACGGAGATACCCCTGTTGGGGTGATTCGGGCGCCCTATAAATTAATAAATATCAAATAAATACCTGTATAGCCTTTAGAACTGCCACTACGCAAAACATCCTCAGTGCAAACCCTTGCATCTCTTGTCAATGGGAGCCTTTACAACAACAATGGACTCCGCATCACAGCCTCGCAGCTCCTCGGAACTAATGCATCTCCCCGACAGTGCGGAGCATCCTCGACGGTGGACAACTCATCGCAAGCCCCATCAACGGAATCCTCAGTGACGACATGGGACCTCTCACATCAGCCTTGCCGCATCTCAGAACCGATGCTTCATCTCGGCTGCCTGACAGATCTTCGACATAGACCCATGAAACGCTCTGCAAACCTGGATTTAAGGTACTCTTTTCAGCTGGCCTAACTTGGTCCCTGTAGCCTGCTCAAGCTCCATTGTGGTTGGCCTGAATTTGTGACTTTGTCCTAATCCGGTGCAACTAGATATCCACAGTTGGAGCATAATACCTTTTGGTGCTATTTTCTCTAAAAACTTATAAAATTTGATATCTCCGGTTCTACTAAAATTTTTTTGTCATTTTGGACTTGTTTTATTTATTAAGCTCTATCGTTCTAACCAGGTGTGGGATCTTTTTGTGTGGTATTTCCATGGTTTTACTGTTTGAAGTGTTGCACAAATACTTTACACATTGCCTCTAGGTTAAGCTTGACTGCTCTGTGCCAAGCTCTCAGGGGGTTCAGCACAGGTTAATTTGGGGTTGGCTTGTACATTACCATGACTTGGATTGTGGTTGCTGCTTGATAAGGCCTCACACTCAAGCCAGCCATTCACCAAGTTTCTAACAGCACGTTTTAAAAGCCGAAACACTACTGAACATTCAAATAAAATAACCAAAATTTTTAATCTGTTCTCTGACCGTGTCCTTGAGACCAAGGATTGAAGGAATCTAGACTCTAACAGAACTGTGTGGCGATACTAATGGCATCGTCTCCGTAACACAAATCTGTAGTAAAAGATAAGATATTAGAAAGTCACATTTGCCCAAACGCAATGCATTTTTGGATGTCTCAAAAGGTGAGTGAATTTTTCATAGTCACCACGCAATGATACAGCTACCTTATTTTAGCTCTGGTCTGCACATTATTTTTCTTGTCAAGCAGGAAACCCTGTAATTCCATCAGACGTATAAGGGCACTGGGAATTTTGTTATTTACATTGTACAAGCTTACCCAAAAAATTATGTAATAACTGTGATATTTACATCTCCTAGTGCGCTTAAAATGTGTTATAAGCATTTATTTTTGTTTTATTTTCTATCTGCTAGTTCACATTTTACAAAACCCGGTCTATTTTGTTTTAAATGGTATTTTCAATACTTGAAAATAAAGTGAATTCATTATCTCTCGTGTATGCTCACTTTTAATGGATTCCAACAGTCATTTATATTATTCGTTTACCTCGAGGTGTGCACTTTTTTTGACTTTCAATCCAAGATCACCCCCCATTGTCCCTTCTTCTGTACTTGACTTTTTATGCAATCCCTTTCATTTAATTTGATGGTAAGATGCAAATAATTTGCAATCAAATACAACATACACTGAAAAGAACATACAGAAGATGGGACAACATTAATGTGTTTATCCATCGTTGTACTTGATACTACCATGTTTCACAATTGTTAAGGAAAATTTGTATATGGTGCGACAACAATGTCATGTGTTCCCATGAATTAGTATATGACAAGAAACATATATAATAAATAAACTTCAATGAGATTGAAACATCCCAGCCATGCGACCATGGAAGCAAACAGAAATTGTTATATTTCCTATAAAAATGTATGACTTTAATAATATTTTAATAAAAAGTTTGTTCAACATTTGAGAATATTAAGTATAAAATGTTTTTTAATGGTTCATGAAACATAAAAGATTCTGTGGTTGGATAGCTAGTCTCGTGAGAGTTCTTTTCTGAGCTCATTGGCTTAGCAATTGCCAAGCAATCATTCGAAGTTCTGGGAAAAACTTTAAAATGATTTATTGATAAAAGAAAAAGCAGTAATAATGTTATTAAATGCAACACTGTGCCAGACAGCATTCAATGAGTGGGAGATGGTTTGTAATGCAAATGGTGTGCTATTGTGTTATATTATTCATTCATCGTGGTTTTCCTATGATAATACAACTTTTTGATTGTTTCACTTCATACTGAAAGTAGATGCTAAAGCCTCTAGACCTCTGCAACCCCCAGAAATTATGCATTGCATACGCTGTGCAATTCTAATTAGTCTGTAAAGAGCATATCATTTCAAGTGGTTGCTAAAAAAAACACAAAGGGAAGCACTTAAATATTTCCTAACATTTATTTAATTGACAAGCACTAAATTACAAATGTGCATGTCTGGCTCATGTACAGTGGGTAGTCAAGTCCTTCACAAAAGTTAATTTGAAACTTAGCTTAACATATCCCAATAAGATAGATGCACAGATTTCATAGTAACCTTTGCATGCAAGTGTAAGCAGAGCAATGCTTAGATGCTGAACAGATTGCAGTAAGTTACTAAACTAGAGGTAGTAGCTTGTCAATGTCTTTCATCCAAATCTCCACAGGTGCCAATTGCTACAAGTCCTGATTTTGAGAGATTTTTCTTGAAAGATTATTATTGACTATTCATGCTACTCATGGTACGTTTACCATAAAGTTGCTACCAATTTTCTTCTGATGAAGACTCTGTGGAAAAGCTTGTGAGAGATGAAACATCGACGTCCTCACCTGTCAGGACATACATTGTTGTGTCTGCAAACTGAACTCTAATTGTGGGTCTTTTCAAAAATTCAAATACCATCTAGTTAACAGTGCTGTTTTTTGCTTCTGTCAATAGCACCAGAGCACTACTGCTCACCTTTGTCACTACTCACTATCACTGCACCGTCTTTGGAGCATCTATCAAATGTGTTTTGGATAAATGAACAAATAGTTCATGATACATAAGATAAATGTTTCACACATGTATGTAGGTGCATTTGTTAGGCCAAGGAAACATAGGCTTTAAAGCTTCCCTGATGGAACCGTTGTAGTTTTGAATTTATATATACACCCATTTTCCCCAAAATATCTGGTTGCCTCATATCCTTTTAATATATGAAAGAAAATTAGGACATGATATTAAAGCCAAAGTGTAATGAGCTAAATAAAAAAATATGTCATTGCTTGATGTTTCTTAAATACCCCTTCACCCAGAAAAAGGAAGAACTTGGTGTTACTGTATGTCTAGTTAGGATTGTTTTTAGTCTCTAATAATGAAATAATGTTTTAGATGTGGGATGTACTTTTTTTCAGTTGTATTTTTTTTGTAATTGTTGAATAAAGATTAAGATCTTGGTGTCATAAGTCACCTACCTGGAACCCAGATGATTCCAATGGGGCAGCGACGCTAGTTCTTGAATCCTCCCGAGACTTGTCATCAGTTTCCAGGTGGATACATTGCTCCAGTGGCAAATCCCAGGGGAAAGGGGATTGGGATGGAGAGAGTGTGTAGAGTCAAATATGTTGTGGCTCCTCTACTCAACAGCATCACTGCAGCACACATTCACACCAGTCTGATGAATGGTACTGACAGATATAGTACCTAAAAACAAACAAATAATAAGACTTTATTCTAGTATTAACACTATCTCTTAAGGTATCAGCTCACGAAAGCTTTTCAAATCTCAACCAACCTTTAGTTTTTTTGTTGTTTTGTTTTCATTAAGATTGTCCATAGAGGCTCCTTTATCAACATTTTTGAAACTGTAGTGAGTATAATTTCAGCATCAAACCCACAAGTAAATTTGGATGGGGTTAGCTTCACCTATGTCCTCTCTGGCAGGGCCCTGCCAACAGTAGGTACAAGTTGAACAAAAACACTAGTTACTTTGTTTGCAGCACGATGTTGCGAATGAGCTCAGCGCATAGTAAAATCAAGTCTGTTAATGCCTCTCTCCTTTTCTTCTTGTTCATTTTTCCATCCAGGTGCGAGACTAATACAGGACATTCTTTGTGGTGAGGTCGAAGTGGAAGGATCAAGGGAGCTGGCAAGACAGAGTCCTGGAAGCCGGGAAACAGGTAAGTGGCAGGCGAAGGGGTTAAGCGAAAGGGAGGAGTGTGGATGGTTTTAAATAAGACTTCTTCAGAACGTTCATAAATGTCACATTCTAATTGTTTGTAACAAGGAACAGGTGCAGAAAGATTAATTTGATGAGGCTGCCTTCTAGAAGGTGCTTTAGAATGTTCAAAAAGGGTTGCGCTCTAATTGCTTATAGCAAGGAAAAGGTGCAGATGATTAATTTGATGAGGCTGTTTTCTAGAAGGGATTTTAGAATGTTCACAAAGTTTGCGTTCTAATTGCTTATAGCAAGGAACAGGTACAGATGATTAATTTGATGAGGCTGTCTCCTAGAAGGTGTTTTAGAATGTTCACAAAGGTTGTATCTAATTGCTTATATCATCGAACAGGTGCAGGGGAATAATTTGATGAGGTCTGTCTTCCGGAAGGTTCATGTTGAGGTCATCTATGCCTGTTGTTTGATGCTTATTCTGGTGGATTTTCTGGATGTTTCTGTGGCGCCTGAAACCTAACCTTGCATATGCATGGTAAAACATTTGTAAAAGCTATTAAGCCTTTTCGTACAAACGGTGAACCACCAGCTGCAGCTAGTGATTACCAACAGCATGTAATATGGTCAAAAGTCAGAGTACAAAATGTTTGTTCATTAATAAGTGTTGGGAGGAATGATGTGAGTCATGCAGGTACATTGTGATAGTCAAAAGAGGTGAGCTGTGGCAGGAATTGACATAATGTAATTATTTACATAATGTGACTTTTTTACTTGATGCAATTAACTAATAATTGTAAAGATAAAAGTGATTCTTACATTGTCCATTATCTGTGATAATAATCATTTATAAAGAAATGTATTTTGGAGATTTCAATACTATGAGAAGATATATTTGTGAGTCTAGACACTTCCAACTAACAAATGCTGACTCTTTTGAAACTCTGAGAGCCATCGTTTTTTAAAAATTATTTTTATTTTATTAACTTTTAACGTACAGCACATTCATATAATAGTCGGCACCTTAACAGTATACATTATGACATATCTTGAGTATTTATAAACCTTTGCTTCCTGTTTTCCGAGGCTTATAGTAACTTAGATTCCCACTCATCATGATGTTCATCAAGCAATTGGCCCAAACCTCCCCCGTTCTCTGATCAAGCTACAGGTTGTACTTGCAGGTATTGAATCAATGGTCCTCAAAAATCTTTTGGCCGTGAGGCAACTGATAGCTCCTCGGCATATGTTGCCAACTGTTCCTTACAATATACCATGTCTGCTACTCAGTTCTTCGTGTTCATGGCTTTTTTACTACCCCATTTCATAGCAACACGCTGTTGGCTAATAAATGGACATTGGCCAGTAGTCTGCGATTTGATGGTCGTTTGGATTTAACCAGGCCTAATAAGCAGAGCTGTGGGGTATTGCCTACTGGTTCTGTTAGCATGGTTTCTAATGCTCTCGTCCCAGTACTGCCATATCGGGGGGCATGCCCATATGACATGTCTGAAGGCTGCTTGTATGGCTCTGCACCGTCTACATTTATTATCCTCCCGCAGGCCATACCTTGAAGTTGTATCGAAGTGTAATATGTTTGTTGCAGGAATTTAAAATGGATGATGCGTAGATTGCAATTGGGTGTAAGCATCTTTGTTAGTGTGCAACAGAAGCCCCAGTCTTCTATGGATAGAGGTGTGGTTAGCATGGTATTCCATTTCTCTAGTGCCTGTTTAGTATGTTTGTACTGTTCGTGCTGTGCTGCAGCATAGAGTTTGGTTACGAAATGGATATATGTGGGCGCCGTCAATAGTGTCTGCAAGGTATGGAGTGTTGAGGGTTCTTGGGGAAATGTTGGATTCATATTTTTGATTGCTAGCCGCAGCCGCAGATGTGAAGAGTGTCAGTGGAGTGTGTGCTGTGCCCGGAGTGATGTCTAGAGGATTAATAAATCTTCATGAAACATGTCTCCCATGATTTGTACACCAATTTCGTTTAGTGTTGCACATGCCCCTTGCTCCTGTGTTACAGATATGTCTGGATGGTGCGACAACAGGAGGGCCAGGGCATAGAGCCGGAGTTTGTGTGCACGTTGTCCCAATGCACGCCATGCCACTATTGTACTTTGAACCAGATTTATCTCAGAACGGGGGACACCCGGTCTTTTTTGTGGTACAAGGGCGGCTAGAGGGGTTGTGTATGCTTCATCAGCTTATGATGTGTGGTAGCTTATTGTGTGGATGTAGCCAGCAATGCGCATAGTGTGCTTGAGTGCAGAGATAATTGTAGGTCCAGAGCTCCGAAGCCTCCTTGGGCATATGGGCGCGTGAGTTCCTTCCAGCTAATTCTTGGTTGCTGGGCCGCCCACATGAGTGTTTTCATGTGCGATCGCAATTGTTGAAAGAATTGTTGTGTTAAAGTAATAGGCATGTTGAGAAATAGATACAGGAAGTGTTGCAATGCTACCATTTTTTGAATCGCTATGCGATCCGCCAAGGATATCGTTAGACGTATCCAGCGGGCCACCTGGCTTTCTAATTTAGAGAGAGCTCTTCCATATTTCTCTCAGACCACCTGTTCTGGGTCTCGGTGTACCCAGATCTCCAGATATTTAACCGGATCTGTTTGCCAGAGCAGAGGGAAGTCTAAGGGAAATTGCTGTGTACATGGTGTCAATGGGATAACCACTGATTTAGACCAGTTTATACTCAGTCCAGAGTATTTCTCGAAGCAAATGTATTCCTTTATCAGGGGCGTTAGGTTGTCTGCCGGATTGTGGACATAGAGGGCCATGTCATATGCATATAGTGAAAAACCTATGGGCTGCAGTCAGAACCGCAGTGCTGCGTTTACATGTTGTATTTTACATGCCAGCGGCTCAAGGGCCAGTGTGAACAACAACGGGGATAGTGGAAAACCTTGCTGAGTTCCTCTATAAATGCTCAGTGGATTTGCTGTGTTGCCATTTATTCGAATTCTGGCAACCAGCTCAGTGTACAGCAATTGGATGCAGCGGAGATAGCTCTGCGGGAACCCCATTTTTCATAGGACGGCAAACATGGATTTGCATTACACCAAATCAAATGCTTTAGCAGCGTCCAGCAATGTGGCTGCCGTGGGCAACTTGGGATCTAGTTGGTGAAATGAGGCAAATATCGTGCTTAAGTTATGAGTTGTTGAGCGTGCGGGGATGAATCCTGATTGGTCAGGTAATATTAGCTGTTGCATTAGGGGCTGTAATCCTGGGGCTAATATTTTGGCTAGAATTTTGGCATCAGTATTTATAAGTGAGAGAGGTCTGTAGGAATCACAGTGGTCGTGGTTCTTATCTGGTTTGAGCAATGTTATTAACAGGGCCTCTCGAAGGGTCGGAGGGAGCGCGCCTTGTTCATAGGCAACTGTATACATTGTAAGTAGGTGCAGGAATATTAAGTCACTATATTCCTTGTAGATTTCACCCAGCAGGCCATCCGTTCCAGGGGCCTTGCCGTTTGGTAAGGTCCTTATCACATCTTTCACCTCATCTTCGGTTATGGGCTGCATTAAACATATTTCCTATATTCGTCAGACAGCCATGCCAGGGCAACATCCTCAAAGTAGCCTGTGATGTCATCACCTGGAGCAGTCAGTCACGTGGAGTATAGTTGCAAGTAGTAGTCTGTAAATACCCCTATTATAGCCGGTGTGTCATAGTGTTTCCTGCCTAGGGTGTTGGTTATCTGCACTATTTGCATGGGGGTACGGGTAATCTGCAGTCTTGCTGCAAGCGAGTGGCCTGGACGGCCTCCCTCACCATATCTACATGCCCTGTATCTGCGTGACAAAAACCTAACTCACTCTCTGCCATCTCCTAGTACTCAGTAATTTCCCCTCTAACGGTAGCTAGTAGTGTGGCATCTAGTGTCTGCTCATGTTCCCTCTCTAATGCCTGGATAGTTTTTTCCAAATTAGCAAGTTTTTGGCGGATGTCATGCAGTACACCAGTTTGTTTGCTAATACATACACCCCGCAATGTCACCTTAAAGGCCTCCAAGAGTGTTTGTGTGCTCGTAACTGAGCCTGCATTGTGTTTGAAATATTCTACTATGGCCTGATGTATGCCAGCTCTGAAGACCTGGCCCAACATTGCTGTTGTCGGAAAGCACCATACAAACTGTCTAGGTGTATGTGTAGGAAGTCGCAGCACTAGTCGGACGGGGGTATGGTCAGACAGAGTTTTGGGCATGTGTTCTATAGTTTCTGTCCAGGTGCTGACCTCCTGAGATGCCAACCAGAAATCAATCCTGGACCATCAGTTATGGGTGATTGAAGAGTACGTGCCCTCCCGCCTGCCGAGGGGTCTTAGACTCCAGAGATCACTTAAATTTTGCTCCTCCATACCATCTTTGAGTACCCTGGCTGCCTGTTTGCCGTATCTGTCCGTATTTTTCGATCTGTCCACTATCGAGTCAATGCAGGTATTGAAATCCCCACCCCACACAATCGCAGCTGAAGTTAGCCCATGTCACTGTGTCCATATCTGTGCATAAACGGCCGGATCATCAGTATTGGGGCCATACACATTAATTAGTGTCAGGATTGTGCAGCTAAAGATTCCTTATACAATAATGTACCGGCCTTGGGTATCTGTGATCGTGTGTAATAATGTGAATGGGGTGGTTTTCTTAACCATCAATAATACCCCTTGAGCGTATGTCGAATAGGAGGAAGCTATGTGTGTGGAAGCCCATCTAGTGCCCACATTTAACTCTGTGTGGGCAGCGAGGTGTGTTTCTTGTGGGCATGCCACTTCCACCCCATGTCTATCTTAGTATGCCAGTACCTGTCTGATCTTACATGGGTTGTTTAAGCCTCTAACATTCCACGTGAGTAGGGTCAGGGGCCTATGAATTGGTGCCATTTTACATTTTGGTGTTGTGCCTCAGTGAGTGCACAGGAGTACGATATTTAGAAGCAGGCAGTAAATCAGGTGTGCTATTTCAATCGGTACCAATAGGAACTATTCTCAACCCCAACATGTATCCTCCCCCCCCCCACTCCGACACCCCAATTGTATCGGAGACATTCCCTTCCCATAACTCAATTTTCCCATCATCCCCCTCCCTCCTTTCAACTTTAGAAATGGGTGTGATGTGCACATGGGGGAGGAAACGGCCCGCTAGGTACCCCCGCAGTGTGATATTGCTGGGGGGCCGCTCAGCAGTCATTTTTCAGTGCGACAGTAGCAGTGTAACCATTCGTTAGTCCTTATTTCTTTCCTTTTCCAATATTGGGACACTAGTGTGACTCCTGGTCCTATTCTATGTAGGGAGGCAATTGGAAGTGGTGACAAAGTTGTTCTTTCTCTTAGTCTGTATAGAGTTTACTAATATGCGTTGGGATGTATCCTAATGTTGGACCGGGGTTGATAACATAGTATTAGGTTGGGTCGTCTAGTCCTGAATTGCATTCTTGTTCATTATCTTCTCCTCTGGGTGATTTCTGTCGGATGCTTGCTCTTTCCCACTGCAGTAGAAATTGTTGTAGATTTTTAGGATCTCTGAATATCTTTGGCCTGCCATCTATGGTGATCTTGAGGCGCACTGCGTATATCATAGTCTATGCGATGTTCATTTCCTGGAGCTTTCTTTTCATTGGCAAGAACTTCTTTCGTGCCTCCTGGACCTGTGTTGTGAAATCCGGGTAAATGGAGATCTCCATGCCCTCATATATCCGGGTAAATGGAGATCTCCATGCCCTCATATCTGAGGGCCTGTAGCCGCCTGGAGTGACGCAATGCTGCATCTCGGTCTCTGTAGTTTAATATCCTCTCTATGATGGGGCGGCATCTTGCCCCGGGCAGTGGTTGTGGTGCAAGGGATCTGTGCACTCGCTCTACCACAAATATGTTGGAAAAGGCTTCCTTCCCTAGCAAATCAATTAGCAGCTTTTCTACGAAGTGCTCCATGTTGCCTATGTTTATGGTTTCAGCAATTTCAGTTATTCTGAGGTTGTTGTGCCTGGAGCGTGCCTCCAGGTCCTCTGCCTTGGCCTGCAACAATACTAGTACTTTTTCCATCTTCTTCTGGGTCTCCTCAGTGATATTCTGTGCATCTTCTGTGTCAGACACTCTGCGTTCCACTGTGTATAATCGCTCTGCATGCTTGTCCATTCTTTCGGACAGCCTGTCTACAAGGTATGTTGGGGCGTCTAGTTTCCCATCAATGGTTGTTAATGTGGCCTGCATTGCTGTTAGGATTTGGTGCAGGTCTCCTCCGATCTCAGAGTCCTGAGATGGCGCCTCTGCTCCCAACGCCTCCTGGTCTACGTTGCGCTGACTTTGAGTCTTGCGGTGTTCGAATTGTATCTTCAACTGTACCTTATCCAATTTCCCCATGTCTGTATTGCATTAGTATTGCGAGGGATAAGATGAGGACGATGACTTATTGCCGCACTATCAGTGAGACAATTGATGGCACCTCTTGTATAGCCCAGTGGGGCTTCAGGTAGTAGGATAATGCAGATTGAGGGTGAGATCGGCTTCTACCTAGGTATCCCGTCACTTTCTCTTTGCCCTGTCAGATCTGTGGGCAGTAGGCCCACTACTGCAGTCCGGCTGCTTAATATGCCCTGTAGACCTCTGAATGTGCAAGTCGACCCAATTCCACCTGCCATACAGCCCAGCGGGCCTTGCTCTGGGTTCCACTGTTGGGGTTGAAAGCTCGCTCAGAAAGCATCCATCTATGAGCTAGGCAAGCTCCGCCCCCCCTGAGAACCATCTTAAAACAAGGGCAACAGATAACCACAACACTCGCCCATTCATCCTTCCCACAGTCTCAGCTAGATTTGGGACTGCTTCTCTAATGACTGCTGACCACCATATCCACCACTCCCAGATTTGATTAGAAAATCTCCAAATCCTCCACTTCCATTTGAAAGCACCTACAAGAGCAGGCTTCTCTCCTGCATTACCAACCAGGACCATCAACTAGTGCAAGTGGCTTTCTTTCCTATAATGGGAGTGTAAGACCCCCCACCACACCTGGTGGCGACTATAAGCATGGAGTGTAGAAACTCCTTGGTAGTAGATCTTGAGTCCTCTCCAAGTAAAGATAATTTCAATAAGTAATAAATGTAAGTCCTAATGGAATGTGCCAAGTACTTTATGTTACAGAAGTCGAATAATTCAGAAGGAGGTGTGAGAACATTCTCCCTAGGCACTAAACCCTCATATTTTGCCCAGAGATTTTCAATGCTCATCAAGGTCACTTCAGAGTATCTTGCTGACCTTCACTTGTGCACTCTGCAGCAGCCTGTCCATTTGATATGCTCACCTCCATTGAAGGCGACCATTAAAATTTCAAAACTAAATGACTAAGCTTATCCTTTCATGCTTTCCCTGTTTGATGTTTTGACAGAGCTGTTTTGACTCATATTTAATTAACCAATTGCCACCCTTGCTCTAACAATTTTCATTGATGCGTACATTTTTTTTGTTGTTTTTTTTACTTGAGTCGCACATGCCCTTTAGCTTTCAACTCCGTGTCCAGACCAAGGACAGCATAGCAAGGTGATTACAGGTTCCTTCACGGAATATCATCCTGCCTAGAGTACATAACTTGGATTATTAAGAGATCTATCTTTAAGTACATCCATGACACAGAGAATTAAGTTTCAGAAACTGAACGTGGGTTTATTAGCTCTAGTTCTATACAGATTCTGGTAGAAAAAACACAATACCTGGACAGAAAACACAATTGCCTGACTGCGTGCTCTCGAGGGATTTGATGAGAGCTGAAGTGGTATTCTTAGAAAGGAAATTATACTGCAAATTACTGCTTATACAGAATAAAAGCAATTCTGTCCAATTAGTGTCTTGATATTTGTACCAACAACTCTAAAAATCCTTGTATCTTAGACTTGTAGCTTTAAATTTTTATAGAATTTCATAGAAAGGTAATGGGCTTGCATCATTAAGATAGTACAAAATGTAGCCTGCATTATTAAATCATCGCACAGAAATGATGAGACTGCATCAAACGCTCTCTTGTTAAGAGAGTTACATTACAGTATGCTGAAGTCTGGAGAGATAAAGCATGGAAAATCTGAAGTGCCGTCACACAAGGGCTCCAATTAAACTAATGGACTTTCCAAAAGAGGCTCAAATTCATGTATGAAATAAAGAACGTAGGATTCTGAGACATGTGGGATCTTGAATCATAGTTAATGCAGTATCCTCTAAGATTCTACTTGGTGAAAATGTGTGGTTGGCTAATCAAGTAGGCATTTGCTGTCGGAGCCCTTTGCCCTTGAAATTACCTTGCCGATCAGGAAAGGCCCAAAGTCCCTATTTTCCCCTTTCTTTAGGAAATATAGAGTTTTATCTATCTACTTTGTGTCTTTGTTTGTTGTTTTCTGCGATTTTCATTGTCGTATGTCTTTAAGTAACCACGGGGCATATTCTCAAGAACGTGTGATAACTACCGCAAGTGTAGTTTAACGCAACCCTACACATCGCAGTCCACCACGGGAAAACAACTCCGTGTTAACGTGGTATTCACAACACGGCAGTACCATGCGATAGTCACAGGACAACGCGTCAAATGAATGAGCTAAAAACAACGCGACGCCGCAAAAACGCGAAACCCCAACGCGAAAATAGTAGCGATGACGCCAATCGCGATACAAAAATCTACGAAAACCAGCCACAGGCCTGCAATTCCCACGCGTCATGAGGGGAAACGCACCATAAAAGTAGAAAAAAACATACCAACAAAAGCCAAACAACAGCGAAGCACAATGGAGGCAGCCGGAGCAAGTACAGAGGACAACCAGAACCCCACAAGCCACACGGAGGACCAGCCTGGGACCTCGGGGTCAGGGAAGGGCAAGGACAAGAAGAAGAGGAAGACGAAGTTCAGTCCGCAGGAAAACAGGATCCTGATAACGGAGGTGATAGAACACCATCAATCACTGTTCGTCACCTCCACTGTGTCAAGGGCAACTAAAAATGGAATACGGCAGACCATCGTGGACAAGGTGAATGCAGTCGGAGTGCTGAAGACAATGGACGAGGTCAAGAGGCGCTGGAATGATGTGAAGCGCAAAACCAAGCTGAAACTCGCAAACAACCCGAAGGCAGCAATGCAGACTGGAGGTGGGAGTCCTGCGCCACAGGAGGAGCTGGACGAGATGGAGGAAATGGTGTCCACAGTCATCAGTGTGGAGACGGTGGCAGGAGTCGGGGGACTGGACACTGCTCAACATGACCGGACACAACAGCAACAGGGTGAGTAACCACCAGGGACTGGGGGGCGGGTGGAGATGGGCACAATGGCACACATGCACAATTAGGCATAGCACATCTGCGGACAAACCATGCCCCAGACCCACAACTCCCACCAAGAGACCAATGCACACAGGTATGCAACATCTCAGCACTGCAGAAGCACAGAACCCAGAGGCACACCGCATGGAAGGGAGGAGGGCAGCTAAATCAGAGCTGCAGGTGCGACTCCCCCAAAATGCGGCACACACACATAACATGCAGAGCACATCAACATTGACAACGAGGTGGTACAAACCGCAACACGTCCACAATAGAACAGAGGACACAACAGGTGCCGCATGTGCGTAGAAACTGGCCAATCACATATGGCACTGCAGGGAAATGTGAGTTGACAATGTACAAGTACAAACTCACATCCGTGATGTAGTCGGAATGTCCACTGTCCCGCATCAAATAGGCAGCTCCCCCCAAACAGTCACAATGTACACTGTCATGCAGTCTGAATGCAGACATGTACAATGTGTCAACATACATGTGTACATGATGTCAAACTGCATCTCCCCTTCACATTGCAGGGGGAAATCCAACACCTCCTGCAGAGCAGTCCGAACCTCTCTTCTCTGATGACGAAGAGGACCACCACACCTTCGACTCAGACGCCCTCCAACAGCTCGTGGAGAGCCTCTGCAGCCCACTTCCAGGATCAGGGCAACCCAGCTGCCACGAGGAGCCCCCCCTGCACAGTACACACAGCAGGCAGCACCCACCACCACGGCTGCCTCCCAGAACCCCCACGACGAACACATGGCCTTCCAACGCCGTGTGTTGGGGTGCCAGGAGAAGCTGGCTGAACAGGTGCAGGTAGGGTTCGACCGCATGGCAGCCAAACTAGATGCCATACGTGGGTATCTAAGTCCCATCATGGACCACTCACAGTCCCTAACGGACACCCACGTCCGCTCCATGCGCTCCAACGGACCATGGCGGACATCGCCAGAGTCCTGACTCTGCGACAAGAACGACTGTCTAGCCAGACTTCCTCCAGCGATCTCGCCCGGGAGTTGGGACACATGCGGAGGATCATGGAGAACATGGAGCGGACGCAGGCGGAAAGAGCGGCTGCCACGGCTGCACACCAGCGAGAGGTAGCTGGGTCCCTCAATGCCCTAAAGACCTTCCTCATGGCATTGCTGCCACAAGGCCTGGCGCTGATGCATGCTGCTGCTACCACCCCATCCACATCTCCGGCCCCTGATGTGTCTGTGCCACACAGTGCTGGGGACAGTACACCACCACCCACATGTGAGGCACATGCAACAGCAGAGGACGAAGATGCAGATGAACCCACCCTCATGGTCAGGAGGACGCAGTAGCATTCATCTCCACCATGTGGCCTGTTTCTGCTTGGTTCTGCCCTATGCATCATCACCTTCCACTGTCCCCCGATGCACTCTGCAACACTCACCTCTGACCTCGACATGGACTGCCATATTCTGTTTGGTCACCAATGACACAGCTATCAGACTGTAGACTGAAGTCCTCCTCTCCTGATGTACCTGTCATTCCCTGAAGGACTCTGGCTGGCCCTCCACGGGCCGACAATGTGAAGTGGGGTTGGCAAGGCACTGTACTGCTCCAGCTGCAACACTCCCTTGAATGTGTAATAAACATTCATATCCACACAGATGTGTCATGTCTATGATCTTTCAAGTGTGGAAGTATGGATGAATGTGGGGTCAGTGATTCCCCCTTACGTCCATGTTGCCCATGTTGTGGGACTATTGTCACAGGGTGACAGATTGCCGATTCCGGTCCGGGTGGCGCCGACAGTACAACGGAGACACATCCATTAGTCACTTCCTTGTCCAGCCCAGGACGGAACCACGCCCAGAGCCCCGGGGTCATTGTTCACACCCTTACGCTAGACTGGCATATGCCAGGACAGCCCACCCCGATTATAAACACAGGGGGGGACGACAGCGCTACATGTCCTAGGTCTTCACTGTGGGGATCTGCAGCTCACAGTTCTAGTTGTCAGCATGCCACAGCCACTCCCTCACGGCTGGTGTACACCCACACCACACCCATCCAGCACTGGCGTCACAGGACATGTGACCCTGGCAATAAAAATGGCCTGGCGCACGTGCTGGATGCCATTTCCACTCTCTCTGACTGGGTGTCTCCATGTAGTTCTCATGTGTGCATGAGGGCCTAGGGCCCTGCCACCTCACATTGCCTAGTGCCGGGGGTGACATGATGGCATCCGCACAACGGGACTCAATCATTAAGGGTCCATGGCTAGCGGGGCACAGACTTGGTGGCACCGGATACACTGCGGCAGGCACAGGCACCCCGCCATGGGACGGTGTCTTGCGGTGCAGTGAGATAGGGGCACCTAAAGTGCTGAGCGGGTGTGCAGCCTGCGATGATGCGCCGTCCTGGCGGTCCAGACTGGCAAGGATTATTGTGAGCCCTGCTGGACCGCAGTGTAGGCCTGGGCCAGCGGGCAGTGCGGCCCTCCCGCCACGTGGCATTGCGTAGCGCTTCACAGAGTTAGTGGCACCTCAAGCGCTGAGCGGGTGTGCAGCCTGCGATGATGCCGTGTGCACTGATGTGGTCTCTGCCATTGCGTAATCAAGACCCAGAGTCAGGTGTTTGACCTGGTGGCCCGCGGTGCAGGGCTGCATGATGTGGATGGTGCCATGGTCGTGGGCACCGGGCTTGGAGATCCCTCCGGAACGTGGTGGGCCCTCTTGGAGACACGCCGGTGGCGGAAGGTGAGCAGTGAGGCCTGGTTGCGCAGGGGCGGGTAATCACTGCTGGGTGGCGGGAGGGGCTGGGGTGCAGCAGCCTGTGTGCGCAGGGGCGGGCAAGCGATGATGGCGTGAACAACTGTATGGACTCTTCCATTCATGTCTCTGGAAACTGTTTCAGATGAGGGACCTGGGAGACTGCTGTGAATACCGGCACGTGGTTGGAGACACACCGGTGGCAGCAGGTGAGCAGTGAGGCCTAGGTCTGCAGTGTCGGCACTCTCTCCCTCTCTCCCTCTCTCCCTCTCTCTTTCTCTCTTCCTTTCTTTCTCTCTCCCTCTCTTCCTCTCTCTCCCTCTCTCCCTCTCTCTTTCTCTCTCCCTCTCTCCCTCTCTCTTTCTCTCTCCCTCTCTCCCTCTCTCTTTCTCTTTCTCTCTCCCTCTCTCTTTCTCTCTCCCTCTCTCTTTCTCTCTCCCTCTCTCTTCCTCTCTTTCGCTCTCTCTCTCTGTACTTTGATGGGCGCATGGCACACCTTCTGATCCAGATTTCTGTTTTGCAGGCTGTGACTTACAGAATGTCCTGAGACGACCCGCCATGCCTCTTCAGATTTTTTTTTTGGGTTTGTTCTGTAATAAACGTATTGTTTGGATATTTTGATATGGGTGTATGATTTCCCTTTTTCTGGCCACACATGTATGTTGGGTGTTGTGATTGTGCGACTTCAGGCATTTGTTTGGTTCATGATTTCGTGGAGTTGATGTGCAATATCTTTGTCCATAGGGGGTGCCCGGGGTAGGGCCCGGGGAGGGGGGTGGGGTGGTGGGGTCCTGGGGGTGGTGGCGGTGGGTGTTGTTGACCTATTGGGGTTCAGGCCTGCATGATGGGTTGCTCCAGGGCATCTGTTGTTCTTCATGTGTGGCTTTGGGCTGTGCTCCCTTGTCTGGTGCCAGTTGTCGTCCGACTTTACACCAGGTAGGAGCAGGTGTTAGTTTCCTGCTGCTAACGTGCCTTAGCGCATGTTTTGTGATCTTATCGCCGATATGGCTGGTCGTTGAGAATGTTGTGGAGTGGTGTTGTCGCGGCTTTTAGCACGGGAACGCCTACTCTGCATATCATTAGCGTTAGTTGCCGGGCTCCTCTGTGGCGATGTTTTTTGCGACTGCTATCGCAGGTAAACTGGTGTTATGGGCTGTTAGCACCAGCTTGGGAATGGTGTGATAACTTTATCGCGGATTTGGCTGCGATAAAGTGCCATTGGCTTGGCGATAGCTCCTTCAGAATATGCCCCTAAGAAAAGCTGCATATATTAATGTAGAATTTCATAGGACCCCAGTGACACTATGCCATCAGGGAAACCAGGACAAAAACAATTGTGTCCCTGATAAGAAGGCGTCATCTGGTAACCATTAGTGTTTCTGATTGTGGAGGTGGTTATTGGCTTTATATTTTTCAAACTAAGTAACATGCTATGGTTTATAAATCGGTTGCACATTGACTTTTATCCCTACGGTTAATAGTCCTATTAGCACACGGATGTGTAAAACCTGGCAGCCTGTCATTTACTTCCCTATTACCGCTGAACTCTCCCATCCTCAGGATTTCTCTGACTCTTGCTGTTCTGATCATTGTTGTAGGAGAGTAGGATCTGCTTCACATGGGTACCCCCACTTTTTGCTGATGCTTCACTGTTTTTCGACCTTAGTCTGGCTGGGGCCCTGCTAATCAGAACCCCAGCCTAGCTGCTTCCTCTCTAAAATGGTTTTTATGTGCCTTAGGCACATCTCTGATTGGAATCTGGAGTGCCCTTATAAGTCCCTAGTATATGGTATACTATGTACCCAGGGCATAGGTACCTCAGAGGCCTACCAGGGGCTGCAGCATGTATTGTGCCACCCCTGGACGGCCATCCAAAATGACACCACAGGTCTGCTACTGCAGCCTGGGTAAGGTGGTGCATGCACCCCTTACTGTGATATAGGCTACCTATATCACTACATACATACACACATATAAACCTATAAGTCACTCCTCTGGCAGGCCTTATCAATCCTGAAGGCAGAGCGCGTGGTTCCTATGTGAGAGGGTGCCCCTGCATGAGCTGGGCCCCTCTGCAGCGTTCGGAGACCCTTCTCTGATGCTGTTTGTAGTGCAGCCCGACCATATACTCTTAAGCGCATTATAACCTCGCGTTAAATGCTAACTTTGGGATGGCTGCACGGAAACATGTCGTGTTTGGTGTCAAACATCTTGGAATACTACCCCCCGCCAGTTCTGGCGGCGGGGGGTAGCATTCCACCCTTCTAGAGGGAGAGACATGTACACACCGGTATACCCGGTACTGACTTTCCAGAGCCCTGGCATCACAAAATGGATGCCGCTGCCACAGACACGAGTCTGGCCTCCTGCTGCTGACCGAAACTCTGGCAGGGAGGCCTGGACAATAGGTTTCCTGTCCCAGGGAGGTGTAACCACCTCCCCAGACAGGATAGTGTGTATTGGGGCTGGGCGGGAGCACTCTCTGGTGCTTTGAAGTCCTGCACTGGGGGCACATTTGGTGTCCCTGTGCATACCCCAGTTCAAACCGGCTCAGGGGCTTCCAGCCCCTGCTCTGGCGCGAAACTGGACAAAGGGAAAGGGGTGTAACCACCCCTCTGCCCTGACCCTCCCATAGGTGGGTCCACAGAGTATGTCCAACCCCTACCTTAGTATAAGTATGGGACCCCAGTCCTTAGGACTTTAGATTAACCTGGACGAAACTCTGACACAGAATCCTGGACCTTCGACGCTCTACTTCAAGATTAGAGGACTGAAGAATCTCCTTGGGGTCAAGGAGTGACTCCCCTGCTTGGCAGGCACCAAAGAAGCAATTGTCCGGTCTGCATCGCTGAAGCTCCCGCCGGACGCCAAAGTCTTTGCATCACCAGAGGTGGATTTCCAGACTTCCCCGAGGCTGCCCTGAGTCCCCAGCAAAGCTGAGGCCCGTAGCTGTCGTGGGTAACGTGGGTAACGTGGAACCGTGACCCCTGGACACCGATTGCATTTGCAAGTGCATCCTCTTCTGGGTCTTCCACGAAGTCGTGCTTTGGGCTCCGAGTAGCCCCAGCCTCCAGCACCGACTGCACCGAAGATCACTGGCCTCCACTCCACGAGTGTCCTGTGAGCCAGCTCCACGTGCGTCGACTCGAGGCTCCTTCACAGTCGCTAGTCCGTTGGCTAGTAGGCCCTCCCGAAGGCCAATCTTCTTCTGCTTGGGCTTCCTGGTTGCTCCAGGCGTGCCCTGACATACCCTCGCTGGGTGAGTCCCATAGACCTTGATGGTCTGCAACATCGTCCTTCTTCCATTTCCACGAGACTTGCCGTTGCCAAGGCTTGTTGGGTCCAATCCGGTCGCAGACACCCCTGCAATCGACAGACGTCATGGGACAGCTTGTATCCAGCTTCTGGTCATCATCGACGCCTCCTGGACCTCGTGGCTGAAGAGTCAAGACGACCGTCAACCTACCTGAAGCACTCGACATCGGTGGGCATCTGCTCATCACCTTCCTGGTCACTGGCTAGTGACCCAGACTCTGTCCCCTCTGCTTTCAGGTTCTTCAAATCTTCGATCCACCTTTGGAGCCACCCGAACACTTTTGACTTGGCCGCCAGCAGCACTTTGCAGCAGATCGCCATTGAAAGCGACGACGAAACCCGACCCCGAAAGACACCTATGCACCCGGCTCCCCTGGGTGAGGTAACTCGAGTACTCCGGTGCTCCCGTGGGTATTGACACTAGAACAGCCTAGTTCTCAAAGGGTTTGCTCCAAGTCCTCCTCTAAGTGTCCCTTTTCTTTTAAATTCCAACCGCGACTTTCCCCATAGAAGTCAACGGCGATTCGCGGCTGTGTTCATACACTGCACGCGTCCACCGTGGGTCCCCTGTGTCACTACCTTGGGTGGTTCCTTGTGGTCCAAGCACTTCTACAGGCTCTAGGCCCTGTGTCTAGCTCAGTCGTGGTTCTTATACCACTTTATTGGTATATGGTTTGAGTACGCCCCTAGGGCTCAAGCGTGTATTTGTGCTATTACTGTAGATAACTAACTTATAACTTATGTACTTCGAACTCTAGCCTCATAAAGAGACTAGAGGGGTGTGTTTAGCAATAAATACATATATTTTGAATATATACCTGGTGTGGTCCTCTTTCATTTGGTCACTCAAGAGATTATAGACTGGTAAAACAAGCTGCTTTACATTCCTTCAAGACTTAGCCTGAAGGCTGCTCTCCGTAGCTACCACTAGGATAGCTTTCAATAAAGGTTGTCTTTAACCCCTTCCATGCTCATGACGAGCTGGACTCGTCATGGCACACAGTGCTCGTGTGCTCATGACGAGTCCAGCTCGTCATGGAACCCAGGCCAGGAAATCCCTCTGGTGCGGGCACCAGAGGGATTCCCTTTAATCCACTAAAGCCTCGGGAGCTTCCCCAGCTCCCTAGGCCCCCCCCTGGTTTCCCTGAAATGACGATCGGCGCGCACGTCGCGCTGATGTCATTTCAGTGAAACTGAAACTGAAATGAGCCAAGAGGCTCATTTCAGTTTCAGTTTCTACGTGCTCAGGGGGCTATCTCAGCCCCCTGAGCACGTAGAAACTCAGGAGAGGTATCTTTGGAAAGGGGAGAATCTCCCCTTTCCAATGGTACCCCTCCCTAGTGGATCCCTGCTTGGGGATCGCCCCAGGAGGGCGATCCCCAAGCAGGGTTCCACCCACTAGGCACCAGGGAGGGGGGAGCGGCCCCTTGGGCAAGGGCCTTTGCTCCCCCCATAAAATATTTGCCAGGATTAGTCTTTCTGCCCCTCCTGGGAGGTAGATGGGGGCAGTAGCCCCCAATCTGCCCCCGGGGTAGAAAGCCCACTAGACACCAGGGATTTTTATTTAAATTATAGTTAGGGGTGGGGGCTGCCCAAAACGGGCATGCCGATGCCCCCACCCCCCGCTACAAAATTAGTCTTTCTGCCCCCTGGGGGGCAGATGGGGCAGTAGCCCCCAGATACCAGGGATTTTTTTTAAAATTATAATATGGGGTGGGGGCTGCCCAATATGGGCATGCCAATGCCCCCACCCCACCCGCCGCAAAGGTACAGTCTTTCTGCCCCTCCTGGGGGGCAGATGGGAGCAGTAGCCCCCAATCTGCCCCCCGGAGGCAGAAAGCCCACTAGACACCAGGTTTTTTTCCCTCGATACATTTAGGGGTGGGGGTTGCCCAAGATGGGCATGCCAATGCCCCCACCCCTCCCCCACGAAATTCCAGTCTTTCTGCCCCCGGGGGCAGATGGTGGCAGTGGCCACCAATCTGCCCCCACCCGGGAGTTCAGAATACCCTAGATGCCAGGGATTATTTTTTTTATAGGCCCGGGGTGGGGGCTGCCCAGAATGGGCATGCAAATGCCCCCACCCTACCCCCAAAGGAAAAAAAACTTTCTGCCCCCAGGAGGCAGATGGGGGCAATAGCCCTGATCTCCCCCGGGGAGGGGCAGAAAGCCCACTAAGCGCCAGGGATTTTTTTTTATATAGGTAGGGGTGGGGGCTGCCCAGAATGGGCATGTCAATGCCCCCACCCCAAAAAAATGCTACAGTCTTTCTGCCCCCCTGGGAGGCAGATGGGGCAATAGCACCTTATCTGCCCCCCGGGGGCAGAAAGCCCACTAGCCACCAGGGATTTTTTTTTTACAAAGTTCGGGGTGGGGGCTGCCAAGAATGGACATGCCAATGCCCCCACCCACCCCAAAAAAGATGTCACTGTCTTTATGCCCCTCCCAGGAGGCAGATGGGGGCAGTAGCCCCTGATCTGCCCCCCGGGTCGTTTTGTGAAAGGCCATTTTGAGGTCGCCTCACTACGTTGTGGGCCCTTGCCTGTCGCAGGTACTTGAGCCTCCCACACAAGTGAGGCACCATTTTTATCGGGAGACCTGGGGGAACGCTGGGTGGTAGGAAAGTTGTGTGAGGCCAGTGATGCCACACTTTCCCACACAAAAATGTGTGAAAAAAGTGATTTTTTCAGCTAAAATTGAGGTTTGCAGGGGATTCTGGGTAAGGAAACGTTGGGGGATCCACGCAAGCCATTCCTCCCTGGAAGCCCCCGGGTGTCTACTTTTCAGAAATGTGTGGGTTTGGTAGGTTTCCCTAGATGGCCACCGAGCACGGGGCCAAAAACCCAGGTGACCCCCTTGCAAAACCAGGTCGTTTTGTGAAAGGCCATTTGAGGTCGCCTCACTACGTTGTGGGCCCTTGCCTGTCGCGGGTACTTGGGCCTCCCACACAAGTGAGGCACCATTTTTATCGGGAGACCTGGGGGAACGCTGGGTGGTAGGAAATTTGTGTGAGGCCAGTGATGCCACACTTTCCCACACAAAAATGTGTGAAAAAAGTGATTTTTTTCAGCTAAAATTGAGGTTGGCAGGGGATTCTGGGTAAGGAAACGTTGGGGGATCCACGCAAGCCATACCTCCCTGGAAGCCCCCGGGTGTCTACTTTTCAGAAATGTGTGGGTTTGGTAGGTTTCCCTACATGGCCACCGAGCACGGGGCCAAAAACCCAGGTGACCCCCTTGCAAAACCAGGTCGTTTTGTGAAAGGCCATTTTGAGGTCGCCTCACTACGTTGTGGGCCCTTGCCTGTCGCGGGTACTTGGGCCTCCCACACAAGTGAGGCACCATTTTTATCGGGAGACCTCGGGAACGCTGGGTGGTAGGAAATTTGTGTGAGGCCAGTGATGCCACACTTTCCCACACAAAAATGTGTGAAAAAAGTGATTTTTTCAGCTAAAATTGAGGTTTGCAGGGGATTCTGGGTAAGGAAACGTTGGGGGATCCACGCAAGCCATACCTCCCTGGAAGCCCCGGGTGTCTACTTTTCAGAAATGTGTGGGTTTGGTAGGTTTCCCTACATGGCCACCGAGCACGGGGCCAAAAACCCAGGTGACCCCCTTGCAAAACCAGGTCGTTTTGTGAAAGGCCATTTTGAGGTCGCCTCACTACGTTGTGGGCCCTTGCCTGTTGCGGGTACTTGGGCCTCCCACACAAGTGAGGCACCATTTTATCGGGAGACCTGGGGGAACGCTGGGTGGTAGGAAATTTGTGTGAGGCCAGTGATGCCACACTTTCCCACACAAAAATGTGTGAAAAAAGTGATTTGTTTCAGCTAAAATTGAGGTTTGCAGGGGATTCTGGGTAAGGAAACGTTGGGGGATCCACGCAAGCCATACCTCCCTGGAAGCCCCCGGGTGTCTACTTTTCAGAAATGTGTGGGTTTGGTAGGTTTCCCTACATGGCCACCGAGCACGGGGCCAAAACCCAGGTGACCCCCTTGCAAAACCAGGTCGTTTTGTGAAAGGCCATTTTGAGGTCGCCTCACTACGTTGTGGGCCCTTGCCTGTTGCGGGTACTTGGGCCTCCCACACAAGTGAGGCACCATTTTTATCGGGAGACCTGGGGGAACGCTGGGTGGTAGGAAATTTGTGTGAGGCCAGTGATGCCACACTTTCCCACACAAAAATGTGTGAAAAAAGTGATTTTTTTCAGCTAAAATTGAGGTTTGCAGGGGATTCTGGGTAAGGAAACGTTGGGGGATCCACGCAAGCCATACCTCCCTGGAAGCCCCCGGGTGTCTACTTTTCAGAAATGTGTGGGTTTGGTAGGTTTCCCTACATGGCCACCGAGCACGGGGCCAAAAACCCAGGTGACCCCCTTGCAAAACCAGGTCGTTTTGTGAAAGGCCATTTTGAGGTCGCCTCACTACGTTGTGGGCCCTTGCCTGTCGCGGGTACTTGGGCCTCCCACACAAGTGAGGCACCATTTTTATCGGGAGACCTGGGGGAACGCTGGGTGGTAGGAAATTTGTGTGAGGCCAGTGATGCCACAATTTCCCACACAAAAATGTGTGAAAAAAGTGATTTTTTTTCAGCTAAAATTGAGGTTTGCAGGGGATTCTGGGTAAGGAAACGTTGGGGGATCCACGCAAGCCATACCTCCCTGGAAGCCCCCGGGTGTCTACTTTTCAGAAATGTGTGGGTTTGGTAGGTTTCCCTACATGGCCACCGAGCACGGGGCCAAAACCCAGGTGACCCCCTTGCAAAACCAGGTCGTTTTGTGAAAGGCCATTTTGAGGTCGCCTCACTACGTTGTGGGCCCTTGCCTGTTGCGGGTACTTGGGCCTCCCACACAAGTGAGGCACCATTTTTATCGGGAGACCTGGGGGAACGCTGGGTGGTAGGAAATGTGTGTGAGGCCAGTGATGCCACACTTTCCCACACAAAAATGTGTGAAAAAAGTGATTTTTTTCAGCTAAAATTGAGGTTTGCAGGGGATTCTGGGTAAGGAAACGTTGGGGGATCCACGCAAGCCATACCTCCCTGGAAGCCCCCGGGTGTCTACTTTTCAGAAATGTGTGGGTTTGGTAGGTTTCCCTAGGTGCCGGCAGAGCTAGGGTTCACAAACTACAGCTAGGCACTTTGCCAAAAAAGGGTCATTTTTCACTGCGAAATTGAGGTGTGACCACATTGCGTTTTGCGCCGTTTCCTGTCGCAGGCACTAGGCCGACCCACACAAGTGAGGTACCATTTTTCTCGGAAGACTTTGGGGAACGCGGGGTGGGTGGAAATTTGTGGATCCACGCAGATTCCAGAACTTTCCACCACAGAAATGTGGGGAAAATGTGGTTTTTTGACAATTTTTTATGTTTGCAAGGGATTCTGGGTAACAGAACCTGGTGGGAGGCAGTCCAGTCACCCCATCCTGGATTCCCCTGTGTGTCTAGTTTTCAAAAATGTATAGGTTTGCTAGGTTTCCCTAGGTGCCGGCAGAGCTAGGGTTCAAAAACTACAGCTAGGCACTTTGCCAAAAAAGGGTCATTTTTCACTGCGAAATTGAGGTGTGACCACGTTGCGTTTTGTGCCGTTTCCTGTCGCAGGCACTAGGCCGACCCACACAAGTGAGGTACCATTTTTCTCGTAAGACTTTGGGGAACGCGGGGTGGGTGGAAATTTGTGGATCCACGCAGATTCCAGAACTTTCCACCACAGAAATGTGGGGAAAATGTGTTTTTTTGACAATTTTTTATGTTTGCAAGGGATTCTGGGTAACAGAACCTGGTGGGAGGCAGTCAAGTCACCCCATCCTGGATTCCCCTGGGTGTCTAGTTTTCAAAAATGTATAGGTTTGCTAGGTTTCCCTAGGTGCCGGCAGAGGTAGGGTTAAAAAACTACAGCTAGGCACTTTGCAAAAAAAGGGTCATTTTTCACTGCGAAATTGAGGTGTGACCACGTTGCGTTTTGCGCCGTTTCCTGTCGCAGGCACTAGGCCGACCCACACAAGTGAGGTACCATTTTTCTCGGAAGACTTTGGGGAACGCGGGGTGGGTGGAAATTTGTGGATCCACGCAGATTCCAGAACTTTCCACCACAGAAATGTGGGGAAAATGTGTTTTTTTTGACAATTTTTTATGTTTGCAAGGGATTCTTTGTAACAGAACCTGGTGGTAGGCAGTCAAGTCACCCCATCCTGGATTCCCCTGGGTGTCTAGTTTTCAAAAATGTATAGGTTTGCTAGGTTTCCCTAGGTGCCGGCAGAGGTAGGGTTCAAAAACTACAGCTAGGCACTTTGCCAAAAAAGGGTCATTTTTCACTGCGAAATTGAGGTGTGACCACGTTGCGTTTTGCGCCGTTTCCTGTCGCAGGCACTAAGCCGACCCACACAAGTGAGGTACCATTTTTCTCGGAAGACTATGGGGAACGCGGGGTGGGTGGAAATTTGTGGATCCACGCAGATTCCAGAACTTTCCATCACAGAAATGTGGGGAAAATGTGGTTTTTTTGACAATGTTTTATGTTTGCAAGGGATTCTGGGTAACAGAACCTGGTGGGAGGCAGTCAAGTCACCCCATCCTGGATTCCCCTGGGTGTCTAGTTTTCAAAAATGTATAGGTTTGCTAGGTTTCCCTAGGTGCCGGCAGAGCTAGGGTTCAAAAACTACAGCTAAGCACTTTGCCAAAAAAGGGTCATTTTCACTGCGAAATTGAGGTGTGACCACGTTGCGTTTTGCGCCGTTTCCTGTCGCAGGCACTAGGCCGACCCACACAAGTGAGGTACCATTTTTCTCGGAAGACTTTGGGGAACGCGGGGTGGGTGGAAATTTGTGGATCCACGCAGATTCCAGAACTTTCCACCACAGAAATGTGGGGAAAATGTGTTTTTTTGACAATTTGTTATGTTTGCAAGGGATTCTGGGTAACAGAACCTGGTGGGAGGCAGTCAAGTCACCCCATCCTGGATTCCCCTGGGTGTCTAGTTTTCAAAAATGTATAGGTTTGCTAGGTTTCCCTAGGTGCCGGCAGAGGTAGGGTTCAAAAACTACAGCTAGGCACTTTGCCAAAAAAGGGTCATTTTTCACTGCGAAATTGAGGTGTGACCACGTTGCGTTTTGCGCCGTTTCCTGTCGCAGGCACTAAGCCGACCCACACAAGTGAGGTACCATTTTTCTCGGAAGACTATGGGGAACGCGGGGTGGGTGGAAATTTGTGGATCCACGCAGATTCCAGAACTTTCCACCACAGAAATGTGGGGAAAATGTGGTTTTTTGACAATGTTTTATGTTTGCAAGGGATTCTGGGTAACAGAACCTGGTGGGAGGCAGTCAAGTCACCCCATCCTGGATTCCCCTGGGTGTCTAGTTTTCAAAAATGTATAGGTTTGCTAGGTTTCCCTAGGTGCCGGCAGAGCTAGGGTTCAAAAACTACAGCTAGGCACTTTGCCAAAAGGGTCATTTTTCACTGCGAAATTGAGGTGTGACCACGTTGCGTTTTGCGCCGTTTCCTGTCGCAGGCACTAGGCCGACCCACACAAGTGAGGTACAATTTTTCTGGGAAGACTTTGGGAACGCGGGGTGGGTGGAAATTTGTGGACCCACGCAGATTCCAGAACTTTCCACCACAGAAATGTGGGGAAAATGTGGTTTGTTTGACAATTTTTATGTTTGCAAGGGATTCTGGGTAACAGAACCTGGTGGGAGGCAGTCAAGTCACCCCATCCTGGATTCCCCTGGGTGTCTAGTTTTCAAAAATGTATAGGTTTGCTAGGTTTCCCTAGGTGCCGGCAGAGCTAGGGTTCAAAAACTACAGCTAGGCACTTTGCCAAAAAAGGGTCATTTTTCACTGCGAAATTGAGGTGTGACCATGTTGCGTTTTGCGCCGTTTCCTGTCGCAGGCACTAGGCCGACCCACACAAGTGAGGTACCATTTTTCTCGGAAGACTTTGGGGAACGCGGGGTGGGTGGAAATTTGTGGATCCACGCAGATTCCAGAACTTTCCACCACAGAAATGTGGGGAAAATGTGGTTTTTTTGACAATTTTTATGTTTGCAAGGGATTCTGGGTAACAGAACCTGGTGGGAGGCAGTCAAGTCACCCCATCCTGGATTCCCCTGGGTGTCTAGTTTTCAAAAATGTATAGGTTTGCTAGGTTTCCCTAGGTGCCGGCAGAGCTAGGGTTCAAAAACTACAGCTAGGCACTTTGCCAAAAAGGGTCATTTTTCACTGCGAAATTGAGGTGTGACCACGTTGCGTTTTGCGCCGTTTCCTGTCGCAGGCACTAGGCCGACCCACACAAGTGAGGTATCATTTTTCTCGGAAGACTTTGGGGAACGCGGGTGGGTGGAAATTTGTGGATCCAAGCAGATTCCAGAACTTTCCACCACAGAAATGTGGGGAAAATGTGTTTTTTTGACAATTTTTATGTTTGCAAGGGATTCTGGGTAACAGAACCTGGTGGGAGGCAGTCAAGTTACCCCATCCTGGATTCCCCTGGGTGTCTAGTTTTCAAAATTGTATAGGTTTGCTAGGTTTCCCTAGGTGCCGGCAGAGCTAGGGTTCAAAAACTACAGCTAGGCACTTTGCCAAAAAAGGGTCATTTTTCACTGCGAAATTGAGGTGTGACCACGTTGCGTTTTGCGCCGTTTCCTGTCGCAGGCACTGGGCCGACCCACACAAGTGAGGTACCATTTTTCTCGTAAGACTTTGGGGAACGCGGGGTGTGTGGAAATTTGTGGATCCACGCAGATTCCAAAACTTTCCACCACAGAAATGTGGGGAAAATGTGGTTTTTTTGACAATTTTTTAGGTTTGCAAGGGATTCTGGGTAACAGAACCTGGAGGGAGGAAGTCAAGTCACCCCATCCTGGATTCCCCTGGGTGTCTAGTTTTCAAAAATGTATAGGTTTGCTAGGTTTCCCTAGGTTCCGACAGTGCTAGGGTTCAAAAACTACACCTAGGCACTTTGCAAAAAAAGGGTAATTTTTCATTGTGAAAATGTGGTACGTCCACGTTACATTTTGAGCCATTTCCTGTTGTGGGCACAAGGGCTACCCACACAAGTGAGGTACCATTTTTATCGTGAGACTTTGGGTAACACAGAATTGTAGAGCAACTGTTATTACCTATTGACTTTTGATGCATTTCTGCCTTCCAAATGAAAGACAATGTGTAAAAAATAAGTCATTTTGAAAAATGACCTATAATTCTCATGCTAGTATGGGTACTCCCAATTTCGGAAATGTGCAAATATCTACTGTTTCTAAAATCTACATTTTGTTCCCATTTCAGAAATACATAGGTGTCTTTCATAACAATTTTTCCATGTATACATTTTCCCAAAATAATTGCTATATACCCGGTACATAATAAAAAACCATTGCAAGATGCTGCTCAATTATTGGCTCTGGGTTCGTCGGATTCTTGGTGAACCTACAAGTCCTATATATCCCCACAACCAGAAAGGTCCAGCGGATATAACGGTATATTGCCTTCAAATAGCTGTCATAATTAGAAGAAGTTACAGGTGAAAACGTTGACACAAATGGCTGTTTTTTTCAACTAATTTTCAATTTTTCCTTTATTTAAGTGTTAGTTTCTATAAGGAAAACTTTAAGGATCTACACAAATGACCCCTTGCTGAATTCAGAATTTTGTCTACTTTTCAGAAATGTATGGCTTTCCAGGATCCATTATTGGTTTCATACCCATTTCTACCATTAACTGTAAGGAGGTTGAAAGCACAAAAAATAGCAAAAATAGGCTATGTCCCAGAAAAATGCCAAAACTGTGTAAAAAAGTTGGTTTTCTGACAAAAGTCTGCTTGTCCCTGAAAGCTGGGAAGATGGTGATTTCAGCACCACAACTCCTTTTTTGATGCCATTTGCAGGGAAAAATCAAGACGCTTTCATCTGTTGCCCTTTTTTCGCATTTTTCCCCAAAAAACCAAAATTTTGCTGTATTTTGACTAATTTCTGGGTCCCCTCCAGGGGAATCCACAAACCCTGGGTACCTTTACAATCCCCATGATGTTAGAAAAAAAGGACGCAAATTTGGCATGGATACCTTATGTGGTCAAAAAGTTACAGGGGCCTAAGCGCGCACTACCCCAAATAGCCAAAAAAAGGCTTAGCACAGGAGGGGAAAAGGCCTAGCAGCGAAGGGGTTAACCTATCTCCAATAAGGGGTTGTTTGGACTGGTGCAAGGTGCCCACTATAATTAGTGGACAGCATATGCCAGGTCAACTTCTCACATTGGTGTGCAGCGTGTGGGATTCCAGCTTGCTATTGTTTTACCAGATAATCTCAATTGAATTGATCAACTGAAAACCACTAAGGGTACCTAAGGTACATATAAATCAAGCTTAGTAATACAGTAAGTTCTACTGAACTTAGAGTTGTGTGTTAAGGGATAGCACACCCTTTCTACAACTCAAGAGAGTTTAGTAGGCCACACTAGAGTAGGTAGTGCATACACCACACCTCACTAGTAATGTCTTCAAAGCCAGGACCCAGTGAGTCCTTGCCAGAAGCCAGTGGGCTTCTTCCCTCCAAGTATGATAAACTCCCATTCTTGGAATTGAGAGCATTATGCAATACTAGGAAGCTGAAGTCAGGCAAAAGTGCCAGCACCCAACACCTCAGGGAGGTGTTACTGGCTGATGATCTCAGCAGGCCCCTAGGGTCTGAAGGGGTAGGCAGAGAGGGTGGGGCAAAAAATGAGGAAGGGGTCAGGGGTGAAGAAACCCAGGCCCCCCCTCTGAAACTGGCCAGGAAGGTGAAAATGACCTTGTCCTGGAAAACCCAATTCCTCCTGTGGAGGAGGAGGAGGATCAGAATGACCTCCCCTTTGTCCCCCAGGAAGAATACTGAGTGTGCCCAGAAGGTCTAGATCTCCTTCTCAGGAGTCTAACCACTCTGACACCTCAATAGGGACCTCTGTCTCCTCTCATAGGAGGGAATCCTCTCATGAAAGGAGAAAGAGATTGCTTCAGTATGAACAAGCCCAGCTTGAGCTCAGAAAACAACAATTGGCTATAGACAGGGAGTCCCTAGATCTCTATAGAGAGAGAAAAAAGATGGGACTAGAGTCCCATGGTGGCAGCAATTTCCCCAGAGATAGGGAAAGGTCTTATGACCATAGAAACCTGAGCAAGATTGTCCCTCCCTACCAGAGTGGGGATGACATCCACAAATGGATAACTGCTCTAGAGAGGGCCTGTAAAGTACAGAGGGTCCCTCAGGAGCAGTGGGCAGCAATCTTGTGGCTCTCCTTTTCAGACAAAGGTAGAGATAAGCTCCTCACTGTTAGAGAGGAGGATGCTGATAATTACAAAGTCTTGAAGAGTGCTCTAATTGATGGGTTTGGCCTAACCACTGAACAATACAGGTTAAAGTTCAGAGATACCCAAAAGGCACAGACTCAAGACTGGGTGGACTTTGTTGATTGTTCTGCCAAGGCTCTGGAAGGTTGGTTATTGGGCAGTAAGGTATGTGACTTCACAGGATTGTACAATCTTATCATGAGGGAGCAGATCCTTAACAATTGTCAAAATCAGCTGTTGCATCAGCACCTGGTGGACTCTGATCTGACCTCTCCCCAAGAATTGTGAAAGAAGGCAGACAAATGGGTCAGAACCAGGGTGAGGCAGAAGGTACAGAACCAAGGTGGTGACCCTAAGAAGCAAGATTCGAAAAACTCTGATAAGGGTGGGGAGAAGGGTAAAGACCAAAAGTCTTCACAAGGCCCCCAAAAATCTTCTTCAGGTGGGGATTCACAGTCTAACAAGGGAAGAGGCCAAAAGAAACCATGGTGCAAGGTCTGTAAGCAAAATACCCACTGGACCAGTGATTGCACCAAGTCCAAAGACTCTACTCCAGCCCCCACCAATGCCCCTAAGGCACCTGCTCCCCTAGTGCAGTTACAGTTGGTGGTGGGACTACACAAGCCAAGGGTTTAGTAGGGTTGACCCTGGGTAAGGAGATGAGCTCTGACCTAGTCAGAGAACTCACTCAGGCTGTCCTAGTCTGTGATGGAGGCATGGATGTGACCTCCTCTGTGAGTCCCAGTAATCTGGGCAAGTACAGGCAACAGCCCTTAATCAATGGAAAAGAGGCTTTGGCATTTAGGGACACAGGGGCAAGTGTCACCATGGTGACACAAGACCTTGTGAATCCTGGGCAGATTATACTTGGTGAAATGTACCAAGTGACCAATGCTAGCAATGTCAGAACAGACCATACTCTGGCAGTTGTTAACTTCTCCTGGGGAGGGGTAACTGGCCTTAAGAAGGTTGTGGTAAGTGCAGACCTACCCGTTGAATGCTTGCTTGGCAATGACTTAGAAACTTCAGCTTGGGCAGAAGTGGAGCTCAGGACCCATGCAGAAATGCTGGGCATCCCTGCAGATGTGTTTGCTGTGACCAGGTCACAAGCCAAAATGTCTAACACTGAACAGGCCTTGGATTCTGGAATAATGGACCAAGTGCCCTCCAAGAAGAGGAGTAGTAGGGTAAAGGCAGTGCCTTCCCCTTGGCTCAGAAGGAAGATCAGTCTCTTGAGGGGGATGATCTCAGTCCTGAGGAAGGAACTGTCCCATAGGAGCTTGAACCTGACCAGGTTGAGTTCTTGGGGACAGGGGCCCTTCCAGGGCAGATCTGAGCCAGGAGCAGCAGAGCTGCCCCTCTCTTGAACCCCTCAGACAGCAAGCTGCTGCTGAGGCTGCTGGGAAAGCTAGTGGTCCCCATACTGTGTATTGGGATGATGGACTCTTGTACTCAGAGTGTAGAGACCCCAAGCCTGGTGCCACGAGGAGGTTGGTTATACCTCTGAAGTTCAGGGGCTTCCTATTGACCCTAGCCCATGACATTCCCTTAGCAGGTCACCTGGGCCAGAACAAGACTTGGGACAGAATTATCCCTCACTTTCACTGGCCCCACATGTCTGAAGACACCAAGGAGTTTTGTCGCTCCTGTGTAACCTGCCAGGCCAGTGGCAAGGCAGGTGGCACTACAAAGGCCCCCTGTTACCACTACCTGTGGTGGGGTTCCCTTTGAAAGGGTGGGGATTGACATTGTTGGTCCCATGGATCCCCAAACAGCATCTGGGCACAGGTTTATCCTGGTGGTAGTGGATCATGCCACCAGGTACCCAGAGGCTATTCCCCTTAGGACCACTACAGCGCCTGTGGTGGCAAGAGCCCTCCTGGGAATTTTCTCAAGAGTGGGCTTCCCTAAGGAGGTTGTATCAGACAGGGGTGCTAACTTTATGTCTGGATACTTAAAAGCAATGTGGAAGGAGTGTGGAGTGACTTACAAGTTCACCACACCCTATCACCCACAATGCAATGGTTTAGTTGAGAGATTCAACAAAACCTTGAAGGGCATGATTAAAGGTCTCCCAGAAAAGCTTAGGCGAAGATGGGACATACTCTTGCCCTGCCTTTTATTTGCATACAGGGAGGTGCCTCAAAAGGGGTTGGCTACAGCCCTTTTGAACTTTTGTTTGGTTACCCTGTCAGGGGTCCATTGTGCTTGGTGACGGAAGGATGGGAGTTACCTCTCAAGCCCCCAAAGCAAGACATAGTGGACTATGTACTTGGTCTCCGCTCCCGGATGGCTGAGTACATGAAAAAGGCAACTAAAAACCTTGAGGCTAGCCAGGAACTGCAAAAAGCCTGGCATGACCAAAAGGCTGTACTGACTGTCTACCAGCCAGGACAGAAGGTGTGGGTGTTGGAGCCAGTGGCCCCAGCAGCTCTCCAAGACAAATGGAGTGGACCCCATACCATTGTTGAACACAAGGGTGAGGTTACCTATTTGGTGGACCTAGGAACACCCAGGAGTCCCCACAGGGTTCTCCATGTCAACAGGTTAAAACCATATGTGGACAGGGCAGACATGGGCTTGCTCATGGCTACTGATGAGGGACAGGAGGAAGAGAGTGACCCACTCCCTGACCTGCTCTCACAGAACCCTGATGATGGGTCAGTGGATGGTGTAGCCTTGGCAGGCAACCTCACTGCCCAGCAGCAAACTGATTGCAGACAGGTGCTCAATCAGTTCAGACACATATTCTCACTGACACCCAGTCAGACTACCTGGTGCACTCATGAAGTGGACACTGGGGACAGTCTGCCTATTAAAAATAAGATTTATAGGCAACCTGACCATGTCAGGGACTGTATCAGGACAGAAGCCCAGAAGATGTTGGATTTGGGAGTTATTGAACCCTCAGATAGCCCTTGGGCTAGTCCAGTGGTCCTTGTGCCAAAACCTCACACCAATGGTGGGAAAAGAGAGATGAGGTTTTGTGTGGACTACAGGGGTCTCAATGCAGTCACTAGGACTGATGCCCATCCAATACCTAGGGCAGATGAGTTAATAGACACTTTGGCCTCAGCCAAGTATCTAAGCACATTTGACCTGACAGCTGGCTACTGGCAGATCAGACTAGCTGATGATGCAAAGCCAAAGACAGCATTCTCAACCCCTAGTGGGCATTATCAATTTGTGGTGATGCCCTTTGGTCTGAAGAATGCACCTGCCACTTTTCAGAGGTTGGTGAATACAGTCCTTACAGGTCTGGAAGCCTATAGTGCAGCATATCTAGATGATATTGCTGTCTTTAGCTCCACCTGGGAGGATCACCTGGTCCACCTCAGAAATGTTTTGCAGGCCCTGCAGAAAGCAGGCCTGACTATCAAGGCCACAAAGTGCCAGATAGGGCAGAGTCAGGTTGTGTACCTGGGCCACCTTGTGGGTGGAGGCCAGGTTCAACCACTGCAGAGCAAGATCCAGACCATCATGGACTGGACTGCTCCAACTACCCAGACTCAGGTGAGAGCCTTTTTAGGCCTGGCTGGGTACTATAGGAGATTTGTCAAGGGGTATGGATCAATAGTGACACCCCTGAATGACTTAACTTCCAAGAAAATGCCCAAAAAGGTTCAGTGGACAGTTAGCTGTCAAAAGGCATTTGATGACCTAAAGCAGGCCATGTGCACTGCTCCCATTCTACAGAGTCCTGATTACTCCAAGAAGTTCATTGTCCAAACAGATGCATCTGAATTGGGGGTAGGGGCTGTACTGTCACAATTGAATGATGAAGGTCAGGATCAGCCAGTAGCTTTTATTAGCAGAAGGCTGACCCCTAGAGAGAAACGTTGGTCAGCCATTGAGAGGGAGGCCTTTGCTGTGGTCTGGGCTCTGAAGAAATTGAGGCCATACTTGTTTGGTACTCACTTCCTTGTTCAAACAGACCATAAGCCCCTCTTATGGCTAAAACAAATGAAGGGTGAAAACCCCAAACTGCTTAGGTGGTCCATTTCCCTACAGGGGATGGACTTCACAGTGGAACATAGACCTGGGAGTAACCATGCCAATGCAGATGGACTCTCTAGGTACTTCCACTTAGAACATGAAGACTTAACTGGGCAAGGTTAGTTTAATGTCCCTATGTTTGGGGGGGGTTGTGTAGGAGAGTAGGATCTGCTTCACATGGGTACCCCCACTTTTTGCTGATGCTTCACTGTTTTTCGACCTTAGTCTGGCTGAGGCCCTGCTAATCAGAACCCCAGCCTAGCTGCTTCCTCTCTAAAATGGTTTCTATGTGCCTTAGGCACATCTCTGATTGGAATCTGGAGTGCCCTTATAAGTCCCTAGTATATGGTATACTATGTACCCAGGGCATAGGTACCTCAGAGGCCTACCAGGGGCTGCAGCATGTATTGTCCCACCCCTGGACGGCCATCCAAAATGACACCACAGGTCTGCTACTGCAGCCTGGGTAAGGTGGTGCGTGCACCCCTTACTGTGATATAGGCTACCTATATCACTACATACATACACACATATAAACCTATAAGTCACTCCTATGGCAGGCCTTATCAATCCTGAAGGCAGAGTGCGTGGTTCCTATGTGAGAGGGTGCCCCTGCATGAGCTGGGCCCCTCTGCAGCGTTCGGAGACCCTTCTCTGATGCTGTTTGTAGTGCAGCCCGACCATATACTCTTAAGCGCATTATAACCTCGCGTTAAATGCTAACTTTGGGATGGCTGCACGGAAATATGTCGTGTTTGGTGTCAAACATCTTGGAATACTACCCCCCGCCAGTTCTGGCGGCGGGAGTAGCATTCCACCCTTCTAGAGGGAGAGACATGTACACACCGGTATACCCGGTACTGACTTTCCAGAGCCCTGGCATCACAAAATGGATGCCGCTGCCACAGACACGAGTCTGGCCTCCTGCTGCTGACCGAAACTCCGGCAGGGGAGGCCTGGACAATAGGTTTCCTGTCCCAGGGAGGTGTAACCACCTCCCCAGACAGGATAGTGTGTATTGGGGCTGGGCGGGAGCACTCTCTGGTGCTTTGAAGTCCTGCACTGGGGGCACATTTGGTGTCCCTGTGCATACCCCAGTTCAAACCGGCTCAGGGGCTTCCAGCCCCTGCTCTGGCGCGAAACTGGACAAAGGGAAAGGGGTGTAACCACCCCTCTGCCCTGACCCTCCCATAGGTGGGTCCACAGAGTATGTCCAACACCCTACCTTAGTATAAGTATGGGACCCCAGTCCTTAGGACTTTAGATTAACCTGGATGAAACTCTGACACAGAATCCTGGACCTTCGACGCTCTACTTCAAGATTAGAGGACTGAAGAATCTCCCTTGGGGTCAAGGAGTGACTCCCCTGCTTGGCAGGCACCAAAGAAGCAATTGTCCGGTCTGCATCGCTGAAGCTCCCGCCGGACACCGAAGTCTTTGCATCACCAGAGGTGGATTTCCAGACTTCCCCGAGGCTGCCCTGAGTCCCCAGCAAAGCTGAGGCCCGTAGCTGTCGTGGGTAATGTGGAACCATGACCCCTGGACACTGATCGCATTTGCAAGTGCATCCTCTTCTGGGTCACCCACGAAGTCGTGCTTTGGGCTCCAAGTAGCCCCAGCCTCCAGCACCGACTGCACTGAAGATCACTGGCCTCCACTCCACGAGTGTCCTGTGAGCCAGCTCCACGTGCATCAACTCGAGGCTCCTTCGCGGTCCCTAGTCCATTGGCTAGTAGGCCCTCCCAAAGGCCAATCTTCTTCTGCTTGGGCTCCCTGGTTGCTCCAGGCGTGCCCTGACTTACCCTTGCTGGGTGAGTCCCACAGACCTTGCTGGTCTGCAACATCGTCCTTCTTTCATTTCCACGAGACTTGCCGTTGCCAAGGCTTGTTGGGTCCAATCCGGTTGCCGACACCCCTGCAATCGACAAACGTTGTGGGACAGCTCGAATCCAGCTCCTGGTCATCGTCGACGCCTCCTGGACCTCGTGGCTGAAGAGTCAAGATGACCGTCAACCTACCTGAAGCACTCGACATCGGTGGGCATCTGCTCATCGCCTTCCTGGTCACTGGCTAGTGACCCAGTCTCTGTCCCCTCTGCTTTCAGGTTCTTCAAATCTTCGATCCACCTTTGGATCCACCCGAACACTTTCGACTTGGCCGCCAGCAGCACTTTGCAGCAGATCGCCATTGAAAGCGACGACGAAACCCGACCCCGAAAGACACCTATGCACCCGGCTCCCCTGGGTGAGGTAACTCGAGTACTCCGGTGCTCCCGTGGGTATTGACACTAGAACAGCCTATTTCTCAAAGGGTTTGCTCCAAGTCCTCCTCTAAGTGTCCCTTTTCTTTTAAATTCCAACCGCGACTTTCCCCATAGAAGTCAACGGCGATTCGCGGCTGTGTTCATACACTGCACGCGTCCCCCGTGGGTCCCCTGTGTCACTACCTTGGGTGGTTCCTTGTGGTCCAAGCACTTCTACAGGCTCTAGGCCCTGTGTCTAGCTCAGTCGTGGTTCTTATACCACTTTATTGGTATATGGTTTGGTACGCCCCTAGGGCTCAAGCGTGTATTTGTGCTATTACTGTAGATAACTAACTTATAACTTATGTACTTCGAACTCTAGCCTCATAAAGAGACTAGAGGGGTGTGTTTAGCAATAAATACATATATTTTGAATATATACCTGGTGTGGTCCTCTTTCATTTGGTCACTCAAGAGATTATAGACTGGTAAAACAAGCTGCTTTACATTCCTTCAAGACTTAGCCTGAAGGCTGCTCTCCATAGCTACCACTAGGATAGCTTTCAATAAAGGTTGTCTTTAACCTATCTCCAATAAGGGGTTGTTTGGACTGGTGCAAGGTGCCCACTATAATTAGTGGAAAGCATATGCCAGGCCAACTTCTCACAATTGTCACTATTCAAAACATTTATGTCCTCACAGCACACAAGTCAGTTCGTATATGTTGCTTTCTTCACAATAGGAGCTTAATCCAAAATGTAGTTTTTATATTTAGGGGAAGGTCTGTTAACAGTTGCTCATGCCCAACAGCATAGAGACAGTTTTGTAATTAGTATAAGCTTCTGAACCTCGCCTTTCACAAGCAAATATACATACTACCTGTTGCCATCTGATTTAAATTCATCATCTACCTTTAAACTCTACTCAAAAAAAGATTCAAATTTGAGGAAACAGTATTTAATACCCGTATTCTGAGTCTTGAGATAAGCATAGCCAATCTTAATATTTTTTTGAGGGTGCCAGTGGTGCAGAACAGATTGCAAGGGATTACACTCCTGCAGACAGTGAGCTAGTCAAGCATCAGCATAGAAGGATAGGCATCCTCTATGAGATCGGCTCCTTACAGAGGTCAGAGGCTTCATGTGCCTGCTGCACACAGGTGGTTATGGCTTACCATATAGGCCAAAACGTATGTAGCAGTGCTGCCTTTTTGCGTGGTTTCTCTAAGTTTTCAACTAGTTTGCATGCGTTTTCATTCTCTGCACAAGGAGTGTGTCAGGAATTAAGTGGGCCAACTCAAGTAACTTGAGTTTTGAGGCATTTTAATAATTGTGAAATACTACCCCATCAATGGATGTGGGTACTTACATGATATTTAGGGCTTTTCTTCATGTGTGCGGGAACTGTTTTATTGTCCTCACAATGATGACCAGATATGCTGCGCTATGGTAAAGGACTTATAGAGAGCATGGCGACCCAGAGGCATCCCACTACTAGTTGGAGGATGTTATACCGCAAAGGTTATAGGAAAACACCTGGAGAGTTCAGTTTATAGCTTGGATAGCCAAGGGAAGAGAGTCCCAGAGCTTGGCCGCTTTAAGGGTAAAGGACATTCCTCCTCTTCTAGCTCTTTTGACAGTGGGGATGGTGAGCAGCTGAAGGTTGGAAGATCAAAGTGACCTATTTGGGTCTTATGGGATCACAAACTGGCATATGATGAACAGACCTTGCCCATGTAAGGCTTTGTGGGTAATGCACTGAGACTTGAATTCTATTCTTTGATTAATGGGTAGCCAATGAAGGCCTATCAACCCCTGCCTGGCTGACTGAAACTTGGAATCCCAAGTAACATGCGTGCAATAGCATTTTGCATGACTTATAGTTTCCAGGAAACTACCTTGGGAGAGTCAAGATATAGTGATTTGCCGTAATCCAGGTGGGAGACAATCAGAGTCTGAACCTCCACTCACCTTGAGGTCTGGGGGAGCAGGGTCAAAATCTTGTGCACCTTTTGCAGCAGTCCAAAGCAAACTGGCCGAAGGTTTAGTAGCCTGGGCTTACATAGTCAGGGTCTTATCAAGCCTCACCCCAAGAATTTTTATAGCTGCTTTAGCGGCCGGGAGGGGTGGGGGGGCATATTGGCCAGCCCAAGGCTTGATGGGGAGAGGAATTTCTCCCGAGGATCATTAATTAAGTTTTAGCTCCGTTGAGCTGAAGACAAGATTTGGTCATCCATCTGGCTACCTGCTCCAGTCAAGGTCCAAGGGTGGATGCTAAAGGATCCGAGTCCGGGGCAAGTGAAAAGAAACAGCAGGGTGACCTCCACGTTGGAGACTATGGAGATCCCAAAGGGAGCTATAATGCCCACCAGTGGCTGCAGGTATATATTAAATAGTGTAGAATTAAGAGAGGACCCCTGAGGAACCCCACAGGTAACAGGAAGAATTTCAGAGGAGCGGCCTTTGTCAAGTACCTGGAAGGTTCGCTCCTTTAAAAAGCAACCTACCAATCAAGGGCTTTGCCAAACCTATCTAAAAGTGTAGGGTCATCAACAGTGTCAAAGGCAGCACTGAGATCCAGGAGTACAATGTCAACCGTGGCCCCTTGGTCCAGTCTTCTTTTCACATCCTCCACCACAGCCAAGAGGGCAGTCTCTGTACTGTGCTTAAACCAGAAGCCAGTTTGCGTGTGGTGCCGGAAGGAATTGGCTTCCAGAAAATCTGACAGGTATCTATTCACATATTTTTCTGCCACTTTACATATGCCTGGGAGCAGGGAGATTGGGTGAAAATTCCCCAGACATGATGGATTGAGGTTGGGTTTCTTTAAAATGGCTTTGAACATGGCATTTTTCCAAGAATGAGCCACTGTTTCCGTCTCCAGCGAAAGGTTAACCATACCAAGCAGGATGAAGAAGATAATTTCAGGCTCAAGGGCAAGAAAACCGGGGGTAATGGGGTTGAGGGGGATCCAGATTTGATTTCACTATGAAGAGCAGTAAACTCATCCAATGATAGGGGAGGGAATCCGGAAAGAATGGGTGGACTACTATGCCTGCTGTTATTCAAGGGAATGGGATTGTTGCTTCCAAAGTTCTCTTGAAAAGATTGGTGGATGTCCAAAACTTTGGTGTCAAAATAGGTTGGCCAATGCGTTGCACCTGTCATTAGAATATTCAGAGGATGGTCCATTGGTGGTTGGTTCTTGTACAAGGTTTTTGTAATTTTAAACTTCTCCCTGGGGGAATTAACAGATTTGTTCATTCTAATTTCAAAGTAAGAAGCCTGAGCTAGTCGAATTTTCATGTGGTAGATCCTCACTTTCTCCCGATATAATTTTTTTTGCTTTCTCCTTATTCCTTCCTCCATTCCCCTTCTGCAATCTTGCAGTTTTTTAATGAGTTCTAGGATGGGGGAATTACTAGGGGGTGGACTTAGTTTTAGTTTTTTAAATTATTGTCTTCTTAGGGATAGTTTGATCTAAGGAATGGGTCAGCCTTTCCAAGATCATATTGTTGGCAACTTGTGGATTAGAGCCCAGACAGGGTGAGTTCAAATCCAGGGTACTTCTCAAGTTATCCCAATTTAACTGAGACCAGCACTGGTCTTTGATTGCTTTAAGCTTAAGCGGTAAAGTCGGGCCAGGTGTCCTGAGCACCATGGGTATCAGAAAATGACCAGTCTATGGGATTGGTAGAGTATCCAGAACTTGTAATAGGGGATTGCCAGTAAAAAGGGGGTCTAGCAGATGTCCCATTGTGTGTGTGGGTCCCTGGACCATTTGCTCCAATTGGATGGCTGCAAGGTATAGCATGAGACCAGTTGCTTGGGTGTCATTGGGCTCATCAAAGTGAAGGTTTAAGTCTCCCAAAACTGTGAAATTTTTGTATATTTTGTGGCCAAGATCGCAAGAGCTTCAGGAAGAGTCTGAATGAATTAGCCAGAGGGGCCTATGAGATGGTAGACAAAAAACCCAGAAAACATGGATGTATGGGACAAAGAGATGGAGAAAAGAAGGCTTTCACAGTGGGGGAGTGCGAGGTAGTCAGTGCAACAGGTAAATGTGGACTTCAAAATAATGGCAAGCCCTCCGCCCTTCCTATTTTCTCTGTCTCTGTGTACCATATAGTAGTCAGGGGAAACGGGCTGAACAATTTCAGGTCCTGAATCCACATGGAGCCAGGTTTCTGTAAGGAAGACCACATCAGGTATTTATGTCTTCCAGAAAGGAAAAGATATCAAGCTTATGACATGGGAAGGATCTACAATTTAAGAGAAACATATAACTCCAATCTTATAAAAAGGAGGGTTCCTGAATACAGGGTCAGGTGGAAAACTGTAGGAGCAATACTTACATCTCTTATCGTCCTTGGTTGGGTCCATTGAGTGACCACAGTTATCACTAAGCGCTCCTCTTCAGTAATGCAGAAAATCCCTAGAGTAAGCTCCTATATTGGGGTGTTGTGGGGAAGGGTTAGGGTTCCAGGCCCCTGGTCCTGTTCGGGCGTGTATGGGAGCAGATGGACTTGCCTTTGGTGTGCCTTTGGCACGTGCCTGCTGCTAGCCCACTGCCTTGCTGTCATTTTATACGGTCCGAGTCCAACCACTAGAGCGCTGACCTGTTTTAGCAACTCTATGGTTAGGACGGTCAAAAGAGTTCAGTGCCAAATGTGGTCCTAGTTTCCCCCCTGCAAAAGTGAAGCAAATTATGCAGTCAGAAAATTACCCCCAAACAATTAAAAATTATTTTTAAAAATTCACGACAAAAACAGTAAAACAGTTTGGTGACTGCCTCACGATGCAGCCTTTCCTCATCTGCGTGCCCACTGCCTTGCCATTATTTATACAGCCCAAGTCCAACCACTAGAGTACTGACCCCACTTGGCACCTCTATGGTTGGACTGTCAAAAGTGCTTAGTGCCAAATGCGGTCCTAGTCTTCCCCTGCAAGATTGAAGCAAATTAAGCTGTCAGAAAATTACCCTAAACAATTAAAAATGATTTTTAAAAATTCACAACATGAAACAGTAAAACAGGACGTTGTCTGCCTCAACTAAAGATATCTTAGCTTCTTACTATGGAAAATGTTTGAGCAACATATTGAATTCAAAATATCAGAAACAAAATGTTGTGATACACAAGTATCATGATATAGAATATTGCTGTCAAGAATATCTTTATTTTTGGTAAGTAATATTGGCCTTCTTTAGGATGTTGCTGGGACCGCCACCGACAGGCCGTCCGTGGCGGTCCCACCGACATCCAGTATAGCGGTCCGACTGCCGCATACGATGCGATTGGTGGGCTGCAGCTGTCAGAGAGACAGACCGATGCCTCCGACAGGCTCAAGCAGCCCGCCGGGATGTCAATCAGACCGCATTCCCTACAATGAAGGCAGTGTCTGTGCAGGCACTGCCATAGGGATTACGACGACCATTTCCCACAGCCTTTTCAAGGCGGTCCCACCGCCATAGAAAGGCAGTCGGAAAAGGACTCTGGGGGCCCTTAGCAGGGCCCCAATACCCCATGGGCCTCCACTATGTGGCCTGAGGGGGACATGTGGCCCCCCCAAAACATCCATGCACCATGTACTAGGCACCACATGGTGCCTGGAACACGGTGCATGGATGTTTGTACACATGCCCTTTGCTACTGCGACTTGTGCTGCAGCCCTTTTCCAGCCGAGGCACCAGCCGCAATAGTAAACTGCATGTTTACGAGTGCCTACATGGTGGTCGTATCATAATATGGTGGGTGGAACCACCGACTACATGTCGGGCGGTATCCATCCCTTAGTGATGGCGGTCATCGTTTATCCGACCGCCATCATAATGATGCCCATTGTTTCTAAGAATAATATTGTTTTAGTATCATTTTTAGTAATATGGTTGTTGAAAATATGTTTTTATTTATTTAAAGTGTTTTAGTTAAAATATTATTTTTGAGTATAAGTATTTTTGGTATAATTGTTATTAATTATGAAAAATGTGTCTTGTAATTTTAAGTGTTTTTGCCTTTTTATCCCAGGTAATAGGGCCAGATGTACGACCATGTCGTGTGATATTTTTGCGACTCGCAAAAATGGAATGTACTAATGTGTCTCAGACGATTTGTGTTGGGAATGGGCTACAATCACAGGGCTGGTGGCCTCCTGGGGACAGCAGACCACCATGTCTGTGTTTGCTTTTTAAATAAAGAAACTTTTTATTTTTAAATGCAGCCCGTTTTTCTTGAAGGAAATCAGGATGCGTTTAAAAGAAAAATATGAAAAGGGACCCCTTCCTGTTTGCCAAAGGGTGACCACCAATTTAAAATTGGTAGTAACAGTGATTGCACACCCCCCTTCGACTCGCTAGTAGGAAGGGACCCCCTTGGCAAGCCCCTTCCTAATAGCAACTCGCAAACCCTATTTTGCGAGTCAGTAATAGGTTACTGACTTGCAAAATAGAGTTTGCACATAGTACAACCCTTTTTAGCTGTGACAAACAGCCTGATTTTCTGTTTGCGACCACTAAAAATAGCCGTACATCTGGCCCTTAGTTATTTATAGCATCATAGTTGTTTGTTCGGTTTGTAGAGGAATAGGGTGGGAAGTTATTTAAATGAGAACTACTTTTGATTTATTAAAAACATTTTATTGTTAGTTATTGATAGCGTATTAATGAAGTACATTTTTTAAAGTGTGATATTTTGAATTAAAAATGTTATTTTACTTTTATTATTAGTAATAGTAAGTTATATTTACTAGTGGGTTGTCAGGTTTGTAGGGGTATAAGGTGGGAATTTAATTAAGATATGAAAATTAAACATTTTAATTGTTAAATATTTATTGTTATTCATGTAAATAGTGTAAAACTATTTAAGATATACTTTGGTTATGTGTTGCCAGTTTTGAAGGGGAGTAGGGTGGTTCATTGAATTATATTGACTGTATTTTTATTTATTGCTATATTTCAAAATTAATTATTTGATTATAAATTGTCTATTACTTAGCACCTCATTACGATGTCTGTCGGATTCTCTGAACGGCATTCGGGTTTTCCTAACCCAAGTCGGAACCCATGCTTCCGACCGACTCGGAAACATTTCCGACTGACCGATGATGATGGAACGTAACCGTTTGGTCTATCCGACTCGGTTCCGACTGGCATTCGGAGACTCCGAGTCGGTCAAAGCCGAATTGTACAGCTCTATAGACCGCGTTTCTGACTGAGTGATTACGATGTCGGATTCGGACAGCCTTTCCGACTTGGTTTGTCCGGACAGTTGTTGGAAACTGACTTTGGGGGCCTGTAGTAGGCACCTCTTCACCCGGAGGCCTCTGGTTGGGGCCCGTGGGGGTACCCAGGGGACCCCTCTTTACAACCATGCACAGTGTGGCAGGCACCATGGGGTGCCCGCCACAGGGTGCAAGGTTTTCTGCAACCACCCCTTTCTTCAATAGGAGCCTGTGTTGTCGGTCAGAACCCAGGCTCCCATTGAAGTCAATGGGAGTCTGACCGAATGATGTTCGGAACCATCGTGATCAGTTGGTTAGACTTCCAGAACCCGAGTCAGTCAGAAAAAATTCTGACAAGGAGTCGGTCGGAATGCTTTCTGACCGACAACGTAATGAGGCCCTAAGTTTTTTTATTATTTTGTACTTGCTGTAAAGTTGTATTTATTTATTTAAATATGTATTTTAATTTTTACATTTTTATTAAACATTTCTTTTTATGCAGTGCTATTATTTTAGAGGAGTAGGTTGTGAAGAAAAATTATATTACATGTTTATATTAATATTTATATAAAATGTATTAATTGGTATTTAATTAGGTCTCATGTTTTTATGTTTATTATGTTTTCATTATGTATACATTTATTTGAAAGTGTTTTCAAGATGTTATTTGTTAATTAAATTTCATTTGTTTTTATGCACTAATTGAAATTGAATAAATAAGAAATTATTTCATAATTGTGTGTTTTTTGTAGTTATTGAAGTTGCTTGTATGTGTAATTGTTGTTTTCTTTCTTTTTAATTTATATGTTAGAATTTGTAAAGATTGTTCAATAAATTAATAGGATCTGTATTCATGTATGTTATCCTTTTTAAGTCAAACACTGTCCCTACTTCGGCTTAGACTGGAGTGGTAATAGTAAATGTATCCCCTCTGAAGTCCAGCACTTTTCCTACGTTTGCTTCTTTGCTTAGACTAGAGTAGGAATAGTAAATTTACCCCTTCCAAAGTCCAATGCCTTTCCTACTGTTGTTTAGACTGGAGTGGTAATAATAAATATAATCCCTCCAAGTCCAACACTTTCCCTACATTTCCCGCATTTTAGCATTGGTGTAATTTTGTTGTTTTTCATTTTTTTGGACACAGGTATGGAACACTAGTGAATTAAGGAGAGTAGCAAGATGAGCAACGCCCCTGCATCAATGGGAACTTCGCTGTGGCAGATTAGGAACTTTTACTACGTGGGCCCACATGGGCAGTAACAATGAGTTATGAATATTCGTTGCCTTACTAAATACGTTTTGGGAAATTGGATGGTAGTTTAGCAGAAGCCTTTCAGAGTTGATGATATAAAGAGCAAATCATGTTGAATGTATATCAACTGGTGCTATGATGAAAATTGTTCATTTTTTAACATTATCTAACGAATTGGGAGGTACTACTGTATATCAGAACAGTTTCAAGTTGCTCACAATGAGGTTTCCATATTTGATATTGCAAAAAATGTAGCAAACCGGGTAAAATGCATAATATTTGGGGATAAAATGGAAATCGTTTAATATTCAATAATATATGATGAACCAGGAGACAACACGATGCATTATAACACTGCGAAGTTGATTTCTGTTAGAGAATATGCATAGGTCAAAATGGTGGCCACTCTTTTGTGATCTCTGAGATCTCTGTACAATCTAGTAGTCCGTTGTTAATTGCTTTTGAGTTGGGACAAAGGCATTGGTAAATAAATATAATTTAAGCATTCCTGGGTGTCCTGGCAGTTCCTAAATGGAAGGAGCCGTTGTTGTATATTTGGGCTGCCTCACCAGGACCGCCGCAAATCTGAAGCCCAGGGACTCCGGGTTGTGTGACTATATATATATATAGTTGAAATCATGTGGCCATTTTCTGTTCCTTTTGTTCCTTGTGCCTAGTGCTCCACTTTATGTTCCCAGCAATCTTTGGTTTTGTTATTCCCTATTGGGTCTGAACTAAGTGGCACACATAGGTATAGCACCTAATTTTAATTTTAAATTTTAATTTTAATTTGTGATGTCCTCTTTCTTCCTATGACTTACATGCTGTTATCGCGCGAAACACAAGACTTATTGCATTAACGCAGTCATATTTGTTATAGCTATACATTACCACTAATGTCTGTCATAAATAACGCAAGGTGTATTCCCATTTGCGCATTCTGAGCCATTTCAATTTAATTTTTTGATTTAATTTTTCAATTGAATTTCTGGATCACCACACTGTATATAGAACACTAGGGGCGCTAACATATGTTACATAACATTTCCTTCTAACACCTAGATCATTGTATGTTATGCGCTCACATTTTTTCTTTTCATTCATTTATTTTAAATTTTTCGCTACACATTACTTTGACACTGCCTTACCTCTCACTACAAATCAGTTAAGCACTTTTTTATTAGTAGTAGCACTCGCTTATTTGCTCAACACCACAGCTGGCATTTTATCTAAATCAGGCATAACGTAGATTACATGATATACGATATATATCCCCTAGAGAACATTTCTACACAATGTGAGAACAACTATTGTGCGCACGCACGCGATAATATACCGAGAAGCAGGGCTCCACTTCTGTACTATCTCCCACCTGGGATCGTTGCCATTTTTTATTTACATGCACTGACTTGTATTTGTGACACAAATAACGCAGTGAATCATTGATGTAATATGTATTATGCAGTTATAACGTATTGTTTTAACCTACCGATATGCTCATGATTCACATCCTTTAGCTATTCATAGCCGGGACAGTCACATCTAGCATTATTTATACATGTCCATCTTGATTGGGGCACACGCAGCGTGGGTTATTACAGTTGATGTGCCACATGTCTATTCACCATGTTTGGGATACTCACTGAATACCATATAGAGCTCAGCCTGATTTTAAACAGTAAAGCGAAAGCCTGTTGTAAATGACCTACTCACTTTCACTATTGTCGTAAAATCGCCCGGTCATGCAGGTAAACATGAAAAAAAGACTACTATTATCACCTGTATATAATGCACGTACTCACCAGCAGCGCGTTGTGTGATCAAGGCCGCATGTCTGGCGGCCGAAACGCGTCATTTTGGACATAGATGTGTGAATAAACCCATCTGTTAAATACAACACCAATGTGGAGTGCACCACCAATTAAATGGGGGAAAAGAATTATGTCCATCCAAGGAATATCAAAACAAGTATTTTCTTTATTCTTCTTATTTATGGTTAAAAAACAGCAGCCAGACAGCCGACGCGTTTCGTCCAAATCATGGACTTCATCAGGGCTTCCAAATAATGAATTTGCTGTCCAATAAGGTAGTAATGTAGATTATAAATTGAAATAACAATGAAGAATACGTAAAATTCCCAAAGGACCCTCATATATCCAGGGTCAATCAGTAAGTAAGAGGCCTGTGTGCCTGGGCCGCTGATATCCGAGACCCCCGCAGTGTTCAGCGAGCAGATGCAAACTGAAAAAATCTGTTAAATACTTCTGCCTTTGGAGTCTGTGCCTGTGGTGTTGCGCTGCTGCTGCTGCCGTAGCGGATACATTCCTGGGATTTTCGTGGTGATATATATATATATATATATTCACTAACAAAACCCAAAGGTTACAGGAACATTACAGTTAGGAAATAGAATTTTAAAAGACATAGAAATTTACCTCATAAACCAAAGGCTACATGGACGTTATAGTTAGGCTCAGATTTTAGACACACAAAACCATAGAAATTCAGCAGTTATAGTTACCTGAGCTATCTATAACCCACCCCTTCACAATACACAGTTCTTCCTCAGCAGGGGCAGAGGGCAGCAGAAAAGAAGTTCTTCCAGAGTAGCAGTCCAGCAGAATGGCAGTCCTTGTAGCAGCATTGCAGGTCTTCTTGTTGGCAGAGTTTGTTTACAAGTCCAGAGGTATCTGATTTGCTGGGGCCAGAGACCCAGTACTTATACTCAGTTGTGCCTTTGAATTGGAGGTGACTTCAAAGAGGGAATTTGAAGTGCACAGAGGTCCACCCTTCCTAGTGCTGGCAGCAGACTCACTACAGGGAGGTAATCAACCTTTTGTATGGGGATAGGACACTGTCTATTCAGGTGTAGGTGTCACCCCTCCCTCCCATCCCGCCCAGGATGAGCCATCAGGAGGCAGATGGGCACTCAGTCACACCTACCCTTCCTTTATGTGTGGCTGTCTAGAGGGAATGCACAAAGTCCAGCTATCACCCACCCCAGATGTGTACTAGAGACAGGCTGCAGGCACACAGAGCTTTAAGAGCAGAGAAGTGACATCTTTCTAAAAGTGACATTTATAAAACAATAAGGTTAAATCCAACTTTTCCAACAAAGAGGATTTATAATTACCATTCCAATGATATAAAACATGACAGAGCTACTCCTTCTCAATCAGGAATTACAGCTGAAAAGTGTAATAAGGAATTCTCAATTTTAACCTACAACAGGTAGGCATCACAGTAATGAAAAACGAATTTAGGTGTTCTTCACTACCAGGAAAAGCAAACCTTAAAAGTACATGTCCTACCTTTTAGTTAGACAGCACCCTGCCCAATAGGCTACCTAGGACCTACCTTATGGGCGACTTATATGTAATAAAAGGAGAGTTTAAGGCTTGGCAATGGGTATTAAAAGGCAAGTGGACATGGGGCAGTGTAAACGGCACATATAAGCCCTGCAGAGTTTTAAAGATTCACTGACTCAATATCAAAACCATAAATACTATGTCGCAAATATTGATCACAAAAATATTGTTTTCCATACATATCATGGTAAGTACAAAAATATTGAGAAAATAATTATTGTTTTACACTAATATTAAAAAATATATACAAAAATATTGTTTTTTACTATATATGTAGTTTAAATAAGTGAAACTTAAATATTTTAACTTATAAAATTAATATAATGCAAATTAAATAAGTGTAAATAATATTTAAAAATGTACATAAATATTTACTAATTTAAACAAACACACGCACACATATATATCAAAGTGTGTATGTTTATATATGCATATTTAATGCAAAACTATTTTTTTTTAAATAATTCTAACTTATATTATAATATTAAAATAGTTTTTAAATTTACCAGTATAACAATTATATATCTATGAATATATATATTTAGATACACATAAAAAATAAAAAGTTCAACAAATAAACTGCAATTTATTTTTGAATATTTACATTTTAATTATACATAAAAGAAAACAATATATAAAACTACGTTTTACTAAAAGTATCTAAAAAATTACATAAATTTATATACATAGAAAATATAAAACTAAATACACAAACACATACTAATATTATATATTTAAACAATAATAATTTAAAAAAACTATATCAATAATAAATATACTATTCCGACTCCAATTTGTACAACAGTAAAGAAAGTGTTAAACTCAGGAGAGGTAAAAATTACTATTCCTACTCTAGTCAGTGCAACAATAGGGTAAACATTGGACTCAGGTACGGTCAAATGTACTATTCCCACTACGGTCTGTGCAATAGTAGGGTTGAAAGCGTTGGACTCAGGAGGAATAGCATTTACTATTCCCACTCAAATCAGTGCAACAGTAGGGAAAGTGTTGGACTGAGGAGGGGTAAAATTTACTATTCCCACTCCAGTCTGTGCAATAGTAGAGAAAGTGCTGTACTGGAGAGGGGTAAAATTTGCTATTCCCACTCCAGTCTGTGCAACAGTAGAGAAAGCTTTGGACTCAGGAGGGGTGAAGTGTACTATTCCCACTCCAGTCAGTGCAACAGTAGAGAAAGCTTTGGATTCAGGAGGGGTAAAGTTTAGAGTAGAGAGAGAGTGGATCACTTCAAACAAATAACACATTTTAACAACTCTTTTAAATTACAAAAAAGGATACATTTAAATTACAAATATTATATGTCTAAATCTAAAAACAAATGAAACAAATTACATAATTTTCACAATTCTCAATTTAAACAATATTAATGTCATTGAAATACCACACTTTAAATTCACAATCATAACAGCCAACAATTAAAATGGAATTCAAATTAAAAAGCACAACACAATTTGCATATTACATAATAAATACCACAATATTTAATAAATTAATACATAATTTTAAATGTAATATTGCTTAAATAACTACCCACCCTATACCTCTACAAACTAAACAACACACACCTAAAAAATGACTTAGCAAATATGATAGTTTCACAATTTAAATAATTTTCAATTAAAAAAGTAATAACAAATTAATAATTAACTATCAATAAATTGTTTATTTATTAACTTCCTACCCTGTACCCCAAAAACCCAACAACCCATTCCTAAAATATATCTTAAAAATGATAATAATTACACATTTTACATAATTAATTATCATTTAAACAATTAATAATAATGAAATAGTTATATTTAATTAACTTCCCACTCTTTACCCCTACACACCCCACAACCTGCACCACAAATATAATATAACATTTTATTAATTACAAAATATGCATAATTAATCATCAATTAAATAATGAAAATAATTCAAAATAATTAATAATTCATTTGAATTAATTTACTTCCTCACTGTACCCCTGCAAACCCCACAACCCGCACCTAAAACATAAGTTAAAAATAAATTAATTACACAATTTACATAATTAAATATCAATTAAATAATCAGGCCCTCATTATGATGTGGGGCAGACGCCGTTGTGGAATCGGGACTGACCGACCTTTGGTTGGCCATCCCGACCGCATTATTAGGATGCGACCGCACATGGTGCAAAGGGACACTCCCATTTCTCTATTGTAGCTCGTGCTGTGACCGTAAACCGGCTGTAGCACAAGCTCCCATAGAGAAATGGGTGTTTTTGTTAATCCCTGCACTGCGTGGATGGCACCTGATGGGCCTGCCATGCGGTGCAGGGATTAACAGGGAGGCTGATTTGGCAAGGGAGCCCTGCTAGGTGTCCCCAAGTCGCTTTCCTACAGCCTTTTCATGTCCGAAAGCCCGGCATGAAAAGCCTGTCAGAAACTGACATCATAATCCCCAAGGCGTAAACGCTGTACGCAGGGGATTATGAGTGAAATGAAATGAAATGAATGAAATGAAATGAAATGACTATTTATTGAGCGCGATAGCTACCCTCAGGCGTCCTAGCGCTACGGACAATGCATATGGAGGAAACAGTTGAAGTTTATTCAGTGGCTCCCGACAAGTCACTTGAGCCTGTCGGAAGCCAGTCTGTCCAACCGGGCGGGTTCAGATCTGACAGCCTTCATCATAATAAGGCTGTCGGATTTGAAACCAACGATATAAGTTGGAAAGCCTCCAGCCTGCGGTCGAAGGCTTTCCTACTTACATCGTAATCGGGGCCATAATGTTAATTTAAAAATATTTATTAATTAAATACAATTAATTTACGTCCCACCCTGTAACCCTACAAATCTCACAACCTGCTACGACACTAAAAAATACAATTAGCAATAAAATTAAATTTAAAAACAACTAAAAATTTACAAACTATATTTAAAAACGTTAACAATACTTATACAATCAATTTATAACTTACAATTAAAACATATACAAAAATACATAAAGATATTTAAAAAATAATATTCTTTACAAAGATATTTATGAAAACGATATTATCCTAAATATTTTTGAAAACCATATCAACATAAATGGGCTTGATTCACAGAACTAACTTAAGACAAAATCCTAAACTTACTACCATTTTGGTATTCACAGAAGGCACTTACTCATTGTGGTATTCACAGAAGGCACTTACTCATTTTGGTATTCACAGAAGGCACTTACTTACTCAAAATGAGTAAGTTACTCAAAATGAGTAAGTTACTCATTTTGGTATTCACAGAAGGCACTTACTCATTAATGAGTAAGTGCCTTCTGTGAATACCAAAATGAGTAAGTGCCTTCTGTGAACACCAAAATGAGTAAGTGTCTTCTGTGAATACCAAAATGAGTAAGTGCCTTCTGTGAATACCAAAATGGTAGTAAGTTTAGGATTTTGTCTTAAGTAAGTTCTGTGAATCGGGCCCGATATTTTTAACATCTAAATTGCTTACCTTAGAAAATCGATATTCTTGTCAGTGATATTCCTGCATCACGATATTTGTCAATCATGATATAAAAAATCAATGTTTGTGTGCCTCGATATTTTTTACTCAATATTTTGTCCAAATACCATTTCAAAGGCTACTTGTGTGGGTGGTACAGTCAGTGCTGCAGGCCCACTAGGTGCATTTGATTTACAGGTCCGGGCTCAGGTAGTGCACTCTACTAGGGACTTACACAGGTAAATTAGACATACCAATTGTGAATAAGTCAATGAAACCATGTTCAGGGGAGAAGCACAAGGACTTCAGCGCTGGCCGTCAGAGGTAAAGTGCTTAGATTACTAAGGCCAACAAAAAGAATATAGCAAAAAGTGGAAGCAGGCAAAAAGTTTCGAGACGACCACCCTAAGACTGTCAGGTCATTGCTCTTGTCCTGCTTCAACGCACTAAGGATGCTGACAGAAAATCTTCAAGTGGCTACCAGACAACACCAGGAAAGTGGTCACGATCACCCAAGCCCTCCTCACCAGCAGACTAGACTATGGAAACACCCTGTATGCAGGGATTATCAACCATCTCACAAGAAGACCGCGGACCATCTAAAAAGAAGGAGCAAGACTGATCCTCAACCTTCGACACCGAACCCACATCACATCATAACTTAGGGAACTCCACTGGGTCCCGACAAACAAAGTGCCACACTTTAAACTCCTCACCCACCCCCTACAAAGCTCTCCACAACACCGTCCCTGCCTACCTAAATAGCCGCAATCAATTCCACCAACCTTCCAGACACCTTCGCTCTGCTGGTCCCTCACTAGCACAAGCCCCACACATACAGAACAGCAGAGCAGGGGCCCGCGCCTTTCTCATACTTGGCCCCTAAACACATCAGAGCCTCCTTCACCCTCCTTAACTTTTGCAAGACCTGGCTTTTAGAGGAAGCCCCCAGGCTGGCCTCACACACCTTCTACAGATCACCTGAATACCCTCATGGATGATTAGTGTTTTTTGAAAACATAAATAACATAACAATTAGGATGGATTGTTGTTGAATGGGAGCCTGCCTTGTGTGAATTATGATTTAAACTCTGCTGAAAAGATGCTACTTTTGGTTCTATTCTTTGCAAGACTTATCTTATTCTTGCTGATTTCCTTCCTATTTAGTTTAAGAAGAAAAGCTTTATTTGGTTTTATTTGGTTCATTAAGAAAGGCTTTGAATTTGCTTTCCTCATTCATGGAGAGGTTGCACTGTGATTTGTTAGCCACCCAGCCAGAGAGTTGTGCTGAGATTGGCTGGTTGCCGACAGTACAGCAGGAAACTGTGGGTCTCACCTAGTTAATTCTGTAGAAGCAAAATATAAGAACCGATGCTAGGACCCGACTTCCCACATCCACCAAGGGCAGCTCAATTGATCAAGCTAACAATGGTGAGATAGGGGAAAAGGGGTAAACAAAACAAGAAAAGCAAAAAGGAGATGTATCACAGATGAAGGTCTCTCTCAGCGTTTGGAAGGAGCAGGCAATCAGTACTTTCTGTTTGTAGTCCCGCTTCCACTCGTAGTAAGGTATAGAAAGGCAGAAAACAGAAAAGACAGTCTTGTCGTAACTCAATATGTGTTTTATCAATATTCAATAAAGCCCCAAAAAAACCTCACATCCAATATAAACTAGGAAAAAAACAAAAAACAAATTCTCCCAGACTGGATAAAAAGTACACACAAAAAGGTGTTGGGATATACGATATCATTAATTAATACCTTGTACATCAGGATACTAATAGTATGTCTTCTAAGATTAATTAGCACCTTGTAACATCAGGCTACTAATAATATAAATACTTTTTATGATTTAGTTTCACAGCCAAGAAGCAGTTCCAGAAAATAGAACAGAATATGCACTCACCAAGGAAGGAGTATGTTATAACTGGGGGTCTCTAGTTGGCAGAGGTAGGTACCTTTGTCCAAATAGGGACCCTTGCTTCTAGTCAGGGTAAGGGGGATACACTACTAAAATAACCCCTGCTCATCCCCTTGGTAGCTTGGCACGAGCAGGCAGGCTTATCTCAGAGGCAGTGTGTAAAGCATTTATGAACACATACAGTAACCCAGTGACAACACTACAGATGGACACCACACAGGTTGTAGTATAAAAATAAGTCTTTTTATATAGACTTAACACAAGACCCAAACGACAAAAATCCACAATACAATATGAAAAATATGACTGTCAAATGGTAGAAATTAGCTCAGTTCAATAAAGATAAATGCGACACTTTACTCTCAATGTACCTTTGGATGCGTAACGCAAAACAAACAAAAGGGTCGCAGGGAAGGTGATGCTTCGATTCCTTACACACAGAAAGGAGGATGAATTGGTTTCTTACTGCGGCCCTGTTACGATGCGTCGAGATGGCGCTTCGATGCAATGACGATCCGGTGCGATGCGATAAAATTGCGTCTTGCTTACGGTACGACAACGTAGATGGGATGCGTGCATGCCCAACGGCCATGTGGCGACTCGGCGATCTTATGAGCCACAACAGGCCCTGCGACGTGCTTTTCTGGTGATGCGCCGGCGTCCTCTGTGGCGGCGGCTCGCTTCTCCGGTGATGCGAGGAGCTTCGGTGATGCGATGGCGACAGCGGCAGCGGCGGCACGTTTACTCTGCGATGCGACGACAACTGCTGCGGCGGCATGCTTCTCCAGTGATGCGGGGCGCTTCGGTGATGCGACAGCGGCAGTGGCGGCACGCTTACTCTGCGATGCGACAACACTGCTGCGGCGGCGACACGCTTCCTCTTTGTTGAGTCGCGCTTCCAGCTCCCAGCGACACGCAGTCTCTCAGAAGGCCCAACAGCAGTAGGCACTTCAATTCCCAGCAAGGGAATTCAGAAGGGGAGCTGGGGGTGAAGTCTTGTATCCCTGATACTTCAGGCAGGAGGCAAGCTCAATCTTCAAGCCCTTGGAGATCTTCCTCAAGATGATGAAAGCACACTCAGTCCTTTTCTCCTTTCTTTGGCAATAAAGTAACCACTGCAGGCCAACCCCAACAACACGCAGCATAGGGGTAGTCTCCTCCTTCAGCTTCCTTGTTCTTCTCCTCAGCAAAGGTTCATCTTGATTCCCAGAAGTGATCTAAAGTTCTGGGGTCTGGGTCCCCCTTTTTATACCAGCAAATCCTTTGTCCTCTGAAGGCAGAGGGTCCTGTACCTAGTCAAAACCAGTTCTGGGTGCATTCTGCCAGTGCACAACTTCTTCCTTTGTCAGTGTGGGCCAAGGTCATCAGACACACAGGAGGTGGAGCCAGCATTGTGGAAGGCAGGCACAGCCCTATTCAGGCCCAGGTGCTACTCCTCCCACCACTCCTCATGCAGAGGGTGTATTCAGCCTAGTGCTGACTCACCCTGTCTCCTGGAGTCACCCCAGCCCCTGTCACTCACAAACCAGACATGCAATACACAACCTAGCAGAGGCAGGCTGGATGGTTAGGTAAGAAAATACCTACTTTCTAAAAGTGGTATTTTCAAACACAGAATGTAAAAATCACCCACACTAAAAGATGTATTTTAACATTCTGAGTTCAGGCATACTAAACTCGAATTTCTACCTGGTTCCCTGGGTCAGTTAGGATTATAAGATGTTATAATCAAACTGTCTATTCTGGCCTATGGGAGCAGGTAGCCTTGCAATAGTGAAAAACGAAAATGGCTGTAAATCACTATCAGGACATGCCACCCACATCAGGGCATGTCCTACCTTTCACATACAATGCACCCTGCCCTTGGGCCTACCTTAGGAGTGGCTAACATGTAGAAAAGGGAAGGTTTGGGGACTGGCAAGTGTGTGCACTTGCCAAGTCGACATGGCAGCCCCAGGCTGCACACAGGCTCTGCAATGGCAGGCCTGAGCCACAGTTTACAAGCTGCTCCGGTGGGTGGCACAACCAGTGCTGCAAGCCCACCAGCAGCATTTGATTTACAGGCCCTGGGCACACACGGTGCACTGTACTAGGGTCTGAAAAGTAAATCAAATAACCCAATCATGGAGTCACTAATCCATTACATCACTTTACAGGGAGAGCATATGCACTTTAGCACTGATCAGCAGTGGTAAAGTGCCCAGAGTCATAAAACCAACAAAAACAGGTCAGAAAGAATACAGGAGGAAGGCAAAAGGTTCAGGGATGACCCTGCAAAAAGGGCCAAGTCCAACAGAGTACATAAGATAAGTATTTCCATTAGTGCATCAAACAAACCATAAATCAAGTTACCGACTTTCAAGTAACGTTGAATCTTTAGAAGATCTCCGTTTTGTTCTCTTGTAATACATAGGACGCGAAAACGAGAGGTGTCCATGAAGAAGGAGCCAGCATGGTGAAGGTCGCATCGAGAAAACTGCAGTGTCACCCAGGGAGCTGATAATGACCCGGAAAGGTAAAGGGAATTGAAGCAAAGGACCGGAAGCAACAAATTCGGAAACCCAATATGGGATTACACGGGCACGTCCGACCTCGGAGCAGGTTTCAGGTAAGTGTGCAGGCAGGGAGGAGAGCAACAAACACTGAATGCGAAGCCCGTTTGTGAGTTCTCTAGCCCTTTATATACGGGCTCGGCTCCGCCACTCGCACATGTGCGAGGAGATGCGGAGCATGCCCGACAGAAACAGTACTGGTGTATTAGTACAGGGAACAGATCTCTTGTTGTGAGTACCATAGCAAGGGCCCCGCCTGAAAAATGACAGCAATGCTGAGTACTAGTGGAGATAATACAATTGTTTCTCCAGCCCTAGTTGAATTGCCTGTTGCTGTTATTGAGGAACCTCCAAAATAGAGACTAAGGGCCTTATTACAAGTTTGGCAGTCCCATGGACCGCTGTACCAGTGGTGGCAATCCGAGCGTGGAGAGCTCGGCAGTCAGACCACCGTATTACGAGTTGGGCGGATTGCCTTTGCGAAGACCGTGTCTGAACCACTGAGACCGCCTGCAGACCACTGACCACTGGGTCAGTGATAGGCAGCCACCATAGGGCGGTACAGGGGAGCTGCACCCCAGTCTGTATTATGAGTTGCCTTGTCCATGAGCTGACCGTGGCAGTCCGACCACCTGCTTTAAGGTGAAGGTGATGAAGGATTTGGCATGCATACTCACCCCTTTCTTGTTCTACCTTTGCAGAGTCCAACGTGGATCCTTTCCTTAAGGTCCCCCCTTCACAGCAGGATCTTCACCCCGAAAATTACAACCCTGTGTGCGACAATCTACAGATGAGTCCTATTTGTACCATATACCCATTGCCAGGACTGCCCACATATGGGCCAACCCCCGGCAATGGGTAGATGGTATTTTTCCACATTTATCATGCATATGTATGTGTCTGACACATATGCAGATGAAATGCACACACAGGCAACGATATATTTGGTAAAAGTACTCACCACCACCGCAAGATCTCTGCATCTGCACCACCTGAACTGTGGTCTACTCGTAATATGGCGGTCTTTGGACCACCAGCACAGTGAGCTACTGGTGGGGGCAGATGCTGTTCTCTGGCAGGCGGACCGCCAAAAACATAATAGGGCCCTTATAATTGTTGTGCTTTGAAAAATTTAATTCTGAGAAATGTTACGGGGGACAGTTGACCTGAATAGATTATTGACAAATGATGTTGATCAAAGAACCTGCAAGATGTGTAAACAAGGCACATAATAAACTTGAGGATTTGGCTGATGAGTGTGAGGTTGATATTAATAAAATGAGAAATGTAAGGAGAAATAATAAAATGGATTCTGCAAAAGAGGAAATAAACAAATAGGTTTAATAACATTAGTAGCACAGATTAAGGATTTAATAGAAAAGAAGAGGGAATTAAGTGACCTAAAGACAGACAGGAAAAGATGGAAGAGGGGGACAACAAATAAAAAGCTATAGAGAGAGGGAAGATGGAGAAGGGGTTTGCAAGATATTTAAAAATAAGGACAGTTTCAGAATTCACATTAAGAGAAGTATGTGCAGAAAATCATGTGCATGTATCCTGGACGAGAGCTGATCTTTATGCCTTCATGACAAGTTTTCTAAAATTGAGAGAAGAACCTGAAAGGAGCTACAAGGAGATTCATAGGTTGACAGGTATTTTGAAAATGCTTATTTGAATTAATTACTTAAAATTGTAGTCCTTAATAATTTGTGGTCTGAGTGTAAGGTTGCTGTTGCTTGGCCAACTGAGGACAGAGAAAGCTGTCAATTGGGAAAGATTCTGAGAACTTCACAAGAGCTGAGAGAGTCAGTGCTTGCTTATTCTGAGAGACATATGCAGATATTAAGAAACATAGTGGAGTTGAAGATCCTGAGAAATATGGTACTAGTGGTTTAGTTTCTGTGTTTGTCATGGGCTTATGCTCAGAGCTTAGTAATCATATACAGTAAAGTAAGATGTGCTGGCAGATCAAGGGTATAGATGAAATTCTAAATCTTGCCAAGTATAGTAGTGGTTCGTTTGACTCAAAGCAGAAAAGAATCAAAGATATCCTGATGGTTGACCCAGGCAAAGCAATTGGAGAGGAATAGCAGGAGTCAGTTAATGGGTTCTGATTTGAAATATGTACATTCAGACAATGCTGAAATGAATGTGATGTCTTCAATGTAAGTTGTGAGAATGGGAACTGGAATGATGCAAATACAAGGTCATGGAAGAAGGATTGTGAATAATTCTGGAATTAATGCAAATGTTGCAATGTTAAAGAAGAGCACTGCTTGCCACTTCTGTGGTAAAATCAGGCACTGGAAATGGAAATGTTGACAGAATTCAGATCAAATACAGAATGATTTTGTTCCCCAGTTGCAGAGAATTGTGAATTGAACACAAGTACAATTGATAGCTCCAGTCTAACTGGCTTCTGTGCAGAGTGTGCATGATCAGAGACAGTTTCACATGAATATGCCAACAGCCCCAGTGTTGCAGCAAAAATGAAAAGCAAAATGCCATATGACCAGGGCTACCAAAAGAATCCATTGATTTTGAATACTGATTTTCCTCTGTTTTCCCCCAGAAAATAATGTCCAATGACGGTGCCTAAGAGGGAGGAGTAGTATCTACTTGGTGCAGTCCTGAAGGTAAACTAAAGTGGCCATTACATTAACGGAGAGCTCAATGGCCATCCTGTTTCTTTTTTTATAGTAAATCTTTGGTTCTTCAGAAAATGCAGAACAGGAGATAGAGTGATGTGCACTCTCTGCACGACTTGAGTCAGAGCACTGAGTCAGGCTTGGGCATGGCTTAAATACTAACGTCATGCCCAAGATGGTCGCAAGAGTTCAGTAACTTCCACTGTGTGCCACAAAGAGCAAAAGCATGCATGTGTAACACTGTAAACATGAATCTCTACCAAGCGCTTCAGCGCAATAGAGGTTACAAAAAATAAACATACAAAACGAATGCTGGGGGTTTGTGTCGCAGTGCCATGGGGCTGCAAATGTGTTGATGGCTGAGATCCTTTAACATACTAAATAGAAATGAGACATATATTTGTACCAGGTAACATATATAATTACCGGTGTGTCACTATGAGTGAGGGTACCCGTTAATGGTGTTAGGGGTCAATAAGCCAACAAATTACCCTGAGCATGAGATTCCTGACAGGTTATTTGAAATCTATTGCAGCTGTTTGCATTGCAATTGAAGAAAGTGAAAGGATTGTGATGGGACATTTGTTAATTGTTCTTGTTCCACATACTGTTGAGATCTTTGTGACACATACAAGGAGTCTGCATATGACAAACAGTTGTGTGATCAGATGTGAACATGTTATACTGGCAGCTGAAAACATCTCAATCAGAAGACGTAATTCTTTAAAGCCAGCAACATTGCTTCCCATTTAAAACAAAAGCTGTGAAGACAAGGACAAAGATGATGAAGATGAAATTGAGCATGACTGCATCAGTGTTACTGAATTATGTATGAAATCAAGACCCGAAATAAAAAAGAAATTCCTTTAGAAAGGCTGATCCGACTTTGCTTGTTGATGGTTACTGTTTCAGAAACCAATATGGAGCACTGAATGCTGCCTATGCAGTATATGCCGTTTCCAAAATTCTTGAAGCATCACATCTGCCAAATGTAACTTCAGTGGCAGAGATGGTTGGGTTGTTGCTTGTTAGAAACTTTGAATGTGACAATTTATACAGACAGCCAGTATACTTTTGGAGTGGTCAATATTTTGGAAAACTGTGGTCATAGACGGGTTTCATGACATCTTCTGGAGCTCCCATCGGAAACAGTCTCTATTTACTTAACCTATTGAAAGCAATACAATAGCCAGAAGAGATTGCTGTAGTTATGTGTACTGCCCATAAGGGTCGAACATATAAATAGTCACTTTTGTAAACAGATATGTTGATCAGGTGGCCAGGTACTGTGCACATGAGAATTAAACAGTGGTTCAAGAGATTCAAGAAGATAAATCAAGAATAAATTCCAAGCAAAACACTGAAAATTCTTGTTAAGTTCAGTCCAAATCTCTTTCAGTGAATTGAAAGATCTACAGGTGAAAGCTACAGATGATGATAAAAGGAAATGGGAAATCTTGGGTTGCAAAAGAAATTATCATGATGTTTATGTCACCTCTGAACATATATATACTTTACTAGACACAATGTTGTATCTAATGGCATGTTACCTTCATAATTAGCCCCATATAGGGAGAGATGCAATGATTATAACTTTTTAAAGCTATTGTGAGAATACAAATTTTAGAAATGCTGTGGTAGATTTATGTACACATTGTCTAGTGTGCCAAAAGAATAATCAGAGAATTAAAACAAATACTTTGATAAACCACAGTGACAATTAACAGGACCCATTTACAAGACTAGACGCAGATGTAATTGAAATGCTAGTTTACAGTGGTCTTAAATACATTCTGGTGATTGTTTCCTCATTTTCTAAATGGATTGAGGCCTATCTTACCCAGAGATCAGACAGCCTTAAAGTTGTGAAGCTTCTGTTGAGGAAATTAATTCTGAGGTTTGGCTTGCCAACCTTGAGACAAATCATGACTTCGATTTTAAAAATGAAATTCTACAATTGATTTGTATTATTCTCCAAATTGGCCAGTTTCCATTTTAGTTATGGTCCTCAATCTTCTGGAATGGTACAAAGGATGAATGGGTCCATAAATAACAAATTGGCCAAGGTGCATGCTTATACTGATTTGTAGTGCCTGGATGCTCTTCTTCTCGTTTTGATGAGCATTGTATGCATACTGACAGAAAGACTGGTCTCTCACCCCATGAGGTCCTGATGGGGAGAGCAATGAGATCGGACCATATTCTTTCAGCTACCCTTGTGTTGATTACTGATGATGTATTTCTAGATTACTGCAAAGGTCTGGCTGATAGGGTCAAAATCTCTCTCACCAGGTGAATTTGGCAACAGAAGTATAGAAAAATGGGCTATCTGGATGGGGTGCAATCCTACTCAACCAGCAACCACAATTGTTGTCAGGGTGAAACACAAGCAAACCCCAAAATAACCTGTGCTTAACCCTCAGGTAGCTTGTCAGAAAAGCAGTCAGGCTTAACTTTGAGGCAAAATGTTAAGTCTTTATGCAACACACAAACAATAATAAAGTAAAAACATAACACAAGAAATATCCTACACCAATTTAGAAAAATAGAGTAAAATCTAATAAATTATTTGAGACCAAAATGGCATACATCCATTCAGTAGAACTAGAGGTATGCAATTTTAAAGATTTAAAAAGAAATAGTGCTTAAAAGCACAAAGCACCAACTGTGATTTTCTGTTTGCACTGGACTGAGACAAAGTCACAAGTTCAGTCCGACCGCAATGGAGTGTGGGCTGGCTACAGAGACCAAGTTAGGCCCTCTGAACAAAGAACCTTAAATCCTGTTTGCAGAGTGTTGCAAGATCCCTCGTCGAGGATACGTCATGCAGTGGTGACTCAGAGCTGTGATGGGAACTCCTGCATCAAGCATGCATTGCGCAGCAGCATTCAGAGGAGCTGTGGAGCTGCAATGGCAGGTCCTGCATCGAGGTTGCATCATGTCGCAGCGGTTCTGGGGAACAGCTGGGCTAGATGCAAGGCCCAACCTCGAGGAAATATCGCACAGTTACGACTCCGAGGAGCTTCGATATCCTGTGTTGGGGATGCATCACGAAACAGCATCTCCAATGCAAGGCTGCGAGTTGATGAGACACTCTGCGTTGGTTCTACTTAGATCATAGCTGGGCTGGCAGAGTACCTTCAGGTCCACTTATAAAGGTCCAGGCTGTGGTTGCACCACTTGGAGGCAAGACCCATAGCAATCCAGGCACTGGTTTAAGGTGGCAGGAGCCTTTTATGTCCCTGAGGCTCTGATCAGGAGGCCATCCAACTAGCCATTGGAGTCACTCTGGTGGTCCTGGGTTCAAGATGCAGGTCCAGTCCTTCTCACTCACGCACCAGGGAAGCAGAGTAGCAGGGCAGCAGAACAGCAGTACTTCTTGCAGCAAAGCAGCACAGTAGTCCTTCTGAGTCACAGGTTCAGAGGTGTACTGAAGATTTGGGTCTGAGGATCCAAAATTTATACTTGATACCTGCTGTGAAGTAGGAGAAGGTTCTGGAAGATTCCACCTCCAGGGGTGTCTGGAATTTCATGTCTTCCTGCCCTGGCCCCCACTTGTCTGGGACACAAAAGACTAATGTGAAATCCTTTGTGGGAATACTGAAACAGAGCCTTTGTGATGTGCAAGTGTGGTATGTGGCAGCTCCTCACTCTATCAGGTCAAGATGGCCCATCCTGCCATCACCTAATCCTCCTTTCTATCACTGTCTGGGACCAATACAAAAAGGCCAACTGCCAGCTACACCTAGTCCTGTGACCCAGAATACAGGCTGTAGGCACCAAATGGTTGGGACAAGAAAATGCTAGCTTTCTAAAAGTGGCCTTTTCAGAATTGTGACTTCAAATCCAAATTTACCATTAAAGGGGGTTTTACATTACAGTTCTTTGGAGACCAAAGTCGACTTCCCTACCTGCACCTAATTGAAAGTTATCAATTATTAATTGTAATAAAATAACCCAATGTTATCCTATGGAAGAGGTAGGCCTCGTGGTTGTGCAAAACAAATGTAGCAGTTTCTCGCTACTAGGACATGTTAAACTTAAAAGTACATGTCCAGCTTTTTAAATACACTGCACCCTGTCCTAAGGGCTATTTAGGGCCTACCCTAGGGGTGACCTATATGTATTAAATAGGAAGGTTTATTTTGCAAGGTTGAAATGGCAGTTTAAATCATTACACAGAGGCTGCAATGGCAGGCTTGAGGTATGTTTAAAGGGGCTACTTAAGTGGGTGGCACAATGTGTTTTGTAAGCCCACTAGTAGCATTTAAATTGCACAGAGTCTTGAATGGCAACAAAAACGGGTTTAGAAAACAAGAGGGGGAAAGGCAAAAAGTTTGGAGATGACCCTGCTGAGAGGGCCAAGTCCAACAAGAAGCAACAAAAGAAGTTCAGTGCCACAATCTAAATCCTAGGACTGGGTAGTTGTCAGAAGACATGTGCAGAACAGTTGCCTTGAGGAGAAATGGAATGACTCATATCAAGTAATTATTGTGACAAACTTTGCTGTAAAGTGTGCTGAAATCCCACAGTGGATGCACACCACTCACACAAAAAGAGTGAAGGCAAAGGATGAAGGAGTGGTGAAAACAACCACTGATTCAGAGTCAAGCTCAATTTAGCAGTGTGGATCCAGAGGGGGTGACATTTTTGAAAGTGAAACTGTTGGAGACAATGAAGTTATAGAAGTTTGATGAAAAGTGAAAACCCAGGAGAAGCTACCAGTAGTGCTGTCCAGTTTCAAGGTGGGAACAAAGTGAAGAGATGTTTCAATCTAAATGTCAAAAGCATGAGTAGTCTCTGACTTTGGTGTGAACTCATTGCCCCACTGTAAAACCTTCCATAAAATGTGGTAGAAATTACCAGAGTGATATTGACATTACCAACAGAAATGTATACCATATTTTATATATTTACAGACTATCTGTGCAATAAATATTTCTTATTCTAACTACAGCATATGTTTTCCAGCAGCAAAAGAGGCCAGGGACACTTCCCTTTACCTGAATTTCTAGTGAAATGTAAGTCTTTACCCACCCAGAGCTAAGTTATTGAATGTGCAGCTTTTGTAAAGCTGGGTGTCATCACCAATGCTTTCTTGCTGGTTTTAACCTTGCAGCACTAACTTATCACTTTCATTAGTGTTCAAAAACAGACAAACAAAACCCACGAAATATAGCACCAGAGTTTTGGAAGTCTTTGAATAATATTTACAGTGAGGGTGGTTCAATTTTTTTAAGGAACTCTCAAGAGAATCTTGTTTTCCATTTGCAAGGGGGTCACTCAGAGCACGCCCAGAAAATATGAATCCTGAGCTACACAAGTTGTCCAATTGAAAATTAATTGGTCAGTTTTGCTACATTGATATGTTTTAGATTTAAATTGGAAATTACATCGAAACGCCTACAATAGCATAGCTAAAGACATTAGCGACTTTTTAAACTATAGTTTTAAACAGCCAGTAAATAAAATATTTTTGCCTACATTTGGACGTGTTAGTGAGCAATAACTAACCAGATATTTTTATATAGGCTAGTGTTGCATGATTTATTGGCCTTTCAAAACTGCTGTAAAATGTCTACAACCAAGAGCCTGCTGTGAATTCAAATGAAGCAACCTTTTGAATACTAACTATTTACAACCCATGGCGGAATACAAAATAGTTATCTTTGTATTTCAGGAAACTGGGTACTAAATGGACCGTCTTATCTATTGGGTTTTTTTATTTTTATTTGCCGCACCCGTGTTTTGCACTTGTTGTTTTAGTTAAATTAATGTACTAACACTTTTACTGTAGAATACAATATACCGAACAGTTCAATGTTTCATCTGCGTTTTATTAAATTGAACTTTATATAGGTTAATGCTCCGTTTTGATACAGTACATTACGCCAGGGTCCAGAGGTGCTGTGGATATGTGCGAGGGTCCATTTCTGTGCCTTAATTGGTTGTGTAACTAAAATGTAATTGGTAGAGAGGCAGCGTAGTCCTTGGGGCAAGGCCGGTGGAAGGTGAACGGAGGAGCTCACCCCACCATTAGCAACAAGGCAATATCACGGGATGAACCTTCCTTGGGCAAATAGTTAATTCATCTTCTACTCTTATTAAATTATCATTTAATCTGACTTTATTGCTCAACCAATACAAAATTAATTTCCATACTGAACAAAACTAACAGCCATGGCATTATTAAGCAATGCTAAATATGGGGCAGACTGACCTGATGTTTATGCATGCTTTGCATTTCTGCTTGAAGCAAGGATAACTGTTCCAAGTGCATATTGCCGGAGAAGAAGGGCATTTTATTTCCAAAACTGTTGCTTACCTTTCAGGTCATTTTGCACATGTCATTAAACTGTACTGGTGTTGGTAAAGTGGATACGTTTGTCAACTCATGCTTAAAAAAGTAATAGGACTGACATCCATTTTCGGGAAACATGAAATTCCGGCAAAGTTTAAGGACAAGCCTTTCAGGTCCTGAATCTCCACTTTACATGGGTTGTATTCACATTCCTGATGTGTTAGGCATTCCCATCCGCCCATAGGGGCTTATTTACAAGCCCCTTGCTCAGCCCATACGGCACTTTTTCCCATATTAAAAGTGATGCACCAGTGACGCAAGGGGCTTGTAAATAAGCACCTATGGGTTTTAGCAGTAATCTGTCTCTCCTCAGATTTAAGAAGAATCCATTCGTGGTATGACTCATTGTCATAACCTGGTAAGGTCGGGGTTGATCATCTATGACTCCTTCCTCAATAAAACATAGAGCAACAATCCTCTTGGAAAATTGTCGGCCTGTGTGAAACTGAGATGTGAGATAGCTTTGTTATTGGCTACTTTTGACCGAGGTATGCTGGACCATGACAGTACGTCATGTGTATGCCTACTCATTTATATCAAAGTTCACAGTGATCAAGAAGTTCAATATGTCCATCTTAATATTGGTCCTAAAGCTTTAGAGTAAGGGATTGGTAAAACAAGTTATAAATGCTCTGCTTCGTTGACACTGACTTCATCACTGAGCATATCGATGTGAACACTTTCCCTGCATATATATCCAAATAAGAACATTTTGAAAGGTAATACATTGATCTCTGTGAAGAACGAAGGCATTTTAGCGTCATGTGATCTTAACAATTGCAGTTGATGTATTCCCAGGGCATTAGGTGATTTTGTATGAAAGCTCGATGAGTTAGAGCTGTTCATTGAACAATGTGTTTGTGTCTGCGACATTTGAGGACTGGTCGCATTAGGGGTGGGCTATGTCAACCACAGCAAGTCCTAGTTCAAGGAACAATAAAGTATATGAAACTGTGCTTGGTGTGTACATCATTAAAATAGAATAATACGCAGTTGTGCAAAGTACAACAAAAGGAAGTGAACTAGAGACCTAGTCATGTCAACTTAAAAATCGGTGTTATGTTAAATACAAGTTGAATTAAATTATTTAAGACCTATTATGTTAACACACTTTATTTGTCAACAGCAATACTCAGCCGGACCTAATTTCCTCTTTGACTTTGGAGGCCTACTTTAGCAATAAATAAAAGCAAAATGCAATAGGGAAGATGCTATTCTCTATATGTGGCATGAAGTACCCCCTGCCATACATTATAGGGATATTACAAGTCATCAAGGAGTTGCGTGACCATATAGGCCGAGTTCCTTTATAAGGTCACGGAACCCCAAAGTGAATTGCAAAATGCTTTTCATGTAAGGCAGAAAATATCTTATTCTTCGTCACACCATCACCCTTCGCAAAAACCAATTAAATCCTTGGGGGCATATTAGCAAGACCGGCGATAAAATTATCGCCGTTTTAGCGGCAGGAAACTGCCGCTAAAACGGCGATAATGGGCTTGCTAATATGCGTTATAGAATTCCAATAGAAGCCCAGGTTAGATGTGCAGGACATCTAACCTGGGCTTCTATTGGAATTCTATAACGCATATTAGCAAGCCCATTATCGCCGTTTTAGCGGCAGTTTCCTGCCGCTAAAGCGGCGATAATTTTATCGCCGGTCTTGCTAATATGCCCCTTGGTTCCCTGTTCTTTTCTGTTCATTGATGATTATAAGAATAAAAGAAGAATCTGTACTGCAAAATTAAATACCCCTAAAATCAGTTCGTATTTTTTTTCAAAAATATATTGGAATACGTTTAATGCACTTTAGGTTAAAAAATGCTGCGACTCAGATAGTGAATAAAGATACAGAGATGCCCTCTTTCCTATGACGACCCATAGCATGGAAAAAAGTAAACATGTTTCCATAAAACAGGATCCTGTCTGCTGATCACTGTTCTCGTATTAGAAAATAAAAATTTGAAGAAGGAAAAGCCAGTTCCTGATGATTGTTTAAACTTCATCTGCATTTATGCTGGGGACCTGCCTTTCTCCCTCGTTGCTGGCTCTCACAGCAGGCGTCAACTATAACAACTTAATGCAGTTGAGCCGAAACATCATTTCATTATTACAGGTGATTAGATATCACAACTTGACAGTAATAAGGAAATTAGAGAGGGGCTTTTAAAGAGAAATTGCATGTCCTGTATTAAAAGTATATTCTAACATAAGATAATATACCGTAAAATAACCTAGCATAACATGAGTGAGACAGAATGCTTTTTCCCCATAGCTGCGACATACTAACCACGATAAAGGAACAAATCAAACCACTCAGGATTGCACAGAAACAATACTGTGAGGAGTGATTATGGCCCTTGTGTATCATGGTATTTCCCCATAGATACAGGATGGTAAAGCTCTTTGATGCGTCAGGCTCTATGTTATTCACGAGTGTCCCTCTTCAGGGACCAACAATCCTCAAGCTGTGAGAATGGGGATGAGCGCTAAAGTGTTTGGAAGATTAAACCCTCCTGTGGGGCGCCTTGAGACCCTCGCGGGTATGTAGTGCGCTTTATAAGTGACATGATTGATTGATTGATTGTGGGGCCCCTTCATCAACGCACCCTGCAAAGACAGTAGACTTCTCATGTGGTGTATGGCACCACTTTGTACTGCCCCGGCCTCTAGGCAACCACACTAGGCGGTTTCCTGTGACTCTCAAGTGGAGCAGAGGCAGCAGGAGAGCTCTGACAACCCACTCCAATCAGTAGAAATAAACAACTGCATTCCCCCCACCTCACTCGAAGAATGAGCTGTGTTTATCAGTCGCCTCCCATGATTCCACATTCCGGCTAACATAAGTGCAGTTCAGCTGATAAAGGCTGTATGATGATAGAATGGATTCGGAGTGATACAGTACTTTTCATACAATGTTTCATGATGCATTCCGAAGCCACGTTATTGCCACAGACTCCTGGGCCACACTAACGCGCTACTATACGGCACTCATGGAAGCCAAGGGCCATTTATGTAAGGCGGCGCTCTTGTGTACGGTGAGCATCCCAGATTCAGTGCACGTCGAGGCCACATTACGGTGATAACGCAGTCAGTAAAGCATGTCACCATCTACGGCGGTCCCTGCCGCACTGGGAACAGGTATGAAGAATGATGTCTGAGAGACAGAGACCGAGCAGATGAATTTTTCACTCCCCGCTCTGCTTCTATCTCCTTTCCTTTACCATACTTCTGTTGTTTTTATCACCTTCATGCTGCAGTGCTTGCACTGAATGCTGATGAGGCAATAGTCATACAATCTCAGCTGGTCATAGCCCGTCAAATAGTTCAACGGCTGAACGCCCGACCCAAGTTTTTTTGAGGGCCTTAATTAACAACTTGAGTGAGTTATTTTCCATATGACGTGTGAAAGACGTAAGGTCTGGCAGGGGAGTGGTTTAACAAGCTTAACTCATAGAAAAAACAAAACAAAAAAAACAGACAGTCTTTCCTTAGGCAGCCCTCACTATCTGACGGATGTTTAGGGCCGGACTGGCACTGCTGCAAAAACGGCCCCCACCACTCAAAAAACCGTCAGCCACCCTTCCGGCCCACCGGGAAAACGCCCTGTGCCTGTTACGGCCAGTCCGGCCCTGCGGATGTTCTGCAAAGGTTCTTCAAACCTGCGCGAGAGAGGCCATTCCACAATCGGGTCCTAGCGCCGTCCGCAGTACAGCACTGTTGGTCTTAATTATCAGACATAAGGCAAATGAAACTCACAATGCTCTTAATGTTCCGCATATTATTCATATGGCAAGGTTGTTTTTTTCATTGAATGAGCAGGCAGATCTATGGGATGTCCTTCTCCTTGAGCACAACTTTTTCCTCTGAAAATCATTGGCAGTAAATGCGGTCTTAATTAATTCGTAATGGCACAATTAAAAGCTGTTGAACACCGTTCACACCAAAGCTCTCTTCAGATGCATTGGATGTCCTTTGCGAAATGTTAAGCAAACATTAAAGCAGTTACTTAAATGGCGACGCTGTGGGATAGGTTCAACAAACATGTTACCAATTACACGTGCCCTTACACAAGGAAGGAAAGGTTACATTGACTTTGTGAGGCATCCGGCTATCGGGCTGCATACTGCACAGATGGTGTAGAAATATTACCTACTCTCTTAGCCTGAGGACTGTTTATTTTTTAATTACATTTTGTACAGTGTCATTCACATACCATTTGCACATTTTATGTCCCGGTGTAGGGGCTCACGTTAAAAGCAACACGTCAGTGTAAAATTCTACAGCACCATTATTATGAATATATTTTCGTCGGACTTTGTTGGCGGTGACGTTGGATTGCACTTCGAAGGTGAAGAGAACAGGAATTTGTAATAGTAGTCTCAAGAAAATAATGGCATATGATAAAAATCTTGTGGGAAGCGACATTCTGCCTGTCAAGCCTGCATTCCATCTTTAAAGATGGCTCCGTTTTCTGTTCGTGTCAGAATTAGCTAAGGTTTATCATTGAAGGCATTTAAGGAATCAACTGGGTGCGGACCATTTGGAACCGCTAGAGTTGGGGCCAATAAATTACCGGAAATACGAATATTCCAGTAGGTCATACTTATTTGCTGATTTGATTCAAGTGCTTAATTGTATGATATATTCAATGTTTTTTTTTTAAACAAAAATTAAATGTTACATCGCAACATACCACTTACTATGCATTTTACAAATTCTGTCCTTATTGTGGTGAGTTACATAAACTGATCGCCAATACCGCCCTTTTATTACAGTAACCGCAAACAAACACATTATATGAATCATTAGTCTTGCTTCTAAGTAGTCCCTTAGACTTTAAAAATAAAACAATTATGATGTATTGTACAGTTCTTCCTTCTTGAATTTGAGGAAATACTTTCTTTTATCTTCTAACAAAAACTGTCCCTGGTGTGGGTGATGGAACTTGAAGCACAGTGAAATGGTAATGGATAAAAGTCACTTCGTCAACTTCCACGAGTGTCAGAGTTTTACATGAGTTCCACTCCTCTGTCATGACACCCCATCTCTAGATGCCAATGCATTTCGATCTCCCCTACTGGAGTTAAAGTCAGTGGAGATCTTCTTCAAGGCCGACTGTTTTGTTGGGACTAAAGAAGAGCTCCACTGAAAATAAAAAAAATGTACATACTGTTACATAATAGTCAAATTGGTTTCTTTGGCATTTATGTGCTTAAACCGTGACCATAGAAAGGGGTACACACTGATTTACTTAAATGATGTGTCCTGTGAAAAAAAAACACAAAAAGATTTGTAGATGAGCATTTAGTAGGACCTAAGTGCATCTTATTGCGTGATACCATACCTTCTGTGAGGTGAATTGTTACCTTGTTTCTGGATTTTTTCATGAATACAAAGTGGTTCACAATCTGCGAACAGAACGATTATTATTACATTAGTATTCCATTTCAGCTTCATGGGGAACACGCTCTGCTTTCTATTTTTTTCCATTTGGCAGGATCATCAAACTACAACACGATAATAGCATGTATATATACTCACAATGATCAGAGTCAACATTAAAAAATAAAAGAGCTTTTAAAATATTAAATCATTCATTCATTGTGGGAGGGGCCTACATAAATTAATTGAATCAAAGCATCAATCTGCATATCACCCCGATGCATGGCTGAATCTTTTAAAGGGTCATTAGTGGTCCTTTGATTTTCAAAGTTGTATATGTTAAGAACTTCCTAAGCCCATGCTCAGAGCTCTGGCTGGGCAATGATCTTCCAGATATGTGTAATATACAGCTAAGAGAGCAAATACGGTATACGTCTCCCTACTGAATCCCAACATAATTAGCTCTGGATCATATTTAATGTTACCGCTTGAAAAGTAGAGATGATAGATTGCACATTTCCCCAATAAGTGATTATTACCTGGCATGTTCCAAATGTGTATCCTATCTGTTACTTGTGAATTATATCTGGGACAGCTCGCAATTGTTACAGTAAATCACTTGCTTTGCTTAGTGGGTGTTAAGTCAAACAGATTCCAATAATGCTGCAGGCAGTGTTTAACTATTGTGCAAGCCTTTAGGCTCCTGTTAAGGGACTCTTAGATCTTTTCTTAGGTGATATTGCTTAGCAACCACTGAGACCATTTCTTTGCGCTTAAGAGTTCGATCCAGTGTTTGCTTTATAAATATATTATACTAACTAGCCAATCTGTGAGTATTGTGATACAACAGGATGGTACATATTTTAGAAAGACAATCAGGCTCCAGATCCCTCGACTTTCCTTCATCCCTAGAGTCCGATTCTGTAAATATTGGAAGAATTCCTTAGATGGTATATTGAACTCTTCCCTAATCATCTGAAAATTTTTAAGTACGCCTTTAAAAAACATAGGTAAGCACTTCCAGGTACCAAAAATCTATTGAGACAGTACTGTCTCCCCCCCCCCCCCAGTACTGTCTCAATACAATAGATTTTTGGTACCTGGAAGTGCTTAGCTATGTTCTGCATATCTTAGCCAAATCGATAAGACTTTTATATTTCATGTGTTAAGGATGCCGTTGCGGTCTGAAAATCGAAATAAGAGTAAATTAGGGAGTTCATCTAGTATTGCCTCAATGAAAACGAGGTTGGAAGACTGTTCTTTGATTAGGGTGGAAAGTCTTCTGCATAACGCAGCCCAGTAGAAAAATTTTAAGTTGGGTACAGCCCAGCCCCAGACCATATGGTAAGTGTAGGAATCTCATAGACCTTTGTGGTTTCCTGTGGGCCCATACAAAAGTGGTCATTAAGCCCTTCATTTGTTTGAAAATGAAAAACGAAGCTGTAGGAATTCTTCCTTTGCTTCATGGTCACCCCATATATTTTGTCTTTTGCTAGACCCTATATTTTTGCTGGCTTTAGAACTTTACCTTTCTATGGCTAACCAGTAGTAAAGTGCCCGTTCTTCATCTATAAACATGGTTGAATTGGCATACTCCAAATTGCCATGTTTAACTTACCTATGAATAACTAGTATGTGGCTAATCACAGTGCAAAGCATGCACGACGGCCTGTTAAAATAAATCCTTTTGGAAGGTAAATACCTTCCTTTTGAATGCTAATAAGTCACCCCTATGTATCTCGTATAGCACACGATGTAGGGTGCATGGTATTTAAAAGTAAGACTTGTAGAAATTTAATGTTAACATATCCTTACAGTGACTAGCGCACAAAAGTTATTTTCACTATGGTAGGCCTAGCTGTCGTACATAAAAAAAGAGACTACAAATTAAAATACTGATACTATATCTAGGGATTGGGTCCTGCTAGAAAAATAAATTAACGTCTAATCTTAATAGTTCTTAAAAATCCAATTTGGTGTTGAAATCTGATTTTTAATGAATATTGAAAGTAACTTTTAGAAAGTTAAATTTTCCCTGCGTGATGTTCATGGAAGCTAATTGGCATTGGCTCCCAAGCTTCTCCTAGTCAGTAATTATCCTTGAATAGGAGGGATATGCCCCATAGGAGCAAACAATAGGCTGATCTGAATGGGTAGAGATGACTTTTCTAATCTACATAGAGTATGAAGGGCTGTGGATTGGGAATCCTTTCTGACACTACAGTGTCAAATCCTGTATGAGTGTCAAATCCTGCTTGACAGGTGTCTAGGCTTACATTTAACCCTTGGGGCACACTTGAAAGAGAAGAGGATGCCAAGGCCATTCTTGTGGATCCATTGTCTGGTTGCTGATTTGTTTGTGCCCTACACATCTAACCCTCAGAGCCCAAGTTTAGTGTGGCCGAAGACTTTTATTGTTTTGAAAATGCCCAAAGTGGGTAGACTTGATCCTGGAAACATATACTCCATTGATTAGGGCATGCCCAGGAGTCATTCCCACCCACTAGCTAGTGCCAGCCATAAATGTCTTACCTTTAGGGAACCACTTCAGAACACTTCCTGGGCCTACGAAAGACCAGAAGAGGACAGGACATCCTGTCTGCGACATCAGGGGAGCCATGAAGGACTGGAACTGCTCCCTCATTCCCCAAGGACAAAGAAGTGGACTCCATGGACCAGAAGGATGGCCTCTACAGGCGCGGTCGGTGGTAGGAGTGCCGGTCGGGCGGTGACGTGGGGAGGGGGAGGGGCAGGGTTGGGGGTAGTAAACTACGGATTAAGGCCCAATACAGGTAAGTAAACATTTAAGTAAATAAAACGAATTTCGTTGTGAGCGCTGCATCGCCAAATGCGATGCAGTGCGCGCAACGAAATTCGTTTTATTTATTTAAATGTTTACTTACCTGTATTGGGCCTTAATCCGTAGTTTACTACCCCCCACCCTGCCCCTCCCCCGCCCCACGTCACCGCCCGACAGGCACTCCTACCACCGACCGCGCCTGGGCCTCTAGTTCAAGCTACAGGAATAAAACAAGCTACACAGACCTTTTTCTGGAAGCACCCAACTGACCAGTGGCAACTGGACTTGGATTGGATCCTGTTATGGACCTCTACCTGACACCCTGTGAGTCTCTATCTGCATCCTCTGAAGTTCTGGAGGGGCTTTAGAAGTGTACTCCTATGAGGGATTGGGAATAAAAGAGCAATTTCAGAATTTAAAATTTTTGACAAGGACGAACGTGGTTGGTGTATCTGACCATCGCTTCATCATGGCCAGACTTAAATCGCAACTATACTTCAATCTGCCATGACCATTGACCAACATTGACCCTTTGTGCTTTTGGGCACTAGTTCTACTTATAACTTTATAAATTCATATTTCTGGTTCCCATATTTGATTTTTGTCATATTGGTGTAATTTTGTTCAGTACATTTTACTCTATTTTTCTAATTCAAGTGTGATTGATTTGTATAATTTTCCTTTATTACTGTCTTGGTACTGCATACATACTTTACACATTGTGCCAATTCAATTTGGATCAATAGTTTATTGATGATAAATTAAAATAATCAACAATACAAAGGACAAAAACCAAACAATATAAGAAATGATAAAAAATACAGTTAAAAATATGGCAGGTGTACTCATGATATATAAAGTGCATTGGATCTTGAGTTAATCTTGAGTTAATCCTATGGCTAATAAAAACCATTGCATATGCAAAGAAGAACAGAGTAAAAGTTTGTATTTAAAATTATTGTCAAAAAGAAAAAAGACATCTTAAATCTGAGTCATAGGATATAATCATATGACCAATGATGATGATGAATTCATTCAAAAAATATTAGGTGAAAAAAGGACTTTTAAACAAGCTCAGCTGGAAGTATTTATATTTAAATAAAACCGACAACGATATACACAGAGGAAGTTGACGTTTATTTTGGTTGTTTTTTGTTGCAGTTTATTTAGGACTTGTCTCAGAAATTTGACCATCTGCAGAATTCGTTTTATATGACTTCCATTGAAGCAAGCTATAACTGCCTGTTGGCAGGTCCACAATACCAGTAAATGAAAGGATTGGCGTAAGAGTTGTCCTCATTCTGTTAAGAAAGCTGGGCAGATGAAAATGATGTGCATTATTGTTTCAAAAACTTGGTTGCAGCCTCTACAGCATTTATTAGTTCCTTTTACAAGCCATTTTGGACAGAGGTCCAAAGTTGGCAAATTGCCTAAGCGCAGATGCTCTATTTCCATTTTTTGCAGAGGGGATATGTGGAGCTTAAGTATTTCTGTTTCGCAACAGTCTTGTAAGATTAGATGGTTATCCTTGTGTGAGCCCACTTTGAGAAGATATTTTTGTTCTCCAATAGTGAAAGCTCGCATGTGATTTTGTTGACTTGTTTCCTAAAATTTTAAATTAGGTTGCACGTTTCCACAAATCATTTATTTGTAAAGACTCAATGTTGGACTGTAAATAATCACTGTGTGGGCCCTTGTTTGTAGATAATTCAGGCCAGAGCCTTCGGTCTACTGAGTCTTCATGTGCTGCTCTCAGTTTGTGGCAGAATTTAATGAAAGCTCCTTGTCTTGCATGCTTTTGACTTACAAGACCAAACTCCATCCTAATTTGTGCTGACGAGGCAGGAAGAGCTGCTTTAGGTGTTAAGGTTTAGCAACTCCAGCATTCCGATTTACGGCCACAGAATATTCTGAAAACCTCAAGTATGGGGAGGAGTAAATTATCTCTGAAGGGATAGAACGGTGGCCGTCAGAGACCCAGCCCTCCCTTTCATTTGTTCCTTATGTTGTAGAAAGGAGCCTTTTGCATCGATTATCATTCCTAGGTACCTGTAAACTTGCTCTAGAATGAGTTTGTGATTTTTTAGTTACCAGGGTCCTGCTTTCATGGCTTCTTTTACTAAATGCTAACACCTTTGTTTTTGGAAAGTTAATGTCCAGGTTTTTAATGGATCCCCGCCTAGTTTGGGTCCATGGGCATTGACCTGGCCCAAGGCTTCTGTGAGGTCTGCCAGAAAAAGGCTGAACAATGCTGGAGCTCACACATATCCCTGTTTAAGTTCTGTTGTAGTCTGGATTGAATGGAAGGCAATAGTTCCGTCTACTATTTTTATCCTAATCCATGTATCTGTGTGGGGTTGTTGCATTGCCCTCAATAACGTCCCTGGGATCCCCCAGGCTGCTAGTTTGAGCCACAGTTCTGTCCCATTTAATCTATCAAAGGAAGCCTTCAGACCCACAAAACAAGCATACAGAGGGTGTTAGAAATGGGGGTCTCTAGTTGGCAGAGGTAGGTACCTTTGTTCAAATAGGGTCCCTTGCTTCTAGTCAGGGTAAGAGGCATACACTTCTAAAATAACCCCTGCTCACCCCCTTGTTAGCTTGGCACGAGCAGGCAGCGTGTGAAGCATTTGTGAACACATACAGTAATATAGTGAAAACACTACAAAGGACACCACACCAGTTTAGAAAAATAAGTAATCTTGATCTAAACCAAAACAAGACCAAACGACAAAAATCCACAATACAGTCATAAAAATATGACTTTCAGATGGTAGAAATAGTTTAGTTCAAAGCAAATTGCAGATGCAACACTTTTCACACAAAGTACCTTGGATGCGTTGCGCACACAAACAAAAAGGGTCGCAAGGAAGGTGATGCGTCAGTTCCTTACACTCAGGCAAGTTGATGCGTCGGTTCTTTGCTCTGGAGGAGGTGATGTGTCGGTTCCTTACTGCTGCGCAGGGGAGGTGATTCGTTGGTTCCTTATCGGAGAGGAGGTGCTGCATCGGTTTCTTACTGCGTGGGGATGTGATGCATTGGTTTCTTACTGCATCCCCCAACGATGCAACAGACGTGGCACCTCGATGCGATGCGACGATCCGAGACAATGCGTGGGTTCTTGCAGCCGCACAGCAGGGCTTGCGTCGGAATTGGTGCAGTGATCTCGGACTTCGGAGACTGGTGCACTCGATATGGTGTGCAGTGATTTCTTGAGCCGCGGGCAGGCGCTGCGACGATTTCTTCGGTGATGCGTCGGAAACAGATGAGGATGCATCACGCTTCTCGAAGTTGAGTTATTTTTCCAGCTCCCAGCAGCAAACAGCCTCCAGTGGTCCAAAACAACAGCAGGCACCTCTTAGCAGAACTCCCAGCAAGAAAGTTCAGGGGAGCTGGTGGTGAAGTCTTTGTGTCCCTGAGACTTCAGAACAGGAGGCAAGCTCAGTTTCAAGCCCTTGGAGATCTTCCTCATGCAGGGGACACAGCAAACAGCAAAGTCCTTTTCCCTTTCTTGGCAGAAAGTAGTCACTGCAGGCCAACCCAGACAGAAAACAGCACAGGGGCAGTATTCCTCCTCAGTTTCTCCAGCTCTTCTCCTTGGCAAATGTTCCTCTTGATTCCCTGAAGTGATCTAAAGGTCTGGGGTCTGGGCCCCTCTTTTTATACAGTAAAATCCTTTGTTCTTTGTGGCAGAGAAGTTCTTTGCCCAGCCAAAACCAGTTCTGTCTTCCCTGGTGCATCTTCCTGGCAGGAGGTGGAGACAGCATTGTCCTTGGCAGAGCAGACCCATTCAGGTGTGAAAGAAATTTCCTCCCCCTACTCTGAATACAGCCCAGGTCTATTCAGCCCAGCCCTGACTCACCCTGGAAAGTCAGGGCTCCTCAACCCCCCAAGTTGCTGTCTGAACAGAATGCATATCCCCAACCCCTGTCAATCCAAAACCAGACAGTCAATACACAACCTAGCAGAGGCACACTCGATGGTTAGGCAAGAAAATACCTACTTTCTAAAAGTGGTATTTTCAAACACAGAATATAAAAATCATCCTCACTAAAAAATGCATCTCAACATTCTGAGTTCAGACATATCAAACTTTATTTCCCCATCTTGTTCCCATGGGCAGTTATGCTTATAAGATGTTATAAGCAAACTCCCCATTCTATCCTATGGGGACAGATAGCCTCACAATAGTGAAAAACGAAATTGGCAGTATTTCACTATCAGGACATGCCACACACATCAGGGCATGTCCTACCTTTCACATACACTGCACCCTGCCCATAGCGGTAACTTGGGCCTACCTTAGGGGTGGCTAACATGTAAGAAAAGGGAAGGCTAGGGCCAGGCAAGTAGGTGCACTCGCCAAGTCGACAGGGCAGTACCAGACTGCATACAGGCTCTGCAACGGCAGGCCTGAATTACATTTACAGGCTGCTTATGTGTGGTGGCACAATCAGTGCTGCAGGCCCACTAGCAGCATTTGATTTACAGGCCCTGGGCACACAGAGTGCACTGTACTAGGGACTGACTAGTAAATCAAATATGGCAATTGTGGAAATACCAATCCATAACAACAATTTACAAGGGGAGCACTTGCACTTTGGCACTGAACAACAGTGGCAAAGTGTCCAAAGCATCTAGACCAGCAAAACGAAGTCCAACACACAGCAAAAACACAGGAGGTAAAGGCAAACAATACAGAGGAAACCCACGCCAATGAATCCAGGTCTGACACATGTCCCCTCGAGCTGAATTGTGGGGAGAACTAACCACCCTCTTGTGAGTTCTCTTCACCAAGGCGGAAAAATCTGGACAGACTATCAGCATTGGCGTGTTCTGTACCAGGGCAGTTTTCCACCATGAAGTACATCCCCTGTAGGGAAATGGACCACCTCAACAAGTTTGTGTTCTCACCCCTCATCCGCATCAACCATCTGAGGGGCCTGTGGTCGGTCTGCATCCGGAAGTGAGTCCCAAACAAGTAGGGCCTCAGCTTCTTCAGCTCCCAGACCCAAAAGCCTCACACTCAATCGCACTCCACCTATGTTCCCGTGAAAGTAACCTCCTACTAATGAAGGATGCGGGTTGGTCACGCCCTCCTCATTTAGCTGTGAAAGCACAGCCCCCACACCATGCTCTGAAGCATCTGTCTGCACCACAAATTCCTGTGAGAAGTTGCGTGCCTTGAGCACGGGCGCAGTGAACATGGCAGATTTTAGGGCATCAAAAGCTTTTTGGCAGGCGTCAGTCCAGTTTACTTTCCTGGGCTGCTTCCTGGAAGTCAGCTCTGTCAAGGGGGCAACAATGGAACCATAACCCTTGACGAATCTCCTGTAGTACCCAGTGAGTCCTAAGAAGGCTCTCACCTCTGTCTGGGTCTTGGGGGATACCCAAGCCAGAATGGTATCAATCTTGGGCTGTAGGGGTGCCACCTGGCCGCTCCCTACCTGGTGTCCCAAGTACACCACCGAACCCTGCCCGATCTGGCACTTGTTTGCCTTGATCGTGAGGCCTGCCCTCTGCAGAGCCTTCAACACTTCCCAGAGGTGGTGCAGATGTTCCCCCCAAGTGGCACTGAACACTGCTATGTCATCCAGGTAGGGGGCACTGAAATCCTCCCGTCCAGCCAACACCTGGTTGACCAACCTCTGAAAGGTGCCCACAATGGACATTCGCCAGGGAGCATAAGGTGGCATAGGGCCCGGTTGCTGCGTACAAAAACGAGTTGCGGCCGCAGCGGAGATACCCGACATATTTCTGGAGCTCAGAAATACATGTAGCTGTAAGCGGTGTTCATCCCCCCCTCCGCCTCGTCTTAATTGTGCGGCACATTTTGAACGGCAACAGGAGGCGGCTGTGGATGCCTGGCTGCTCCCCCCCCCAGGGCCCCTGACCCCTCAAAGAAACGGTGCAGGGGTGAAGGGGGTCCTTCGATAAGTTCTATGAGCGAGTGAGAGTGAAACCGGAGGGGCCCCGCCTGATCTTAAAATGGCGCCCGTCTCTCCCCCTTTGCAGCTATATCATTACAATACTCCACTCCTCTGGAGGCAAACGGACACTGGCGCTGGCCCAAGCTGCTCCATTGCACAACAAACACCCCCCCTTGAACGCGGGGATCGCACAGCGTTCACCCCTGAGAGCCTGCTTTGGCGCCGCCTCTGGCGATCTCTCTTCCTGCACCCCGGACCCTAAATGGTGGCTGAATAGGCATCGAGGAGTAGTCTCCTACTGAAACAGCCTAGGAAACACCTGAAGAAGCTGCGCGATTAACCTTGGGGCCCCTGTGAATACATAGGGGAAAGATAAAAATGGGGACCGGCAGAATGAAACACCAGGGGCAGAATCCCTTGCCTGACCCCAGGATGGCTGCCACAGTGGTCCTTTACCACATTGTGCTACTACTCTTGGACAAAATTGGACATCGACTAGACCTCGAGCATATCCCCCATCCGGCTCACCCATCAGGGCATGGAATCTGTGAACTTGCTACTGACCATTGAGACCTAGCAGTTTGGCCGAGGCCCGGTGGAGCTACCTTGATAGCTTTAGAGGAGATGGGCTGTGGACTTCCCCCTCGGACGTCACCTACCCAGCCGGACTTTGGGCAGACTTTCCTTCGTCTCTCCACCGTATCTCCCTCAGGCCTGGGCGGTGAACTTCGCTCCGTTCGCGGAGTCTGTGGAGTTTTCTGCACTCCGCGGAGCTCGCGGAGTGCAGAAAACTCCACTTCGCGATGTGCAGCAGAGTTTTTTCCCCGCTCGCGAATGGTAAGTTCACGATCGCGAACGGTAAGTTAGTGAGCGCGAGCTGCCGCTCGGGTAGAATTTCTACCCGAGCGGCAGGAAACTGCAGTTTGCACTGCACTCCGCCACTCGCGGAATTTCGTGGAGTTTTTTTGTAACTTCGTGGAGTTCCTCGTAGCAAAACTCAGCGAACTACGCCCAGGCCTAATCTCCCTCCTACCCTTTTACCTTACTCCCCTACCCTTCTACGCTCCTTTTATCTCGTCTTCTATGCTCTTTAAATGTTTTTTTGCAACCAATGTAACTTGTAACTGATGTAACTTTGTAACATTGTGGAACCTCATGTAAAGCGCTCTGATACCTCTGTGTCTAGCCAGCGCTATATAAAACTCATCAAATAAAGGTGGCAGGGGCATTCTTCAACCCAAAGGGCATCACCCAGAATTGGTACTGCCCCTCTGGGGTTGAAAATGCAAACCTTTCCTTGGCCCCCTCGGTTACGGCAATCTGCCAGTACCCATAAGTTAACTCAAATGTACTGAGGTACTGGGCAGCTCCCTACCGATCGATGAGCTCATCAGCTCTGGGGATAGGGTGTGCATCAGTCCTGGTGACTGAATTGAGCCCTCGGTAGTCCACACAGTGCCAGAGTTCTGGCGTGGCACCGGGTGCGGCAGCCTTTGGGACCAAGAACACTGGGCTGGCCCAAGGGCTGTTTGAGGGCTCAATCACCCCTAGCGCTAATATCTTGGAGACCTCCTCCTTGATGCAAACCTTGACCCTGTCAGTCACTCTGTAAATTTTGTGCTTCACAGGAGGGCTGCCCCATTGTCAACATCATGGACACACCACTAAGTGACACCAAGGGTCAGGGAGAACAGAGCAGCAAACTGTCGCAAAGGTTGGCGGCAGTCACTCTGCTGTTCAGGAGTCAGGGCCGGGGAGAGGGTTACACCGTCCACTGACCCATCATGTTCCTCAGCAGATAGAAGGTCAGGAAGAGGCTCAGTCTCCTCCTCCATTCCAGCATCTGTTGCTTGGAGCATGCCCACTTCGGACTCTCCAAGTGGGGCTTAAGGCAGTTCACATGCAGGACCCGCAAAGGGTTCCTTGGTGACTGCAAGTCCACCAGGTAGGTGACTTTACTCTTGCACTCCACCACCTCAAATGGCCCAGTCCACTTATCTTGGAGCGCACAAGGCTCCACTGGGGCCATGACCCATACTTTCCGGCCAGTCTGAAACTCGATCAGAGTGGCATTCTGATCATACCACAGTTTCATCTCCTCCTGGTTGGTTTCCAGATTCACCTGTGCAAGTTGCCTGAAGCACTTAGTCTGGTTCCTGAAGGCCAGCATGTAGCTATATACATCCCGGGGAGGTTTACTGGGAGCTTTCTCCCAGCCTTCTTTGACCAGGTTGCCCATACAGGAGCTCAAAGGGACTGAACCCTAAGGACTTCTGTGGTACCTCCTATAAGCAAACAACAGGCATGGTAAGAGGACATCCCACTTACGACTCATGGGTTCACCAAGACCCATAATCCTACCTTCAGAGTCCAGTTGAATCTCTCAACCAGCCCATTACCTTGGGGGTGGTAAGGATTGGTGAACTTGTAGGTAACACTGCACTCCTGCCACAGGGACTTCATATGCTCGGATATGTAGTTTGTACCCCGGTCAGACCCCACCTCTCTGGGGAACCCCACACAGAAGAAAATCCCCATCAATGCACGACCCACCACGGGGGCCGTCACAGTCCGAAGAGGGATGGCTTCCGGGTTGCATGGTCCACCAAGACCAGGATAAACCTGTTGCCCATGGCTGTTTTGGGATCCAGAGGCCCCACAATGTCAATACCCACCCTCTCAAAGGGGGTGCTGACTACAGGGAAAGGTTGGAGAGGAGCCTTGCACTTCCTCCCACTCTTACCACTTGCCTGGCAAGTCTGGCAAGACCTACAATGTGTGTCAGAGTTCTTATGCATTCGGGGCCAGTAAAGGTGTGTGACAAGCCTTTCAAAGGTCTTGTCTTGCCCCAAATACCCTGCCAATGGCACATCATGAGCCAGACCCAGTAGGAAGGCTCTGAAGTGCTGGGGTACCTCCAGCACACAGGGTGACCCAGGCTCAGCAACCTTAGGCTCACTATACAGGAGACCATTCTCCCAGTAAATCCAACGTGATCCAGACTGATCACATGCTGCCTGGTTTGCAGCCTGCTGCAGAAAACCAACAAGAGAAGGGCATTTCTGATGCTCCTGGCATAATTCCTCCTGGGAGGGGCCCCCTTCCTGCTGCCAATGGATCAGCTCAGGCAGGTCCCTCAGTTTGGCCACTTGCTCCCCTGTAAGCTCCTGGGCATCCCCCTCAAGGTCTGCCACGTCCTAGACTTTGGGAACTTCAGGGGCCGGTTTCCCGTGCCCCCTGCCTCTTCACTTCCTAGCAGGCACCTGGGCCACTGTTTCAGGCTCCAGTCCTCTTGATTGCCCTTACCGGCTGCCATAGACTGAGTGGTCACACACGCCCACTCAGGCAGACCCAACATCTCTAAATGTAACTTCTGCACCACCTTTTCCCAAGGGGAACTTACCAAATCGTTGCCTAGCAGACAGTCAACAATCATGACTGTCCTCACAACTACTCTCAAGGTACCTGAGACCCCCCCGACTCAAAGGGAACCTGTGCCACTTTGCAGAGGCACTCAGAGTTGTCACGCTGCAACAACTGGGTAGAATGGATTGGGGACCACCTGCTCCTCATCTACTAGCCGACAATTGACAGCTGTCACACTGGCTCCAGTGTCTCTCAGAGCTTCCACACTATGGCCATTGATGGTCACCCCCTGCCTTTTTTTTTAGTGCTGTCAGGTAGATGAGCTCTTGGGACCATCTCACTGTCTCCTAAAGAGACCAGGGTAATTTCTGCAGGCCCCCACCCCTCTTGGGCACCCGACTCCTCACCCAAGGCTACACTAGCCATCTCCCGGGGTGGTGCACCAGTGGGTGCAGTGGTAATCTCTTTGGGACACCTAGGGTCCCCCTGGAAGTGACCCACCTGACCACAACTATAACATGCCCAGGGTCCCTATGGAACAGGCTTACCTGTAGGGACCCATGGCTTCTTTTCTGTTGGAGGCTGGGAACCTTTCCCTTGGGAATTTCTTTGGGGCCCTTTTTGGAACTCCTTTTTTTTACCCTTGTCCACCCTACTCTTCTGCTGGGGACCCTGCCCACCTTTGGCAGAGTCTCCCACACAACCTTTTTGGACCCTGGTACTGACGCAGCGGTCCGCCTCCACAGCAAGCTTCCTGGGGTAAGTCAGCCTACTGTCAATCGAGTGCTGGCGTAGCTCTGGAAAGCAATTATCTGACAAGTGCTCCCATGCAACCAAATCATAGAGTCCCTGAAAATCATTTACCTGGCTACCCTTCACCCATGCATCCAGCGCTCTGTAGAAATAGGACACATACTCCACCCAAGTTTTTGACTCCAGCTTCTTACAGGCCCTCAACTTCTGCCTGAATAGCTCTGGGGTCAACCCATACCTCCCTACTAAGGCTTCCTTCATGGGGGCATAAGACATCTGATCCTTAGTGGGCAATGCTAGCAATGTTTCCCTCCCCTCAGTTAGGAAGCGGCTCCACAACCCTGCTCCCTATCTCTCTCAGGGACTCTCTAGGACCTCATTGCTACCTCATATGCTTTAAACCACTGACCAATGTCCTCAGGCTTCATGAAATCCTTAATAACCTCCTTGGGGAGGTATACCCTCCCTTCTCCAGGCACTGATGGTACGCTGCCACCATGGGGATTGGACTCTATACTTTTTGCTTTCAGATCCAACTCCCTCAACCCTCTTTCATGCTCCCGATACGATAAATTCTGCAGGGTTGTTATACTGCTTTATTACCAAAAGTTTCAATTGCAGCTTAGCCTCAACTTTGTGTTTTTCCACTAATTGTGTGTTTATGCTGAGGTTCAAATTAAGTAGGGGGTTGTTTGTGTCCTTAGACCAATCCTCCAGTTTAACCACCAGGATCCAGGGATAAGACAGACCCAGCTGTAATGCCCTTGCCTATAGCCCTTGTGAGATATAAATAGACAGGCCTCCCTTTGGCCGACCCCTTGAGGGATGTTTCACTGCTACGTTGTTAAATTTGATATATCCAATTAACTGAACTTTATCCTAAGCCCAGGTCTCATGCAATAGGATAATGTGATGCTTAATCCAGAAAGTAGAAAATGTAGGCAATTCTAATAGATTTGTTAGACACCCAACGTTCCAAGACAAGAATTTAAGAGCATCAGTTAATTCTGTTCCACAGGTCTTATGTGATTGTGTGCATTTATGTCATCTAGTAGCTCCACTGGTTAGGGCTGAAGGAAGCCAGCTCCACTCTTCATCAATTTGTTTCCCTGAGATACGTGACTTTTTTGTTAAATTTGCCTTGGGTTCCCTTTGCGATGACACGACCAATTTTTTGCAAAAGATTCCTGAGAATTGAATAGGCTGCTGGACGGGGCACAGTACATGGGGAAATGCATTTGGCTCAGGGGGATGCCAACTTGAAAGGATGTGTGGAAAGGCCTCCTCAGCTTGCCCAGTTATGATAATGCCCCACTCCTCAAAGCTGGTTTACTTGCCAGTACTGTCGTGCTTATTTCCTCAGTACGCCAAGAGACTATTGCTGTTTTGTCCTTAGAGTGCCCTAAAGATCTCCTGCTTAGGGTGAATTTGACTGATACTATGTTAGAAGAGTTAATGTCCCAGAGTGTTGTGATGCTCCTGACCAGCCGCAGGATATTCCCTTAATTTAGTATGTTGTGCTGGCCCCTGGAGACATACATTAGAGTGAGGAATAGCTGTTTATTATATTCCTTACACCTTGATGCACCTGACTGTATGATGGACTCCTTTGTTGACCTGTGCTCTTTTTGGGGGCTCAGACGCAAGCTTGGATCAGGCAGTTCAGTGGTCTTGGTCTGGTCTAGGGTGCCAACAAGCAGGGATGTAGTTTGTCTCAATGAGTGCAGACTAGTTGATTAGCTAACTCTACCCATTGTATTATTCCTGTGGGTTTATTTCTTCAGGATTTGTTTAGGATTTCAGGCTCTTTCCTTGCTGTGGCTGGTACATTGTGGTTGTTTCTTTGTGTGTTTCGATCTCTGTTTAACCAGTCAGCATATGTACTTGGATTTACGTTGGAATACAGGACCTACTGGGGCCGGGTCATTGAGACAATTTTCATTGAGCTTGTTGACCTCTATTGACAGGGCACCCTTTGTACTATATGTGGTAGTGTCTTTCTGCTTATCTGCAGAGATGCTTGGGCCTTTCAGAAACTTGACAGTTAACTTTGGATACACAACTGGTGCTTTTTGCACCTTTGCGATTCACAAAGTTTTTTTCTTTGCAAAAGTGCTTACAGTCTACTAGTGTAGGTGTTGTTTCTCAGTGGGGGGGTCCCTCCCTCTATGCCTATTTTGGCACTAACATCTCCAGCCAGCTTGACAGAATTCCCCTTGGGAAGCCATAATTTAATTATTTCTGGAGAAGACCAGGAAGAATTTGGTGCTTCATACTAATTGAGTTGGCCGCATTGATGCTTCCTGTGTGGCTAATAGTTGTGCCTCCTTTCTGCCCTTTTGCAGTCCTTCATGCCTGCTTTTCAACAATTTATGGCTGCATTCTTCTTGCAAAACTGTGATTTTAGGAAACGCTGTTGTGTTGCCCTGCCATCCGTATGGATCAGTCAATCAACAGTCTCTGTGGTATTTGCACGGGAAGCAATGCTTTGCATTTGGTTTAGGAAAGGGGGAACCAGGTGCTCAACTTCATATGAGGGGGTAACCGAGGAGTTCCGGTCATGAGCCCTATTGAATTCAGGCGAGGTACCGTCTAAGGAGTCCACGGCTCTCAGAAACAGTTTTCCTTTGATGTCATGCTCGCTTTTTACTATCTCAGCTACTATCAGTGATTTCTGGACACTATCCTCCCATGTTTTAATGTTTTTCTATTTAATTTTTGTTGACTCCGCTTGAAGTTTTGTAGTGTTGTGATTTGGTGGGAAAGAGCAGACACCTGACTCATTTCCAGTATTGTTATTTGTAGCTATTCTAGCTAATTTAAAGAGTTCCTTTTGGCTGTTAGGGAGTGAAATCTTTGAATTGTTTTTAGGCTCAGTTATTAAGGACTGCAAAACACTTGGTAGTGAGATTAACGTGTCTACAAGAGGAGAACAGGAGCAGTCCTTGGAACCGACATTGACCAGCTCCATTGATGAGATTAAAGTTGGTATTAGTGTTTCTAGCTAAGCATTGTTTCCGGTGACATACGATGCAAGCATATTTAGAAGATCCACTTAAATTGCTAGTTTTTCAGAGTGAAAGTTTAGGGCTTCCACTGTGGCCTGGGCCATAGCTAGAATGTATGGTCAATGATCCTCCTTTATGCCCTCATTGGTGTTGTAATTATGGGTACTGGTTAGTGTGCTATTTGACTATTCTTTCTGCTGGGGAGCCTCTTCTTGCCTCTCATCTCACGGTTCATCATCACAGGCCTGGCTGTGCTTTGACAGGCCTCCCACATGCCCTTTGCCATGAGAGGGGACATCGATTTCACTGATCTCCTAGAGCCCATACCATGGTGGCCTCCCTGCTGAGACTACATAGTCTGGACCCCAGCTGTCCTTTCGTAGGCTGTTATGATGACTTCTATCGTTTTGTCCCCAGGTAGTAAGTGGTTTCAAAGTACCTAGTCTCTGCTCCCACTTTTTTGCCAGTGGTGAAATGTTCCTTGGTATTAGGTTTTATAAATGCAGGAGATCCAACTTTGTTCCCTTAGGTTCCTCTGATGCCTGGGGTTAGTGGCAAGGGGAGTCCATAGATGCGGAAGGCCAGGGAAGTACTGAGTAGACGATATGTTCCTGGTTCTTGCTTGTAGTTATTTTAGAATTAGTTAGCTGAAGCCAGTGTTTGGGGAGGTGGGGGGGGGGTCCGCAGAGACATAGCACATAAGGGAAGGCATGGGCAACATTTCCAGCTTTCCTGTGTCTCATGCTTGATGAAAGGCAAAGGGAATGAGAAATCTGGCTTGATCAAGGCTTGCAAGGATGAATCCAAGGCGTTACCTAAGGGAGTGGTAAAACAGGACTCCAGAGATTCATCATTTGGCAAACCATTTTGAGACGGCATAATCTCAAGCCCCCTTTGGGAGGTTTTTATCAACTACTCCTGAAGTTTGTTTTGATTGGCTCTGCACTTATATTTCCTTTTGGGAGCACCTTGGGACTTTGCATTAATTACCTTGGTTGCCAGAAATTGGCATGGTTTATGCACTGCTTGATAGGTGTGATATGTCCAGAGAGGCTCTTATTGGATGCAGCAACATTGTTGACACTATAGTTTCATGAGAAGCCAAGTTTACTATAGGGCTATAGTGACAGCATCAGCATTAGGTCACCCTCATCAGAGGCTGAGCCACCTATCACCCTAATGAGCTGATTGTCCTCAAAATATTGTCCCCATTCCTGCCAGTCTAAGGAGTATATTATAATGCAAAATACCAACTGAACGGGTCCTTAACTAAGCCCACCACTAAGCTGTTGGCATGAGCACTCTAGAGGGAGTGAGCCAGAACCATGTCAGCAAAATGAAACAATATATCCATGTAGCAAATCCAGGCTTCTGTGTATCCACCATTATACTCCATTACACACTGTTCCTTAATGGTGGATGTTACTGTAGCTCTGTAGAGGGCCTGAAGCACCTCCTTCTCTTCGGTGTTCTCCACTGCTTGTGGCGGGCAGGCTCTGCCCAGCCACAATGAGTGAATCCTCCTAACAGCTGAATATGTCTCCCACTGTGGTGTTGCCTCACCACTGAACACCGCAAAGCAAGCAACACTGTGGCGGCAGTGCTGGCAGAACGAGTGGCCAGGAGGCAGCCCATCAACCCTACTGATCACACCTCTGTAACAGGGCCTTTATATTAGTGAGAGCCTTGCCTGAACCGATCCCCTGCACTTCGGTAAGCTAGCAGTCAGTGGTGTCTGGTGGGAATGGGGGAGAGCTTAGGCAACATGTTGTCTCTCTATCTTGTCCCCAACACCATGTTTTACATACTCCCATACATCTAATTTCGCTAACTATTTAGCAAACCAACCAGAAACCTCAAAATCCATTCCATTTTTGTGTGCCATTGCAACATTTTTCAGATTTGTTTACTGGCAAGACATCCTTTCAGTGTCTATCTTTATCACAAATGTAATGACAAGAATCTCCTGCTGATAGTGGCAGTTCCAAGGACAGGGAAAATACTATTGTACTTAAAAATCCTCCAGCAACTATACAAATGAAAACTCACAATAGACACATTAGGACCAAACAAACATGAATATATGGAAAAGAAGACTTATTTATTTTTGTGACAACAAATATAATTCCGTTATAAACATGGTTTGAGTTTCATGTTTAAATGTTTAAAAACGATTCAATCACACTAACCGGCACAGCCGATACAGGTAAGAGCGGTGGGGCGGTGGGGTGGGGCTTGGTGGGAGGGGGATGTGGGGGGAGGCGGGGGGTATGGGCAGTAGCGGCCCGTGGAGGGAGTTCCGTGGGGCGGGGAGGCGGGGGAGGGGCAGGGTGGGGGGTAGTAAACACCGGAATATGGATGAACGGAGGTAAGTAAACAGTTAAATAAAACAAATTTCATTGCGCGCGCTCATCCATATTCCGGTGTTTACTTCCCCCCACCATGCCCCTCCCCCGCCCCGCCTCACCGCCCCACGGAACTCCCTCCATGGGCCGCTACTGGGTATGGGGAGTCGACTGATGACGAGATAGAGAAAATAAATAAATAAATAAAACCACTTTCCTTGCACTCACTACATAGCCGAGTCGGCGATGCAGTGAGCGCAAGGTAAGTGGTTTTATTTTTTTATTTTTTTTATTTTCCCTATTTCGTCGTTTGTCAACTTCTATCCAGCCCCGCCCCGCCACACAGCCCCACCGCTCTTACCTGTACCGGTCGCGCCTGCACACTGATATGTTAATAACCTCATACAAACCCACAGTCATACCTTCACCAAACAATCAATCAGCCAATATGTCATCACATAAATATATAAAAATGACTGTTCGCTAATAAACAGAAACTAAACTTAACATGACATACTACACGAATGTTGCACACAATAATCTCTAAACAATTCATAAATAGAACCAATCTACTCGTTTTAGACAGAAGTTGTGGCATGTATTGTTGATTCTTTAATCCAAAAATATAATCTAAGCGCTTTTTGCCGAACAACACGCCTTGGGACAGCCACGACGTATTGTTTAAGGTACCTGCAAATATATTACGTGTTATGCTTGGCCCAATCACTAATTAGATTACTTTACTAAAAGTCGTTCGAACCTACACCGTGGTCGGAACATGAAGAAGTGAGATGTCACAGCCGCCAACGAGAGAGTTAGATATAGTTAAAATGAACTCAAATCAATCGAAAACTTAACCCATTCGTGCAAATAGTTGAATTTAATAACCATCACCAACATAAAAGATCATATGCAGAAATTGGTTACTAAAGAGAGAGAGCAAAATCTTGATTTAGATGTAATTAAAGCGAAGAAAGAGTGCACCTCAGATGATAATGTGGGGTAGATCACAATCTTACCTCCATCGCATTAGATTGTTATAAGACCTACGACCTACTGTAGAAATAAGGGCAACTGCATCTACCTCACAACCCTACAAAACAACAATGCTATATAACTCAAAAGGTTATATAGTAATAAAAATAATAATACCATCTTTCCCATACTTACATAAGGGATAAATAAATGGTATAGATGGTATATGGCATACCAGCAAAGATTATCGTATACCTGATTGATAGTGCAAGAAGGATAACATAGAGACACTATCTTGGAGATTACTGAATGTCACGTAAAGCTACGTGCTGGATACAGAAGGTATAAGTAAAAAGTCTCACATATTGAGCTGAAAATAAACAGAGTCAGTTGCAGCCCCCCGCGTAAGCTGCACTTCAGCCTAAGTGAGTCTAGTGACAGGGGAGTTACTAACCTTTGAAGAGTGCAAGTTAGCACGCTGTAAATTGCAGATTAAAGTTAAGCACATTCAATGAGCATTGTTACAGGGGTTGCAGATAACGGGGCTATTCACTAAACACTAAGGGGCAGATTTACAATAAACTAACGCAGCACGGTGCAGCAAGTCATTTTGCTGCGCTGTGCTGCGTTAGTTTGGAAAGCACAGCGATGCAACATATTTACAACAATATGTCGCACCTCTGTGCTTCCCCCTGCGCTGGGGCACAAACTGCTGCCATGCGCCGACGCAGGCACCCTTGCACCAATGCGAATTCCTAATTGTGAATCCTTGTGATTCTCAATTAGTGAATCGCAAATGCTATCATACTTCATCTTTGTGTGATATAGATTGACTTTCGGGCTCCATACAAACTTTCACGCATCGAAAAAAGAAAGGGGCTTATTTACAAGCCCCTTGCGCCGCTGGTGCGCCACTTTTAACATGGGAAAAAGTGACGTACCGGTGGCGCAAGGGCCTTGTAAATAAGCCCCAAAATGGTTACAAAGCTGCAGACTAGTGGCGTGTCTGAGAAGTTGAAACATTCGTCCTACAGCAATGGCGCACTTTCTGACTTTAAGACCCCGAAATTATGGTTTTAACAATAATATTCTCTCTTTCTAAAAAGTTGGACAAGAGTATTGAAAATGGGCTTGATGTTCCCGTTCGCAATTACAAACCCTGGAATTCCTATTCAACCTGGTGGTTTTCCATTGCTGCTTTATTTCACCTATCTCAAACTGGGCAAACCGTAACCTGGCAGAGTCTTTTTGAAACCTTAGCGGGTGTGGCACAGCAATATATGGTTGTAGAGTACGCTGGAGATACGAGTTGAGGGCTAACCTGCGTGCTTTAGGGGAGGGAGCACGCTTTAAAATCGGACTCAAATGGAATTTTGCGCTATTGATTTTTCAAATGTGTTTCCAAATAGCATGCAATAGTAAAAGATCAAATGCATATGAAAGAGTCATGTATTTGCCATGGCGTTCAATTTTAGCCCATTTTTGAGTTCTGCCCATAGAGGGACATTTAGCTTTCCCTGTTTTTTTTTATTTTGCAGCTATACTAAAACCGTGCAATGCGGGAAGGGTAAATGATCACCTAAACATATTACTATGTACTGTATCCAGCCATTGTATTGATGTAGAGTGTGTGGAGTGAATTTTAACCCTGGGCGGAGTTCGTGGAGTTGCACTACGCGGAACACAGCGAAGTGCAAAAAAAACTCTGCTGCTCTACGCGGAGCTCCGCAAGCAGCGGAGTACGATAGAAAAATGCAGTTTGCGGTGATTGCACAGTACCGGATGCTTGTCCGCACTGTGCAATCATCGTGAACGGCACCATGCACAGTGCAAGTGGTCCCTGCTTTCCTTTTCTGCTACTCGAGTAGGTTTTTACTCGAGCGGCAGCTTTCTCAACGCGAACGGGCTGTTTCTCAACGCGAGCGGTCGTGAGCATACGCGACCACTCGCAATGAGAAACCTGACCCCCCGCATTGAGAAATCTCGCCGGGAGGTTGATTTTCCACGCTCGCGTTCGCCAAATTGATGTTGGCGATCGCAAACGAGGAAAAATCTCGCCGGGAGGTTGATTTTCTTCGCTCGCGGTCGCCAACTTTTCGGAACGCCGCGATCTCTGTGTAACGCTGAGTGCGGAAAACTCCACAAACTGCGTGAGTGGAGCGGAGTTCACCGCCCAAGGTTAGTGAATTTACTGATGGCCTGAATAGTTGTGTGGCATGTTATAACAGAATGGTTTCAGGGAGTTTGCCTTTGCATTCAGTAAAGCTATGTGATGTGAAAAATGCACTTTATTCTGAAAACACATTACCAGGTACCTATAAATTGAGGTTTGACTATCTTTTCACCATTCATTACCCATTTACAGTTTTTATGGTCTGGCTTGACAGTGCACCTGTCACAATACAATTATGTAAGCAGCACTAGAGAGGGGCTTTGTCTCCACCCATATGCTGGGAGTCAGGAGTACATGTTTTGATTGGGCAGAAGTGGTGTGCTTTCATAAAAAAGTGCTTGCCCTCCATGTAGCTGTGACCATTTTGTTTATTTACTTAGCTGCCTAAGCTGGAACTAAACTTTCATCGGCACACATTACACTGGAATGCTATTTAATTGTCTTAGATAACTAGAAAACTTATGTTGGTTTTCTCTGGCACTAGCACAGATGGAAGGAGGCCAGTCTTTATCCTACATAGATTTTAAGTCTGGCATGAGAGTGCAACTATCACTTGACCTTTTACCCTACACCAATATTATTCTACAGTTCTTTGATTCCACAGAAATAAATATTTATTCCCATGCTATTTACTAGTAATGATTCACATTACCATACAACATTGCTTTAAAGCCAGACCTTTTTGGCATTGCCGATGATTATTGTGTTTTTTCCTGCTGACGATTAGCACATTTGATATTGCAGTGTTTACTGTAAGGTGGTTGTTGTGAAAGTGTTTCTCTAGGCCATGGAGGGTGTGCTGTAGCCCAGTTCCGCTTCTTCCCAAGATTACTTTGTCATCAGTGTACAAAAACACTGGTAAAGTCACTCCGTCTATCTTTGGTGGGCTCGATCTGTATGTATGTTTTATGTATGTGTGCATGTGGTGTTTGCATAAGGTTGACAAAGCCAAAAAGGTAGATGAGTGCTTTACAGGGTCAAAGGCAAGCATACAGTCAAAGAGTGATAGGAGAGGTAGCTAGTTATTAGATTTTTACTGTATTGGGATGTAGTTTTCTTTAACCCCTTCGCTGCTAGGCCTTTTCCCGCCCTGTGCTAAGCCTTTTTTTGGCTATTTGGGGTAGTTCGCGCTTAGGCCCCTGTTACTTTTTGACCACATAAGGTATCCACGCCAAATTTGCGTCCTTTTCTTCCAACATCACAGGGATTCTAAAGGCACCCAGGGTATGTGCATTCCCCTGGAGGGGACCCATAAATTAGCCAAAATACAGCTAAATTTAGTTTTTGGGGGGAAAAATGGGAAAAAAGGGCTACAGATGAAAGCGTCTGGTTTTTTACCTGAAAATGGTATCAACAAAGGGGTTGTGGTGCTGAAATCACCATCTTCCCAGCTTTCAGGGACAAGCAGACTTTTGTGAGAAAACCAACATTTTGTACACAGTTTTGGCATTTTTCTGGGACATAGCCTATTTGTGCAATTTGTTGTGCTTTCAACCTCCTTCGAGTTAATGGTAAAAATGGGTATGAAAGCAATGATGAATCCTAGAAAGCTATACATTTCTAACAAATAGACAAAATTCTGAATTCAGCAAGGGGTAATTTGTGTAGATCCTTCAAGGTTTTTGTATAGAAACTAACAGTTGAACATAGAAAAAATTGAAAATGAGTTAAAAAAAACAGCCATTTGTGCCAACGTTTTCACCTGTAACTTCTACTAAGCATGAGAGATGATTGAAAGCAGTATACCGCTACATCTGCTGGACCCTTCTGGTTGTGGGGATATATAGGACTTGTAGGTTCACCAAGAACCCGACAAACCCGGAGCCAATAACTGAGCAGCGTCTTGCAATGTTTTTTTATTGTGTACCGGGTATATAGCAATTCATTTGGAACAATATAAACAGGGAAAAATAGGTATGAAATTCACCTATGTATTTCTGAAATAAGAACACAATATAGAGTTTAGAAACAGTAGCTATTTGCACATCTACGAAATTGTGGGTACCCATACCAGCATGTGAATTATAGGTCATTTTTCAAAGTGACTTCTTTTTTACACATTGTCTTACATTTGGAAGGCAGAAATGCATTGAAAGTCAATAGGTAATAACAGTTGCTCCACAATTTTGTGCTCCCCTAAGTCTCCCGATAAAAATAATACCTCACTTGTGTGGGTAGGTGTAGTGGCCGCAACAGGAAACGGCCCAAAACACAACGTGGACACACCACATTTTCACAGTGAAAACTGACCCTTTTTTTGCAAAGTGCCTAGCTGTTGATTTTGAACCCTAGCTCTGCCGGCACCTAGGGAAACCTAGCAAACCCTTACATTTTTGAAAACTAGACACCCAGGGAAATCCAGGATGGGGTGACTTGTCTGGCTCTCACCAGGTTCTGTTACCCAGAATCCCTTGCAAACCTCAAAATTTGTCCAAAAAAACACATTTTCCTCACATTTCTGTGGTGGAAAGTTCTGGAATTTGCGTGGTTCCACAAAATTCTACCCACCCCGCATTTCCCAAAGTCTTCCGAGAAAAATGGTACCTCAATTGTGTGGGTAGGCCTAGTGCCCGCGACAGGAAACAGCCCAAAACGCAACGTGGACACACCACATTTTCACAGTGAAAACGGACCCTTTTTTGCAAAGTGCCTAGCTGTAGATTTTGAACCCTAGCTCTGCCGGCACCTAGAGAAACCTAGCAAACCTATACATTTTTGAAAACTAGACACCCAGGGGAATCCAGGATGGGGTGCCTTGTCTGGCTCTCACCAGGTTCTGTTACCCAGAATCCATTGCAAACCTCAAAATTTGTCCAAAAAAACACATTTTCCTCACATTTCTGTGGTGGAAAGTTCTGGAATCTGCGTGGATCCACAATATTTCACCCACCCCACATTCCCCAAAGTCTTTTGAGAAAAATGTTACCTCACTAGTGTGGGTAGGCCTAGTGCATGTGACAGGAAACAGCCCAAAACGCAACGTGGACACACCACATTTTCACAGTGAAAACGAACCCTTTTTTTGCAAAGTGCCTAACTGTAGATTTTGAACCCTAGCTCTGCCGGCACCTAGGGAAACCTAGCAGGCCTATACATTTTTGAAAACTAGACACCTAGGGGAATCCAGGATGGGGTGACTTGTCTGGCTCCCACCAGGTTCTGTTACCCAGAATCCCTTGCAAACCTCAAAATCTGTAAAACAAAACCCACTTTTTCCTCACATTTCTGTGGTGGAAAGTTCTGGAATCTGCGTGGATCCACAAAATTCCATGTACCCAGCATTCCCCAAAGTCTTCCGAGAAAAAAGCTACCTCACTAGTGTGGGTAGGCCTAGTGCATGTGACAGGAAATAGCCCAAAACGCAACGTGGACACACCACATTTTCACAGTGAAAACGGACCCTTTTTTTGCATAGTGCCTAGCTGTAGATTTTGAACCCTAGCTCTGCCGGCACCTAGGAAAACCTAGCAAACCTATACATTTTTGAAAACTAAACACCCAGGGAAATCCAGGATGGGGTGACTTGTCTGGCATTCACCAGGTTCTGTTACCCAGAATCCCTTGAAAACCTCAAAATTTGTCCCAAAAAACACATTTTCGTCACATTTCTGTGGTGGAAAGTTCTGGAATCTGCATGGATCCACAAAATTCCACCCACCCCGAATTCCCCAAAGTCTTCCGAGCAAAATGGTTCCTCACTTGTGTGGGTAGGCCTAGTGCCCGTGACAGGAAACGGCCCAAAACGCAACGTGGACACACCGCATTTTCACAGTGAAAACTGACCCTTTTTTTGCAAAGTGCCTAGCTGTATATTTTGAACCCTAGCTCTGCCGGCACCTAGGGAAACCTAGCAAACCTATACATTTTTGAAAACTAGACCCCCAGGGAAATCCAGGATGGGGTGACTTGTCTGGCTTTCACCAGGTTCTGTTACCCAGAATCCCTTAAAAACCTCAAAATTTGTCCAAAAAAACAAATTTTCGTCACATTTCTGTGGTGAAAAGTTCTGGAATCTGCATGGATCCACAAAATTCCACCCACCCCGAATTCCCCAAAGTCTTCCGAGCAAAATGGTTCCTCACTTGTGTGGGTAGGCCTAGTGCCAGTGACAGGAAACGGCCCAAAACGCAACGTGGACACACCGCATTTTCACAGTGAAAACTGACCCTTTTTTTGCAAAGTGCCTAGCTGTAGATTTTGAACCCTAGCTCTGCCGGCACCTAGGGAAACCTAGCAAACCTATGCATTTGTGAAAACTAGACCCCCAGGGAAATCCAGGATGGGGTGACTTGTCTGGCTCTCACCAGGTTCTGTTACCCAGAATCTCTTGCAAACCTCAAAATTTGTAAAAAAAAAACACATTTTCCTCACATTTCTGTGGTGGAAAGTTCTGGAATCTGTGTAGATCTACAAAATTCCACCCGACCCGCATTCCGCCAAGTCTTCTGAGAAAAATGGTACCTCACTCGTGTGGGTAGGCCTAGTGCCAGTGACAGGAAACGGCCCAAAACGCAACGTGGGCAAACCACATTTTCACAGTGAAAACTGACCCTTTTTTTGCAAAGTGCCTAGCTGTAGATTTTGAACCCTAGCTCTGCCGGCACCTAGGGAAACCTAGCAAACCTATGCATTTGTGAAAACTTGATACCCATGGGAATCCAGGATGGGGTGACTTGTCTGGCTCTCACCAGGTTCTGTTACCCAGAATCTCTTGCAAACCTCAAAATTTGTAAAAAAAAACACATTTTCATCACATTTCTGTGGTGGAAAGTTCTGGAATCTGCTTGGATCCACAAAATTCCACCGGCCCCGCATTTCCCAAAGTCTTCAGAGAAAAATGGTACCTCACTCGTGTGGGTAGGCTTAGTACCAGTGACAGGAAATGGCCCAAAACGCATCGTGGCACACCACATTTTCACAGTCAAAACGGACCCTTTTTTTGCAAAGTGCCTAGCTATAGATTTTGAACCCTAGCTCTGCCGGCACCTAGGGAAACCTAGCAAACCTATACATTTTAGAAAACTAGACACCAAGGGGTATCCAGGATGGGGTGACTTGTCTGGCTCTCACTAGGTTTTCTCAAATTTCTGTGTGGGAAAGTTCTGGAATCTGCGTGGATCCACAAATTTCCTACCACTCAGCGTTCCCCCAGGTCTCCCGATAAAAATGGTACCTCACTCGCGTGGGTGGGTCAAGTACCCGCGACAGGCAAAGGCCCAAAACCTATTGAGGCGACATCAAAATTACCTATCACAAAACAACCTGGTTTTGCAAGGGGGGTCACCTGGGTTTTTGGCCCCTGGCTCGGCGGCCATCTTGGGAAACTACCAAACCCACACATTTCTGAAAACTAGACACCCTGGGGAGTCCAATGAGGTATGGCTTGCATGGACCCCCCAACGTTTTCCTACCCAGAATCCCCTGCAAACCTCAAATTTAGCTGAAAAAATCACTTTTTCCTTAACTTTTTGCGTGGGATCACCGTGCCGGCACAAATGTCCTACCACCCAGCGTTCCTTTTGTTCTCCCGAGTAAAATTATACCTCACTTGTGTGGGTGGGCCAAAGGCCTGTGACTGGGAAGAGCCTACGGCTAGGGCGGTCGACCTCGAATCTGGGGAACTGGGTTCGAGTCTTCGCAATGACGCTGAACATCAGGTGATTCTGAGCAAATCACTTAATCTGCCCGTGCCTAACAAAAACAAGCATTGGCATAGCCAATAGGTCTCGCCTTTGGGACCTTATAAGTGTTTAGTTATCTAGCACAATATCCTTGGTGCAACAACATCAACAGTTGCATGGCTAAACACTTATAAGGTCCCAAAGGCGGGACCTATTGGCTATGCCAATGCTTGTTTTAGAAAGTGGCCTAGATATGGCCCGCAAAAGGAGAAATCCATACATAGTTGCCAAGTGGCCGCATGTAATTTGCGACAACCTGAATCAAATTGTTTTTTGAGTAACGTCGCTTTACTTTCCGAAACCTTTGATTTTCCTGTTTCACATAAATGCTTGAAGATTTCGGAACGCAAAAACTGTTGGACTAGCTAAATATGTCAGATACGGACAGTTTTTTGCTTGAAGATTTCGAACGCAAAAACTCTTGGATTAACTAAATGTCAGATACGGACAGTTTTTCGCCATTTGCACATAAGTTATTCACAGCCCGGGGAAATATCCTTTCACATCCTTCTACCATCACTATTCTAAACGTTAACAATAACATGCATTCTATTCATTAGACCAAATAAGTTATTGAAATCAACAACTTTGAACATCGCACTTACCCTCTCTGGTGATTAGTGCGCTATACAAATCAACATAACAACGTGTTCACTCTCTCTTTGCAAAGCAATGTTGTTTGTTTGTATAGTCGCTACGTCTTACATGCTTGTCTTTTAAACTTTTTCGAGACTCGCTGCGTGGCCCCTGCTGCGTGCAGTTCACCCGCTACTTTCGTTCTAATCCACTGAAGGCCGGAAGAAGGCAGACAATAATTGTTTGTTTACCTGGATTGACAGGAAGCGTGCTCAAGGAATGACAAGCAGGGGTTATCCCTGTCTAGAACAGACCTTTCCTCGTAGTAACTCTATGACCCCACTCCGTAGAACGGACATCCTCGAGAACTGCGATTGTCATTGGTCGAGGTCCAAATCTAGTCCCGCCCTAAAACACACTTCCGTGCGCGGGCTCGTGATCGTGTAGCTGAGAGCTTGCCGGAACACCGGAGTTAACTGATGGGAAAGGTTACACTCCCGTTAGGAGCAGCCGCTTACGTCTGCAGCCCGGCGGCTTTTTCTGAGCACATGGCGGGGAGATGGGCGTTTGTCAGGGTCAGCAGGGATGTTTTAAACCCATTACATGAAGACATGGATACAGAATGATGGGTACATAAAACAATGTCTTTGGTGACTCAGTTTTACATTGCCAATATTACTGAACTTCACTTCGTCGGCTTACGTTTTATCTAGTGCTACTGGATACACGAAAAGAACTGGACCTTTTATAGATTAGTTCTGACTTTCAGGATGTGCTGGAAATGTAAAAAAAATACCCCGAGATCCCATAAATTGGAGTTAAAATGGTGGCGGTCGAACGAGTAAAGTGATACACTTGCTGGAGAGGTCTTTGTGCGATTTAGTCACAGTTTCTCTTCATCATATAATACCACTGAGAGCTAATTTGCCTTCTGCAAATCAGTTTATAACATGTAGGCCTCATATTTGTATTTTGTGTAACAGCTCTGCGGGTTACTGCTACACTTGCAGAGACGCTTGCAAACTGCAAAGCATACGTTTAGAACCTTGCTGTTTTTGGTCAATGTTTGTTTTTCTAAGATTGCTAAACAGGACCACTTCGGGTAGTAATAAACACTTATTAGTAAGTTTATATAAAAGGTTATCAGTGTAATTATTATATAGACCAATATATCTGACATTCTTACAGTGCATGAATACCTCTCACTCCGATTGGAAAAGTAAACAAGCGCGCGCACCTCGTGCAAGTAGGGGGTGCGGCCGAGAGCAGGCAGCGTTTCCCTTGCGGGAGCGAGCGGCGCCAGGAGAGATAATTGCTAACACATGGCGCCAAAGCTCGCTCCCGCAAGGGAATCGCCAAACGTGCACGCGTTGCCATTGAAAGCAATGCAACGCGTGCACGTTTTTGCCTGCGTAGCTGTGTTGATTACAAAAGGTCTTTTTTCCTATGCAACGCATGCGCGCTGCGTATGCGAGACCTAAAAATTAATGTGTCCTCATGTAATGCAACTGGTGCTATGTAAAGCGCTCTGATACCCGATTCGGTTCAAGTTCGTGCTAAATAAAACTCAGTAAAAAAATAAATATAGCACCGAGAATTCTAAGCGCTACATTTTTTTAAAAATAAGTTTTTAGCCAAATCTGCATTGGACACCCACACAAGTGAGGTATAATTTTACTCGGGAGACTGAGGGGAAAGCTGTGGGGTAGTGCATTTGTGCCAGCACAGTGATCCCACGCAAAAATGTAAGGAAAAAGTTATTTTTTTCAGCTAAATTTGAGGTTTGCAGGGGATTCTGGGAAGGGAAACGCTGGGGGATCCACGCAAGCCATACCTCATTGGACTCCCCAGGGTGTCTAGTTTTCAGAAATGTGTGGGTTGGGTAGGTTTCCCTAGATGGCGGCAAGCCCGGAGTCAAAAAACCAGGTGCCCCGCCCCCCCAAAACCAGGTAGTTTTGTTATAGGTAATTTTGATGTCTCCACAGTACGATTTGGGCCATTTCCTTTTGCAGCCACTATGCCTACCCTCACAAGTGAGGTACCATTTTTATTGGGAGACCTGGGGGAACACTGGGTGGTAGGAAATTTGTGTCTGCCCGGTGATCCTACACCTTTCCCACACAGAAATGTGTGAAATATTTGATTTTTTCAGCAAAATGTGGGGTTTGCAGGGGATTCTGGGTAGGGAAACATTGGGGGATCCACGCAAGCTATACCTTTCTGGACTCCCCCGGGTGTCTTGTTTTCAGAAATTTGTGGGTTTGGTAGGTTTCCCTAGATGGCCGCCGAGCCCGGGGCCAAAAACTCATGGGACCCCCCTTGCAAAACCAGGTTGTTTTGTGATAGGTAATTTTGATGTCGCCTCAATAGGTTTTGGGCCCTTGCCTGTCGCGGGTACTTGACCCCCCCACGCGAGTGAGGTACCATTTCTATCGGGAGACCTGGGGGAACACTGGGTGGTAGGAAATTTGTGGATCCACGCAGATTGCAGAACTTTCCCACACAGAAATTTGAGAAAAAAGTGATTTTTTCAGCTAAATTTGAGGTTTGCCAGGGATTCTGGGTAGGAAAGCGTTGGGGGGTCCACGCGAGCCATACTTCACTGGACTCCCCCGGGTGTCTAGTTTTCATAAATGTGTGAGTTTGGTAGGTTTCCCAAGATGGCCGCCGAGCCCGGGGCCAAAAACACAGGTGACCCCCCTTGCAAAACCAGGTTGTTTTGTGATAGGTAATTTTGATGTCTCCTCAATATGTTTTGGGCCCTTTCCTGCCGCTGGTACTTGACCCAGCCACACGAGTGAGGTACCATTTTTATCGGGAGATCTGGGGGAACGCTGTGTGGTAGGAAATTTGTGGATCCACGCAGATTCCAGAACTTTCCACCACAGAAATGTGAGGAAAATTTGTTTTTTTTTACAAAGTTTGAGGTTTGCAAGGGATTCTGGGTAACAGAACCTGGTGAGAGCCAGACAAGTCACCCCATCCTGGATTTCCCTGGGTGTTTAGTTATCAAAAATGTATAGGTTTGCTAGGTTTCCCTAGGTGCCGGCAGAGCTAGGGTTCAAAATCTACAGTTAGGCACTTTGCAAAAAAAGGGTCAGTTTTCACTGTGAAAATGTGGTGTGTCCACGTTGCGTTTTGGGCCGTTTCCTGTCGCGGGCACTAGGCCTACCCACACAAGTGAGGTATCATTTTTCTCGGAAGACTTTGGGGAATGCGGGGTGGGTGGAATTTTGTGGATCCACGCAGATTCCAGAACTTTCCACCACAAAAATGTGAGGAGAATGTGGTTTTTGTGACAAAGTTTGAGGTTTGAAAGGGATTCTGGGTAACAGAACCTGGTCACCCCATCCTGAATTCCCCTTGGTGTCTAGTTTTTAAAAAAAGTACAGGTTTGCTAGGTTTTCCTATGTGCCAGCTGCGCTAGGGCCCAAAATTCACAGGTAGGCACATTGCTAAAAACAAGTCTGTGCCTAGTGGGCTTTCTGCTGCCCTGGGGGGGAATCTGGGGGGGGGGGGGTTGCCCCAATATGCCCCCAAGGGGGGGCAGAAAGACTGTGGCTATTTTTTGGGGGTGGGGGCATTGGTATGCCCATTCTGGGCAGCCCCCACCACCACGCATAAAAAGCCAGCGTAATCGCTTGTGCCTAGCGGGCTCTCTGCCCCCCCGGGGGCAGATCAGGGGCCACTGTGGAATTTGTTTGGGGCGGTGTGGGCATTGGCAAGCCCATTCTGGGCTGATCTCACCCCTGAATTAAACACAAAAATATTTCCTGAGGCCTAGTGGGCTTTCTGCCCCCCCGGGGGGGGGCAGATAAGGGGCTATTGCCCTAATCTGCCTCCCGGGAGGGCAGAAAGATTGTGGTAATTGTTTTTGGGGTGGGTCATTATCATGCCCATTCTGGGCAGCACCCACCCTTACATCATAAAAACAAAATCCCTGGTGCCTAGTGGGCTTTCTGCCCCCCCCGGGGGCAGATTAGGGGTTACTGCCCCCATATGCCCCTGGGGGGAGCAGAAAGACTGTTGCATTTTTTTTGGGAGGTGGGGGCATTGGCCTGCCCATCTTGGGCAGCCCCCACCCCTACATCAATAAAAAATATCCCTGATTTCCAGTGGGCTTTCTGCCCCCCAGGGGGGCAGAAAGACTGGAATTTCACTCGGGGTGGGGGCATTGTCATGTCCATTTTGGGCAGCCCCCACCCCAACATCAATAAAAAAAATCCCTGGTTTCTAGTGGGCTTTCTGCCCCCCTGGGGGGCAGATTGGGGGCTACTGCCCCCGTCTGCCCCCTGGGGGGGCAGAAAGACTGACATTTCTCTGAGGGGGGGGTGGGGACATTGCCATACCCTTTTTGGGCAGCCCCCACCCCAACATCAATAAAAAATAAAATCCTTGGTGTCTAGTGGGCTTTCTGCCCCCCAGGGGGGCAGAAAGACTGAATGTGCCCACAAAAAATGGGGGGAGCAAAGGCCCCTGCCCAAGGGGCCGCTCCCCCCTCCCTGGTGCCTAGTGGGTGGATCCCTGCTTGGCGATCGCCCTCCTGGGGTGATCTCCAAGCAGGGATACACTGGCGAGGGGTACCATTGGAAAGGGGAGATTCTCCCCTTTCCAATGATATCTCTCCCGTCTTTCTACATGCTCAGGGGGCTGAGATAGCCCCCTGAGCACATAGAAAGCGAAACTGAAATGAGCCTCTTGGCTCATTTCAGTTTCGGTTTCACTGAAATGACGTCAGCGCGACGTGCGCGCTGATCGTCATTTCAGAGAAACCAGGGGAGCAGCCTCGGGAGCTGGGGAAGCTCTTCCCCAGCTCCCGAGGCTATTGGAGGGTAAAGGGAATCCTTCTGGTGCCCGCACCAGAGGGATTCCCTGTGCCATGTGCGAGGACGGCTGGGGGTCGTCCTACGCACATGAGCACTGGTGCGTCGGACGGCCCCTGGCCGTCCGACACACTGAAAGGGTTAAAGAGGTGTGTCTTTAACTCTTCCCTAATTAGAGCAGTGTTGGGGTGGTCATTATGGATATGGGTGGGTTAGTCCAGATCCTGGCTGCATAGATGGAACAGGCCAGCTGCCTTGATTTTTCTTTTTTACTATTCTTAGCCTCCAGCCTGATGGTAAACTGGCTGTGTGTGTGTTGAGGGTCAACAGAGATGGTAAGCTTGTCCGCAAGATAAGCAGCCGTGCTGGTCTGAGGTTAGATAATGCCACACAATATCCAGTTCCTTAGGCTTTTTGCATTGCAGGTGATTTTCATATCTTTGTGACGTGAGCCATGGGTCAATGTTTGTCAGGATTTGCCCGACCTGCGCTTGCACTGTGCTCGGGCTGTGGGCGTAATCCTGAATGAAGGACTACCTGTGTAGTCCTTCGGGGGAGGATGTTGAGACCATGCGCAAATTATCACCGATTGCTTACTCACGCATGACCTGCCAACCATCTCGGATGTTGTTCATACAAAAGTTGCATCTGATTCAGAAGCCGCACTTAGCTTCTTGACCTGCTACCGGAGGATTTTTCTAAATGCCCTATTATTCTGAATCCAGTTCTCGTTGCCCCCGCTCCCCACATACAGACTTTCCTGCTTTCCCAAGCCTACCTGGAGTTCCTTCCCTTCTTGGCTCACCCTGCTCCCAGCATCCATGTTAATTTAAACTTGCCATTCTTACCTGGAGTCCCTTACCTTTTCTACATCCTGGCTAGCTCCACATCGCACATCCAGCTCTCCTTCAAAAGCCAGCACTTACCTGGAGTTGCTTACATTTTCTGGCTCCTGGTTGACTCCACATCGTACATCCAGGGCTCGTACAAAAGCCAGCATTTACCTGGATTCCTTTACCCTTTCCAACTCCAGGCTGGTTCTGCATTGTGCATTCAGCGCTCCTTCAAATGCCAGCACTCACCTGGAGTCCCTTACCCACTTCCAATTCCTGGCTGGCTCCACTCACCGCTCTGCATTGGTTGTGGAGTCCTCCTGTCACCGGCATCCTCTCTCTTGACTTGACAACATCTACAACAAAGGAAACAACAACAATACACATCAATGAGGTCAGTGCCCTGAGCCTGTGGCTCCAACAAACTATATAGCACGAATTGCTAAACAATACAGAGACTATAAATAATGGACACAACAAGCGGGTGATTCCGTCCTTTAACTCCATTCTACTCATTACGAATGTTATGTAGGGACAGTGGCTGATTGGATTACCATAACTACTATGACCAGTGTTTCCCTTTGAAAGGGTACAGGAAAAAACTATTGGTCATACTCCTTTCAAATAACTGGTGAGTGATTGCTGAAGGGGGGACTCAAGTTCATATAAGTTGAATGCATGCATTTCAATCAAACCTCTTATTGTGATTCTGCTTTTTGACAGGAATCAAAGACACAGGGACATTGGGGCCTTCAGGCTGAGATGCGTGTCCACTGAGGTGCCAAGTCCATGAATTTTGTCTTCTCTTCCTATCCCCTTCCATTCTCTATTCTCCTGTTGCTCTTGGGCATAATCCCCAGACAGCTGTTCATTATTTGGGTGGTGGGGATTGCTACTTGGAGGTATTGGGGGAACTATCTTCGCTCCTGCAGATTCCAGGTCTAAGGTGAGTGGAGACTTGACAATGTTGCTCCCTTTGCTGTTTTTAAACTGACTGAGGTCTTTCTAGAACCTTATAGAATAAAACGTAAGTAATGAGTAATAGCGATAGTGGATTTGGTTGTTAACATGGTTTTATAATATGAATTCCTAGTTATCTAATATGTTTGTATGTGCATACACTAAGTTGGTATCAGCCAAATTCCTCTAGGTCATCAATGTGGTTTCCTGAGATTCACCTAGGTGTGGAGCAGACAAGCTGCCCATTTCCAGTCCCTCTGATCTAAGAATGCTCAGTTTTGGGTGAGCTTTAAAAAGACAGAGTAAACTACACTTCTTTAGGCAATCCAAGGATCCCATAGTTTTGTATCATTGTATGAAATACAATATCTGCATATGTTCAACTATAGCTATTTACGCTTGTGAGTTTTATTCTATCCCCAGCAATCATTTTAGTAAAAGTTTGTGCTTATTTGATTTGAATAGCTTGATTTTAATGTGACCACTTCAAGTCAAGCAAAATCAGGGCACCAAAACCAGCCATCAACAATTCTCTGCAGGTTGTCAACAATGTAAATGGACTGTGGTCTCAATACCTAACTCAAGATGAAAGCCAGATTGCTGCGAGTGGAGTATAAAAATCACTGTAACAAAATCAATTTTTTTCCTAATAGTTTCAAGGCAATAGACATATTGATCAAACGTTTTCTGGGTCATCAGCCTTCAAAGAAGGGCTAACGTTATAGACTGAATTATTGTTGACCTAAGTTTAAAATGCAATCAGTCAAAAAAGAGCTGTTCACTAATCTTCAGAAGAGAACACTGTTCTCTATAACCTGAGAAAGAATTTAGCTGGCCAGATGATATTGAGGGTTCCACTAACTTTACTTGTAAAAGGAGCTTCTGAAACACTCTATAAAATCAAGGTCAGAACCAATTCAACAATGAAGAGGAAACCACTGCACAGGAGCTGCTCAGATTCTTAGCAGGGATCAGAATGCAGCATGCCACTATGAATTTCCTACTAATTAAACCAACTTCATTACATTAAAGAAATCTTTAAAAAATACTCTACAATTTCAGTAGATGTTCTAATCTTTTGACCACTACACTTTACAAAGTACCCCACATGATGATTTTTCCACTACACTAATCCTTAGAGGTATTGCTTTTTGGGGCAACTGAACAAATTATGTATTTCCAAAGTTGATGGTGATATAAAGATATGTCATGTTCATCATACTTTTGCCTCTGCCTGAGGTATAGTTTCTGAAGAATGCTTGTTAGAGCTGACATCCTTCTTGGTGTAGTCTTTCCCCAAACCTTTAGCCTTCCTTCCTCCTGTTTTGTTGATTTTGTTTCTTTGGGCTTTAGAACTCTGTGCACTTTACTACTGCTAACCAATGCTAAAGGACTTGTGCTCTCTTCTTCAAACACGGTACAATCGGCCTACACCTAATTGGCATATTTAAATCCTGAAGTTTTTGGCTTTTGTGCCAAGACTGTGCCACCCACGATGACTGCCAGCATGAAGCTCCAGTGAATTTGACTCTTTGTGCTACAGCGACCACCAGCAATGACTAGCAAAGCGAGAACATAACCGAGATCTGCATTTCGTGCTACAGCAACGACAGCCCAGGGTGACCGCCAAAATGAAGCACCAGCAATAACTTTCTGTGATGCCTAGCCAGAGCTTTGAACCACAGAGATGACCATCCATGACACTCTCCTCGCAGCCACCTCCAATGCAAATGAAACACTTCACGCCAGACTTTGAGAAGGTAACTTTTTCTGTGGGACTAACCCACTCCGTGTATCTGGTCCAAGCTTCTTCCTGGTTGGACTGAACTTGCGACTTTCCTCCAATCCAGCAGGACCTGATGACTGCAAGTGGTGCTTTGTGCTTTTAGGCGTTATATCTACCTAAAACTTTAAAATAGACTATCTCCATTTTGATATTTTGGTGCCATTTTATTTATTACAATTTGCTCTATTTTTATAAAGTGGTTTGGAATTTTTCTTGTGTAGTGTTTTCACTTTATTACTGTTTGTGTGCTGCCTAGATACTTTACACTTTGCCTCTAAGTTAAGCACAGGTCAATTTTGTGACTTTTGTGGTTCACCCTGACAAGGATTGAGGTTGTTGCTTGAGTAGGGCTTTCACTCCCCATCAACCAATAACCCAATTTCTTACATGGTTAAGACAATTTTTTGTAGTAAATGATATTGTTGTGTCATGCAGTGATAACCACCTTTTGGGACTTGACTAATTCTTGCCATAAAATTGAGGGAACTTGCTGTTTTGAGGTATTTATACTGGTACTGGTTACTCATACATATGGAAATTAGGGCCTCCACATCAATGAAAATTGACTCTTGGGTAGTTTTATTATGGTGACCTGTATGGCACCAACTTGCGCTTACTTCTCTGGGTTAGTTAGGAAGTCATTCCTTCTTGGCGATGTGATTAATGCAATTCAACGGTTCATGTGCAGTAGTTTGTCATCAGTTGACTTAGAAATGGCTAACATTGTTAAATGTGCTAGGAAATTGTTGGTACTTTTAAGTCTTGACATTCTTTAAGCCTCTTGAGATTGTGAAAGTCTTTCCTTTACTATATCTTTCCTTGCTGATTCCTTTTTCGATTAATTTATATCTAATGGAGGGTGTCAAAGAGGTATATGATTTGCCACATCTTTGGGGGGGGGCTGTGGTTGCATAGGGCACATTGGATTGTCATGTGGTTCTTAGTCATTACTCAACTCATGCATGCTGAATTGGAGCTTTTGTGTAGAGCTGGTATCATGCACCCAAAAGGAAGTAAATGCCAAGGTTTAAAAAGTAGAGGCCAGAGATGCATTATGGACAGATGGAATTGTTTCCAACTTCTAGTGTAGTGTAGTTCCTATTTCCCTAATAGGCTCTGCGCATTGGAATAATATAACCTATAGGCTTGACATAGGACTACGGTCGGTATGTCCCTATCGAGTATATTAAACTTAATTACTTGTGCCAGCTAGCTCAGAGGCCACTAGAAACTCCTTGAGAACAAGAAGGGAGTAGTTTCTGGCAACCGCATAAACATGACCACTTTGTTTCCTTTTAGAATCGGAACATGTCTCAGAATCGTGGAAACAATAGATAACAGTTTCACCCCAGTCAATCGTGCATGCTTAGTTTCTACAGAGTTACACAGAAAGGAAAGACGGGCGTTTCAATAAAAGGGTTTTATTGAACAGTCTTGTTTCTTGTGTAAGAGATATGTGCTGTTATGATCACAAGACAGTATGCAAGATAAATAATGTACAGCGTAAGCAGTAGAAATAAATAATACTGCGCTAGCATTAACTTTTAGCATATAATCACGTACATAAATAACATGAGCTAAAAATGCGAGTACTCATACGATGCGTCTCTAAGCTAGTTCTACCCCAATGTACCTAACCTAGTCTAGGTGTAGGGAAAGGTAGAAGTAGGTGGAGTATTCTCTAGTATGGTATACTAAGAGTATGTTAAGTCTAGTATGCCAAGAGTCCCTCTAGGTTCTAGTCAGCTCCATACCTTGAGAATGAGAGAGGTGGGAATCTCTTGCCGGATCTGGAACTCTAACACCCTGCGAAGGGAGTCAGAACACTGGAAGCTGGATTTGTCTGCGTGCAGGAATGACAGAATCTTCTCAGTGCGTCAGGCCGGGATACGGGCTCCTCTGAAGTCGAGGTCTCCTCTAACTTGCTTGGGCGAGGGAAGGTATATTTATACCTGATAGGTGCCTCGGAATGTTAGCATTGACGTGAAGTCGGACAGAGGAAGACGTCAGGAATGAACTCTTAAGGTATAACGGTTCATACATAATAGATGAGTTCTTGGAGAAATCAATAGTCCTGTGCTAGGGGAACTCCCGAAGCTTAAGGGTCTGGTTTCTAAGAACTCGTTGTGACGTTAGGGTGGACGGATGTCGGTGACCATGCCTGTATTTGGAGTGCACGGTTAATGCCTAAATAAGGACTGGGATTCTATGCCTATATAAGGGCAATGCGAATTGTGCCTATATGTCTCAGGAAAACCTATATACGGACACCTAAAGCGGAATACAACACTAGGTGCTCAGAGCAGAGGGGTTCACGTAGGATGGCAAAACCTAGTCTGCTGTAAATCATTTAGATGTGGTTAGAGACAACCAGGTGAAAAATAAGGGGCATTCTCAAGGGAAAATTTAAAAAGTGCAGGGTCGGAAAGAAATGACATACAGCTTTACACTTTTGTCCATGGATGAAAACTTTCTTTCGCGAGATCTTTCGCTTGCAGCCGAGCAATATACGCACATTCTCTGACTCTACAATGAAGTTAATTTCCGTGATCACATGAATGTAAACCTAAACTCAACTGGGATATGGTAGCTCTCAGTAGAACGTTGTTGGATGATTGCTTTAATTATGCAGTAAATATCTCTGAGCCCTTACCAGAAAACACAATTCAACTGATCTGGTACTTAAAATATGCTTGCTCGTGAAATTATGAAAGATTAATTCTCATATCATGATCTGCATGGAATATATTTTTTATTTTTTAAAACAGCTGAATTGCTACGCGCTCCAAACTGAATTAAAGAATTCGTTTTTAGGTCATACTAGATTGCTGGCTTCTAGGGTTGCATTAATTAATGTGTGCAACTCCTGCCCAGTACTTTAGCTGTATCTTATCTGAGGTGCTGGCTTCATTCCTAGAATCATGTTAGGAAAAATATACCTAGTAAGATGACTCAATTAGCAAAGCTTTCAGAGTGAGTCGACTGTAAGGCTATATGATATTTACTGAAAGAGAAAACCTTCTCATGGCATTTATCAGCTTAGATTGATTTTAGGGTAAAACTAAAATGAATTTAATTGGTTTATCCTAATTGATGGAATAAAACTCTTTATGGTGGTCAACCTGCCCACGTGGCATTTTTGGACAAGGAATAATTATAGGTATAAGAAAGAGTCTTTAATGATATTGGAATCTTTAGCGCCATTACAGAGAATGTAATTAACTAGCAACATATACACAATCTAGAAAGTCACAGCACAGCCAATTCAACCAATAAAAAGACTGCTGCGTGCAAGCTCCTATATGTTTTTCAGCACTTTACTTGATTTGCATTTATTTTTAGCACTTCTCACTTTGGTGAATGCATATTATTTGCATCTAATACAACGATTCAGCAATCTAATGTCAACAACCTGTGAGACTTATACAATAGTGGAAAAGAAAGATGAACCCTAGCCAAAGTTTGAAACATGGCGTATTTATCGTGATGCTCATTTATCCATATGTTTAATTGGCGAGTTGATGCCAATGCAGTGCTTTGCTAAATGTGGTTCGCTCAACGTTGTTAAAGTATATTAGACAAAGAATACTGGGCATGGATGGGCAAGCAGAATCTATCAATAACCGGATGCCACGAAATTCTGTCATAAGAAACGGAGTCAGTTGTTTACTTCTTCAACGAAAGCCTCTAGCAGCAAAGAAAAACATATAACCTCCATGCAACTTGGTTAAGTAAACCTTGACAAAACACTAACGCTCATCAGTCCAGTAGATCTGTCCATATGGCGTGATCGCCAATCATCAGTCCAGGTGCAAGATGTCCTGTAAATATTTCATCCTGGCCTGTGATATCCACTTCTTTGCTGCTCCAAATAGCTAAGCACTTTAATATTTTTCACGAGTTTATTGGAAAGTTAATTGTTCTATTTCGTTGTTAAATATGAACAGGGTAACTCCCTGTCCACTGCGTATATTTTCTATTTGATTTTTTACCTGTTGGGTGATGGCTTTGAGAAGCAGAGTACGCTTCCCATGGCCAAGCGCACAAACGTAGACTCAGCCAGTGCCCAAAAGTTTCTAGTGTCAGTCTCTCTAAATGGCAGTGTTTGAAGCTTCAAAGTGGATTTGTTCGTTTTCAATTTTAGCAAGGGATTTTCAGTGTTTCCCTTTGCTGTTATGCTATGTTGATTTGTATAGTGCATTAATCACCTTCTAGGGTAACCAGGTGTTTCAGCAAGGGTGTAGGCATGTGGCCCGCCTCATTATTCGAAGAGTTAGGTCTTCAGGTTCTTGAAAAATTCAAGTAGAGTGTAGGAGGCTCTGATGTGTTGTGGGAGGTTGTTCATTGTTTTGGGTACTTGGTAAGAGAAGGAATTACCTCCTGTTTGCATTTGTGAATGTGGGGATTGCCAGTGAGTGTGAGGCTGAGCATGGGAGTCTGTTGAGGTAAGTGGATCCTGTGTTGTGTACTGCTTTGTAGGTGTGCGTGAGGAGTTTGAATTGGCCGTGTTTGAGAATGAGGAGCCAGTAGAGTACCCGGAGTTGAGATGTCGGTGCAATGATGGAGGATCAGTATGAGTCTTGAGGCAACATTATGAGTTGTCTGAAGTCTGTTTAGGAGATGTTTGGAAATTCCGTAGTCGAGTTGGCTTGTCATGAGTGGTTGTGTGACGATATGCCTGCTGTTCTGCGGGAGCCACTTAAAGATTTTTCATAGCATTCGTAGGATGTGGAAGCAAGCGGAGAATCCTGTGTTGCCCCGTGCAATCATGTTTAGCTTGTCTTCCAGGATAATCCCTAGATTTCTAGCATGACTGGAGGGTGTTGGAGTGGGTCCAAGTTCTTTTGGCTACAGAACCACCACTCTAATCAGGGTAAGCTAGAGACAACAAAAAGATAACCTGTGCTCCCCCTCTGGTAGCTTGACACAGAGCAAGTAGGCTTATCTAAAGAAGCAATGTGTAAAGTATTTTAGAAACATGCACACACAGTAACATAATGAAAACACCACAAACAAACTCCACACAGGTTTGTAAAAATAGAATATATTTTTTATGAGTAAAACAAGACAAATCACAAAGGAGGGACTCTGGGCTTTTTGGACAGGTCCAGCATTCATGCCCAAACTTAGTAAAGATACAGAAAGTATGCTGTTCCTAATTACGAGACAAGGGAAAACTAGGGGAGCCGGTTTTACCTGGTCATGAGAAGTAGTAGGACGGGGATTCCTCCTCTTGGAATTTGGGGCCCTCACACACCCGTCTGGGTGTCATGCTTCATCATAGGGATGCTCCTCATCAGGTCGGCGCTGCAATACCTGACGGGCTCCCTATGAGGGGCTCCTTGGCGGAGATCTTTTATTTCAAATTGCAGTTTGGTGCTGTGTGGGTGAGGGGCCTAACCAGTGTAGATGAGTGAGTGGAGGTGTGTAACCTGAAGGAAGTTTAAAACAGGTTTGGAAGTACCAACGAAAACAATTTTAATCAATAGGTCTCCCAACCTGATTAAAAGAAACAAAGGCGCATGTCTGAGGTTATGTCTCAGGTAGGGCGCTCTATTGTGTGGTCAACATGTTTCTCGCCTGGTAGTCAATCAATCTGGTGGCGATTCGTCAGGACCTTTTAATCTGCACACGGGTGGTTATATGGTGTAATCTACCTCTTTAAACCAGCCTAACACATACAATGTGTAGTACCTGATACAACATGACCAACCTGGTGAAGGAATAAAAACAAATATTAAGATCTGAGACTTCAGTATAAACAAAACTCTTGTGTTCCCTGTGTGACAAGCTCACAGCACACAGTGGTGATGGCTAAAAGCATACACAACGTGAGTGCCGTGTGGGGGACTCTCACAGACCTTTAATCATGAAAATTACACCGGCACATTTGGTGGAACACCACCATGCTTGCAGAAAGAAATGATGAACTCACCCCAGTCGGGTTTCTCATTTTACTTCATAAATAACCGGCAGGTATCACACAAGGAATTTCCCTATGTACTGTGTGGGTTGTAGGTTAAAAGAAAAGGAGATTAGAGCACAACACGTAAGATGTTGTAGGTACGTGATTAGGTATATGGAGCAGTGAGGGGGTTGTTAAAACTATCAACAGTTAACGAGAGGCAGCCGTTAATATATGCTATGTAAACGGACTCGCCCAGATCATATGGTGGTCAAATAGACATGAGCTGGGTGTAAAACTTGTTTGTTAAAAGTTGCGTGTGTCTTGTCAGGACAGATATTTGTGTAAATGCCACATGTCAGGTTACAATAGTCTAGAAACATTTGGTCTGTGGCGGGGGCACCAAAGATTGTTTTGGTGTGGTACAACAACCGCATAGATAATGGGTCCCCGCTAGGTGTACAAAAGCTCTTTTTGTTTTGGTAAACTGTGCATAATGAAAACCAAACTAACGTTAGATGAGCTTGCGTGTTGCAGAGTAACTAAGAAAACCCCACCATTAAGGAGAATTACGAAGGCTCTGGGCAAAGTGTACCCCGAGAAGCACAGCGTTATCGGACACAAGGTACTCATGTTTGCTGAATCAGCAACAGGCTCTCTGACCTACCCACTTCTGGCGGGATCGGGAGGTACTGGGAAGGATTGTGGGCCTGTTTAAATACTGGAAGTGACTCAGCCTGAATTGGCGGGAAACTCCTGGTTGACTCGCAGTCCGCACTAGACTGCTAAAGTCATAGTAGGGAAACCGGTATTCAGTGGGGGCCATCTTGGATGACTTGAAGTCCTGATCATGGGAGCCGCCATATTGGAGTGGGTTAGGGCTTCTCTCTTGGTGTGGAGTTGCTATTATGCTCCAACTAAGTCTAGTGGCGATAACTCACGTGTTGCCCTATATTAAATTAAAAGGAAGTTGCAATCCATTAGCCAAGCCATATTTAAAGAGGTTAGGTAAAATAATAATAATAGAGTACTCTCGGTATGTGATTAACCTCCAAGGTGTCATAGGTAGTCATGGTGAGGTTAGGTAAAATGTACCGGGACCCCAAGATGATTCCTGTGGGTTACTGTATGATGATAACAGAGTGCACTTGGTATGTGATAAACCTCCAAGATGTCATATGGAGTCATGGTGATCTCCGTGGTTGAGGGGTTATCTAACCCACGCTCATACATGCTAAGATGTTAGTGTGCATGTTGTAAAATGAATAGGGATTCTGCATTATTGGCCTATGGGAGTGTCAAGTATTAAGTGTACTTCAAGGAATTTCCTCATTCAACCCTTGTGTATTGGTTGACAGACGGTAAACCCATCTCTGTTCTTTCATAAACAGGGCCCCCTTACTAATCTTAGGATGTGCCTCTAGTATTACCCATCGTAGGGCGTCAGGTGAATGCTGCAGTAGGTTAAAATGTGTACACATTTTTGTGTTAAGTTTATGGCACAGGAACTTACTGCGGAGTTCCGTGATGCGCGTTTTCACAGGTCTGGTGGTCATACCTATAAACCTGAGGTCACATTGGCAGGTAATCATATAGATACAATTGGATGTATTGCAGTTCGTGTGAGCGCGTACTTCCCTTGTAAAGGAGTCTGAGAAAGTTATTGTTTTAGTCACTTCGGTAAATGCACATACTGTGCAGGTCCCGCAAGGGAAATGGCCCTAAACTGGCAGCAAGTCCCATAATTGCCATTGTGAAGTCACTTTCTGTGGTTTAGGTCTCGTATGTATTAGTATATCTTTGAGATTTTTCGTGAGCTTAAATGCAAACCTGGGAATGTCAAGCTCCAGGGACCCTGTTTTCAATATACCCCAATGTTTTTTGATCACGTTCCTGATTCTGTTGGAATCAGGTGTATAGGTGGTTACACATGTGAGAGTGTCTGTTTTTTCTTTCTCTCTAGGTTCGAGTAGAACCTCGCGGTTATTATTCCTAGCTCTTTTTTTTTGGAGAGTGCAATGTTGCGTTGTGGGTATTCACGTCTGCTCAAATTGTTAGCCAGCAGATCTGCCTCAGTTTTATAGTCCTCTAAGCTGCTACAATTTCTTCGCAGCCTCAAAAATTGACCAAAAGTCAGGTTCTCCTTTAATGCTCGTGGGTGATGGCTACTGAACAACAACAGGCTATTGCGATCTGTAGGTGTTATATAGATAGTTGTGGTTAGGTTTCCATCTTCGAGTTTAATGGTGAGGTCAAGGAAAGGGATCTCAGAGTGAGATTTAGAACTGGTGAACCTCAGGTAGGGGTTCAAGGTATTAACACAGTTGCAGAATTCTTCGCAGGTCCTCAAGTCACCTGACCCAAAAATGATAATATCATCAATAAACCTCTTCCACAGGAGAAGATTAGTGCGGTAGGGGTTCGAGTCATTGAAGATCAAACTCTCTTCAAAAGCTGCCATGTATAAACAGGCTACACTCGGGGCAAAGGTACTACACATTCATGGACAAAACTGCTTCGAGTGGAAGAGTCCCAGTTGGTTCTGTTGAAGACCTCCTCTATCACACCCAAGGTGGCTTTCTGGAGGATGTTGGTACAGAGGGCCTCCACATCAAGGGTAACTAACAGGTTCATGTCGTTAGTGTGTTGAGTCTCTGTAATAAGACGTAAAACATCAGCCGTATCCTTCAAGAAGGAGGGGGTTTGTTTGACTAGACAAGACCAAAACAACAAAACTCCATTAAGTAGAACCGGAGTTAGGTTTTTTAAATAATAAATCAAAAAGTGGTGCTTAGAAGCAAATAGCGCTTAGGGGTTACTTGAGGTCACACCAAACTGGGGTAAATCCAATGTTCAGGCCAACTGCGATGGAAGGTACTGATCCGCACAGGGAATGAAGGTTTTGTCGACTAACCCCTTTACAATGCAGGCATTGCATGGTCATCGAGCAGCACTCACCATCGTCATCAAGCCACTCAGTCCGTCGAAGCGATGTCATCGATCAGCTCCTGCATCGGCATTGAAGGGCAATGCGTCTGTTCCAAGTGGTGCAAAGTTGTCACTGTGTTGATTTTGATGGTTCTTTACAGCAGAAGTCACCTTTCAAGTAAGTCTGGGCAATGAACTCCGCTCTGCTTGAGTTTTCCAAACTCCGAGTTCTGAAAAACTCCGCTTTGTGTAGCAGAATTTATTTCTTCACTCGCGCTCGTCAATGTCAAGTTGGTGAGCGCAAGCGAGGAAAATCCACCTCCCGGCGAGATTTTTCCTCGTTTGTGATCGTCAACATCAAGTTGGTGAGCGCAAGCGTGGAAAATCAACCTCCCGGCGAGATGTCTCAACGCGGGCTGTCAGATTTCTCATTGCGAGTGGTCGTGTATGCTTGCGACCGCTCGTGTTGAGAAACTGTCCGTTCACTTTGAGAAAGCTGCCGCTCGAGTAAAAATCTACTCGAGCGGCATAAAGGAAGCAGCGTCCACTTGCGCTGTGCATGGTGCCGTTCGCGATGGTTGCACAGTGAGGACAAGCACCTGGCACTGAAAATCACTGCAAACGGCATAAATCTAACGCACTCCGCTACTTGCGGAGCTCCACGTAGCACGGCGGAGTTATTTTTGCACTTCGCGGAGTTCCGCTCTGCGAACTCCACCCAGGCTTACTATGAAGGGCCCAGGGCTAGGGGTGTGTGGTAAACTCCGTTCCGCTGATGAAGTTTGCGGAGATTTTGCCACTTTGTGCTTCACTTGGAGCATGGAGTTTGGCAAAAAGTGGAAAAACTGCGCTAAACGCCGGTGGAGCAAAGTTTACTAGCGTGCTCACCGACACACTCATATCCATTGATTCCATTCATAGTACATCTATGGGTTTCAATGCACTAACGTTTTTTTTTTACCTTCTGTGAGATCCGTAGCAGCCCTCAGTCGCATGTGCGGTTCTTTAGTTTCTCTTTTGGCCATCATGATGTCCTGCAAAGAGCTCCCCATACTTGGCAGGAACTAACTGCTTCGTTCGTGCAGCTAGGGAGATAAACATGTTCCTGTCGGCAGATGAGGGCTGCTCTCGGGATCCTGAAAGCATCGATCATGGATTACAGGAGAGGAGGGGCATGGAACACACTGCTGCTGACTGGCTTACAGTGACCAGATGCACGGATGCCTTTTGATCGTGGAGGGGCTGGGAGGGGGGGTGATCACCACTGCATATTATTGATTAACAGAGACTCTCCTGGCTCGGGCTGTGAAGCAGAGGAGGAGGCAGCAGGCACCAAAAGACCTGGAGGCTGCTTTCATCACCTCTGTGTCTGGAGGCTCAAGAGTCCTCATGGCCTCGGCACTGGAGCCCTAGGAGTACCAATCTGCAACACGGTACTGACTGATTCAGTACTGAACAACAGCACCTACTTCTGGAGCAGAGACCTGCTCATCACCTCAGCACTGGATCTCTGCTGACCCATCCCCTCCTGGTACTGGACCAGTAGTGGACACCTGCTCTGCTAGTGAGGTGGATCACCCCAGTACTGGTTATCAGGTGACCCCTACAGCCCTCAAGTCCCTTATATCCCTGCAGTACTGGAGCACCACTGAATGCCTGGTGTTGGAGCCCTTGGGGTACTGGTGACTCTCCCCTGGACGCACAGCCAGGGCACAGAATGCCAGGTCCAGACCCCAGGTGTCCTCATTGAAGGCCTCACCATGCCCACTGGGCTGGGCCCACTGGTCTGGGCCCTGCTGCCCCTGCCAAGTCTGACCGATCTGTCCTCACGGGGGGCCGAGCTCAGGCAGCTCTATTGGGGATATTTGCTTCTTCAACTACTCAACCCTTACCTGGTGGCGGACTAGGTAAGGCACCCCTACAGGGCAGTGCAGCAGCAGGTAAGTGAAGTCGATTCCATCACACTCATTGAATGGCGTGCAGGACGTGTCTCTTTGCTTTGATCTTTTTTGTTATGCTTCAACAACCTAATAGAATGGGTTGTTGAGAATAGCATCACATTTCCGTAGCAATGGAGCACTCAAAATGATTGGAGGCCCTTTACATCTGTGTGGGGAAGGGAGTGCTATATGGAAGAAAATCTGCACTTGTTAGCATTATAATACGAGGGTGGAGCGGAACTCGAAGAACTCTACGGAGTTTTCATGCAACTCTGATGAATTCCACATAGTTTAATTCCACGAGCACCACCCACCCCTACCCAAGACTGGATTGGCATCAGTTCATAGTGGCAGAGTCACATATGGGAAAGTCCAGGTGCTTTTGCAGGATTGGGGAGTCTTTGATGGCCCTGAGACTTCAGAACTGGGGGCAAGCCAGCAAGCCTATGGAGTCACTCTGGGTTCAAGTGAGATGTGTCCAGTCCTTATCCTCAGCAGGCAGAATGTCAGCACAGCAAAGTAGAAAAGCACTTCTTCCAGAGCAGCAGTCAAGCAGAGTGGCAACCCTTGTAGCACAGAAATCTTTACTCCTTGTAGATTTCCTCACAGATCCAGTAGTGTACTGTCTTGGTAGGGTCAGAGCCCCAGTACTTATACCCAGCTGTGCCCTTGAAGTGAGGATGACTTAAAAGAAGGATGTTCAAAGTGTACACAGGTCCTTTCTTTCCAGCCCTGGCTCCAAAATATCAGTAGGGGATAATCATCCTTTTGTGTGAGAAACAGGACACTGCCTATTCAGGAGTAAATGTCAGCTCCCCTCTTTCTTCCTGCCCAGAAAGAGCTATCAGAATGCAGATGAATGCAGATGCATTCTCTGTCACACCCACCCCTTCCTGTGTTTGTGGCTGTCTAGAGGGAATTCACAAAGTGTAGCTGTCACCCACCCCTGATGTGTATTTAAGACAGGCTGCAAGGCACGCAGAGCAGTAAGAACAGAGAAATGTCCACTTTCTAAAAGTGGCATTTCTAAAATAGCAATGCTAAATCTAACTTTACCAGTAAAGAGGATTTATCATTAACATTTCAAAGATATGATACATGATGCTGCTACTCCTTTCTAACCAGGAATTACAACTTAAAAATGCATTAAGAACTTCCCAATGCTTGCATATGGGAGGAGTAGGTCTCACAATAGCGAAAAATGAATTTGGGTGTATGTCACTACCAGGACATGTAAAACCTACAAGTACATGTCCATCCTTTTACTTACACAGCACCCTGCCCGATAGCCTAGCTACCTAGGGCCTACCTTAGGATGACTTGTGTGTAATAAAAGGGTAGTTTAAGGCTTGGCAACTAGTTTGAAATGCCAAGTCAAAGTGACAGTAAACTGCACAAACAGGCCCTGCAATGGGAGGCCTGAAAACAGGATTGAAAGGCTATTTGTATGGGTGGCACAATCAGAGCTGTAGGCCCACTAGTAACATTCATTTTACAGGCCCTGGGTATATGGTATACGACTTTACATTCAGCTTAGTAAAACTAAATTTGCCAGTTAGATATGTCACCATGTTTTGGGGAGAAGCACATGCACTTTAGCACTGGTCAGCAGAGATAAAGTGCTCAGAGTCCTAAGGCCAACGAAAGAATGTCAGAAAAAGAGGAGGATGAAGGCTAAAAGTTTGGGGTGACCCTTCAGAGAGGGTCATTTTCCAACAGGAACAGAATGGGATGTTGCTCTCAGTCAAACAGTCTGCTCTGTATTAAAGGGTGGAAGAATCTGCCTAACTAATCTAGGAACATGCACTAAAACAAACACATGTTTTCTGTGTTGCAACATTAATATTCTTTCTTCTTCATGCCGACCAACAACATTTCAGCAAGCTCCTGGGAAAAGGTTTACTCCCCATCTTCTCACCAAACTACTATCATCTTTTAACTATGTGTCCTTGAATGTTGCGGCACATCCTTTCTTGTTTGTAAAAACATCCTCCCATGAATCATACTCCCTGTCATCTACATCTTTTGGGGTGTGAACCTCAGAATGAGTCTTCTAATACAACAAATGTCTATTCATTAACTAATAAACAGTAGCTTCTGAAATTGCAACATCTGCAGCAAACTTGCACAACTGTCATTTAAAGTGAAAAACAAGCATTTCAGCATTAATAGGCCTTCACATTAAATCATGGCAACTTTAGCCATGACAAATTTCAATTTGAGCTATAAGTCTATGTTACAGGTGTATACGTTTTAAATATGGTTCTCTACTAAATAGTGCACAATTAATTTTTAATAAGCATTTCATAAATAATTACATTTGCGTTAGCAGATCCATCTAAAGTCACCAGTTAACGTACTGTTTCCAACACCCAATCTGCAACAGAAAATGAAATCTCATCAGAAAATCTCTGGTTATCCCCTGTGGTACACATATCCTATCTTTTGTAATTCCCAAAGGATTTATGTACAGGTGAAAAACAGCATGAACGACTTTTCAAGTACTCTAAATGGAATTATAAAATTACCACATTGTGTTTTATTTGTGATGTAGATAAGGCAGGAAACGGAACAATGCCATGCAGAGAACAACAAAAACCAAACTGATAGACTTAAATACTCTCAGCATCATAACATATTTAATGTTCATGAACTGATTATTTAATCAACTGATAATTATTCCTTGCATAGTGATGAACAGTAAGACATGAGTTCTCTATGATAAACTTACAACATCCGTGATGAGATGTGCTCGTTGGCTTTGTATGGAGACTCAGCAGAAACATATACTCACTGGAATCTAAGTAAGGCATCAGTCCCTGCTGAGTGTCTTGTTGCAGTGTCCAATAGTGAACTTGGGCATCTGGTTTTCACCAGGCAAGCATTTAAATAAATATTGGGATGGCTTCCAACATTAGTCCTCTTCAGCTCTGACAGTCACCCTCCACCATCCATCATACACTTATCATTTTTTCTGTGCTCCATGCACCATAACAATGAATGCCCTACTCAGCAAACAGTAAACAAGATGCACTGGAAACAATTGCCTGACAATATTTAGCTCCATCTGACTCTGAATTACATGAAGTGAATTACATGATGTTAACTCGGTGATTACTGACTATGTGGAAACTAACAATCTTCTCCACAACAGTCAGTCCGGGTTCCGATCCAACTATAGTACTGAGTCCGCCCTCTTAGAAGTCTCTGAATACATCAAGGAGACCTTGGATGGGGGTGGGATGGCCATTCTGATCTTGTTAGATTTATCAGCGGCCTTCGATACCGTGCCTCATGCTAAACTATTGGACAGGATCCAGGCTCTTGGCATCGGAGGCTCTGTATTAAAGTGGCTAGCCTCATATCTGAAAGATAGGGATCAGGAGGTTTGGTGTCCTCCCTTCACAGCTAGAATCCCTAAAATGGAGGTGGAAGTCCCTCAGGGCTCCATTCTGATCCCCACATTATTCAATATATACTTGTCCCCATTAGCTGTCTTGGCGGAGACTTATGGAGCGAAAATTATCTCATATGCTGATGATACTCAGCTCCTCTTCTCCTGTGACAAAGGGAAGAGCTTTGAGGGATCCATGATTAAAACCTGCCTATCCAAAGTGTTTGCATGGCTTAGATCTAGCCAGCTGAAATGCAATCCGGAAAAATCGGAAATTATTTTCTTCGGCACTCAACCGCCAGACGACTGGAGACTCTGGTGGCCTGAAGATATGTCGCCACCCGCTTCGACGCAACAAAAAGTTATGAACTTAGGTGTCTTGATAGATGACCGCTTATCAATGAAGGCCCAAGTCCAATCAGTGGTAGGAACGTGCTTTGGTCTCCTCAGGATGATGAGGAAATTTCTTCTTCTCCTGTCACTAATCACTTCAAGATTGGACTATTTTAATATACTCTATTTTGGCCTTCCAGAATATCTGCTTAAGCGCCTGCAGGTGGCACAGAATGCCACAGCTAGAGCCATCCTTAGGTTACAGGCAAGGACGCACATGTCTCCCTTCCTTTAAGAACTTCATTGGCTCCCGATAAAGAACAGAATCCGATTTAAGGCGATGGTGCTATTCTTTAAAGCTTGGCATGGAACGGGGGCCAAGTACCTGTGCAGAAGGATCTCTCACTATGTTCCTTCTAGAACGTTGAGATCCTCTTCAATGAATCTAGCTAAGGTCCCCAGAATTTCTAGCGTTCGCGCTGGGGGAACCTTGTTTGGGCTGCTCGGCGCCCAGGCCTGGAATGCGCTCCCCCCCTCACTGAGAGCGGTGACGGCTCTTACCAGTTTTAGAAAGTGTCTCAAAACCTTGCTTTTTAACCAAAAACTTTGAGGAATGTCCCGCACTTTCTGGCATCCTTCTTTTGCGTCTCTTTGGTGTTTCTGTTGTTGATTGGGGGGGGGGGTTTAAGTCAGGGGCCTTTTTGATGCGCCAGGACACTCTTCTGAGTAGCTGTGCGCTATATAAGTGCCTTTATATTCATATTCAAGTGTCCAAGGTCTAGCTCAGGTTCCCATTGCCACTCTTTACATGGGGGTTAGGATAACCACTGAAAGGTTACCCCTGATGCTAGATATGCCATGTAGGGTGGCCTCTGCGGATTGTGAGGTGGCCTATCCAGGTTGGGAGGGAGGCCACATTCCCTTCCATTACTAGTTTTAGATGCAGGCACCAACTTGTCTAAATTCCAATACTTCAATTGGATGGAATGCATATCAGATACACAAAAGCCCAATAATATGAAACGTGGTCCTCACTATAAACAAGCTAAAACCATTGTAGTATTTTAGGATATATTCACCCCACAAAGATTATGCTAAATCTAATCGTATTCGAAAAGCATACACACTTCACATATCAAATCAAACAAGCGCTTCATATTTTGTAAAATAGAATTACTAAATTGTTTCTGTGATTCCCCTATCTGTGACATATTAGATTCTGATGACTTTGGACTGACTATCTACATCTAGAGGACATCGAAATAATCTAGATGAAATTATGAAGGAAAGAAAAACCACCTCTGAAACTTTTAATGTGCCCCACAACAACCCAGCCGCTGGATTGAAAAGAGAACATTTTAGTTGGTTGTTTGCAGATTTGGGGGCTAGTGTCACCACAGAATTTATATAAACCCTTATCCCTAGAGGTTTTCACATATAATGTTTAGAGAGCAAGTTATGTCATTGACTAGATCATTGTGAAAATTGATGATTTGCAAACACCTAAAAGTTAATAAGACAGATTAAACATGATCCCTATCCACTATCAAAAGTCATTGAAGCGAATTGCAGATTTCATCTAAGAACTATCATTAAGTCCCATAGCAACTGGGAAATTGCCCGCACTGTGAGTATGGTAGGGTCCTGAACTCAAAAAGAAAATAACTGTTTCTATAAAATCATGAAATCTAAAGTTCTTTACATAACCTGTGCTTCTATGAGTAGAGGAAATTATACTGAAAACAAAATGTCAATGATCTTGCTACAATTGTATACAGTTCCTCTAGAGGCCATACAGCAATGGAGATTGAAGGAGAAATGTCCAAAGAAAATATTCATAGCTCCTGACACAGAGGCAGTGCATTTACAGGATAAAAGAAAAAGAAAATGTGCCATACCAGAGTCCATCAAAGGATGAGTTCCCCCACCCCGTGGTAAAAACATGAGATTCTCCAAATGAATAACTAATTATTGAAAAGGAAATACAACTGTTAGAAAAAGAAAAATCTACAATAGAGCTTATGGAGAAGGACTATAGATACAAATGTGGCAAATGTTTCTGATTATTGACAAGCAATAAAAAGATCCTGAACTAAATCCCAGATGTTCTAAATCTAAGATCCCTATGCCCTTTTTTGATCAGAACGGGTACCTCCTACCCTATTTTAATGAGGTGCCTTCTCTTCTTCCAGCATCAAAAATTGTTTTTGCTCCTGCTTAGTATGTAACCAGAAAGTCTAGGAGGACTCTGTAAATAAATGGGAGCTGATCCTGATAGCCTCATTTGGCATTTCCAAGTGAAAACAGGAAGTGTAAAGACTGTCCATCTTTTTGCCAACTGTTCCTGCTCACCTCTCAAATTACTTAACCCTGTTAAGGGGCCAGTTGTTGACAAAAAATCTGCCTTCCTGGGCCCAGAGGCCGAGCCATTGGCCTCTGGCAGCTTGTCAATCAATCAATCAGTCAATCAATCAATCAGTAGATTTGTCGAGTGCTACTTGTCAGCTGTGAGGGTATTCAGGTGCGGGCAGGATCCAGTTGATTAGCTTAATAGATCTTCAGTGACTTTCGGAACTTTGGAAGAGATGGGAAGGTCCGTAGATGAAAGAGCAGCTCATTCCATGTCTTCACTGCTAGGTAGAAGAAGGAGTTACCCCTGCATCTGCTGCATTGGATGCTGGGGTTGAGGGTTAGAGAAAGGGATGCGGAGCAGAGGTGTATAGTCAGTTGATGAAAGTACAAGTGGTGGTTCAGGTTGGCAGGTCTGATGTTGTGTAGGGCCTTATATGCATTGGTCAGGAGCTTGAACTAGCATATTTTCTGTACAGGGAGCCAGTGAAGTTCCCTGAGGTAAGGGGGGTGTGGGTTTGTCTAGGGAGATCCAGGATGAGTCTGGCTATGGTATTCTGTATGGTCTGTAGTTGTTGGCGGAGATGAGCTGCAATCCCCGCATAAAGAGCGTTGCCATAGTCCAGTCAACTGGACGTGAGGGCCTGGGCGATGGTGCATCTTGAACTTTGGGGTAGCCATTTGAATATCTTACAAAGCATGCAGAGGATGAAGAAGCAGGAGGAGGAGACATAGATGACCTGAGTCGTCATGGTTAGTTAGTTGTCCAGAATGATACCAAGGTTCCTAGCATGGGCGGGGGGGGGTAGGAGTACGTACAAGTTCTGAGGGCCACCAGGATTCATCCCATGGGGAGCTTTTGATTCTGAAAATCAGTACCTCTGTCTTGTCTGTGTTGACCTTCAGGTAGTTGTCCTTTATCCAGCTGGTGACGTCTGTCATGCACTTGTGGAAGTTGGTCTTGATTCTGTCTTCGGAGAGGGTGAGGATTGTGTGTCATCAGCGTAGGATATGGTGTTAAGTCTTACAGTCTTAACACCATATCCATATGTTTTGGCGATGCTGGTCAAAGATATCATATGTGTTTAAGAGGGTGGGGCTGAGCGAGGATCCGTTGGGTACTCCACAGATGATTTCCTTGGGTTCTGAGGTGAAGAGGGGAAGTCAGACTTTTTGCATTCTTCTGGTGAGGAAAGAGGCGATCCATCTCAGAGCGGCTCCTTGGACGCCCATGTTGTTCAGCCTGGTGATGAGTTTGTGGTGGGAGACCATATCGAAGGCTGCCGAGAGGTCTAGGAGGTTCATAGCTGCAGTCTCTCTTTGGTCGAGTAGGGCTCGGATGTCGCCAATAGCCGCAATGAGAGCTGTGTTGGTGCTGTGGTTGCTGCAGAATCCAGATTAGGAGTATTCTAGTAGGAAGTTTCATTCCAGATGTGAGGAGAGTTGTTGGTTGATGGCTTTTTCTAATACTCTGGCCAGGAATGGGAGCAGAGAGATCAGTCAGTAGTTGTTGAATTGGCCAGAGTCTGCAGATGGTTTCTTTAGAAGAACGTTGACTTCTGCATATTTCCAGTCTTCGGGGAAGGTGGCTGTGGCAGTCGAGGTGTTGAACAACATGGTGAGTACATGGCTGATTCTGGCTTCACCTAGGTTGAAGATGTGGTGCGGGCATGGTTCCGTTGGGGCCCCTGTTTGGACCGAGTTCATGATGGAGGAGGTGTCCTGTGGGTCGAGCTGGCTCCGTTCGGTTAGTCAGATGTCTGTGGTGGTCATGGGGTTATTGTGTTGCTTTAAGAAGTTGGTGGCCTTTGGCTGGGGTTTGAAGTTTCTGCAGATGTTGGCGATCTTGTCGTGGAAGAAGTTTGCAAGGTTGTAGGAGAGTTCCTGTCAGGGAGTAATGTTGTTTCTTGCAGCTGAGGGGTTGGAGAATTCTTAAACGATGTTGAAGAGTTATTTGCTGTCAAATGAGCTTAATTTGATGCATGAGGCTAAGGCCTTTTTCTTCCATTCTCTCAACGGTCTGTATTAGAGGTTGAGGGATGTCTTGAAGGTGCTCTTGTCGGTTGTGTCCTTGCTGGTGCGCCATCCACTTTCCAGTTATTTACAGTGTCATTTAGCGGTTCTGAGGTCTTCAATGTACCAGCTAGCCTACATGGTGAATCTTCTGTGGGTGTTGTTGCCGAAGGGAGTGGCGGTGTCAGCACAGTTGGTGATCTGTTTGTTGAAGTTTCTGACCATCTGGTCTAGGTTGTTAGAGGGGAGGGGATGCGTGGTATTGAGGGTTTTGATCCGTGTGTCCATTGCGAGTTTGCTCCAGCTGCAGTGGGGGGCATAGGGCAGAGGTCCATGAGTTGGTGATGTTGAAGTGGATGATAGAGTGGTCAGTCCAGGTGAGTTCTGTGGCGTGACTGTACCTGATGCAGTTGCTGGAAGTGGAAATGGGGTCTAATGTGTGGCCTGTGGTGTATGTAAGGTTGTGAACGAGTTGGGTGAGTGCAATGTTTTTCAGGCTGTCAATGAGGTTGGTAGTGTTGATGTCATTGTGGTCATTGAGATGGAAGTTAAGGTAGCTGAAGAAAATGTAACTCTTGGAGTCTCTGGCAGGGGGCGATGAAGTCACTGATGAAGTTGCAGAAGGCTGGACTTGGTCCTGGAGGACAGTAGGTGAGGGTGCCCCTGAAGGTGGTTTTGCTGTTTGTTTAGAGTCAGAATTATGGTGTTCCATGGCAGGAGTGATGTCATTTGTGTTGGTGCATTGGATGGATTCCTTGTGTATGAGGCGATCCAGCCACCAGGCTTGCTGCTGCGGTTGCAGTGGGTGATCTTGTATCATCCGGGTATTGTGGTGATGATGTCAGGCACAGAAGTGGGGTTTAGCCAGGTCTCAGTGAGGAAGAGGAAATCGTATGTGAGGTTGGAGATCAGTGGCGGCTGGTGACATTTGAAAGTGGTAGGCCGTAAACATTGGGCATGACTTTTATATAGCGAGCAATGTGAACAAGTTCAATGGACAAACCTGGGGTCCAGTATGAGTCCCTCTCCAGAGAAAGAAATTAAAATAAAGATTGACAAATGGTGCATTTTAAAGCAAATAAATGTAGAGATAAAGCAAGGCTTATAAAGCAATGGGAACGTATAGTCTTGAAATATTAAACACATAAAAATTTCCCCATATCTTCCTGCATTAATATGTTCTGTACTGTAATGTGCAAATTGTACAGCATGACAACTTTAGCCCTTAAAAATGTATGCTTGCCCAGTGTCTTGCACTGCATGCAGCATTAACTTTGGAAAAATATGCTCTAACCAGACTTCGAGAAGTACCCAAAGCTGCTGGCTGCAACCAGTCATATAGAAATATGTGCAGACAGGTCTTTAAGTGGAATGAAAAAAGTGGGGGCTCTCTATAAAGGAACTTGTCAAATACATTTCTGTGATTCCCATAGTGTGCCACCTGACTGGTATTTTGGTTTCTCTCTGAGAAGTAATTGTATCCAGATAATTGACACAACAACTGACATACACCTAAAGCCTATCAGTATGATTTGCTTTGTTAATGGGTGTTAGCTGTTTAAGACAAATGAGTAACAACAATGATTTGTTATGAATAATAATCCTTGTAAATGTTTCAATTCTGAAACTGTGAGTCTGTGAATTAAATAGCATTGAGGCCTATGGAAGGAAGTTTGGCCTTCAGTTATGTGTGCTTTAGGTTAGATATGTATCCTCTTTTTTCTGCATATGTTGTCCATCTGCACATCTTCAACCACCTCTTTTTCCTCTTCAGCATCCTCTTTTCACTCATGCCTGAATGCACTCCCTCACATATCTGTCACTTCACCACCCCCAAACATGTACTGCACTCCCTCAAATTTAAGCACTTTTAATTTCTCTTACTTTTACCTTGCAAATATTTTGACATGTGTACCCCTTCACACACACACCCACAGAATTTCAGTTGCAAATGGAAGACATAAACATTGTTCTGTGTGCTCTGCAGAGAGGTCAACCCACTGACATGCACTTTGTTCGGCTTCAGCCTTAGCGCCTGCATGCTCAATCAAAGCCCCTCATAAACACCTGGCATGGCTCAAGCCTCAAAGTATGCACAGAAAAAAATACAGATAAACAACAAAATTATAAAATAGCTAAATCTTGAGTAATGCAAGATTAGGTAAAGCATGTGAAATAAGAGAGGAACTAGTTGGATGAAATGCATTCCCTTAACGTTTTTAACATTCATTGTTTGCAAGTCAATCCATGTTTTTGGCATCAGTGTTAACTTAGGGACATGAAGACACGGCCAGTTTTAATGTCATACATCAGAGAACTGTTCACTGTAAGCACATATTTCTCGCCTTGCTTGACTCGAATATTTGGATCAACTTCGCAAGGGAACAAGAACCCTGCTCGTTATTTGGATCCATTTCGCGGGGGAAAAAGTACAGCAGCTCCACTTCTAATGGAGACAGCAATCTGCAGCGAGGGCCTGGGGTGTCACAGTAAGGGAGGTTAGCATGATGAGGGATCTCAGCACAATATACATAACACAACATTAGCTTGCAAACACTTACCATTGCCGAGAACAAGGCACCAGATCAGACGTGCTTGTATCCACTCTCATGTATGACAAAAGGGTAGGACTATGCCTTTGAATGATGGACGTCTGAAATAACGCAGAGATGAAGTCTCCGACTCCCGAAACCATGACGCTGATTGCGCCACTGGCCAACAGATTGCATACAACCATAGACCACAATGGCAGTGAAGGGCTTTAAAACAAAAAGCCCTGCGTCGTGCATCACAGTTCAGAAAGTTAATTTACTGCCGGGCATCCGTCTCCTGCTTCAGAGCGAGGCAGGGCAGGCAGCCTGAAACAGACAGCCCAGACCTAAATACATAGATTTGTTTAGAGATACGATTGTCTCTCTAAATAAATCAATCTATTTAATATGTTTTTATGTAAATGTGTAGGAATTTCAAAGGGGCACAGCCTCTGAGCCCTAATGGAGAAACCGCCCCTAGTGGAGATGAGGTCTCAAATCTCTGTGGTGCATTTGTATAGTGAGCTTGTGTTGAGAAGGGTGCATGCTAGTTAGTAGTGTTGTTCAGGTGGTGTCTGTGGTGTGTTCAGGGTGCCTGTTTTATGCTCTCAAGGGCATAATGTGAATTAATTTAACCCAAATTAGTTCTCTATTTTCAGACAGCAGAGGTTAGAACAGAAACAAACAAACCTTGCTTACTGTTTCCAAGCTGTGCTAACTGAAAATAAAGCAGTAAGGGCCAGAGGTACAGTGTTTTTGCTGTCACAAATGGCTAATTCTATTAATCGGGCTGTTGCAACCGCAAAAATGTTTTTTTCAAATGTTCAAACGCACAAATATTGCTATTATGTGACCAAATCCAGTCACAAAACATTAATACCTTACCACCAGTTTAAAACCTGTGGTAACCCATTTGCAAAGGACAAGGGGTCCTCTGGTGACCTCTTCCCCTTTGAGAATGTTAAAAAATCAAACTTCAAAGTTGCATTTTTTCAAATGTGCAAAAGCACAAATTGCGAATTGGTAACATGTTGTTACTGAATCACAATTTGTTAGCGATTCGTTATTTGGAAGGGGTGTATTTAGAACGTCCCTTCCAAACACCAAATCAGTATGGCATGTGTTGCTGTTTTGTGACAGAATTCCAGTCGCAAAACAGTTATACTTTACCACCAGTTTAAAACTGGTGGTAACCCATTCGCAAAGGGGAAGGGGTCTTCTGGGGACCTCTTCCCCTTTGATAATGTTAAAAAATCATTTTTTCAAAGTTTAATTTTTTCTTTTTGAAGGCTTTCCATTTTCCTTTAATGAAAATGGGGTGCATTTAAAAAAAAGTTTCGTGGGCGGAGCAGGATTAGTGCCTCTACGCGAAGTTCCACGGAGTTGGAAAACAACTCAGTGGAACTTCGCTCCACTCCGCGCTGTCCCAAAGTAATTATAAAGTAATTAAAAAGGCACTTACCTGCCGTGGCTGCCTCCTTCCTCGTCCTCACCATCCTTCTTCTTAGATAACCCCTACGTTGTACGTCTTGCGCATGCGCACACGCAAGACGTACAATGTAGGGGTTATCAGTGAAGAAGGACGGCGAGGAGGAGGAAGGAGAGCGGCCATGGCAAGGAGGTGGCAGCCACGGCAGGTAAGTGCCTTTCTAATTACTTTATAATTACTTTGGGAGGGTGGAGGGGCCGGCTAACTATGCTCAGCCACAGAGTCAAAGTTTTGCCTAAACTCCGCGTTTGCAATAGAACGCGGAGTAGGCAAAACTATGTAAACTACGCTGGCAGAGCGTAGTTACCCGCCCGGGCTTATCATAGACATGGTGGTCTACAGAGCATCAGAGGGCAGCACGAGGCAGAAACGGGTGGTGTCGTACCCTTGAAGAATGTGTGAATTCAGGTTGACGCTTCCGCTCCTACCCTGGTTTTAAAAAGTTGTGATAATTATCAGGGTAATTCCTGATTGTTTGACCAGTGGTGGCAATTAAGCATGATACCCTACCCCCATGTATCTCACTAATTATTTGCAAGAAGGTGTGAGGTGTGTGAGTATAGGGATCTGAGTCCTGATGAAGGCCCACACGACCCACAGCAGCAGTAGATAGGCGAAGCATGTTGAAGGCAGATGAGATGATGAGCCAATACTCACCCTCATTCATCACAGAGTGAAACTCGAATATTGTAACAGTCTCTACCTGAACGTGCACGAACATGTCCTCAAGAAACTCCAAACAGTTCAAAATGCAGCCGCTAGGGTTCTTTCCAAAACTTCCCAAACATCACTCTGCTTCTTTAGCCTTTCAACATCTTCACTGACTCCTGGTTAGAACTAGAAACATTTTCACATCACTATATACAGTCTACAAAGCCCTATACGGTCAGGGCCCTACTTTCCTGTGGTCAGCTTTCTCTTTTTATCTCCCATCAAGATCTCCATGCTCAGCCTCATCTGAACTTCTGTTGGTTCCTGTTTCAGACGAGTTAAATGAGGCGACCGTGGAATTGTATTGGGCGCGTCCAAAGCCTGGAGCAACCTTCCTCTTTCCATTAAATCCCCACCCAATCTTCTAGACTTCACAAAGGCTCTTAAAGCATGGCTTTTCACCTCACACTGATCTTCCAGCTGTAGCAGTCATTGCTTTTGTTGTTCACTCAGCTAGCACCAAGACACCTCATTGGTATTCGAGTGCTTTATGAAATCATATAACATAACAGGATCCATTTTTAATCCTGTCTTGGACACCCAGAATAAAACACAGAGAGACAATCCTAAGGTACTTTTATTGATATTCTGCACAGTGGATCTCTTTGAGTGCTTGTTTTCCAAGTACAAAGTAAAATAATTACTCCAGCCTTAGCATTGGTCTCAGCAGGGGTGCAGCAGCACGTCCAATGATGAAGCATGCCACTATTAGGGGTGAGGGCAATTGTAAAACCATTTATGGTTTCCCACAGAGGGTGAGTACCTTTTAATCTTACCTCATCATCCTCTTTTGTGTGTCCTAAGTCTCCTGACCTCAGTAGGCCACCATCCCTGTGACGGTTGCGATTTCTAATGGGTTGCAAATTGCGAGCTACCTCAGTAATATTCACGAGGTAGGTCGCAATTTGGGACCCATTAGGAATTGCTATTTTAAAGACGTAAGATTTCTTACATCAGGTTTGCGATTTCCTATTTGCGATTTGGTAGGAATCACAATTAGGAAATCACAGTTCTAGATTTTTGTATATCTGGCCCCAAGCGCCTAGTTAGGAGTTAAGGGCTAAATTTTGATTCAGATCAGAATTTCGAGCAGTGTGGTAATTGGTGTTTAACCAGAATATCAGGTACAGAAATATTATAGGACAAATGTTGTGTCAAGAATAAAGAGGACAAAAATATTGTCAAGGTGAGAGTCTATAGGTAAGCAAAGGTTTAAAATATATATCACTCCACATATATGTACTTGACCATATATATATCTTCAAGGTATGTAAATGTGGAGTTAAGGACAGTAAATCTATACTTATCCATTTGCACTTGCCTTCTTGATATTTCGGTCCTTGATATTTTTGATACAATATCATGTCCACACAATATTTCTGTTTCCGATATTCTGTCAGTGACCCGTGATAATTGTCACACCCCGTCTATTTTACCCTGATAAATTCTAGTAGGCTAAACCAGTCGAATTTTATCAAGGGTGAATAAGCCTGGAAAAAGGGGGAAATGTGTGGAATTCACTATGCTAAAAGCAATTCTGCATGTTATGGCTCGTTTTCCTATTAAAAACTATTGATAGAAGGAATTCCCCAAACGTTTTAAATATCTCACTCTAGCGTAACAGTATTTACCATACGCCACCCTATTCTGACAAATTTGTAATAAGGGCATAATTTACAGAAAATCTGGTTAATTGAATTCACTTTACAGCCTGGAGGCACAAAACAAGCATTTGCAATGCAATCGGTCTCGCATTTGTGAAAGTTTGGGCTATTAGCGTTGTAAATGACAATGTTTTTTACTTATGTTTTTTTGTGGAACCATCTTGTAATACCAATAGCAGGGACCAAAATTGAAAAAGGGGGGAGCTTCTATGATACACTTTTAAACAAGTAGGGTTTATTTGGTAGAATCAAGATTAACTATGGCACTATTTAACACAGTTTGGAACAAGCGAGGGGTGTGAGGAAAGATTTTGAAGCAGTTCTTCGAAGATAGAGTTGTGTAAAGAGGGATGAAGGCATGATTGGATTACAGAGAGAACGATTTTGCACCTGGGAGTAGTTCGTTAGCTGGGACTAATATTTTCAGAGAAATAAATGGAAGCATTTTGCAACAGAAGGGAGCGAGATGGCACAAAGAGAGAATATTATAATTGACCACTGCACATGCTGGGAGGGAAATACCATTCTTTAACGTTAGTTCGGTGATAGTTTGTTGAAAATTCAAAATTCTGCAAATGTTGTAAAGCTAGGTTTAAGTGTTGCAATGTGAAATCTGCACAGAGGCGGCAGGCAAACCCACACTCAAGCGCTGCAGATAGGTGAGCTGCTCCACCCCCATCCCAGCTTCTTCTCTTCCATGACACCGGTCAGCTACTCCATGGATCGCTGCCCATAGTACGCCCATTTTAACAGACAAAGAGAATCCCGGACGACACAGTCGACCGCTTCGTTGCTTCATTGCCCCTTGGATGGCCTATTTCAGTTTTGTTGCAGCGACTCCTTCTCTTCCTGCCTCGGGTGCCAGCTGATCTCAGATGTCCTGCAGAGTGCTGGTGCTGCCTCTTGATTGATAGGAGGGGCTGGTTGCTCTTCCTCCTGATACAGCTGCTAACGGGGGTAGGCTGCCAGGACTTGCCTGGCTGCCTAACCCAGCAGGCTTGGGGCACCAGGGCAGCCCTTGCCATATCCTGCACTTGACAGAGGCTGGAAAAAGTCCATCATAGAGTTCCACTGCACTGGTGAAGCAGTGTTTTTTTTCTGAGACAGCCTTGAACAGCAGGCATTGGCTCCAGGAGGCAGCTCATACCACACCAAGCAGCAGATAGTTGTTGGGGGATGCTACAAGGTGCACTGTCTACTCCCCCAGTGTGGGTGAAGCAGCGTTCCTTTCTGACCCTAGACAGCCTTGACCAGCAGCCATCGGATTCCAGGCATTTGACTCCAGCAGACAGACTTTTGGGAGACTACAGCTCCAAGGCCTGGTAAGCACCTGGATGTTGTTTTTCTTCTATTCCTCTGTGTATTTAAGGATCCACTGGGAGGTAGTGAGAGGGAACCAGGTTTCACACTAAGCGTTGCCATACTAGGGCGTGATATTCAGAAGGGTGCCCTGGTAGTTGGTTGCTGAGTGTCTCCTGTTGCAAAAACAATTTGCTCTACCCCACGCAGAGGATTAAGGAACTGCTCCATATACTATGGGGAAGCATCTAAAGATCCAAAACATCTTGATGAATATGGATACTGTCGGCTTAAAAACGAAATCACGGACTACTCAAATAAAGTCAGCATTAGCTGCAGCTAGGATTGAATGTAGCGAGAAATCACGTAGTGGGTCAACAGTAGCAGACAGCCCGCTAAGCTTGGGGAGGATTTGGTAGATCAACGGTTGGCCGCTGGGGGTTCCCAGACAGCTTTGCCGCATACTTTGCAGGATCCTCCCCAAAAGGACCTATCCATTCTAGCTAAGGAGGACATGGTGCCTCGGGAGGATGTGGAGATACCGCTAAAAACAGCATCCATAATGGGGACAGACGAAAAAGAAAAAGAAACCTCTTTTCAGCCACAAACTGATCTTTCTACGAATGCCACATAAGGGAAACTGAAAGAATACTCACTTTTTTCCAAATCCAAAGTGACAACGGCAATGCTTCCAGAGCCCTCTATGATAGAGCAGAATAATCAATCTCTGAATATGGGGGTTATCGCCTGTAGGAGAGTAGGATCTGCCTCTTATGTTGCCCCCACTTTTTTTCTGATGTTTACACTGGTTTCTGGCTATAGTCAGGCTGGGACCCTGCTAATCAGGGTCCCAGCCTCTCTGTTCTCTCTAAACGATGTGGAGTGCACTCTAGGTGCACTAGTGATTGGATACTGTGGTACCTTATGAGTCCCTAGTATATGGTACCCTAGGTACCAAGGGCATAGGTACTCCACAGGCCTACCAGGGGCTTCAGCATGTATTATGCCACCCCTGGGAAGCAGACTAAATCTGACACCACAGGCCTGCTACTGCAGCCTGAGTGAGGAAGTGCTAGCACCCCTCACTGAGATATAGGTTCCCTATATCTCTCCTGCACACACATATAACCCTATCAGTCACCCCTAAGGCAGGCCCTACCAATCCTGAGGGCAGGGTGCTTGGCTTCTATGTGAGGGGGTGCCTCTGCCTGAGCAAGGCCCCTCTGCAGCTCTCAGAGTCCATTCTCTGGTGCTGTTTGTGGATGCGGTTAAACCATATACATTTAAGTGCATTATATCCTCGCGGTAAAATGCTAACTTTGGAATGGCTGCATCGAAACATGTCGTGTTTGGTGTCAAACACCTTGGAATACTACCCCCCGCCAGTCCTGGCGGCGGGGGTAGCATTCCACCCTTCTAGAGGGATAGACATGTACCTACTGTGGAAACGCGGTAGAATCCGACAGAGCCCTGGCATCACAAAATGGATGCCACCAGTCACAGACACTGGGCTGCCCTCCTGCTGATGACCAACACTCGCAGTGGAGGGAGCCCAACAATAGATATCCTGTCCGAAGGGGTGTGACCACCTCCCAGACAGGGTTTAGTGTATTGGGGCTGGGTGGGTGCACTCTTAGAGTGCTTTGAAGTCCTGCACTGGGGGAGCAGAAGGCTCCTCTGTGCATATGCCAGTTCAAACTGGCTCAGGGGCTACCTGTCCCTGCTCTGGTGCGAAACTGGACAAAGGGAAGTGGGTGTAGCCACCCACTCCCCTGACCCTCCCATAGGTAGGGTCATAGAGCTAGTCCCTCCCCTCCTTTTAGCATAAGAGGGGGAACCTGTGCATTGCACCCTAGATTTCCCTGGACGACGCTCTATAAGAAGAATCCCGGACCTTCGACGTTCCACTACCTTTGGAAGACTGAAGAATCTCCTTGGAGTCAAGGAGTGACTCCTGCTTGGCAGGCACCAAAACTACAAACGACGGTCGCAAACTACGCCGCTCCCGCCGGAGTCCGAAGTCCCTGCAGCCCAAGAAGTAAATTTCCTGACTTCTCAAAGGCCATCGTGAGTCCCCAGCGAAGCTGAGGCCAGTGGACCCCAAGAGTAACGAGGAACCGCGACCCCTGGGTACCGTGCACTATTGTCAAGTGCAACCCCTCACAACGTTCCACGAACTTGTGCTTTGGACCACGTGTGGTCCCAGCCTCCATCAGGAATCCCTCCTAAGATCAGCGGCCTACCACGTCCTGAGTGACCGTGGGCCCCTGTGAGAGAATCCTCCCAAGGCATCTTTGCGATCCCTTGCCAGCCGGCTTGTGGGTCCCCAGAAGACTTTCCAAAGAAACAAAAGAGCTCCCCTGGTTGCTCCAGGCCTGCCCTGACTTACCTTTGCTGGGTGAGTTCCACAGACCTTGCTGGTGTGCACCATTGCCTCTTCACACTTTCCTCGAGACTTGCTGTTAGCAAGGCTTGTTGGCTCCGATCGAGTTGCCAACACCGCAGTAAGCCGCAGACATCGTGGGACACTCCGAATCCAGCTCCTGGTCGTTGTCGACACCTCCTGGACCTCGTGGCTGAAGAGTCAAGGCAGCTGTGAACGACCTGAACCCTGCGACGACGGTGGGCATTCATCTTCCTTGCCCCGAGTCACTGCCAAGTGACTTTGAACACTGTCCCCTCTGCTTTCAGGTCATCCTTCCACCGAATCCAGGCTTGGATTCCACCAGACACTTCTTCAGACCATCACAAGCAGCAAGTCTTCTTTGTTCGCCATTGAAAACGACGCCGCGACCCGACACCAAAGGACACCTGGGCACCCGGCTTCCCTGGGTGAGGTAACTCCAGCACTACGGTGCTCCTGTAGGTGTGGGCCCTCGAACTACTTACCCTGTAAGTGACTTGCTTGTAGGTTCACCAGAAGTATCCTAAAACTCTTACTTTCCCCGTGCGATTCTCGCACTGACTCGCACCTGGTTCGCGTCTGTGTTAGACACACCGCGTCCGACTCCCTTGCAAATCCTATCTGTAGACCGTATCCTTCGACTCATACTGAGTCCGATCGGTGTGTTCGCCTCGAACACGCAAGGGACCTTGAACATTGATATCTCAATCGCGTCTGAGCGCAAAGACTCGTACAGGATTCGCATCGGTGCCAGGTCACCGCTTCCGTCCCCTGTGGGTCTCCTACAACTACCTGGGGTGGTTCTTGGGGGTCCCTCGATTCTAGATGCCCTAGACCTAGGTCTAGCAAACTAAGATTGTAATATTCAATTGTGCTAAACTTATCTTGATAATATTTGACTTGTACATATGTTCCTATCCTCTAATCTCATAAAGAGATTAGTAGAGAGTGTTTATTAATAAATACATATATATTTGATATATATACCTGTGTGGTGTCTTTTCATTTGGTGATTCAAGAGATTGTGTGGTAAAACAAGCTGCTTTACATTCCTTCAAGACTTAGCCTGAAGGCTGCTCTCCACAGCTACCACTAGGATAGCTTTCTATAAAGGTTGTCTTAAACCTATCTACCATAAGAGTCGAATTGTTCTGGTGCAAGGTGTCCACTTTAATTAGTGAACAGCATATACCAGGCCAACTTCTCACATTGGTGGGCAGCGTGTGGGATTCCAGCTTGCTATTGTTTTACCAGAAAATCTCTATTTGAATTACTAACTGAAAACCACTATAGGTACTTAAGGTACATATAAAGTCAAGCTTAGTATCGATAAGTGCTACTGAACTTAGAGCTGTGTGCCAAGGGATAGCACACCCTTTCTACAGCTCAAGCTAGGATCAGTAGGCCACAAACTAGTGTAGGTAGTACAACACTGCACAACACTAGAATGTCCTTAAAGGGTGGAACCAGTGGATCCACTCAGCCTCAGTACAAGGACATGGCTTTCTCTGACTTGAGAGCCATGTGTGTTGAAAGACACCTGAGACTAGGACAGAGTCCCTCAACCCTGCACCTGATAGATCTGCTGACAGCAGATGATCTTAGATTGGCTCTAGGAGCTAATGGGTCTGAATCAGTGGGTGGGTCAATTACAGTATCTGGGTCAGACGATGAAAATCCGAATGACCAGGACTCTGTGATTGAAGGGCCAGGCCTCAAGGGGCCTGAAAAGGACAGAGGAATTCTCCCTAAGAGAACTGACAGAGTGGATGAGAGGCATAGGTCCCCTTCCTGGGAATCTGAGCACTCTTATCACTCTGGCAGAGAATTTGTCCACCAGAGGAACTCATACTTTCCCATAAGAGAGACCTCCTCTGAAAGAATGTGCAAACTGCTGCAGTATGAGGAAGCAAGAGTTGCCCTCAGAACCAAGCAGTTGGCACTGGATAGAGAAGCCCTGGAGATCCAGAGAACTTCTCGACGAGAGGGGTTAGAACCCCTTGGTGGCAGCAACAGTGTCCCTAGAGGCAGAGAATCTATTCCAGACCATAGGAACCTGAGCAAGGTTGTTCCTCCCTACCAGAGTGGGGATGATATCCACAAGTGGATAACTGCTATGGAGAGGGCCTGTAGAGTACAGCAGGTCCCCCAGAAGCAGTGGGCAGCAATCTTGTGGCTCTCCTTTTCAGATAAAGGTAGAGACAAGCTCCTCACTGTTAGAGAAGAGGATGCTGATGATTATGAAGTCCTGAAGAGTGCACTGATCGATGGGTTTGGCTTAACCACTGAACAGTACAGGTTAAAGTTCAGAGACACCCAGAAGGCACAGACTCAGGACTGGACTGACTTTGTTGATTGTGCAACCAAGGCTCTGGAGGGTTGGCTGGTTGGCAGTAGGGTTACTGATTTTAAGGGATTGTATAATCTGATGATGAGAGAACAAATCCTTAATAATTGCCAGAACCAGTTGTTGAATCAGTACCTGGTGGACTCGGATCTGACCTCTCCCCAAGAATTGGGAAAGAAGGCAGACAAGTGGGTCAGAACCAGGGTGAGGCCGAAACCCCAGAACCAAGGGGGTGACACCAAGAAGCAAGATCCTAAGGGCTCTGAGAAAGGTGGGGATAAGTCAAAAGACCAGAAGTCTTCACAAGGGCCCCAAAAATCTGCATCTGGTGGGGAGTCACAGTCGAACAAGGGAAAAGGCCAAAAGAAGCCCTGGTGCAAATTCTGTAAACAGAAAGGGCACTGGACTTCTGACTGTAACAAGTCCAAAGACCAAACCACCACCACTCCTGCCCCTAAGGCAACTGTTCCCCCTAGTTCAGCTACTGGTGGAGGTGGTACACAGACTAAGGGTTTAGTAGGGTTGACCCTGGGTTCTGATGTGGGCTCTGACCTAGTCAGAGTGCCCACTCAGGCAATGCTGATTTGTGAGGGAGACCTTAATATGTCCTTCCTATTGAGTCCCAGTAATCTGGGCAAATACAAACAGCAGCCTGTAATAAATGGCAAACAGGCTTTGGAATTTAGGGACACAGGTGCTAGTGTCACCATGGTGGCAGAGGATCTTGTGGACCCTGGACAGATCATCCTGGGCGAAATGTACCAGGTGACCAATGCAAGCAACACCAAGACCAACCATAGTCTGGCAGTTGTGAATTTCTCCTGGGGAGGGGTAACTGGCCTCAAGAAGGTTGTAGTCAGTGCAGACCTCCCTGTCGAATGTCTATTGGGCAATAATCTAGAGACTTCAGCGTGGTCTGAAGTAGAGTTATGGACTCATGCTGAGATGTTGGGCATCCCTGCAGAGGTATTTGCTGTGACCAGGTCACAAGCAAGAATGCATGACACTGAACCAGCTCTGGATCCTGGAACAATGGACCAGATGCTTCCCAAGAGGAGGAGCAGTAGGGTAAAGGCAGTGCCTTCCCCTCTGTCTCAGATCACGGATTCACCCCCAGAGGGAGGTGAAGCAGATCCTGAAGAAGGAACTGCCCCAGAGGGACTTGAGCCTGATCAGGTTGAGTTCTTGGGGGCAGGGGGCCCTTCTAGGGAAGATCTGAGGAAGGAGCAACAGTGCTGCCCCTCTCTTGAACCCCTCAGACAGCAGGCTGCTGCTGAGGCTGCTGGGAGTGCTAGTGGGTCCCATAAAGTTTATTGGGATGAGGGACTCCTATATTCTGAAGGTAGAGACCCAGCCCCTGGAGCCACGAGGAAGTTGGTAATACCTCAGACGTTTAGGGGGTTCCTCTTGACCTTAGCACATGATATCCCTTTAGCAGGACACTTGGGCTAAAACAAGACCTGGGACAGGCTTGTTCCACATTTTCATTGGCCACATATGTCAGAGGACACTAAGGAGTTTTGTCGCTCCTGTGTCACATGCCAAGCCAGTGGTAAGGCAGGTGGCACAACAAAGGCCCCCCTGATACCACTACTGGTGGCGGGGGTACCCTTTGAAAGGGTAGGGATTGACATTGTTGGTCCCCTTGACCCTCAAACTGCATCTGGGCACAGGTTTATCCTGGTGGTAGTGGATCATGCCACCAGGTACCCAGAAGCAATTCCTCTGAGGACCACCACAGCCCCTGTGGTGGCAAGAGCCCTCATTGGAGTCTTCTCCAGAGTGGGTTTTCCAAAGGAGGTCATTTCTGACAGAGGTACCAACTTCATGTCAGGGTATCTAAAAGCAATGTGGAAGGAGTGTGGTGTAACTTACAAGTTCACCACCCCTTTTTACCCACAATGCAATGGTTTAGTTGAACGCTTCAACAAAACCTTGAAAGGAATGATTAAAGGACTCCCAGAGAAGCTTAGGCGGAAATGGGACCTTCTTCTTCCTTGCCTGTTGTTTGCCTACAGAGAGGTCCCACAGAAGGGGGTTGGCTACAGCCCATTTGAGCTTCTGTTTCGGCATCCTGTGAGAGGTCCACTGTGTTTGGTATAAGAGGGCTGGGAGTTACCTCTCAAGCCCCCCAAACAAGATGTGATGGACTATGTACTTGGTCTCCGCTCCCGGATGGCTGAGTACATGAAAAAGGCAACCAAAAACCTGGAGGCCAGCCAAGAATTACAAAAAGCTTGGCATGACCAAAAGGCTGTACTGACTGTATACCAGCCAGGACAGAAAGTGTGGATGTTGGAGCCTGTAGCCCCAGCAGCCCTCCAGGACAAGTGGAGTGGCACCCATACAATAGTTGAACAGAAGGGAGAAGTCACCTATCTGGTGAATCTTGGAACTCCCAGGAGCCCCCTGAGGGTGCTCCATGTCAACAGATTAAAGCCATATGTTGACAGGGCTGACATGGGCTTGCTCATGGCAACTGATGAGGACCAGGAGGAGGAGAGTGACCCTCTCCCCGACCTGCTCTCTCAGAACCCTGATGATGGGTCAGTAGATGGTGTTGCTTTGGCAAGCAGCCTCACTGACCATCAGCAAACTGAGTGCAGACAAGTTCTGCAACAGTTTAGACATATGTTTAGCCTGACCCCTAGTCAGACTTCCTGGTGCACCCACGAGGTGGACACTGGAGACAGTCTGCCTGTCAAGAATAAAATCTACAGGCAACCTGACCATGTCAGGGACTGTATCAGGACTGAAGTCCAGAAAATGTTGGAGCTAGGTGTAATTGAGCCTTCAGATAGCCCTTGGGCTAGTCCAGTAGTCCTGGTACCCAAGCCTCATACCCAGGGTGGTAAGAAAGAAATGAGGTTTTGTGTAGACTACAGAGGCCTCAATGCAGTCACTAGGACTGATGCCTATCCCATACCAAGGGCAGATGAGCTGATTGATACTTTGGCCTCAGCCAAGTATCTAAGCATGTTTGACCTAACAGCTGGCTACTGGCAGATCAGATTAGCTGATGATGCAAAAGCCAAGACAGCATTTTCGACTCCTGGTGGGCACTACCACTTTGTGGTGATGCCCTTTGGATTGAAAAATGCACCTGCCACTTTTCAGAGGTTGGTGAATAAAGTTCTGACAGGGATGGAAACTTATTGCTCAGCTTATCTAGATGATATTGCTGTCTTTAGTTCCTCCTGGCAGGATCACCTGGTCCACCTCAGGAATGTTTTGGAGGCCCTGCAAAAGGCAGGCCTCACTATCAAGGCCACTAAGTGCCAGATAGGGCAGAGTCAGGTTGTGTACCTGGGCCACCTTGTAGGTGGAGGCCAGGTTCAGCCTTTACAGAGCAAGATCCAGACCATAATGGAATGGGTTGCTCCAACCACCCAGACACAGGTGAGAGCCTTCTTAGGCCTATCTGGGTACTATAGGAGGTTTGTCAAGGGATATGGATCTATAGTGACCCCCTTGAATGATCTGACCTCAAAGAAAATGCCAAAAAGGTTCAGTGGACAGCTAGCTGTCAAAAGGCATTTGAAGACCTAAAGCAGGCCATGTGCACTGCCCCCATCTTACAGAGTCCAGACTACACCAAAAAGTTCATTGTCCAAACAGATGCTTCTGAGCTGGGTGTGGAGCTGTACTGTCTCAACTGAATGATGAAGGTCAAGACCAGCCAGTAGCTTTTATTAGCAGAAGGCTGACCCCTAGAGAGAAACGTTGGTCAGCTATAGAGAGGAGGCCTTTGCTGTGGTATGGGCCCTGAAGAAGCTGAGGCCATACTTGTTTGGTACTCACTTCATAGTTCAGACCGACCACAAGCCCCTCCAATGGCTTAAACAAATGAAAGGAGAAAACCCAAAACTTTTGAGGTGGTCCATTTCCCTACAGGGGATGGACTATACAGTGGAACATAGACCTGGGACCCAACATGCCAATGCAGATGGACTCTCAAGGTATTTCCACTTTGAACACGAAGACTCAACTGGTCAAGGTTAGTTTAGTGTCCCTGCGTTTGGGGGGTTGTGTAGGAGAGTAGGATCTGCCTCTTATGTTGCCCCCACTTTTTTCTGATGTTTACACTGGTTTCTGGCTATAGTCAGGCTGGGACCCTGCTAATCAGGGCCCCAGCCTCTCTGTTCTCTCTAAACGATGTGGAGTGCACTCTAGGTGCACTAGTGATTGGATACTGTGGTACCTTATGAGTCCCTAGTATATGATACCCTAGGTACCAAGGGCATAGGTACTCCACAGGCCTACCAGGGGCTGCAGCATGTATTATGCCACCCCTGGGAAGCAGACTAAATCTGACACCACAGGCCTGCTACTGCAGCCTGAGTGAGGAAGTGCTAGCACCCCTCACTGAGATATAGGTTCCCTATATCTCTCCTGCACACACATATAACCCTATCAGTCACCCCTAAGGCAGGCCCTACCAATCCTGAGGGCAGGGTGCTTGGCTTCTATGTGAGGGGGTGCCTCTGCCTGAGCAAGACCCCTCTGCAGCTCTCAGAGTCCATTCTCTGGTGCTGTTTGTGGATGCGGTTAAACCATATACTTTTAAGTGCATTATATCCTCGCGGTAAAATGCTAACTTTGGAATGGCTGCATCGAAACATGTCGTGTTTGGTGTCAAACACCTTGGAATACTACCCCCCGCCAGTCCTGGCGGCGGGGGTAGCATTCCACCCTTCTAGAGGGATAGACATGTACCTACTGTGGAAACGCGGTAGAATCCGACAGAGCCCTGGCATCACAAAATGGATGCCACCAGTCACAGACACTGGGCTGCCCTCCTGCTGATGACCAACACTCGCAGTGGAGGGAGCCCAACAATAGATATCCTGTCCCAAGGGGTGTGACCACCTCCCAGACAGGGTTTAGTGTATTGGGGCTGGGTGGGTGCACTCTTAGAGTGCTTTGAAGTCCTGCACTGGGGAAGCAGAAGGCTCCTCTGTGCATATGCCAGTTCAAACCGGCTCAGGGGCTACCTGTCCCTGCTGTGGCGCAAAACTGGACAAAGGGAAGTGGGTGTAGCCACCCACTCCCCTGACCCTCCCATAGGTAGGGTCATAGAGCTAGTCCCTCCCCTCCTTTTAGTATAAGAGGGGGAACCTGTGCATTGCACCCTAGATTTCCCTGGACGACGCTCTACAAGAAGAATCCCAGACCTTCGACGTTCCACTACCTTTGGAAGACTGAAGAATCTCCCTTGGAGTCAAGGAGTGACTCCCCTGCTTGGCAGGCACCAAAAACTACAAACGACGGTCGCAAACTATGCCACTCCCGCCGGAGTCCGAAGTCCCTGCAGCCCAAGAAGTAGATTTCCTGACTTTTCAAAGGCCATCGTGAGTCCCCAGCGAAGCTGAGGCCAGTGGACTCCAAGAGTAACGAGGAACCGCGACCCCTGGGTACCGTGCACTATTGTCAAGTGCAACCCCTCACAACGTTCCACGAACTTGTGCTTTGGACCACGTGTGGTCCTAGCCTCCAGCAGGAATCCCTCCTAAGATCAGTGGCCTACCACATCTCGAGTAACCGTGGGCCCCTGTGAGAGAATCCTCCCGAGGCGTCTTCGCGATCCCTTGCCAGCCAGCTTGTGGGTCCCCAGAAGACTTTCCAAAGAAACAAAAGGGCTCCCCTGGTTGCTCCAGGCCTGCCCTGACTTACCCTCGCTGAGTGAGTTCCACAGACCTTGCTGGTCTGCGCCATTGCCTCTTCACACTTTCCTCAAGACTTGCTGTTAGCAAGGCTTGTTGGCTCCGATCGAGTTGCCGACACCGCAGTAAGCCGCAGACATCGTGGGGCACGCCGAATCCAGCTCCTGGTTGTCGTCGACACCTCCTGGACCTCGTGGCTGAAGAGTCAAGGCAACTGTGAACGACCTGAACCCTGCGACGACGGTGGGCATTCATCTTCCTTGCCCCGAGTCACTGCCAAGTGACTTTGAACACTGTCCCCTCTGCTTTCAGGTCATCAGTCCACCGAATCCAGGCTTGGATTCCACCGGACACTTCTTCAGACCATCACAAGCAGCAAGTCTTCTTTGTTCGCCATTGAAAACGACGCCGCAACCCGACACCAAAGGACACCTGGGCACCCGGCTTCCCTGGGTGAGGTAACTCCAGCACTACGGTGCTCCTGTAGGTGTGGGCCCTCGAACTACTTACCCTGTAAGTGACTTGCTTGTAGGTTCACCAGAAGTATCCTAAAACTCTTACTTTCCCCGTGCGATTCTCGCACTGACTCGCACCTGGTTCGCGTCTGTGTTAGACACACCGCGTCCGACTCCCTTGCAAATCCTATCTGTAGACCGTATCCTTCAACTCATACTGAGTCCGATCGGTGTGTTCGCCTCGAACACGCAAGGGACCTTGAACATTGATATCTCAATCGCGTCTGAGCGCATAGACTCATACAGGATTCGCATCGGTGCCAGGTCACCGCGTCCGTCCCCTGTGGGTCTCCTACAACTACCTGGGGTGGTTCTTGGGGGTCCCTCGATTCTAGATGCCCTAGACCTAGGTCTAGCAAACTAAGATTGTAATATTCAATTGTGCTAAACTTATCTTGATAATATTTGACTTGTACATATGTTCCTATCCTCTAATCTCATAAAGAGATTAGTAGAGAGTGTTTATTAATAAAGACATATATATTTGATATATATACCTGTGTGGTGTCTTTTCATTTGGTGATTCAAGAGATTGTGTGGTAAAACAAGCTGCTTTACATTCCTTCAAGACTTAGCCTGAAGGCTGCTCTCCACAGCTACCACTAGGATAGCTTTCTATAAAGGTTGTCTTAAACCTATCTACCATAAGAGTCGAATTGTTCTGGTGCAAGGTGTCCACTTTAATTAGTGAACAGCATATACCAGGCCAACTTCTCACATCGCCTCTTCCCCAAAACATGACAAAACCAGTGCTTATCCAGTCCTTTCCCAATAGAAAACCACAGTGGGTCTGCAACTCTTAACACAATATTCGGCAATGGAACCAAGCAAGGCCAAGACTTAACAAGCCCAATCGCTGGCCGCCACTGAAAGCAATTCCAAGATCCATCTTTCTAATCAGAATACTCTGGATTTGCAGCTGTCACCTCGGCCTTTGCCAGTAGATCTATGTAGGGTGCAATTGCAGGCTACTGTGGAAACCAGTTCCAAGACTCAGCGAACTAACCTAGTGCCAGACAATCAGCAGAGCCAGCAAGGGGACCTAAAAACCATGTTAAAGTTTATTTTGGATGAAATAAGAAGCTTCAAAGCATCACAAGCAATTGAGATTGCATCCCTGCAGCTCCGTCTGACAAAAATCGAGGAAGCAGTCGCTAGCTTTCCAGCTAGGATGCATGAGGCTGAATCTAGGATATCGCAGCCCAAGTATCGAATGATTATCTTACAGCAGCAAGCGGAGCAAGCGTAGAAAGATAAGTCGTTGTTGGAAAACAAGTTTGATGAACTGGAAAACCACTCATGATTCTCCAATTTACGGCTGGTGGGTGTGCCAGAAGGCTGTGAAGGTGCCAAAACTATTCAATGGGTTGAGACATTCATTAAGAATCATGTGGTACAGGAAATTTCAGGTGATCTGACAATTACGAGAGCCCATAGGCTACCAGCTAATCCTTTCCCAAATTTGAAACTGCCCAGGACAATCTTGGTCAATTTTGCCGATTATCGTATTAAGGAGCAGATACTTTCTAGGGCCATCCAAAGAAAACAATTTTCCACTAATGATTTACCGTCTTGTCGAATATTTATTGATATGTCCGCCGCAGCTGCAGAGCGCCATAAGGAATTTGTCAAGCTCCTCTATTTTTTTAAGGCCCAGGGAACGCAACAGTCCGAACTCCGGGTGTTAGAAAAGGGCAAATTTCATGTGTTTACAAATTTGGAAGAGGCGCAAGAAATGTTGCAATCTATCTCCACCCAGAGAAGCTAAAGAAGAGAAAAAAAAGAAGGAAATCAAAGAAAGGAAATAAAAAGTGGGGGAGATTAAAAGTCAGAGAGATCTTCTAGAATGCCTATGTGTGGGAGGCGGGTGGGATTTTCACTCAGGGTGCTCCAACATGGCACCCAGCTGGAGCATCTATTTTGACGCTCAGGGGGGTTGACAAAGGTACTATGGGCTATTCCCCTCCATCCAAGGGTGGGGTGTCAGCTTGGGGGAGGTGTTGGTGGTGGGGGGCACAGATATTAGAAAAGAGCAGAATCACAGATATGGAAGGTGTGTTGGAAAAGGGAAAAGGGGGAAGGAAAGGGGAAAAGGAACAGAAAAATACAGCTTTTATTATTTTGGTTTTTTTGTGTGTATAAAGATTCCTTTTGGAAATGGGGTTGATGTATGCATAATCTCAGTCAATGTCAATGGATATCTAATAGGCAAAAGTATGGGGCTCTACTTAGGTGGCTGACTTCTTTCGCACCTCAATTATTATTTCTTCAAGAGACACATTTAAAGTCTAACTCTCCGAAATGACATATCCCCAATAATTATGTAAAGGCATATTATGCTTCTGTTGGGATGGCCATGAGGGGCATTGCAATCTATTTTAGGCGAGGGCTAAATTGGGACATTATACAGGTCCAGAGGGACCCTTTTGGTAGGTGGATTTGGATCATAGTCTGGGTTAATGGTTATGTTTTCAATCTTGTTAATTATTATGCCCCGACAGTAGACAACCCCAAATTTATCATACAAATTAATAACCGCATGAGAGGAGCGCTAGGTCCAATAATACCAGGGGGGACTTTAACTATATATAGGATTTAGCTAGGGATACCTCGAATAAAACAAAAAGAACCAACTAAAGGCAATCACTAAAAAGGTATGAGATATCATGATCCAAGACTATCAATTGATTGATCCTTGGCGTAAAGCCCATTCAGAAGTGTCTCTGTATACTCATTATTCCCAGCAATTCCAGTCTTCTTCATGCATTGACTACTTCCTTATTTCTCGTTCTTGACTCTCAAAAATTGGCAAACTCCTTTTGGACCATTCTGCCATTAGTGTTAAGATTGAACTAGACATTTGGCAAGAGGAGAGATCCAGGTGGCAGATGGATAATCTCCTTCTCTCCAATCAGGAATGGCTGATAAAAATGAAGATATGGATCAAAGAGTTTTTCCAGATCACTAAAAGCACCGCCACACTTTTTTCTGTTTGGGGTGCTTTTAAGGCAGCTACCCATGGGCAGATGATCGCTCTGTCCGTTGCTCAATCCAAGAGCTGGAGGGCTCGTATTTGTGAACTTCAACTTGCAGTTGATACCGCAGTACAGTTGAGGGCAAGGTCTCCAATTGAGCGAATGACTATAGATGACTATAGATCTGCAGCGGGCCAGCGCTCAACAAGAACTAAGGGAGATTTTTGCGCTGGAAGAGATCAACAGTTCTCACTCGTATCAACAATGAGTCTATGAGGAAAGCCAGATGGTGGGCAGATTTCTAGCTTGGTCATCTAGGGTGAAGCAGGAAGCTGCTTTAGTTACTGAAGTACAGCAGCCCAGGTCAGGGGCTCTGACATCCGATAAGGATGAGGTTGCAAAAATATTTCTTCCCATTTTTATGCAACCAAATATATGGTTTCGCAAGAGGCTATACGTCAGTATTTCATAGACATCACTTTACCTGAAATATCAGGCATTCAGGCAGAGGAATTAGTGGCCTATAATACAGCATTAGAAATTTGCCAAGTTATAGCCTCAATGCCATCCGGAAAGGCCTGTGGGAATGATGGGCTTCCAATAGAGTTTTATAAAGTCTTTCAGGAAGAGTAGACTCAAAGTTGGAGTGGTGCACTACTCAAGCAATAGTTGTATATCAATAAGTCATTTAGTCTTGTTTTATTGTATCAGTAAATCTTTATTTTCATAAACATCCAACAGTAAAGATACTAGCTGCTTCATATGAAATGAACTTCTTCAGGGCTTTGTGTTCTGTCTGTCTGTCTGTAGAAACAAAGCCCTGAAGAAGTTCATTTCATATGAACGAAACGCGTTGGCTGGTATCTTTACTGTTGGATGTTTATGAAAATAAAGGATTTACTGATACAATACAACAAGACTAAATGACTTATTGATATACAACTATTGCTTCGGAGTAGTGCACCACTCCAACTTTGGGTCTGTTCTTCCTCTGCCTAGCAGTTGGCACCCAACGACGGCAGGTGCTGGAGTTGCATGTGCACATGCGTTTGGACATACTGTTGACACAATTACGAAGGGAACACAGCAGGAAAGTGCGGTTACCTTGTCCGCCGTTGACCGCAATTGTTTCAGCTCTTTCAGGAAGAGTTAAGTATGTTCCTCGTGGAACTTTTTAACACAGTGAAGAATGGGGGAGAGGTCCCCGGCGTACTAAAGGAACCAATTATTGTAAGTTTTGTTAAAAATGGGAAGAATCCTCAGGATGTCAACTCCTATAGACCTATCAGTCTCTTAAATTCCAATTATAAAATCCTAATGAAAGTATGGGTCAACAGAATTACGCCTGTCGCCCAGAAGATTATTCACAAAGATAAGACTGGCTACTTGCCAAGATGGTAAATGTCTTCAAATACCACTTTTTTAATACATGCTATTACTAATCAGATCCCTGCCTTTATAATGATGCTTGATGCTGTAAAAGCCTTCAACCCTGTTAACTGGGAAACCCTTTTTTTTGCTCTTAAGAGAGTCAGATTTCCCAGCATAATTATAAATATGTTATTTAATATATACCAGGGTGCACAGGGTCGGATTTATTTAAATTCCAGTATAGTCGGAACTGTAGATATAAATCGGGGAATTCGACAGGGCTGTCCCATGTTGCATGTACTTTTTACTTTTTTTGTCGAGCCATTTGCAGCCAGGATAAGGGCCAACCTAGGAATTAAACCCCCAATTGAAGGTATGTCGAAGGTCATGTTATTTGCGGACGATATAATTTGTATCTTAAACCCGATGAATGAAATTTAAATGCAATTCTTCGTGAGTTTGAGCAGTTTCAAGCTATCGGAGACTACAAAATTAATCATAATAAAACAGAAACTCCCCTGTTTAATATCTCAGCAGATAACCTCCCAGCTAATCTTCAACACTTGCCGGTTTCGACCAACCCGATTAGATATCTGGGAATATATATAACTAATCCTTATGCTGAATTATTTATGTTAAATGATGAGGTTACATTGAAAATAATCAGAGATCTACTGGAAAGATGGGCTCTTCTCCCTCTTAGTCTTATTGGCCGGGTAGCCATCATCAAAATGTAAATTTTGCCTTTGTTAGTTTATTTATTCATCAATGTTCCAATAAAAATTAAGTCAGCCTATTTTAAAGAGCTGGATGTTCTTTTTCGACAATTTGTTTGGAACAAAAAGGCACCCAGAATTAAATACCCAGTTCTACAATTGGGAATAAATCAGGGCGGCCTGGCATTGCCAGATACGTACATATTATGTAGCCTCCCTCCTCGACTTCTTGGTTCGTATACTGGATTTGAGGGCATTGTTAGACAATTTGTTTATTGATAGAATGGTAAAGGAAGTGGGATCACAGTTTCCGGTCTTCATAAAAACTGCTAAAGTTCCTAAAAAACTAAGTATAAGACGTTGCAAGATTTACGTCCATACTCCAGTCTCTCTATTCTCCCAACGCTTTGGGGGCTGGACATGAATATTTGCAGTTAAAAGAATGTAAAGTCTTAGGTTTACATATCCAGTCCAGTCATTTAAGGTTTTTGAATGCAACAGGTTTCAGAGAGTTGGGTCATTTTCTGCTGGGAGGGAGGTATCTCACCTGGCAGGAAATTCTAGCTAGATGTGGGGATCATAGTAAGCCTTTTTTTGGGGGTGTTTATACAAATTGTCCATCTAGTGAAGAAATATTGTCTCGCCACCCCTAGCGGAAGCTCTTTTTAAAGCCAGATTGATTGGGGTGGGTAATTGGTATAGATTTCTTCAGAGTCAAGGGGAAACTCATCTAATGAAGGATTTCTTGGCCAAGATTATTTTGACAACACAATGCTCCTTTTCCAAGGTCGAGTGGCAGAGGATTTTGCAACTAGGGAGTAAAGCCTCAAGGCTGCAAATTTTAAGCGTATGTCTTTTCTCTCACGCTGGATGGCGTATTACACCCCTAAAGCCCTCCATAAAATGTACCCCGAATTGGAAGATAAATGCTTTCAATGCCAGTAGGAAGATGGTGGAGACTGGCTTCATACTTTCTTCACCTGTCCATTGTTGGCTCAATTCTGGGGGGAAATATTTGTTGCTCCTAGTAGAGACTTGCATTGCCAAGTCAACCCGAAGCCTGCAGTGGCACTTTTTGGTGTGATGGTGAGGTGTGGTGCAGCTGCCAGGGCAGCTGACTTCGGAGCACAGGGTTCACGGTTCGATCCCCGGCTCCGGCGGCAGCTCAGCTCAGCACCATGTGATTCTGGGCAATAGCTCACTTAATTTCCACTCCGGCCCCCAGCGCCTTGAGACCCATAAGGGTGAGTAGCTGCGCTATATAAAAACGGACTTACAAAACAGAAGTTAACTTCTCCAAATACTAAAGCTAAAGGCACCTTTATTTCGATCACCTCTTTGGTGGCCCAATCCTTGATTCTGCAGGACAACTGGAGTTCCCACATATTTAGACTGGCACAAGAAAATGATCCACACAAGTAAATTTGAAGAGGCCTATGCAAAAAGGGTTGTTGCGACTAAAAGGTTTATGAGGGTCTGGAAATATATGGAACAACTCGAGGACAGAACTGTTATTTAGATATTCAAACTGCTTTAAAGTGTAATCTGAATGTCCTGTTGTTGCACTGCACTTTATTGTTGGTAAAGCGTTATTCAAATCTTTTTAAAACATTATCTAAATACACTGTTGTTGCACCATATTTAATCTCTGGTTAAAATGTACTGTGGTCATATTGCACCGTGTTCCCTTTTACGAAGACCGCAGACGTCTCTATTTTTAAGTCATAATCGATATCCATGATTGATTGATCCTTTCGTCATTTTTCATCACACACCCTTTTTTTTCTCTATCAAAGTAAAACTATAACTTATGTACTCATTGTGATCTAATGAATTTTGTCTCTATTTTTTCTGCTCAATAAAAAAAGGGAAAAAAAAGTGTTGCAATGTGGCGTCTCAGTGATGTTCTCAATGCTGTTGCCCGCACAGAGGCTGTGAAGTTTCCCAGGCAAATGCGTAAAAAGCTCATCCAGCCCAGATGTTTGATTGGCATTGTAGGACTTGCAACCTCATTTTAGGCCATTAAAAAACAAACACTACAACTTCCAGAATTCACAGGAAAAACTTTGGCAGGATGAGCTGCACATGGATCTAAGAAATCTGAGATTCCAATCCTCAGAACGCTGCTACAGCTAAAAAAATACAAATAAACAAAAAAATCCTAGCCCCTCCCAGATTTTTAATTTATAACACATGCTATATTCCTCGCCTGTTACAATTTTACAGGAGAAACCAGTTCAAGGACATGAGATGCTAATGTATTAAAATATCACATGTCACACGGCCTCTTTGCGAAGTTGTGGCAGGTGAACGTTTCTTTTTCTCGACATCTCAAGGAAGAGTACAGTGCTGTCATTACTGCCTTCCTCTGTTCTTCCTGCCGCGCAACTGCAGCTATTTTGTGGGCCCTAGTGAGTTATATGATGCTAGCGTTTTTCAAGAATCCCTTTCACCGAGAGCCCTCTTGGGCTATTCGCCTTCAAGTTTTGGGTCCTGCCAGAGCAACTACCCGACAGCAGTACAAGTTTATGAGCTGCCTTTCGGGGCAGGTCTTACCACACTGAAGATGGTGGTCGAAGTTGCCTCCTGGGCATGAGTGATGTCACTACAATGAGCCATACATGGTGGAGAATCTCTTGTCACTGTCAATGTTACTTAAGAATTCAGGAGGCATTATAACTGCATCTACAGGTGAGGAGACTCTGTGCCTTCTGTGCAAAGCATTCTGGGCTCTTTAGTCCAGGGAAATATGTAATGTAACAGTCAACGCAGATGAGGGAGAGTAGGTGGCCTAAAGGTCAGATCTACCGACTTTGGATCTGGGGATCCAGGTTCGAGTCTCAGCATCAACAGTGATTCTGCACAAATCACTTAAACTCCCTCTGCCTACAAAAATGAATGTGTCATTGTGTAATGTAACTGGTGCTCATGTAAAGTGCTCAAATACCTTTCTCGCACTATATAAAACTGCAAAAAAAACACAGGCTATCTTGCTTGCTACTAAACAAGGGGAGGGGGATTAGCAGCGCCACACAGGCTGCAGGGGAGAGAAGAGCCCAGCAAGCAGGAGCGAGGAGGAGGCAGCTGCAGCCCTGAAGAGGGAGCGAAGAGCAGTTCGCAATAAAAACAAGCATTGGCATAGCCAATAGGTCTCGCCTTTGGGACCGTATAAGTGTTTAGCCATGCAACACTTGATGTTGTTGCACCAAGGATATTGTGCTGCATAACTAAATACTTATAAGGTCCCAAAGGCGAGACCTATTGGCTATGCGAATGCTTGTTTAAAGGAGGCCTCGAAACGGGTCTCTATCGGGCTCTGTTTTGTGCCCTGGCACAAGCGGTCCGTTTTTTTCCGGCCTGCAGTGACAGCAGGGCAGGCACATGGATGTGCGCGTGCTCACACTGCTCACTTCTCACTAGTGTGCGCGTGCTCACACTGCTCACTTCTCACTAGTGGAGAAGTTACGGCATGACCTCATGCCAGGTGAGCGTTGTAGGGGAAGGGAAATCCTTTAAAGAAAGTCATTTTCTCTCTGATTTCCTTCTCTTTGAAACCCAGTAGCAGCAACATTGTGGTGGTGTCACCAGGGCTTTAAGTGGAAGCTTTTTCAATATTATATACAAGCAATAGTTGCTGCTTATTTATCTTATGCAACTAACAACCATTGACAAAGCCAATAGTCCTGACTTGTAGGAATGATGTTAATTGTTGTATCGTATATCTGGATCCAATGACAGAAACAGCAAAATACAAGTCGGGCGGCACACTATGCTAAGCACAGACTTTTAGCTTACGTGTTTTAAGCCACGCCCTTAATTACATTGGTCATGCCCCTTTGCGAGACCCCCCCCCGTTTTTTCATCCCACTTAAAGCCCTGCAGACACCTCATCAGAATAAGGTGATTCGCGAGTGGCACTTGGCTGGGACTGGCCTAATTTATGTAATGCTTTAACGAATGTGCATTTCCCCTTTTTGTCGTGCCTTTTCAGCCTCCTAACTGTCTCACATTGCCTGATGTTACAGATCACAAATGTGGTTGTAGTTTGTTTAGCCTTAAGATTGATGTGGAGCCGTGAATATCAACCCCGCCACAAGAAAACAAGTTACGCAGGGCACGAGCCGGGATTCGGGAAGTTCCAATCTGTGCGACATGAAGTAGAGACATGTTTGTGGGCATTCATTGTCGGTGTGTCATGTTTGTTTGTTTCCTAGCACAGCAATTGCTCAATCAGTGCAGGTAAACTTTGAGTGTGCCAATGTGTCTCCACACAGCACAATTGCACACGAAGTTAAGTAAGTATAGGCATTTAAGTCTCATAGCTGGGTTAGCTTCTCTGGGACCAACCCCCCCACCTTGCTTTCTGCGTGCATGTCTTCGCATCCTCCTGGAACGATGTGTACTCGGTGTCTGCTGTGGTCAAGATCTGAACATAGCCGTAAACCGTGGAACACACATCATCTTTGAATATGATAAGCTGTCTTCAAAATTAAAATCGTGTATTTCTTTAACACGAAGTAGTGTTTTACCTTAGTGCATCACATAATATTAAGGAATTGAGAGGCAATAATTAAAAGTGAATATTTTTAAACAGGCCTGTTCCCGCCCTAACACCAATGATATTAGTGAACTAAGAGGCAAGTCAGTGTACCGTATATTTGGCCTCCGTTATTATAAGTGGAGCAACATTATAGGATTTTTAAACAAACACGAGAGATGTTTGCACAGCGCATATCCTGAACTCGCCAATTTGAAGGTGCTCACATAGGTGATAATGCACAAAAGGGACGCTCGGTGAAATTGAGTATTTGCTTAGGCTCTTTTTGAGCCTAAACCTAACATTAGCCCTCTTTGGTTACATCAAAAAACAAGCACAAGCGCACGCCTCGCGCGTCAGCAGAGGGAGGGGCGAAAGGAGGGGGCCAGCGCGATTCCCTTGTGGGAGCGAGCGGCAAGGCGCGATAATTAACATATGGCACCAGCTGCTCGCTCCCGCAAGTGAATCGCCAGACGTGCACGCGTTGCCATTGGAAGCAATGCAACGCATGCACGTTTTTGCAGGGAAAGCTGTGCCTATTTCTAAAGGTCTCTCCTATGCAGCGCATGCGCGCTGCGTAGGCGAGACCTAACAAGCTGCAGGGGGCAGGAGGTGTTGTTGTGGGAATGGTTCGGGAGATTAAGTGAACTGGGAGCAGCAGCGAGGAGAGAGCAGAAAGACAATGTAGTGCACTGAAGCAAAACAAATGGCCTTTGGTGATAGGATCCATGTAGCAAGGGCAGGGTCCAGGGCGGAGCAAAACAGCCCAAAGGCAGGGCAAATGTATGCTATTGACCAACTAAAACAAAGGAATTTGTAAAGGCAGAAGAAAGAACCAATGGAAAGCCCTGGGCATGTTTCAAGCCCATATACTGAATACAATATATCTCGAAGACAGCACATGCACTTCCTAGGTGAGACCTAAAATGAGAAGCTCGCCTCTGCACTTCCCCAGAAAAGACCATCATGATGTAGCCACATGCGTCAATATGTACTTTTGATCATAAACTGATCTTTCTATAATGCTCATCTAATTGACAATGTGCTGACAGCCAATAATAAACACAGCATTATAGCAACACATTTCGTCTGTGCACCCTTTCAGGTTATTTTTACAAAATATGCAAATGTAGCAAATGAAAACGTTAAGTAGATTATCACAAGTGAGTTATTATTAGCTAAGATGCTAGTAAACCATACTAATTGAAGGCAAGTACAATACAAAATCAAACACAATAATAACATAATACAGCAGTTGCATCAATTACATATTCTACCTTGCTTCTTTGCATTCATTTAGTACGAAAACACACTATTCAGCCCAGAAATACGTCCTTGGCAGTCACGACTAGCATATTTGTGACATTGTTTAACATGTTCACTGTAACCTTCCTCTAAGGGCTCTGTTCTCCTCTGCTCTGATTTTGTGCTTCACCAATTAGTTAAAAAAAGAAAAAGAAATAAACAATACTGCGAAGTATAAGTGCTCCTTCTTCCCAAGTATATTATAAATTATAATTTATAATTCATATTCCCCCTACCAAAGAAGCAAACCACTCAACAAAACAAACAGAGAGCATCAGGTTTATTTATCCTCTATTACAAGTGTCCGCCCAGAAACAAAAATTCAGTCAAGCAGTCTTATACCTGCAGCAATCCATATTATAAATGACAAAGAGCTCAGAAAATATCACAGCCCAATAATCACTCATCAGAGCACAACAGAAAAACTTGTACAAGAGAACGCATCAGCCCACCACCTGCAAGGAAACTAGAACACACCCTCAGACAGAAACGTAACGCATAGATTCTTACAACAAATAAATCATAAACATAAGAAATAGATCTTCAAGCAAAACTGTCCTCATTCATTACTGAAGTGGCCTAGTGTTGCTGGACCTGACAATCCTGTGTTTGGAAACACTGGACACAGTTATACCAGGTCCAAATCTACACCCAGCAAAACCACAAAGGTCACAGAGCAGGGACTGCAGGCAGAAGTACAGCCCAGCCATCCTGCGTTATGAGGGAGGGGTGAGACACAGCACCCCCAGCATTGCCCTGATGTACCATGCCATTTATCATATGTTCAAAGCAGGTGATAAATGACATCAGTAAAAGACAAATCTTTGCACCAGCAATCTAGAATTACATGCAGACAATTTCGCAAAATTGTCGGGCCCATGTGTTGTTACTGATTCACGGGGCTTAGTAACTTGAAATGTCTGTTATCTGGTGCGTATGCACTATCGGCAATCAGTGATTCCAGCCCCCTATATCATCTCACCAAATAACAGGCAACTCTTAATAAAGGGCTTAATAACCAAGAATACATAACAGCAACTGTCAGTTTTACATTTTACACAACCCGTGAGTGGTTGAAAGAGAGGTGAGTAGCATATGACACAGTAGGGCATATTTACAAGCCCCAATTGCCACCACAATGTCACTTTTAGTGACGTTGTGATGGCGATAGCAGCTTCGCCTTATTTACAAGGCAGCGTTAATCCACTTAACATGGCTTAATGCTGCCTTGTAAATAAGGGCCCCTTTCACACTACACTTAGCGTGAAAGGGGTGGGCAGAGGGTGTTGTGGTGGGCGTTCCACCGCAACACCCATTGATTTTGATGCTGACCCCTATTTACAAGAGCAGCATAAATAGGAGGCAGCTCCAAAATTAAGACCACGGAAAACCTGGTCTTAAACAGGCGAAATGAGGAGAAATGCTTTATTTCTCCTCATTTTTGCTGATTCCATGTGTGCTGCCCAAGGCAGCACACATAGAAAAGCAAAACGCCAATGATTGTTTAAGTGCAGGAAGGTCCCCCTTCCTGCACATAAACAATCATTTTAAAAAATGCTGTTTTGCAACTTCTATGTGTGCTGCATTAAGCAGCACACATAAAAGTTACAAAAGGGCATTTAAAGATTGTTTACGTGCAGGAAGGGGGACCTTCCTGCACATAAACAATCTTCCCCTCAACACAGTCACCCTTAGACTATGGTGCAAGGGTGCCGGCGTTGGCGCTAGGCAGCTAAATTTAAGACCAGCGCAGGGGGAAATGTAGGGCTGCACCATATTCTAGTAAATATGGTGCAGCCCTGTGTTTCTAAAGTGACGAAGCGTGTCGTTAGCCTTCATGGCTTGTAAATATGCCCCAGAGTCTGGTGAAAGAAAGAACACCCATCCTGGATTGAAACACTTCTCTATGTGATCAGTCAACTTTTTAAGTTTTCAAACTGTCAAAGCCACACAATGGGGCATATGTACATGAATTGAACGCCGCCATAGCATTAATATTTCGATGTTACAGCAGCTTTTTTTTCCGCCGTATTTACAAGTTGCCACTAACTGCATTTAGCAGCACTTTTCCAGCGTTAACGTTACATTTCTGGATCCCGACTTCTGTTAGCGGGACTTAACGAAAATGAGATGCCAGGTGGGTGTTTCTGTGAAAAAACTGCCACAAAACCCACTTTGCGATAATTACAAAGAAATTTCTGTCCGGCAATAACCCCCCAAAACTGCCGCTAAGTCCAGTTAGCGGCAGGTTTTTAAGACCAGAAAATAGCTGGTCTAGAAAATGGTGCAAACACACCTGTACATAAGGGAGACAATGCCAGAACCACATTGGCATTCTCAAGGACGCCATGGAGGTACTACTCTTGCAGCTTGGAGCTCCAAGAAGACCACCACCCCCATCACCCCCACCAGCACTGCCACTATGGCAGCACCGCAGAAGAGAGCAGGTTTACCGCTAACGGATCACCCTAATAAACCTCCGGCCAGAGGATGTGATAGCCAACTACAGGCTAAAAAGGACCTCCATCCTACGCCTACTCACTCAGATAGCACCAAGGCTGCAGGCACCATCCCAGTGCTGCACGAACATCCCTCCACAGACATAGCTACTTGCAGTGTTGCACATGTTGGCCTCTGGTACCTTCCAACCAACCAATGCCAAAGTGGGTAGAATCTCATAGTCATCCTTCTCCAGGTTCCTCACGACTGTCTTGGATGCCATCAGCAGCCTGACGCTACAGCACCTACACTTCCCCAACACTGCGCAAGAACAACTTGACAACAAGCAAGGCTTCTATGCCATTGCTGGATTTCCGCATGTGTTGGGGGCAATTGACTACACCCATGTGCAACTTGTGCCTCCTGTGGACACTGCTCATATATACAGGAACAGGAAGCACACACACTCAATGAACATGCAGGCAATTGTGGACCACCTGGGCCTGTTCATCAATGTTGTTGCAAAGTTTCCAGGGAGTGTGCATGACTCCTACATCTTTCGCCAATGGATCATCAACCAGCAGTTTGACAATGGCATATATGGAAATAGACTGCTTGTTGGGAAGTACAAACTGAACACACCACACACCTCAAGTCCCCAATCATGGAGCTCAAACATGTGAGAATGCACATGTAGCAAATGTAATACAACATACCTTGTAACTGGTCCAACTACTGTACACAAACACCTAATGCCAAATAATCCACACATATGTAAGTAGGCCCAACAAGGGAGTAAGCCAGAAATTCTCTCACAAACCACTATGTCACTTTCGGAATATAGATCTTGCAGAAGTCATTGAATAAAAATTGAAATGAATCAATTCAGCACATGCCACACGATATATGCTAGCGCTGGGCTACATCCATCCTGAAATAAACACATGTGCCATATGTACAACAAGATGACAGATCACCCTGCTATCCCCAGTGATGGTGCACAATTAGCTGACATGCAAAACAATAACACAGTCAGCCATGCACCATGCTGCAAGGGTGCCTGTGTCATGGGGAGGAAAGTATTTCTGCATGAAGGGACACCCAACTGCACACAAACAATCACCAAAGTTGATTAAGCATCAGTCTGGGTCGTATCAGAATGTAGCATGCATAGAAAGAGCATACAAACAATAGAAATGTAAATCTCACAGCATGCTGGGCATCCATATGACTCCCCTGGTGAGGTGTAGCATTCTGATGCACAAATGTAGCCAAATAAATGTGTGTTGATTGGGAACACACACGACAATATCTATGGGTATAACCCCAATATGCATGCAAGCAGAGTCAAAGTTAACATATGCCCAAGGACATCAATACACATGTCCGTTGTCTTTACATGTCCCAGTAAGTCAAGTGCACCAGGTAGCAGTGCTACTGTCACTCAAACAGTGACCCACCTTAGGGGCAAGGTGGATGTAAAGAACCCACAATGAGTACAACGTTTAGCATCCAAGTATTTCCGCTTTCAGCTACCTTCAGCACAATAACTCCCAATGATGTATCTTGCTGATGTTCAAACATAGTAATCTGCCAAAAGTCAAGGTGGCTGCTTCACAAGGTGCATGTGCCACCGGTGCCCCATATACAGTCTGTGCATCAGTGATGTACTGTTGGTGTAATGGCCCTGTAAATAACCCCAAAGTTTTTTGAGCAACCCAGACATCCTGACAGTCACAATATGGAGGTAATACACAGGACCTGGCCAATGGCATCATGGTGATGTGTAGGCTGTTAAGTACAGGCAAGTCAATTTCAGTGATGCAGGTTAATTGTATGTACCACCACATGGCAAAGCAGAAAGTACAAAGATGCACAATGGACACACACAAAAAACCAACACTGCAAACAGAGCAGGCACAAATACTAATGGACACATCTCTCCATAATCTGTTTCAGGTGATCAAGGATATGCACTGTCACCATGGCTGATGACCTCCATCAAAGTGACCCACACACAGGCCCAGAGAGACTACAATGTTGCACTGGGACGCACAAGGGCCATTGTTGAACAGACCTTTGGAGTCCTGAAATCAAGGTTCCGGTGCTTTGATCTTTCGGGGGGGGCAACTGGTCTGTAAAATCATACTAGCTTGTTGCATTTTACACAACATCTGTGTACGGACAAACACACCATTGCCAGAAGACCAGGAGGAGCAGGACAATCTGGAGGATGGCTAGGATGAAGAAGCTGATGCAAGACACACCACAGCTTCTGCTGCTGGAACAGCATGGAGGGATGCCATCACCCACAATATGTTTACATAATCACCATCAACAAATGTCCTGTCACAAGCCTTTCTGAAAACCAAAGACCACAGATTGGTATTTTGAAAAATAAAATACCACTACAACAATGGCTTGTATGCCTGGTTTGTGACTTCAGAGGTTGATCAATCATTTAAGTTAAAGTTAACAAAACAACAGTGCCACACAGCTCTCACATCTAGCAGGGGACATGACACAAAAAAAGTAAGAGTAGGAATGGAACAATGTATTGGGCATCTGACCCAACTACTGTGTATGGTCCATCAGTGAGAATCAATAACTGTCTGTTGTGTCTTCACGGGAGCAGCTACAGGTCTGTTTTCACACAATAGCATAGTACAACATGCACTGTATGTCTGATGCATCATTGTAGCTGTGGCCACATCTCTATAAACCATCATAATAGGTTAAATACAACATATCTGTGAATTCCATGCCACAGGAAAAAAGGTAACTGACAACAGTATCAAATATACATTACTATTCTGCACTGCCTCCACTTGTGGGTGTGGAGGAAGAAGATACAGAGCATAGTACAGATACAATAACTGATGTATCAATACAGTGCAGGGAATGCTTCAAACACCAAGCATACCCAGTCAACCAACATCAGAAAGTGGCAATACCTCCAAAGATGACACATGTGTCATTGGAATGACCAATAGGCACATGTCATGCATCACTAAAACTGTGCATGAATCATCCATCAACACTGCACTGATCTGACAATGCTATAGTTACATAAGCACAAACAACGACACATAGGTCAGCCATGGAACAACTGGCAAGACATCAGCACAAAACAACGTGTATGTAGGACCATGGACCTGCCAATGCAATGCCAAGAAAGTGTTGATGTCACATGCACAGCAACATGAGTGTGTCATGGCAATGAAGGTGGAGAATGGGCTACATCCTCATCCAATAACTCTTGCTCTGTGTTGACACCCCCAAGACAGAGAACAGACATACACATGAGTGAAGTGCAACAGGGAAAGCAATAAGTAACGCCAAAACATGCAAACAACATACAACTTATGACAGCACGAATGGACATTGTATAGGGTCAGACGGACATGAAAACTATTTTTAGCCCCATGAAGGTGCACCACCTATCTCTGGATTTTCACTACAATTTTACTCATATCAATTGCATGATGTGTGTAATTTTGATCTTCAGCACAACTGCAGCAATCAAAATAGCCACACATCTGCAGGCACAGTTGAACACATAGACAAACATGCTTCTAAGAATAAATGTTAATGTCACACACGGTTGTATCTCTCATACAATGTACAACATACTCCTCATAAAACAGTGTTGGGCAAGCTGGCCAGCCACCATGTATCGTTTATGTTGTAGTCCAGTGTGGACAACCAGCCACTCAACTCCAGTCAGGAGTATACCAGACAGAAATCTCTGTCCCAATAGCATCCAGGGAAATCCACTGTACATCCAAGAGCTCAATTACATGTGGTGATGATCAGCTGTACTACACGGTTGCCTCATGAATGGCAACATTGGAAAGCAGATCCCATGTTCCATATTGCCCAAGGAAATCTGGTTGTAACAAGCTGTGTGTTTATGGCTAATGGGTAGATACAACCCCTGGGCCTCCTCTGCTTCACATCCAACCATCTCCCAAACTGGAAAATTACACCAGGCCTCAAACCACACCATCCTCTCTGAGTCACTGACTCAGCCAGCCTAATCCTCTGTCACTCCAGATTATACAAGCCTGGGTACAGCATAGGTACTCTAAGTCTGCATGGGAGCATACAGATACAGGAGATGCAAGTGGACCCTCTTAGTTGTCTACTCACAGGTCCCCTGCATCACAAGTCTTGTTGAGTATAAGGGCCTCACCCTCAACATCGATGGACAGCACAACCTACTTGGGCATAACGATGTTGAGAGGCACAGCCAAAATATAGGATGTCTCTCCTGTCACTCCAGTGTCCTCTTGGTGCGTGTAATGCAATGCACACCACCCTTTATTCATGATCAGGAGCACCTTGGATGATCACCACAACAAGTTGCACCATGCGTACTTCTCATGTCAGCAATGTGTAAACCTTTAACATGCCAGGCCTTGTCACCAGGTAATGGTCATTGCTGATGCACCAATGGCAACAGCCAGGGTCCACCGTCTCATGCACAACGCAGGCATTGACGTCAACGTCAGTCTGCACTAACTCTGCAGTATCTGTGTCTAGCCACCTGGGTCTCATTCAAAAGCACAGCGTGGTCTCCAGGCCATGCAGACTGTTTGCACTTACAGGCATCGGTTGCTTTGCTGTTGCAAGGATTGTGCAGTGCAAAGTGTTGCACTGCTGTTCCAAACCAACAATGTCATGTTCACCTGTGAATCTGGGTCTACAACATGTTTCATTCATTCATAAAATCTTTATTTCGGTCTATAATACCATAAAAGATACAAACATATACTTCCTTTTCAATGGTGCTCGAGATAAAATTAGTTAAAAGTCTTCCGTACACCAAATTCTAAGAGGTCAGGTATTCCGGGTTACAATTTTATAAACACGAAATAGATCAACAAAAGCATAACTCATTTTGATATTTCAATTAAAAATAGTTAATATAAAAACTACAGTGCAAATGCATTCATTTAACTGGCAAATTTCACAGTTGTTACTCAGTGGGGCGCATCAAATCTGTGCTAATCATTAGGGTCCCTCTACATCTTATACATTAAAAATACAACATGTTTGTACATGGCTTAGTGGGGCTTGCGGTACTATGCATAATTTGGTATTGGCTGCGCCATTCTGCAATCTGTCACACACATTTAACTATGCATTATCAGAGGTGTCCCTGTAAGCTCTTGTAGTCCTTAGAGGCTCAAAAATCTGGGAGGGCTCACTAACATCAATAAATTGTTCTGCTATTTGTCCAGCCGTCACATCATTGTCTATACCAGCTCCAAAATGTGTATTGCTGTCATGCTGGACTTATCTTAAAATGTTGCTTGCCCAAGAAGATCCTTACACCATGTAACAGCCGGTTTTGCATATGTTGAAATGGTGCAATGGATCTGGTCATTAGACACCGGTCAAAGATCAAGTCATGCATTGCAGACCATGAAATGCGTAGCACTAGCTCTTGAAAATATGGCCATGAGTGCCTTTGCACAACCCGTCATCAATCTGCACCTCAGTGCCTCCAGCTAATCAAATACTCAAATGTGAATGTGCAGTCATAGCTGCGCATTGTATGCTGCATCACTAATCTCATATACAAGTAGTGACTGCCTGTTGGTCAAGTACATGTGTGTAGCAAGCCCATCAAACTGGCACAGACATCCCAGCAATGTGTGATGTAACAGTCTCATATGTAGTGGCACATACCACAAATGCTAACCATAATGATTGCCACTGATGCATGCATTTTTTTACACACATGACCAGTCATAGACAGGCATCAATGTGAGTAGCTAGTGCCTCTTGACAGCTCTGGATCACTGATATCAAGACAGTACAGATAGACTAGACTCAAGTACACAACACAGATCACATCCCATATCCATATAGTGTTGTTAGGCATGCTAAATCAGGAAACATGGTACATATACTGATCAAGTAGCAATTTGCGGATAAAATTTTACCGCAAATCCACGTTAGCGTTAATATTTTTCATAACCGCCATGGAAAATACTCGCAAAATACATATATATACAGGAAATATTCCCGCTCACCCCATAGCGGCTAAAATGTAGTAGCAAAGTCCAAAAACGGGCCGCAAACGCCCAGAAAGTGATATTAGTCTGCATCCTGTTCCATGGAGGAGTACTGTACACTTTCACTTTCTCTTTCAACTACGCTGTTAGTGTCTGTTGAGATTTGTGGAGGTGTTGCGAGGTGTCTGCTGGTGTTGGTGTGTTGGGGATTGTTTCTGTGCCTAGTCTTCTGTCCCTACTGTCCCTGTTGAGTCCTGTGTCTTTGTCCCTACGTGTTTTTTGCGACTTTGTGATTGTCTTGTCGGGTGTTTGTCTTAAGGGTATATTTGTATTTTTCGCTGTTATTTGGGGTATTTTGTGGGCTTTTTAAAAACAAATTCTGGGTTCACTTCCTATGGCTTGTCAAATTTTATTTGCCATGGATGGTGGAGGCTGGGGGACGTATCCTTCAGGGATTTGATGTCAAGATCAGGAAGGTCAGGTGGGAGCACATCTGCGAGCAGATGATGCGAATGATCTGTGTGGACAAGCACTGTTGGCAGGATTGTGTTGGGCATGAGGGAGACCTCATGGATCACCCGGGAGTCATCTTTGGCAGGCAAGGTGGTAAGTACATGACCAAATTTGTTTGAGATCAAAGTTTGAATTCACTGACCACAAATTAGGTTCAGGACCACATCTATGCCCCCCTCATGAAATGTGCACCATAGCAAAATTAAATGTTCCTACGTAGAAGACAGCAGACAAGATAGGAGCTGCTGCTGTATATTGTACATTTTAAATGAAGCCACAATTGGGCCAAGAGGACTGCAATTGAAGGAGGGTAACAATAACCCCAACCCCACATCGAGTGAACCCCAGCTGGGGTCTGGGATGTGATGTTACATAACTAATGGATACCGTTTTGGACACGCCATATGTGTCTTTCTTTGAATACATTTAAGGCTGCCCTTTGGTCTGTTTTAGTCCTGAGGAAGACCCGCCATGATGTATAGTGAATAACACTTGATCACAGGGTCGAAACGTCGACAACATTACGTTATGTCCCATGTCAGCTATCCTTGGAATATGTAAAGAAGATATAAGGATACACTGAACAAAACATTTTTGGGACATTTCGATTATTTGTGGTTCCAAGGTCTCATGTTTATGTATGTGATCACCAGGAGATTTGTGATTTTTACTATGTATATGTTAATGTGATGTATGTATTGTTCTTTATGTTCTCTGGACAGCCATTGAAAATTGAAATATGAAAAGAGATAGATATACATGTTTTGATATATGAAACATAATATATTTAAAACAAGTTAATGGTTGTGTCAGTGGTTTTTTGACATCTTTTTTCTTTAAAGATTTGTGTTTTTTGAGTAGAAGTTTCACACATGCTTGAGGGATCATTTATAGGCCCTTTTAGTATTTAATGTTTAAAGAAAAACATTATTTTACAATTCCCCTTGAGGAGATTTCGTTCACCCAACAGAACTGTTTGGGTGTTAGACAGGCAAAGCTCATCCCAACATCTATTTAACGTGGACACACACATGACTGTTACAGTTAATGAAATTGTATTAGGAAGACCACAATGATATACGTGAGACATGTGAAATGTGATGTGTAATACATATATCTTTCTTTCCATCCATTTGTCTCAGCTGGAAGATCATTGATCACACAGGGAGACGTGGATGCCTTCATGGGCCCACACACCACTGGTGAGTTCCTTGCCCCTACCTTTGGATTATATGTGTTTACATATATATGTCATGCCAATGGCCGTGTATGTTGTTGAACACAGTCTGGATGCGCATCACATGGACCTCACCTCTAGTGTGATGAGGCATCATCAAGTACAGAGTTATACAGATCATCATAATTTGCTGATGAAGAACAGCATTGGCCTTCTTGACTTGATATTGCAACTCCTCATGTGATTCACTACATCCCTGCACCGTACAGGGAAATAGTCCAGGAATTTAATTATTTTTTCCAGTCATTGAGCCTATAGGCAGCATCCAAAACATTTATGCACCCTGACATGATTGTGCAAGACGGCCAGCTTTGGTGCTAGCCATTGCAAGTGTACACTGTTGTAAATGATGATAAGTGTCTACCCGAGATCATGGCACATCTTTTGTGGAATACCATTTGCAACGTGTTGTAGCATATTGAAATAAATTTAGGACAGACATGAAAACACAGCCTTATTTACAAAGGTTGGCCATGTACAGCCATTCTCATATGATGTTTGCACCCATGGGATCAACAGTGTCACCACAACTCAATTATTTTATGTAAGCTGTGGCTGTGGGTACTCATGCCACGATGAATGGAAAATGGAACTTTCAAACAATGGCCAAACACTTTCTGATGTATTGTGCGTATTCTCATCCAAATCTCAAAGTGAATATGGCTCCTTGTCAAAGTATAATGTGACAATGTGTACAGGTCAGCTTGGGGACATGTTGCATGGCCACAGCTACATTCAAGTTAAATATGTTTATTAGGCATGGAATGATTTGGCACGTGAATACTGTAGAGTTATGGTAACAGTATTTCTGAGCCCATTGATGCAAAATGTGTATTTCACTCCAGCCAATGCAGGTGCGTTTCAGAGTGTACATACTTAAGAGGATACATTTGAGTAATGTTGTTGATGGGTATGACCAGACATGGAATCCATTGACACCCAGAACTGATGTGCCTGTCAGCAATTGACAGTTATTTTGAGTAACAGTTGTCATTGACAGTTAGTCGTCCAAAGAGCAGGTCTCATAACCACAATTGCAGCTGGTGCACGTGTAACAAATGGATGAGTGGCCTGAGCCAATTTTACAATTTGCCTGAATGAATTTTGTCAAATGTAAAACAGATTATGGTCACCTAAATATGTACCAGAGATGACTTAGCATTTTGATTATGATTTGGTGGCACAACATTGTCTTGGCAAGACTGTCTCAGCCTCAGTGCCAAGTCAGTGTTAATCAAGTCAACGTAGAACAGCGACAACTCATGCATTAGACACCCTTTCACACGGTATTTAGGGGACAAGGGGTGGGCATTGTTACCTTGCTAAGCCCATTCATCATCACGCAGAACCATTTCCACAAGAGCACCTTGAATATGGGGAGTGCGTAATAGTTTAGACTGTGAACAACATGTTTTCAAAAATGCTCTGGACTGTGAAATGATCAATATATCATCAATGTGTATGTTATGATGTGTTCAGCATTGTGTGGCACACATGAAAAACGCTATAGTCCAATGACTGATCGAGTGCAATACGGTGATCCTTCCATCACATGGACTATCTTCTGCTCAATTCAGACACCCTAGCACTATTGTGCAAGGGTGCATTCCTTTGCATGGTGCATGCAGGGTTTCACACTGGCACAACTTGAAAAGCAGTGCAGCAAACATGATGTTGAAATGCAGCAGCTTTGCAGTCCTATTGTGTCATAGCACAGCAAGGTACAGAGCAGGCTAACAACGCACCACAATAATTCAAGTAACATATGTTCTCCTTACTTCCATTCATCTAAAGTTATGGCCAGGTTTACACAGATTTTTGAGTAAATGTATACATCATCACTCATGGATGTGTAGCTGTGTTGACACCTCCAAATTGTTCCTAATATGTTGAAATTGCATTTTTCAAATGTCCTACATGACTACCACTGTTGTGCTTAGTCATCTGCCATGATTGCAGACAGTGCAGCCTACTGTCTTTGTGTAGTTGTAATGGTCAGGTTCTGCAATGGGCCTGTTAAACTTCATCCTTACGGAACTTCCCCTGTTGGACTCAATCAGTGTTTGTGGCCGCAGCCTCATTGCAACCAGCTATTCTACAACTTTTGCCACTGCACTCTGCCCCTGCTATGTCCCATACCATAAGTCAACATGTCGGTATCAACATCAGATTTGGATTACTGTCATTATTTACTTAGAACTTGTCAGGTCATGTGAGACGTACACTACTTTTTATGATAGTGTTTAGATAACATATTGTTACAATTAAGTTAGTGTCAAATCGATGACCAGACAAGTCAACGCCGTCTCATCTTCATGCTTCAACACCCTGCGCATGCTCCGCAAGATCTTCAGATGGATCCCCACTGAAACCAGGAAGACCGTCACCCAGGCACTCGTCACCAGCCGACTGGACTATGGGAACACCCTCTACGCCGGAACCACAGCCAAACTTCAAAAGAGACTCCAGCGCATCCAGAACGCCTCCGCACGACTCATCCTGGACATCCCCCGACACAGCCACATCACCGTACACCTGAAAGACCTGCACTGGCTCCCCGTCAGCAAGAGAATCACGTTCAGACTCCTCACCCATGCACACAAGGCCCTCCACGACCTGGGCCCAAAGTACCTCAACGACCGCATGTCCTTCTACACGCCCACACGCCAGCTACGATCAACCAGCCACGCCCTCGCCACCGTACCACGCATCCGCAGAACCACCGCCGGAGGAAGATCCTTCTCCTACCTGGCGGCCAAGACCTGGAACTCCTCCCCACTCACCTTCGGCGAACCCAGGACCATCTCGCCTTCAGGAAGCAGCTCAAGACCTGGCTGTTCGAGCAGTAACTTACCCCCTCCCCCAGCGCCTTGAGACCCTCCCGGGTGAGTAGCGCGCTCTATAAATGCCGTGATTGATTGATTGAAATATGCAGAATGCTATCATTTTTTTGGAGTCACCAAACTTGACATGTTTTATTTCTTTTCAGCCAACATGTCACTGGATGAAGTGAGACAGTTCCTTGTGCGTAAGGAACGTTACTTGCACATACGACGTGTGGCAAAGGGGTTCAATGATATGGCACAGAGGTACCATGAAGAGAGGGCATCTAGCAAGTGGAAGTCGATTACAGTCAGCACCAAGAAAGGTGAAAAGAAACGTGTTGGCCTGCCTGCCTCATTGACACGACCGAGGCACACACATCCAATGGCTGTCCCTTCAGGTGTCCAACAGAGTTGCAGACATCCCCAACTATCTGCAGTTCCAGGTACAGCCACCCAGGATCGACGTGCTGCACCCACCTCAAGTCAATCCCCAGTTGCCCCATCACAGATTGCTCAACCAGGCACATATTCATTGAGACCAGCAGGACACAGACAGATTTCCTACCTGACACAGAGGGAGCGGAGGTTGCTTTACAACCTAAATGTTCATGTGGCCCGTATGGAACGGGACCATGATGAAAATAAGGGACACCTCCAGGACATTAAGGGGGCCCTGGGGCTCCCCTATTGAGGCCTGAATGATGTTTGCTGTCCCCCATGTACAGTCACGATATTCCCTTCATCCAGTTTTCATACTTTTGTGGACCTTATTTTAGTAGATAGTGAGAAGTGTAGTTTTAGATTAGGTCCATTATAGTGTTAGGTGTAGGTACTTTTTAGGATTTTCAGATATTTAACCTAGTGTGTTTGATTAAGTTTCCTTTTTTTTGGGTGCGGGGTTGATGTGTTTTTTGACTTGTTCTAAAAATAAACAAAATATATATATATATATATATATATATATAATCTACTGGCGGTCGCCAGTAGATAGTTATAGTTAGGACCTAGTTTCCATAGGAAAAGCGTTTTTTCTTTTCCCAATAACTTTGGCGCCGGATGATGAATCTTGGCGAAATTTTCAAAACTAGTGGGGTGCTCCGGTCAGCTCCTGTCTTGAAAGTTTCGGGGTGATTCGCTAGCGGGAGCCGAGAAAAAAGGGGGTCCCAAAACGTGTTTTCTCCATGTTATTTTCCATAGGAAACTTTATACACGGCTACAGCTCGGACTGCTGAACGGAATTACACCAAATTTGGCAAAAAGGTAGCCCTTGGTTCAGAAAGAGCCCTTTTTGTTAAATGGTGTAAATCCGTTCAGTAGTTCCTGAGAAATTAAAAAAAAAGAGGTCGGAAAATCAATTTCCCATAGGAAACTTTAGACACGGCTACAGCTCGAACTGCTGAACGGAATTACACCAAATTTGGCAAAAAGGTAGCCCTTGGTTCAGAAAGAGCCCTTTTTTTTAAATGGTGTAAATCCGTTCAGTAGTTGCTGAGAAAATCAAAAAATAAAGGTTTCGATATCTAGAGGCGCGGTGGATCCGCGGACCCTCCTGACCACGAGCTTTATTCTAATTGGCTGTCAACACTCCAAACCAGGAAGTGTTGGCAGCCATCTTGTGACTCGGTAGAACCGAGTCACAAGAAAACAGGGAAACAAACGCGAAAAACAGAAAAGGGGGCAGGGTAGAAACACCCTGACCCCCTAGGCCTGCTCAGGGGGTCCCACAAGGACCCCCAGGGCCAAAAAAAGCATTTTTTTTTTTAATTACGGCGAAATCTGCGCTGGGTCCGCGAATCCCGCCGACATATTTAAAAAAATGAAGCGCGGGCTCCCGCACTTCATTTAATTGAGGCCCCTGGGTGGGCCTGGTCCCGGGGGCATTTGCAAAAAATATATGCGGGGCCCATGGGGCCCCCGCAGCCCCGGGGACTACCACCCCCGGGGCTTGGTTAAAATGATGTGCGGGAGGGCACTCAGCCCTCCCGCAGCCCCGGGGACCGCCACCCCCGGGGCTTCTTTTTAAATGTGTGGGGGGCCTCCAAGGCCCCCCCAAACCCCGGGGACCGCCACCCCCCGGGCTTGTTTTAAAAAAAAAAAAATAACCTGTGGGGGGGGGGGGGGGGTGGGCTTGAGCCCCCCCACACGCCCGGGGACCACCACCTCCCCAGGGCACTAAGTAAGTAAATTTGGGGGTCTGTTACAGAGCCCCGGGGACCACCACCTCCCCTGGGCTTTGAAACTGAAGGGAGGGGGGCCGCGCGGCCCCCCTCCTGGAGCCCGTGATGGCCCTGGGGACCGCCACCCCCCAGGGCCGGCTCCTGCAGTGTCCCGGGGTGCCCACCCCCGGGACACTGCTGTTTGCTATGGCAGGGTGGGAGCCCCGCGGCTCCCCCCCTGCCATAACAAACTTGCTTTGGATTTTGGAAGCGAGAGCAGGGAAACCTGCTCTTGCTTCCAAAATGCAAAGCAGATTGCTTTGCACATGGGGAGCTGCATGTCAGCAGCTCCCCATGTGGAAAGCAATGCCGGCTCCTGCAGGACGCGGGGAGCCGGCGGGACCGTGGGAGCATTGGGGCTCCCCCCATGGTCCCCAACGGAGAGGGCCTGCCCCGGGGGATGGGGTCCCCGGGGCCAATAGAGGCCTCAGGAGGGGGGCCACGCAGCCCCCCTCCTTAAAAAACATAAATATATGTGGCCATGCCCCGGGGGATGGGGTCCCCGGGGCCGGAATTGGCCACGGGAGGGGGGGCCCACGCGGTCCCCTTCCCGTGTGATAATTTGATGCATCTTCTCATACCCATATATAACCTTTGATACACCCACTCTAAATTACAGACTGCCATTCTCAAAACCATAGTCACTCCAACACCAATAACTACATACCCACTCATTGATTCTTAGGTCTACACACACATCCACTCACTCACCCGTACATTCACTCATACTTACGGTCACTCAGTACAGGACTATCATATGCACTCATACACCTATATAGACACTCACACACTGCCACTCATCCATAGAGGTACTCACACACCTAGTCAGTCATGCAAATAATTAATCACAATGCCATTTACTCACCTATACAGTTATACACACACCAGCTCACTTACTCATACAAATACTAGCACATTCTTACACTCTTATACAATCACTGATACAAGCACACACTCATCCATACAGCTACTCTCACAATCACACACTCTCACTAATAGCCATTTATACACTCCAACACACATATATACTGCCTTTCACATATGTAGTTACTCACACATGTTCCACTGAGATATACATTCACTCACTAAAACACCCATACACACACTCACCCACCAATACAGTCCATCACAGATGCACTCTTGAAACCATGCACCCAGTGAATCACCCACTCACACATCTATGCACAGAGTCACACACACCCCACCCACACAAACACTCAGGCACCCATACAGATACTCAGACAACCAATCAATAACCCATATAGACACTCATGTAGCTATTCACAAACCCATGCACCGCTTACACACCAACAGACAGACGGATACAGACATTCACACAGTTTAGTCACTAACCCATGCATTCATTAAGATACGTTTAATCACTCACTTATAGTCAGTCACGCACCTACTAAATCATCCATTCAGACACTTATACATGCACTCATTATTCAATACGCCTTTCCCTATATATATTAAACATATTTAAACTTTACAGAACCACACAGTCACTGGATGATGTCATCAGTGATGTCATCAGTGATGTCATTTGAGATGTCATCAGTGATGTCATCAGTGATGTCACTGACCATGTCATGAGTGATGTAATATGTGACATCATCAGCAGTGCATTGTGGGGCGCGAGTTATAGTTAGCTGAATTAACTATAACGGGGAATTTCTCTGGTTTTGTACGAGTGAAATGTCCAACTAACTATAACTTTCCCTAAAACCTATGGTTTTCTCAGTGAATATATATATATATATCAACTAACACGAGGTGTCCCCCTACGGGGACGCACTCAGGAACAGCCGGGTCCTGCAATTTGTGGCAGCACTCTTTAGTCGACAAACCGGCATACCAAGTCAAAGTGAAATAAAAAGCCCTACGCGTTTCGGAGCTCCTGCTCCTTTCTCACGGGCAAAGTGCATGCAAATGTGTAGAACAGGAGAACACAAACAGAGTCACTTAAATAATACTTTTATCGCCCCCTAGTGGGCCTGATGAGTTTGAATGTTAATCAGATTTCTGGGACTCGTAGTGTCGTTTCTCCTTCAATTACGACCTCCAGTGGCCTCCAACCCATTTGCAAAATTATCGCATGATTAATGCTCTCCAGTGAGCCTCTGAAACAAAGTATCCCGGTTCCATTTCTTTAAATCCGTTCCTCCGCACACTCAAACACAGTCCAGTCTGTGCGAAGCGGTCCACTTCCCTTTCATGGTGGTATGATCCCCCCGGCCGGGACTGGCCAGATTATATCAACTAACACGAGGTGTTCCCCTACGGGAGGACTGAACTACCACGTAATGTGTGGGCTGCTGCACACAGACTGTCCGTGTTTGCACTGTGCAGGTTGGAACAGGATCAAGTGAATGCAAGCCGGAGTCGAGGGCTTGAAAACTCACTGGAGAGTTTTATTATGGATAATTTTGATGTTTAAATCGGCGGAATTCACTGGTGGGTTGTAATTAAGTTTGGAAGGACTACGAGACCCAGACTACCTGATAAATGAGGCCCATCAGGGGGCGTAATCTGCTGAAGGCAATTGAAAAAGAACTCACCTTTCAAACATTTCTGCCATTAAACATCACCGGAAGCCCGTGAGCAAGGAGCAGGTGCTCCGAAACGCGTAGGGCGGTGAATTTGTAACGAGCGCTGAGATGTCCGGTTCCAGAAATAAATGAACACTGTCTCAAGATGCTGTGTTCGCCTGTTTCCTTCAAGTTCGTCCTCGCTGGTGGGTTACCTTTGTTGTGCATATATATAATGGCGGTCGTGCATTAAACAATAAACTACTTTGCACGAAATACTGGGTCCGTGTTCGTCTATCCGGGAGAAAGGAAGTAACACGACGAAACTTATCTGCATATATATATATATATATATATATATATATATATCCACAAATGAGTTGCCTCAAAAGATGGAGCCCAGACGGGTGAATAAATCTGCCAATTTATTGAAGACTGCAAACACAGCAGATGCACAGCCAACAGCACAAAGTCTTTTAGAAAGTCTACGCCGACGCGTTTCGGGCTCCTGCCCTTCGTCTAAGGCTGACTTCAACAGCTGAAAGAACCGCCATCAGTGAGCACTGTCATAAATTTAGTACCTGCCCCAGTGGGCGTGGCTGCTCCTGCAGCCCTATGGTACTCGTAGTGCTAACATCGTGTTACTCCAGTGAGTTGGCATACGCGCTGTCTGTAAGGTGAGTAGAAAACCCCAGTGGGTGGCTGTTGCACGATGCCAACTGCTCCGTTGATATTACCAGCCTCCAATGCAGCACCTCGTCCCAATACGGCGAAAACCACGTCGGCATCGTCAGGGTCCGTTACAGCGGCAGGGCTTCCATCGCGGTTAGACTTGCCGCTATAAATCCACAAAAGAGTTGCCTCAAAAGATGGAGCCCAGACGGGTGAATAAATCTGCCAATTTATTGAAGACTGCAAACACAGCAGATGCACAGCCAACAGCACAAAGTCTTTTAGAAAGTCTACACCGACGCGTTTCGGGCTCCTGCCCTTCGTCTAAGGCTGACTTCAACAGCTGAACGAACCGCCATCAGTGAGCACTGTCACAAATATAGTACCTGCCCCAGTGGGTGTGGCTGCTCGTGCAGCCCTATGGTACTCGTAGTGCTAACATCGTGTTACTCCAGTGAGTTGGCATACGCGCTGTCTGTAAGGTGAGTAGAAAACCCCAGTGGGTGGCTGTTGCACGATGCCAACTGCTCCGTTGATATTACCAGCCTCCAATGCAGCACCTCGTCCCAATACGGCGAAAACCACGTCGGCATCGTCAGGGTCCGTTACAGCGGCAGGGCTTCCATCGCAGTTAGACTTGCCGCTATAAATCCACAAAAGAGTTGCCTCAAAAGATGGAGCCCAGACGGGTGAATAAATCTGCCAATTTATTGAAGACTGCAAACACAGCAGATGCACAGCCAACAGCACAAAGTCTTTTAGAAAGTCTACGCCGACGCGTTTCGGGCTCCTGCCCTTCGTCTAAGGCTGACTTCAACAGCTGAACGAACCGCCATCAGTGAGCACTGTCATAAATATAGTACCTGCCCCAGTGGGCGTGGCTGCTCCTGCAGTCCTATGGTACTCGTAGTGCTAACATCGTGTTACTCCAGTGAGTTGGCATACGCGCTGTCTGTAAGGTGAGTAGAAAACCCCAGTGGGTGGCTGTTGCACGATGCCAACTGCTCCGTTGATATTACCAGCCTCCAATGCAGCACCTCGTCCCAATACGGCGAAAACCACGTCGGCATCGTCAGGGTCCGTTACAGCGGCAGGGCTTCCATCGCGGTTAGACTTGCCGCTATAAATCCACAAAAGAGTTGCCTCAAAAGATGGAGCCCAGACGGGTGAATAAATCTGCCAATTTATTGAAGACTGAAAACACAGCAGATGCACAGCCAACAGCACAAAGTCTTTTAGAAAGTCTACGCCGACGCGTTTCGGGCTCCTGCCCTTCGTCTAAGGCTAACTTTAACAGCTGAACGAACCGCCATCAGTGAGCACTGTCATAAATATAGTACCTGCCCCAGTGGGCGTGGCTGCTCCTGCAGCCCTATGGTACTCGTAGTGCTAACATCGTGTTACTCCAGTGAGTTGGCATATGCGCTGTCTGTAAGGTGAGTAGAAAACCCCAGTGGGTGGCTGTTGCACGATGCCAACTGCTCCGTTGATATTACCAGCCTCCAATGCGGCACCTCGTCCCAATACGGCGAAAACCACGTCGGCATCGTCAGGGTCCGTTACAGCGGCAGGGCTTCCATCGTGGTTAGACTTGCCGCTATAAATCCACAAAAGAGTTGCCTCAAAAGATGGAGCCCAGACGGGTGAATAAATCTGCCAATTTATTGAAGACTGCAAACACAGCAGATGCACAGCCAACAGCACAAAGTCTTTTAGAAAGTCTACGCTGACGCGTTTCGGGCTCCTGCCCTTCGTCTAAGGCTGACTTCAACAGCTGAACGAACCGCCATCAGTGAGCACTGTCATAAATATAGTACCTGCCCCAGTGGGCGTGGCTGCTCCTGCAGCCCTATGGTACTCGTAGTGCTAACATCGTGTTACTCCAGTGAGTTGGCATACGCGCTGTCTGTAAGGTGAGTAGAAAACCCCAGTGGGTGGCTGTTGCACGATGCCAACTGCTCCGTTGATATTACCAGCCTCCAATGCAGCACCTCGTCCCAATACAGCGAAAACCATGTCAGCATCGTCAGGGTCCGTTACAGCGGCAGGACTTCCATCGCGGTTAGACTTGCCGCTATAAATCCACAAAAGAGTTGCCTCAAAAGATGGAGCCCAGACGGGTGAATAAATCTGCCAATTTATTGAAGACTGCAAACACAGCAGATGCACAGCCAACAGCACAAAGTCTTTTAGAAAGTCTACGCCGACGCGTTTCGGGCTCCTGCCCTTCGTCTAAGGCTGACTTCAACAGCTGAACGAACCGCCATCAGTGAGCACTGTCATAAATATAGTACCTGCCCCAGTGGGCGTGGCTGCTCCTGCAGCCCTATGGTACTCGTGAGTGCTAACATCGTGTTACTCCAGTGAGTTGGCATACGCGCTGTCTGTAAGGTGAGTAGAAAACCCCAGTGGGTGGCTGTTGCACGATGCCAACTGCTCCGTTGATATTACCAGCCTCCAATGCAGCACCTCGTCCCAATACGGCGAAAACCACGTCGGCATCGTCAGGGTCCGTTACAGCGGCAGGGCTTCCATCGCGGTTAGACTTGCCGCTATAAATCCACAAAAGAGTTGCCTCAAAAGATGGAGCCCAGATGGGTGAATAAATCTGCCAATTTATTGAAGACTGCAAACACAGCAGATGCACAGCCAACAGCACAAAGTCTTTTAGAAAGTCTACGCCGACGCGTTTCGGGCTCCTGCCCTTCGTCTAAGGCTGACTTCAACAGCTGAACGAACTGCCATCAGTGAGCACTGTCATAAATATAGTACCTGCCCCAGTGGGCGTGGCTGCTCCTGCAGCCCTATGGTACTCGTAGTGCTAACATCGGGTTACTCCAGTGAGTTGGCATACGCGCTCTCTGTAAGGTGAGTAGAAAACCCCAGTGGGTGGCTGTTGCACGATGCCAACTGCTCCGTTGATATTACCAGCCTCCAATGCAGCACCTCGTCCCAATACGGCGAAAACCACGTCGGCTTTGTCAGGGTCCGTTACAGCGGCAGGGCTTCCATCGCGGTTAGACTTGCCGCTATAAATCCACAAAAGAGTTGCCTCAAAAGATGGAGCCCAGACGGGTGAATAAATCTGCCAATTTATTGAAGACTGCAAACACAGCAGATGCACAGCCAACAGCACATATATATTTATATATATATGTCACCAAAAGTTTCTCCTTACTTGAAAGCCCACTCGACTGCAGGCATATTTCAAATTCAAACCGGCAATTAATCTCCAGATCTTTATTTTGCCTAACGCGTTTCAGAGCATGTAGCTCCTTGTTCACAGGCTTTACACAGTCTCTGCAGAAACGCTGAAAAGAACCACCTGTGCAATATGATAGCCAGAGGCCCACTGGAGAGCTATAATTGAATTGCAATAAATCAGAGTTGATGCAGACCCCACGAGAGGGGAAGAATTGGCTGTAAGAAACTATGTGTCCCAGCAAGCAGGAAAATAATACTCACTGGGGAGGCCCAGCAAGGGGCTACAAATTGATTGTAATGCACTTGGACAGATGGTTCTTTTCAGCGTTTCTGCAGAGACTGTGTAAAGCCTGTGAACAAGGAGCTAAATGCTGGTGACATATATATATATATATTACCTACTGGCGGTCACCAGTAGGTAGTAATAGATAGGACCTCGTTTCTATTCAAAAAGCGTTTATTCTTTTGCCAATATATTTGGCGCCGTTTGACGAATCTTCGCAAAATTTTCAAAACTAATGGTTCACTCAGGTCAGCTCCTGTCTTGAAAGGCTCGGGGTAATTCGTTGAGCGGGGGCCGAGAAAAAAGGGGGGTCCCAAATCGCATTTTCTCCATGTTAATTTCCATAGGAAATTTTAGGCAAAGCTACAGCCCGAACTGCTGAACGGAATTACACCAAATTTGGCAAAAAGGTAGGTCTTGGTTCAGAAAGCATGTTTTTTTTAAATGGTGTAAATCTGTTCAGTAGTTCTTGAGGAATTAAAAAAATATAAATATCGATATCTGGTGGCCGAGGAGGATTTGCGAACCCTCCCAAGCACGAGCTTCATTCTGATTGGCTGCCAACACTCCAAACCAAAATGTTATAAATGAAGGAAAGGGGGCAGGGTAGAAACACCCTGACCCCCTAGACCTGGTCAGGAGGTCCAACAGGGACCCCCAGGGCCAAAAAAAGCAATAAAAAAAAAAGAAAATGTCGGCAGAAGTCACGCTGGGTGCGCGAGTCCCGCCGAGGAAATTTAAAAAAATGAAGCGCGGTCTCCCGTGCTTCGTTTTAATGAGAGCCCTGGTGGGCCAGGTCCCGGGGGGATTTGTGGATATTTATGCGGGGACTCTGCAGAGGCCCCCGCAACCCCGGGGACAACCACCTCCCCGGGGCCATGGTGATTACATGCGGGGAGCATGCAGCCCCCTGCAGCCACAGGGACCGCCACCTCCCCAGGTTTTTTTTAACTTATATGCATGGAGGGGGGGCTCCTGCCCCCCCACGCTGCTCCGTGGACTGTCACCTTCCCGGGGCATTGCTACTATGTGTGGGGGGGCTTGCGGCCCCCCCAAGCCCCGGAGACCACCACCTCCCCAGGGCTTCAATATAGAAAAAATAGCGGTAATGCTCCGGGGGTTGGGGTCCCCAGGGCAAATACCGACCAATGCAAGTTGGGCTTTTTTTTTTCTTTCTATTTTGGAGTCGCGACCCCAGTGCAGCCCCACGTGTAATATCACGTTGGATTCGCCGATCCTCCTCAAATAAATAATTTTGTAATATATAATTTAGAAGGTAGTGTTGCATTTGTGAAGTTGTTTTAAAGAGGAAGTGTGATTGAAGTGAATGATAAGATTAAAATTAATAGAGTTAGTAAAAATATATAAAATTAAAAATTAATAGTTAAACTTAAAAAGTGTATTGTGTTGTAGTACATTGAATTCATTCTTTTGCAGATACGCGACGGGTGCGCGAATCCACAAAAAATTAAAAAAGCGTATGTATTTGTTACAAAAATATAGATTCACTATTGTGTTATAGGGTGGCTCTAAAAAGAGCCCTTGTTTTTATTATGAGTTTTTGTAGCTACATGTAAGTGCGGATGCACAGCTTTAGGTTGTTGAGAAAGACTCTGTTTTCTTGATCTGTGAAGTGTACTCCATCACTTCTGTTGATGTCATCCATATCAAAACGTAGATTGTTGTTATAGATGGAGCCCATCCAATGGTCTCTGAGGTAAGCAGAAACAGCTTTATTGACATTCTTCCTAGCTTTCTCAATCTGTGGACAGAATTGATTTGACCACTTCCATTTCTGACTTTGGCATATATTAGAGTATACAAAGACAGTTTGAGGCAAAAGTAACATCAATTGTGCAAAGGTGTTCTTCATGAGCATTTCCAGACCTACTCCAGTCAATGTGCCTAGGTCATTGCTACCACAGTGCACAATCATGAGGTCAGGGGATTAGAGATGCAAAAAGGTTTTAACCAAAGGCATCAATTGGTGCCTGTGCAATCCATTTAATATCCACATTTTGCAAAGCTAGGTCTTTGTAAATACCTCTGCGTTCAGCATACCTTTTGCACCAGAAAACATAGCTGTGCCCAACAATCCATACTGTAAGCATCTTGAAGGGATGTCTGGAAGTAATGAAAAGATGTCTGTAGCTGAGGTAGTCAGTTGGTAGAATGAGAAGTATCTAAAATAGTGGACAAGATGCTGTTTTTAAAAAAAGTAGATCATTGATTGGCTGTTTATGAACATTCTGCACTCAGAAATAGGGTGCATGTTACTTTCTTTAAAAAGCATGTTTCTTATTGGTTATTAAAAAAATGTTTGAAAGGTACAGTAGATAGGATAAGGTAATATTTGGCAAACGTCAACCACACCTGCTGTTTGCATTTGTAACCTTGTGTGCTGAAGTTGAAAATATGGTGAACTTGTGACCTGCCTGTACAGTTGAATGTTGCAGAAACTGTTACTATGGAAACTGGGATTAAGCAGGATTGGGGAAGGGTTGAATCTTAACTGTGGTTTTAAAATATGGAATTGTAATTTATATATAGATGATATGTTAATAAAGGAAGATTTCCAAGTCAGTATTGTGTTTAGAAGTGGTGTGTTCTTAAAAAATAGTGCTAATATTATTAGTAATATATTTTTGAACTCCCGTATGGATTTGCGGCTCCATCGCGATGGTGTACGGTGGTGTCGCGGCTCCAGAAAATTTCAGAACCAGTTTGGGCACTTTTAGAAGTCAGTTGGTAAGGGTTAATATGTCTAACCAATAGAAATGTGTTTTACAATTTAAAATGATATAGGAAGTAATTTGATTTGTTACTTACATTTATTTGGAGAAAGAGAGGGAAAGTTTGCCATTACTGGTTTTACCTTGTTGAGAGTGGTGCATTACATTGATTGTGTGCATAAGAAAATCTTTTATGAGTTTCTGATATTTTATATTCTTCAAATCTATTTGGAAGGTGAGTTATAAATTTGTGAGGTGTATTATGCATTAGCTTTATTTTTAAACTTTACAAATTATTGAAGAACTGTGATGTTTTAATTATATTATTAAATGTAGAGATCTGTATTGTAGTTTGTTTTATTGTACTTAAATGTTGTTTGAAATAGATTGTGTATAGTAATGTGTGTATATTGGAAGATGGATTAGTGATTATGGTAGTTTGTTTTAGTGTGTGGAAATGTACAATTGAAGTATACTGCATAATTTTAGGTGTTGCTTTCAAATTGGAAGTGCTGTCTGTCAAGTTTTAAGGTGTGCATGGACATGTGACTGAAGTATGTCTCTACTTGTATATGTATTTTCATATGTCTTATACATTTGAAGGTGCATGATGTATAACAAAGAGGTGTTTGTGCTTTGTATTTGGTAGGCTCAAGACTGTCAGTAGTAGTAGAATGGTGAAGATGCAGCACAAAAGTGTGGTTTAAAAGATGTTGACATAAGGTATTAGTGATAAGGCTACTTTTTATAAGTCTCTAGAGAGGTACAGCTGAAATATGCCACATCATTTTTGGTGTTTGCTTGAAACTGGAAGCGTGTTCTGTGAATTTTTCAGGTGTGCATAGTGTTGTGATTGAAGAAAGTCTCTACTAGGAGATATATTCTGATATGTGTTATGTATCTGAAGATGCTAGATGAATAAAACACATGTATGCATCTATTTGTATATTTCTTTTATATATGATGCTGCTATCAAAAGGTACAGACATATGCATGCATGCTTTCAGGAATATGGTGAGGCTTACAACAGAGACATGTGAAGGGTTCCTGCTTGTATTTGGCTAGGTGTAACATTCTAAGTAGTTGTAGAATGGTAAAGCTGCAGCACAAAAGTGAGGTTTAAGACATGTTTGAAGAGAGATTAGTTATTAGACTAATTTGTATGAGTGTGTGGAAAGCTACACTTCAAATATACCGCATCATTTTCAGTGTCTGATGTTTGAAGTGTAGTCTGTGAAGTTTTAAGCTGTGGATGGTGTTGTGACTGAGGTATGTCTCTACTTGCGCATGTATTATGGTACGTGGTATTTGTCTGAAGATGATAGACGTATAAAACACAGGTATACATCTATCTGTATATTTATTTTATATATGATGCTGCTAGCAAAAGGTACAGATATATGCATGCATGCTTTGAGGAATATGGTGAGACTTGCAGCAGAGACATGTGAAGGGTTGCTAGTTAATATTTGTCTAGGTCCAATACCATAGGCAGTTGGAGAATGGTGAAGCTGCAGCTCAAAAGTGTGGTTTAGAACATGTTGGCAGAGGAATCATGCAATCACCTAGGTTCTACTGATGCACTCCTACAATCACCCAGGCACTACTCATGCACTCCTCCATGCACCCAGGCACTACCTATGCACTCCTCCATGCACCCAGGCACTACCTATGCACTCCTCCAATCACCCAGACATTACCCCTGCACTTATGCAATCACCCAGCTATTACCCATGCACTCCTTCAATCACCCAGGCAGTACCCATGCACTTATAAAATCCCCCAGGCACTACCTATGCACTTCTCCGATCACCCAGGCACTACCCCTGCACTCATTCAATTACCCAGGCATTACCCTTGCACTCATGCAATCACCCAGGCACTACCTATACACTCATGCAATAACCCAGGCACTACCCATGCAGTCCTCCAATCACACAGGCACTACCCCTGCGCTCATGCAATGACTCGGGCACTACCCATGCACTCATACATGCACTCAGGCTCTACCCCTGCACTCATGCAATCACCCAAGCACTACCCATGCAGTCCTCCAATTATCCAGGCACTACCCATGCACTCATGCAATCACCCAAGAACTACTCATGAAATCGTCCAATCAACCAGGCACTACCCATGCACTCCTCTATGCACCCAGGCACTACCCATGCACTCATCCAATCACCCAGACATTACCCCTGCACTCATGCAATCACGCAGGCATTACCCATGCACTCCTTCAATCACTCAGGCAGTACCCATGCGCTCCTCCAATCACCCAGGTGCTACTCCTGCACTCATGCAATCACTCGGGCACTATCCATGCATTCATGCATGCACTCAGTCTGTACTCCTACACTCATTTCATTTACCCATGCACTCATATAATCCCCCAGGCAGTACCTATGCATTCATGCAATCAGCCAGTCACTATCCATCCTCTCCTCCAATTACCCAGGCACTACCCTTGCACTCATGCAATCACGCATGCACTACTGTTGCACTCTTCCATTCACCTAGGCACTACTCATGCACTCATCTATGCATTCAGGCACTTTTCATGCACTTATCCATGCACTCAAGCTCTACCTCTGCACTCCTGCAATTAGCCAGGCACTACCCATGGAGTCATGGAATCACTCAGGCACACCCATCACATGTCTCACCTGTAGGTCTCACCATATTCCTGAAACTATTATACATATGTCTGTACCTTTTGCTAGCAACCTCATATATAAAAGTAATATACAAATAGATGTATACCTGTGTTTTATATGTCTATCAAGTTCACATGCATGACACGTATTAAAATGCATGTGCAACTAGAGACATACCTCAGTCACAAGACTATAAAGGCTTTAAAACTTGACAGACTGCACTTCACATTTCAAACACACACCTATATTTATGTGGCATACTCCAAGTGAACTTTTCCACATACTCTTACAAAGTACCATAATCACTAATTTCTCTCCCAACTTATCTTAAACATCACTTTTCTACTGCTGCTGCTTCACCCATCACATGTCACATGTCTCACCCATCACATGTCTCACCTGTAGGTCTCACCATATTCCTGAAACTATTATACATATGTCTGTACCTTTTGCTAGCAACCTCATATATAAAAGTAATATACAAATAGATGTATACCTGTGTTTTATATGTCTATCAAGTTCACATGCATGACACGTATTAAAATGCATGTGCAACTAGAGACATACCTCAGTCACAAGACTATAAAGGCTTTAAAACTTGACAGACTGCACTTCACATTTCAAACACACACCTAGATTTATGTGGCATACTCCAAGTGAACTTTTCCACAGACTCTTACAAAGTACCATAATCACTAATTTCTCTCCCAACTTATCTTAAACATCACTTTTCTACTGCTGCTGCTTCACTATACTACTACTACTCAGGTATTGAGCATAGCTAAGAGCAAAGCAGCAACCCTTCACATGTCTCTGCTGTAAGTCTCCCCATATTTCTAAAAGCATGCATGTATGTATCTGTACCTTTTGCTAGTGACATCATATATAAAATAACTATGGAAATGGATGTATACCTGTGTTTTACACATCTATCATCTTCAGATGGATAATACAAATCTGAATATATGTGTAAACAGAGATATACTTCAGTCAGAACACCATGGAGACCTTAAAACCTTAGAGACTGCAGTTCATGTTTGAAAAAGACAACTACGTTTATGTGGTGTACTTTAAGTGTAGCTTTCCACACACTCATACAAACTAGGTTAATCACTAATCTGTTTCCTAACATGTCTTAAAGCTCACTTTTGTGCTAGAGCTTCACCATTCTGTGACTACTTATGGTGTTGGGCCTAGCCAAGTATAAAAGTAGCAATGTATCACATGACTCAGCTGTAAGTCTCTCCATATTCCTGAAAGCACGCATGCATATGTCTGTACCTTTTGCTAGCAGCATCATATATAAAAGAAATATCCAAATAGATGTATACTTCTATTTTATACGTCTAGCATCTTGATATGCATAATACATAGCAGAATACATGTGCAAGTAGAGACATACCTTAGTCACAACACCATGCAGACGTTAAAACTTGACAGACTGCACTTCACATTGAAGCAGATATTGAAAATTATGCGGTATATTTGAAGTCTAGCTTTCCACAGACTTATACAAAGTAGCGTAATAACTAATCCATCTCCTAACATGCCTTAAACTTAATTTTTGTGCTGCTGCTTCACCATTCTATGACTACATAGGGTGTTGGACCTAGCCAAATAGAAAGCAGCAATCCTTCAGATGTTTCTGCTGTAAGTCTCACCATCTTTCTAAAAACATGCATGCATATGTCTGTACCTTTTGTTAGTAGCATGCTATATCAATCAAACATACAAATAGATGTATACCTGTGTTTTATGTGTCTAGGATCTTTAGATGCATAAGACATATCACAATACATGTGCAAGTACATACATACCTCAATCAGAAGATCATGAAGACCTTAAAACTTGAGAGACTGCACTTCATATTTCAAAGAGAGACCTAGATTTATTCAGCACATTTCAAGTGAACTTTTCCAGAGACTCTTACAAAGTACCATAATCACTAATTCTTCACTTAACATATCCTAAACATGACTTTTCTGGTGCTTCTGTTTTACAATTCTACTAGTAGTTAGGTATTGAGCATAGCTAAAAACAAAGCAGCAACCTTTCCGATGTCTCTGTTCTAAGTCTTACCATGTTCCTGAAATCATGCATGCATGTGTCTGTACCTTTTGCTAGTACACCATATATAAAAGAGGCATGCAAATACATTTATACTTGTGTTTTACACATGTACCATCTTGAGATGGATAACACATATCAGAATACATGAGTAAATAGAGACATATCTATACAGACACTTACATTTATGCGGCATACAAACATATGCATGCATGCTTTCAGGAAGATGGTGAGACTTACAGCATAGACGTGTGATGGGTTACTGATTTATATTTGTCTGTGGAAAGGTATGCTTGAAATACACCAGATGATTTTAGGTCTCTACTTGAAATGAGAAGTGCAGCTTCTTAAGTTTTAGGGTGTGCATGATCTTGTGACTGAGGTATGTCTGTACTTGCAGATGTATTTTCATATGTGTTAGTCATCTGAAGATGCTAGATGTATAAAATACAGGTATATATCTATTTGTGTGTTTCTTTTTATATATGAAGGCACTAGGGTAAGGTACAGACACATACATCCATGCTTTTAGAAATATGGGGAGACTTACAACAGAGATATGTGAAGGGTTGCTGCTTTGTATTTTGCTAGGCTGTACATCTGAGTAGTAGTAGAATGGTGAAGCAGCAGGAGCAGTATAGTGATGTTTAAGATATGTTGGGTAAGGAATTAGTGATTATGGTGCTTTATAAGAGTCTGAGTAAAACTTCACTTGAAGTATGCCACATAAATCTAGGTGTCCGTTTGAAATGTTAAGTGTAGTCTGTCAAGTTTTAAGGTCTGCATGGTTGTGTGATTGATGTATGTCTCTAGTTGCATATGTATTCTCATATGTGTTATGCATCTGAAGATGCTAGATGTATAAAACATAGATATATCTCTATTTGTATGTTTCTATTATATATGGTAGTACTAGTAAAAGGTACAGACACATGTTTTCAGGAATATGGTGAGATTTATAACAGACTCATGTGTAGGTTTGATGCTTTATATTTGGGTAGGCCCAATACCCTGAGTAGTTACAGAATGGTGAAGCTGTAGTACAAAAGTCTACACCATGACATAAACCTCACTTTTGTGCTGCAATTTCACTATTCTGCTACTACTCAGGATGTTGGGCGTAGTCTAACCATGGGCAATGAACCCCGCTCTGCTAGCGGAAGTTGCGGAGATTTGCTAATTACGCATTACATTGAAAACACGGAATTCGTGCAAAACCTCCGACTCCACCACGTAGCGGAGTTAGCTACTGCACCCACAACCCTTTGATAAAACAACTTTAGTTTTACATGCTAAAAAGCATATAACCAATTCACAAAATTGAGCTTTGAAAAATATCAGGCAATGAGAGAGGTGATGATTTTGGAGTCCCCCCTAACCTGGGGGGAGGACCAAGCAGATGCCTTGAACACAGAGAGCATATCATGCTGAACGATTCGGTGGTGGTCCCATCCTCCTAGGACCACCCCAAGAAAAGTTATGGGCAAAAATACAATGCCAACTAAGGTCCCAACAAAGCATTATGGGGCGAGATTCTAGAGTGCAGTGAATATTATAGTATTAGCTCTCAGCTGAGCCGGGAGAGCTGCCGCTTGAGGAATGTTTTGATATTGGATACTATAATATTCACTGCACTCTAGAATCTCGCCCCATAATGCTTTGCAGGGCCTTTGGTTGGGATTGTATTTTTACCCATAACTGTGCTTGGAGTGGTCCTAGGAGGATGGGACCACCACCGAATTGTTTAGCATGATGTGCTCTTTGTGTTCAAGGCATCTGCTTGGTTCTCTCCCTAGGTTAGGGAGGCGACCAAAATCATCACATCTCTCACTGCTTGCTATATTTTCATTTTCACTTTTGTGAGATGACTATATGCATTTTAGCATGTAAAGATAGAGTTACTTTTTTTACCAAAGGTATGTGAGGTTTCTGTTTTATTACTTGGGATGAGATGGAATAGAGTTACGGAGCGGAGTGGAACAAAAGGAGTTTCGCAGAGTTTTTGTTCAACTCCGCAGAATTCCGCGTAGTGGTTCTCCGCCATCTTCGCCCACCCTTAGCGTAGTCAAATATAAAGCAGCAACCTCAACACATGTCTCAGCTGTAAGTCTCCAATGACCCAGGCACTGCCCATGCACTCTTCCATGCACTGAGGCACTATGAATGCAGTCCTTCAATCAGCCAGGCACCACCCCTGCACTCATGCAATCACTCAGGCACTACCTATGCACTCTTTCAATAACCCAGGCACTAACCCTGTACTCATGCAATCACCCAGGCACTACCTATGCACTCCTCCAATCACCCAGGTGCTACCTGTGTGCTTATAAAATCACCCAGGCACTACCTATGCACTCCTCCAATCACCCAGGCACTATCCCTGCACTCCTCCAATCACCCAGGCAGTACCGATGCACTGATATAATCACTCAGGCACTACCCATGCACTCATACATGCACTCAGCGGGAGACATCCATTACCACGCGGGCATTGCATAGCAATGCCTTTACATCGCGGGTATTAGAACGCAAGTCGTTACAACGACTTGCGCTGGATGGCGCTCTAACCTAAGGAATAGTATGATTTACTATTCCAACACCTTCCCTACTGTACGTAGACTGGTGTTGGAATAGTAAATCATACTATTCCTAAGTCCAGCGCCCTCCAGCGCAAGTCATTGTAACGACTTGCGCTGTAAAAACTGCGATGTAACGTACCGCGATCATTTTGATCGCGTTGTAAAGTCACATATCCGCACTCAGCCACTACCCCTGCACTTATGCAATCACTCAAGCACTACCCGTGCAGTTCTCCAATCATCCAGGCACTGCCCCTGCACTCATGCAATCACCCAGGTACTAACCATGCACTCTTCCAATCATTCAGGCACTACCCATGCACTCCTCCATGCACCAAGGCACCATCCATGCACTCCTCCAATCATGCAGGCATTTCCCCTGCACTCATGCAATCACCCAGGCATTACCTATGCACTTCTTTAATCACTCAGGCAGTACTCATGCAATCCTCCAATTTCCCAGGCACTACCCCTGCATTCATGTAATCACTCAGGCACTATCCATGCAGTTATCCATGCACTCAGTTACTACTCCTGCACTCATTCCATTTACCGAGGCACTCATCAAATCACCCAGGCAGTACGTTTGCACTCATGCAATCAGCCAGTCACTATCCACCCTCTCCTCCAATTACCCAGCCAGTATCCTTGCACTCATACTATCACCCAGTAACTACTGTTGCACTCATTCATTCATGTAGGCACTGCTCATACACTCATCTATGCATTCAGGGACTATTCATGCACACAAGCTCTACCTCTGCACTCATGCAACCAGTCAATCAGTATCCAATCTCTCCTCCAGTTATACAGACACTACCCTTGCACTCATACAATCACCCAGGCACTACACATGGAGTCATGCAATCACTGAGACACACCCATCATATATCTTAGCTGTAAGTCTTACCATATTCCGGAAACCATTTATACATATGTCTATACCTTTTGCTAGCAATATCATATATAAAAGTAATATACAAATAGATGTATACTTGTGTTTTATATGTCTAGCATCTTCAGATGCATAATATGTATCAGAATACATGTGCAAGTAGAGATATACCTTAGTCATAACGCCATGCAGACCTTAAAACTTGACAGATTGCTGTTCACTTTGAAGCAGATAATGAAAATTGTGTAGCTTTCCACAGACTCATACAAAGTAGTGTTATAACTAATCCTTGTCCTAATATGCCTTAAACCACACTTTTGTGCTGCTGCTTCATCATTCTACGACTACATAGGGTGTTGGGCCTAGCCAAATATATAGCAGCAATGCTTTACATGTCTGTGCTGAAAGTCTCACCATCTTCCTAAAAGCATGCATGTATATGTCTGTACTTTTTGTTAGTAACATCATATATCAAATAAACATACAAATAGATGTATACCTATGTTTTATATGTGTAGCATGTTCAGATGTATAAGACATATCACAATACATGTGCAAGTTCATACATATCTCAATCAGAAGACCATGAAGATCTTAAAACTTGAGAGAGTGCACTTCAAATTTCAAAGAGACACTTAGATGTCTTTAGTGCACTTCAAGTAAACTTTTCCAGAGACTCTTACAAAGTACCATAATCACTAATTCCTCACCCAACATATCTTAAACATTACTTTTCTGGTCCTGCTGCTTTACCATTTTACTACTATTTAGGTATTGAACATAGCCAAAAACAAAGTAGTAAGAAGCTAGAGAAGTGCAGAAAGAGGCAAGAGGGGTGTAGCAAGATGCAAGAGAAGTGCAGACAGAAGCAATAGAGATGTAGAAGGAAACAAGAGAACTGAAGAAAGAGGCAAGAGAGTAGCAGAAACGGGCAAGAGAGGTCCAGAAAGAAGCAAGAGCAGTGCAGAAAGAACCAACAAAGGTGCAGAAACAGACAAGAGGGGTGCAGAAAGAGGTAAGTGAAGTGCAAAAAGAAGCAACAGAGGTGCAGAGAGAGGCAAGAGGGGTGCAGAAAGAGGCAAGAGAAGTGCACAAACAAGCAATAGAGGTGCAGAAAGAGGCAAGAGGGGTACAGAAAGAGGCAAGAGAAGTGCAGAAAGAAGCAATAGAGGTGCAGAAAGAGGCAAGAGAAGTACAGAAAGAGGGAAGAGGGGTGCATAAAGAAGCAAGAGTAGTGTAGAAATAACCAACAGAGGTGCAGAAGGAAGAAAAAGATGTGCCGAAAAAAACAAGAGGGGTGCCAAAATTTGCAAGAGAGGTGCAAAAAGAAACAAGAGCAGTGCGGAAAGAAGCAACAGAGGTGCAGAAACAGACAAGAGGGGAGTAGAAAGAGGTAAGAGAAGTGCAAAAAGAAGCAACAGGGGTGCAGAAAGAGGTAAGAGGGGTACAGAAAGAGGCATGAGAAGTACACAAACAAGCAACAGAGGTGCAGAAAGAGGCAAGAGGGGTGCAGAAAGAGGCAAGAGAAGTGCAGAAAGAAGCAACAGAGGTACAGAAAGAGGCAAGAGAAGTACAGAAAGAGGGAAGAGGGTTGCAGAAAGAGGCAAGAGGGGTGCATAAAGAAGCAAGAGTAGTGTAGAAAGAACCAACAGAGGTGCAGAAACAGATAAGAGGGGTGCAGAAATAGGCAAGAGAAGTGCAAAAAGAAGCAACAGAGGTGCATAAACAGACAAGAGGGGTGCAGAAAGAAGCAAGAGAAGTTCAGAAAGAAGCAACAGAGATGCAGAAGGAGGTAAGAGAATTGAAGAAAGAGGCAAAAGAGTTGCAGAAACAGACAAGAGAGGTCCAGAAAGAAGCAAGAGCAGTGCAGAAAGAACCAACAGAGGTGCAAAAGGAGGGAAGAGAACTACAGAAAGAGGCAAGAGAGTTGCAGAAACAGGCAAGAGAGGTACGGAAAAAGGGAACAGGGGTGCAGAAAGAGACAAGAGAGGTGGAGAAAGAGTGAAGAAGGGTGCAGAAAGAGGCAAGAGGGGTGCAAAAAGAAGCAAGAGAGGTGCAGAAAGAAGCAAGAGAGGTACAAAAAGAAGGAACAGAGGTGCAGAAAGAGGGAAGAGTGATGCAGAAAGAGACAAGAGAGTTGCAGAAACAGTCAAAAGAGTTGCAGAAACAGGCAAGAGAGGTCCAGAAAGAAGCAAGAGCAGTGCAGAAAGAACCAACAGAGGTGCAGAAACAGACAAGAGGGGTGCACAAAGAGGAAAGTGAAATGCAAAAGGAAGCAACAGAGGTACAGAAAGAGGCAAGAGGGGTGCAGAAAGAGGCAAGAGAGTTGCAGAAGGAGGTAAGAGAACTGAAGAAAAAGGGAAGAAGGTTGCAGAAAGAGGCAACAGGGGTACAGAAAGAAGCAAGAGAGGTACAGAAAGAAGCAAGAGAAGTGCACAAACAAGCAACAGAGGTGAAGATAGAGGCAAGAGAAGTACACAAAGAGGCAAGAAAGTTCAAAAACAGACAAAAGAGGTGCATAAACATACAAGAGGGGTGCAGAAAGAAACAAGAGAAGTGCAGAAAAAGGCAAGAGAGGTGAAGAAGGTGTGCAGAAAGTGGCAAGAGTTAGGTATTGAATATAGCAACAACAAAAAAACAGCAACTCTTCACATGTTTCTGCTGTAAGTCTCACCATCTTCCTGAAACCATGCATGCATGCTAGTGCACCATATATAAGAGGCATTCAAATAGATGTATACTTCTGTTTTATATGTAAAGCATCTTCAAATGTATGACACATATGAGAATACATGTGCAAGTAGAGACATACCTCAATCACAAGACCATGCAGGCCTTAAAACTTGACAAACTACACTTCACATTTGATTTGGGTAGTAGTAGAGAAATCCTTTAGCTGTCCTCAGTCATTCTGTTGTGGAGGTTGTGATGTCTTCTAATTGTAGGAATTGTGCAGTCTTTGACATAGCTTTGGAATGCAATTAAAAGTATTTCTTTATTTATAGATGAGAATATTTGTATATAATTATTTTAATAATATAAAATTATTTTTAGAAACTATTTAAACTATTCTCTTTTTTAGATATTCACCATTATTAGTAATAAAGATTGAGTATGGTAAGAAAAGATCAAAAGAAAAGAAAAAAACAGTACTATTTAAAGGAAAGAGAAAAGCAGAAATTAGATGATGTTCAAAATGTGATATTGAAGAAAAAGACTTCTGGTAAGAGAACTAAAGAATTTGTTAGAAGACTTTTAAAGAACGTAATGAATTTTCAAAATGTGGAAAAGAGAAAGAAAAGCTGTACAACCAACCCGAAGGAAACGAAAAAAGGACATATTAATTAACCCTGGGCGTAGTTTGCGTAGTCGCGCTACGCGAGGCTACACGAAGTTGCAAAAGTGCCACGCGAGCTACGCGTAGCTATGCGAGCGTGCGTAGTTGCTTGTCCCGCCCGTTCGCGATGCGTTTTTCTTGCTCGCGAACGCGTATTGTGTGTTCGGGACGCTGTTTGCGTGCTCGGGGGATAGTATCTCGCGAACTTACCCATGCGGTCGCCTATGGGCGCGGCCATCTTGTTTTTCACTTGTCCCAGCCCGTTCGCGATGCCTTATTTCCTGTTCCGGGTCACGTATACATTTCATGTTCGGGAACACGTCTTACGTGTTCGTGACGCTTTTTGCGTGCTCGGGGGGAAATATCGCGCAAACTTACCCACGCGGTCGCGATAGGCGCGGCCATCTTGTTTTTCACTCTATGCTATGGTTCTGGGGCCTGCTTTTCTATCCTCCATCTATCCTTGCAATCCTTAGGTTTTTACACTGTTTTTCTGATCTTTTTTATTTATTATCTATCCCTCTCTGTCCCTAAGTCTATATTTTGCATTTTATTTCTACTTTTACTGCGTTTTTTTCACTTTTCTACTGTTTTATATTACTTCCTTCTTTAAGCGCCTACTTCTTCCCCTAACTTTATTTTTCCCGTCTAAATTTTCTTTTCCGCCTCCCGCTCACCCCAGAACCATGGCTAAGGGTACTACCGGCTCCAAGGGCAAGGCGCCTGCGCCCAAGAGCCGCCTGCCTTGCGGCAGACTGCGCCCTGCAGGGGTGCAGGCCCGGGAGCTTTTCGGCGAGGCGGAGGTGGCCGCCCTTGTTTTTTTTGTGCAGCGCCACCTCCCCTTGACCTTGGCAGCAGGCGGCAGGCCTGGCTCCGGGTACCCTACCCAGGAGCATCACCGCCGGTGGGCGAAGGTGCGCCGGGCAGTGTTTCGCTGCTCAGGGGTCCGGCGCACCCATAACCAGCTGGCCCACCGGTGGTCAGACATCTTGGACCGGGAGCAGGACCTGCTGGACCTGCTAGGTGTCGAGGTCGTGGGGCTTGGTGAGTAGCTAATATACTAGTAGTATAAGTATTGTGTATAATTTTTTTCCGAATAGCAAGAATACTGCTGCTTACATTGCAGGTAAATTACGTTTCAAAATCTTCTGTGATTGTAGGACACAGGTGCTCGGCGGCGGCGCTACTCTTACTTGTTTGCAACTTTGCGCTCGCTTAGGCTGATTATGTAAGAGTTTACTTAGAGAACTTAAGCTAGGTAATGCTATTGCTAGAGAGACTCTAGTCCTTCCGTTGTCCTCCTGTCACTAAGAAGAGATGGTGGATGGATTGATAGGTTTAGTTAGTATTAGTTGGTAATTTTTTAGAGGTCTGCGTGACGCATCCTCTGTCACTGAGTGCTGCTTACCCCAGTCCTTAGTAGAACCTTTTGTAGTTTGTTTAGTGAGTGGTAAGGCTTAGCAGTGTCACTAGCAGAACATCAGACGCAACCAACCAACAATTTGGTGTATGCACAAATTTATGCATGTGTCCTCCATCTATGCATTTTTGAGGGCTAAAATTGAAATGCAGACTTAGTGAACAATTGGCCCGTCTGGAATATGTGGGCTAGGTCAGGTGGTACTACTTAGGCTTAGTTAGTATTCTGGAATCAGAAGGGAACACTGGATTAGTGTTCATAAATAATAAGTAGACGGTCCGTGAATCCCACAATAATACTACTAGTCGATCTGATTAGATAGGTCAATTTTATTGCAATTGTTGTTTCCTAAAATGTTTTTTGAGCGTTTTTAAATATATTTTATTTGTTTCACAGTACACCAATCATTAATGTTTGTCTCTTTCTTTATTATATCTTACATGATCAGCACCCAGGGGCAAGAAGACGGGGTCAGAGTCGGCGGGACAAGATCAAGATGCCTCCCAGGGCCAGGACCGCTCCTCTACCGAGGGCTCTGCTGCTGGCCCCAGTAAGTCCTCCAGTGGTTAATATTAATAATTATATTTCCCTAACTTTTACTGCACCTTATTTTTTCCGAACTATTATTTCTGTTTCCTAATTCTATTTTTTTCCAAATCTTCTTCGATCTAGACTGTTTCTAAATTCTTGTTATCCCTGCCTCTAACTGCCTCTGCTATGACTCTCTGTACTACTACTATTAGTCTGTCTGTAGCTAAGCTTGCCCAGTTGGCCACTCTTTATTTAAAAGGTTTTAAATAAAACTCAGATTCACCAATAGCTCTAGCCACTGAGTCCAGTCCTTTGGGTTGTCCTCTTCTAGTCTTCTTAATCTTGAGGCTTTTCGACAATTCCCACCAACAAAATGCCCAACCAGATATTTGACTATTTTTGATAGGATATAGTACATACTACTACTGTTGTGGGGATTCTGCACAGCCACATACAGAACTATGCACAAGAAAATAGGATGTTGGTGATGGGAGGTTGGACCTTCCTCACACCTCAGTCAGAACCCACAATCCCCTGACCGACTAGCTATAGTCTCTCATTAGGTCCCCGAACCCCCCCGAAGATACCCAATGATTAGACAACCCAGAACATAATAACACCCTTTCGCTCACTCACTCGTGTAAGTCCACCACACCAAATACCACAGAGTCTATGTGTAAGTTCAAAAGGTTTATTTTCAACTAACAAGCTCTGTACGTTGTTCTACAATTCAATTCAGTATACTATACGAGCCAGCTCCAACAGCAAAATGCATAAGATTAAAACAATAAACATTGTTACAAGTCCATCGAAGACAAAAGATCTCTGTGCGAATTCTGGGGAACCCTCACCTTAGAACGTAGAAGTACTGGTTACATCATAAGCTCTGCAAAGCTCTGGTTCGTAGAAGGGAATCTTCCGCCTTTTATGAGAAAAATGGTGCGCGTTAGATAGTATAATGCAAGCATTTCTCAGTCATGCCCAAAAATTTTGCATGTTATGGCTAAGCAATACGGACTGACCAGAACTCCATAACAAAGTGGCTTGTTTTTTCGACCTCTTGTACGCAATGCTCAGACAGTAGCTGTATGAGCTCATGTGGGCTCAAAGGCGTCTTACACAACAAGCTGTGAGGTAACGTCACGTGCGCAAAAGACATGAAGCTAAAATGGTTGCATGGCTCAGGCTAACTTTGCAAAGAGTAGAGTAGACTAGAATGACCCTAGGGACCATAACACTACTACTCTACTCCCCGATTTGGACTAGTGATGTATGTTGTATATGTATGCATTAACTTTTTTTTCCAATCTTGCTAGTGAAAAAGAATAAATAGAGGGAGGTGTATATATGGCATCTAAAAATGTGTAATGTTTTTTCTAGGCGTACTACCGACCACCAGTGCCGGGGCCAGCGGCGATGGCGATGCGGCCATTTCGGAGGGAGCAAGAGATGCGGCACCTGCAGGAGCTACAGGGGGTGAGCCAGCAGCAGTGGCGGGCGGTGGTAAGTTATATTCCTTACTTATTGACATTACACTAGCGGGAAGGGTGTACACTCACTGTACTGTTGAGACTTAGTAAGTATGAAGTTGTAGTGAACATTAGACAACGGTTGAAGAAGACACCCTTTACTTAGCATTAGCAATAGCATTAGCAGCGTGAGTTGAGTAACCAATGGCCTCTTCTATCTGACTCCAACTCAGCTGTGAAAGTTTTATGGAGAAGACTAAAAGTCAGATCAGATGACCTTGATGGATGTGTTGAACAAAAAGGGAAAGAAGGGTGGAAGGAGGAAGGACGGGCGAGATGTAATATGACTGGCAGAGAAGGATACGTTGGAAGCATGCATAGGTCGGTGGCTGATAGGAATCAGATGCATGGGTTGTTGAAGGATGGGTGGAAGGTGAAAGAAAAGATGCCTGCCTGGGTGGGCGACACCGTATGGGTGGATAGGATAGCAAGAATCGTCAGCGGTGTTTGGGTCAAACTCAAAGCCAAGGCAAGCAAGGAAGGACGCATGGGTGGTTGTTGGTGAAACAAACTAAGGTTTGTTGAGAGATTAAGAAGAATGATAGACGTTTACTTTGAATGGATGGATGCCTGGATGTATTCATCATAGATAGCATAGGTGGAGACTGTCACTGGATGCAGACCAGAGTCTTAGTTTGAAGAGAATGTAAAAGAAACCGCGCCACAGTAGCAAAGCCGAGGGGAATATAAGTTGTATTTTCAGAATACTCCCTTGACTCACAGTAGTTTGCAAGTACATCATATATATATATTGTGTATGTATGTAGTTATCAAGCGCTTTCCTCCGACTCCGAGGACCACTCCCTACCTATGTTAATTTATTTTCAAGTGTATCAGCCAGCCTGACATGGGGCGAGGCCTATCTGTTGGTTACACAATCAATCCAAACAAAGTACCTCATGTCGTCCCATATATAAGCAATGATCATTGGATCAGATATATAATCTGCCTTTTTGTAGTAGTCAGGGCAGGGTGAAAGTAAAATTGAGCAATTGCCCTTGATGTAACAGAGAGAGTATGGCCAGTGCCACCCGTAATAGAAAAATACGAGCTTCCCCACCTGCAGACAGTAGTAAATAAAACTAACGTGAGTCTGCGTCATGACTCGAGTATGTTTGTCTTGGGCGCAAGCTGACTGAGCTGGCATGCCGGCTACAACAAGGTTATGTAATTTCGCTAAACTAGAGAGAAGAAGAAGACTGGTGTACTGTGTACTGGAGTCCATAGTGCTAGTATAATGCCTGAAACTCCCACAAATGTTAGAGGCCGAGGAAGTGGGAGGACAGATACATACCACAAATGTTATGTACTGTGCTTGCTAGTGCTACTGCTACTATGCCACTATGTGTTGAATTAATTTTGTGTTACTGTTTTGCTAAGAGTATTGGTAATAGACTTTTTTTCTTTCTTGATATAGCTCCTCCAAAACCAACGAGGAAGGAGTTGGCAGCCATGGCCTGGTGCCGGAAGCTGGAGGCCATCTGCACAGAGTACCGGCGGCTGGTGGTTCTGGCGGAGGAGGAGGAGGCGGCAGCAGTTGCAGCCTCCTCCAATGCTCCGGGCCCCAGCCAGGCCCCTCCAGTGGCACGGCGCTGCGGTCAGGCAGCCACCTGCCGCCGCACACCAACAACATCCAGCACTACTGCTGCCCCCCCCTGTGGATGCAACTGCAGGGCATATGCGCGCCACATGCTCCTCCGGAATGCGCGACTGGAGGAGGAGGTAGAGGAGCTCAAGAAGAGGGTCAAGGTCCTGGAGATCGACATCCGAAGAGCCCGCCGCTAAAGACCCTGTTTAATTGCCCCTTTTTTATAGGTTCTTTTGGTGGGTGGGAATCGGGCGTTGGGGTTTTTCACTTTATTTATGGACAACATGGACAATTGGACATTTGATTTGTTGGACTTTTTCGTTTTGGACATTGGTTGGGGTTAGGGAGAGGGGTGGGTCAGGTGTTGTTGTGGGATTTTTACATAGTTTATTTTTGTTAGGGGATTAAATTATATATTTATACTTTACATACGATGTGGCTAATGTTTTGTGTTTGATTTAAATAATTGGCTGACTTTGTAAGACACAAACAGATAGATGCGGTACCCCTCACTGAGTGACTTGTCCTACTAGTACTGTCAGTCTCTCCTCCTAGTCCATTATTATACCTCCCCAAACATCTTTTCTTACCTGTGATTGATGTTTAAGTTAGGCACAGCGATGGCTGCATGACGATGCAGGTTGGGTTTCCGAAGAGAATGGAGATGCCATGGTTGTGGTGGTAGTAGTAGACACTGGCAGTAGCATTTACAAAAAAGAAAATGAGACAGTCAGTCGCCTGAGAGAGACTCTGGGAGGAGTAGTAGAGCGAAGTAAATAAAACATAATGGTGGAGGGGATAGCCTAGTACAACAAGTTACAAACTGTAGTTGTGTCGAGTCACTCAACTAGGCCTACACTCGACACAAGCGTAACCTTTAGTGCTGTGTGTAATAGGATGACAATCGATGCCGGCAATTAATGATGATGGATTAGGTTCCTTTGTTAAAAAGGTTACCTCGCAAATATACTGATCATGGGTGGGCAAGCAGAAGAAGATCCTCCCCTGCCTTGAAATGTGAATTAGTGTTGCTTTCGCCACATCCGCCCCAGCAAGCGTGTGATCAATTATTGGTGTACATTTAATTTAGTCACACCTCAATAAATCACACAGCCCGGGGGAAGAGGGTTAGGGTTTGATGAATGGTTGGGAAGGGGGTTTGGGGAAAGGTTTGACAAAGAAAAACAGTACGCATGGACAAACAACAAAACACAATCTTTGTAGACTACCATATCCATAAATCTGTTAAGGGTGAAAAAGGAAATGCATGCATGATGATGATAACTTGATGGTTAATGATAAGTAGTACTTACTAACTACTACTAGACAATTAGACAGTACAGGGCATCAGTATATTAATATTATGCAATTTGCCTTGCCTGTCTGCCCTCATAGAGACCCGGATTACATACAGTTTGTGTTCTGTTCTGTTGTACCGGGCTTACTTTTAAAGATAGCAAAGACAATTTAAAAATAGCTGTAGGGATGAATTATAAGCAGAGAGCAAACATAATTAATAATAACAACAACACACAGTAGTAATGATTGAAGACAAAAAATGAATCAAATTATTTAAAAGATGATGAAAGTTGATACTGTTACTGTGTTATCCTGGTCAAAATAGGGAGTTGCATCTTGGCATTCCTCTTGGTCCTCCCTTCCATGGATGCTCCATCCATCAATCTTGGGTGACGCCACTGCCTGCCTGGCAGATGTAGATTCATTGGTAAGGTAAGTGTGTGTTGTTTTTCCAAGTATAGCACAGGGTAAAACCCGGCCTGTAAGTACTGTAAATGGAAAAACAAAAGGGATATTGAAAAATCAATGAATAGAAAAAATGCATCAATTACGGTGGAGTGCAACAAGAGAAGAGAACACTTTCAGACTGAGGCGGCATGGATACATCATGTCTACTCTGTTTACAGCATTTATTTAAGCTACAACAACCACAGGACAGAGCAGGCCCACGGCACCGGGCCGTGACCAAACCTCCATTTAGCTTAAATTTTGACAGAGCCAGACAAAGCACATATACAGCAACCTAGCATTTTCAAAATTAAGTGACTAAATCAATGCACCGCTGTCAGTCATACCACTACACTCGACTCCACCACTACACGGACATGTAGGTCTGCTGATGGTTCTTGTTGACTTGTGTTTACCTTTTATGCCACTTCATGAAACGCAGTTATTCCCTCAATCATCTCCGATCCTAAGTACTGACTGACTGCGAAGAGTATAGTATGTGGTCATCATGATCATTGTGTCCAACTCAGTCTGTAGTGTACCGAGTGAGTCCAGAGTCCATATTCAAATATCCAATGGATCGCCCTGCAGTAGATGTACAATTTTGTTATTAAACAACAAGTCTGTTTACAGCATTAACCAGAAACAGTTACAGGAGGACACATGTACAGCAACATAGCATTTTCCAAAGTAAGTAACTAAATCAACACACGGCTGTCAGTCATACCTCCACTACTAAACTCGTTGTGACTACTCGACTCCACCACTACACAGACATGTAGGTCTGCTGTGGTTGTTGACTTATTTACCTTTTATGCCACTTGATTGGAAATGCCCCAAGTTCTTCCATCAATCATCTCCGATCCAACTGACTGACTGCAAAGATAGTATGGTCATCATCATGGTGTTGTACGTGTTGTCCAACTCCAACGCAGTCTGTATTGTACCGAGTACAACTCCGAGTAAGTCCATATTCCATATTAAAAAATGCAACGGATATTGGCCTGCAGTAGTAGGAGTACAATTTGGTTATTAAACAACAAGAAGGGAAACATTGACTGTCACTTGAGTCACTTTTAGTTGGTAGATTAATCACTAGTACAGTTCGACTTCATGCACAACGTCATCAACACAAAAAACAGCAATCACTCTGAGTCTGCATCCAACGCATGCCATCATTACCTGTCTTGCTCTTCTCTTTGGTTGTCAGATGCCTAGTTCTGACAGGTGTGTGTTTTCTTTACCGAGGCAGTGGCCTCATTATTACTCCACATTCATTTTGAGTGTTAGTCGCTGTTTCGGTTTTCTTATTCATCTGTGGCACTTTGTCGCAGTTGAAGTTGGTTCACATGGTCAGCGCTGTGAGATGGGCCGCGGCCTGGGTAGCGGTCATTGGTCAATTGAGTTTGCAGAAATGTGACATGTCAGCAAGTTTCTTCGAAGAGTGTTGTCTTTCTCTGCCAAGTACCTTCTGTTCTGACATTGATGAGCTTTTGATGCCTGCCGAGGCGGTATCCTTCTGACAGTGATGAGTTTCGGCTGGGAAACAAAAGGAGGATAGCTATAGTCATGTTCCACTTCTTCTGGAGGGACTGTTAGAGGCAACATTTCTTGTACTATTCTCCATCCAATGCCTGGCTTGAGGGAAATGTATTTAGGGCGAGTCAGGAAGATGGAGCAGGACTCTGAGGAGTGGACAGTTAAATGCACAGAGGTGCAACTCCAATATGGAAATAAAAAGAGAAGACGGTGGTGATGGATTTGTTGTGATTCGAACCAGAAAGACAGAGACACACACAAATAAAGGAAGGAAGAAAGTAACAATTTGAAAGCCTAGTTGTCAGGGAAGAGGAGCTCGTCCTCAAACTCTGGTGGTTCGATCAGAAGTAGGTCATCTAACACAGTACTTCCGTCACCTAAGTCGCTCTCCTCTTCCTGCTATGATTCAGGTATTTTGTACTCTGGTGGTATAAAGTGCTGATTCATTTTGATCATGGTTAACCTCTCCACGCTTTTGGGCGAGAGACTGGTCCTTTTCACAGTTACAATGGCACCAGCAGCACTGAAAACATGCTCAGAAGAGACACTTGCGACAGGGGAAGCCAAATACTTTATCGCCAGCCTGCTGAGCACTGTCTATTGGCTTCTTTTCCCATACCAATACACCAATGGGTTTCGATCCATGAAGACCTCTGTTGTGTCATCCAGATAGGCCTGGACCGTACGCTCAATGCTCAGGGGAGCTCCGATTTTCTTGGCCTCTTTTGCCTGTGCATCAGCACTGGACTTACCATACCCATGCCGTAGAAACCAATCAGTTGCCGATTGTACTGTGCAAAATGTACAATGGTTCTGTCGGGTATAACCACAATATTTCTTAAAGTACAATTCAATTGCAGTATCAAGTTATTTCCTTCAAAGATTGAGTATAAAAAACGTTTTAAGAAGGAACACACAACCAAAAAATATATAAATCGAAAATGCAAAGAATCACAATTAAATCAGGTTTTGTGGGTGTTAAGATATTTATATAAATTTCATCATTTATAAACACCCATATATAAGAAAATTAGTTGCATACACAACTGCCAACATTGTGAAAATTAAAGTGAGTTGTGAATAAGTGACATAGTGTGATCAGTGACACAACAAGTGCTTGATATATACAAGGTGGTTTAAAATCTATACATGTTCGAAAGAGGCCAGGGCAAAAGCCACACAATGACCCTGCTACTCTGTTCAATTTCAATATTTTTGAGCGGGGCCTTGAACTGGACCAGGATATCGTCGACGTTTCAACCCTATATGTACGATATTATAACATCTGGCGGGTCTTCATCAGGACTCAAGTAAGGGAGAGGGCTGGCAGCCTAACGGTAACCAGTAAGAATCCGGGTTGATGGCCCATCTAGTTATTTCCGAGGCAGATCTTGCGTGGAGCCATATACGATTTCCAAGTTCAGGTGAATTACTCGTAAACGTCTATGAAATTAACAGTGGAACCGAATCCAGGATAGAGAGCAGGGACAGTAGATATTCCTGCCGTGCAACCGCATAAAGTCAGTCTCTGATGATCCTGTTCTTGCTGTTGTTGATGTTAGTGGTGTTGTTGGTGACTGCTGGAAGGCAAATGCACTGCCCTCAGGCTCTGAAGTAGAATTTGACTCTGGATGACCTGTAGTACTTGTTCTGGCCTGGGGTGGCGGGCCTCTAATTACCAGCCGTTCGTTTTCGAACTTAGTGGCTTCCTCAGCTATCAAAGTTTTGTACTTGGCAATATCCACTTCCGAAAAAGGAATTACTGCCTTACTGTTCAGAAATACTTTGTACCGTGGATCCAAAATTGTGGCAGTAATGTAATGTTGATGTGACACAATGTTATTTTGAATCCTTGTATTTTCAGATAAGCGAACGGCTAAGGAGTCCGCCAAATAATATGCGTCTTGTTTGTCATCCACACCTGCGTACATTTCAGACACCTCCTTCAGCTGTTGCTCTAGGATGTGCAACAATGGGATAGCTTGGCCCATAGTACAGTCCTCCCTGCTGACTTCACGTGTGAAGACCTCAAAAGGAAGTAGCATCTCTGTCAGGCATTTAACGAGGTCCCATTGGCCCATCTCAACGGTCATGCCTCTCACAGTAGGATCCCCTAATCTTTGCATGACATAAGCATTGAGTGGTATGTACTGCTCAAACAGACGATCAAGCATGTAATAAGTTGAGTTCCAACGTGTTGGCACCTCCTGGATGGGTGCTTTGACTGGCATTTTATGCTCACGTTGAATGACCCTCAGCTGCTTCCGGGCTTTAAAAGAATGGCTGAAATGTGTGCATATTCTTCTGCAGGTGGCCAGTAAGTTGCTGACTTTGTATTCATTTTTCAGAAAGTCTTGAACAACAATGTTAATGCAGTGTGCCAAACACGGGACCCTGAAATAGCCACCATCTTTCATGTCCCTAACTACATTACTGCCATTGTCCGTGGCAACAAAACCAATGTTAAGCCCTCTTGGGTGCAGCCACTCAAAGACCTTGCTGTTAAACTCATCCAAAATGTTTGCAGCAGTATGAGATTTCTCCATGGCAAACATGGCTACAGTTGCATGTTTGTGAGTGGCATGAAAAATCTCAGCAGCGTCAACACCAGCAGATATCTTTTCTCTAACCCCCACAAAAGAGATCCAGTGTGCAGTGATGCACATGTAATCAGTGGCTTGGCAACTGGTCCACATGTCTGTTGTCAGGTGGATACTCTGAACAGCACTCTGCTGCAAGGTTTTTCCAAGCAATTCCAGCACGTCGTGATGTAGTGCTGGAACAGCAACTCTGGCGAAATAGTAGCGGCTGGGAACCTGCCATTTTGGGCAGATGGCTGTCACAAATTCCAGAAAACCCACCCCTTCAACAAAAGAAAAAGGGAGAAGGTCCAGTGCTAACATTTTAGCCAGCTTCGCATTGTACAAACGTGCTATTGGGTGGTTGCGTTTGTACTGCCCCTCCGCCCTAAACATGCTGATAATGGTAGGCTGCATGGTTTTCCTTTCTGTTAGGCTCAACAACGCACTTTTTTTCATTGCAGTACTCCTTGCTGTCTCAGGCTGACTCTTACTCTTGTGCCACTGAGATGTTGCTGAGGATGTGGGCGCTACCACTGCACTGCTGGGGACAGGGCTACTTTGTGTACCACTACCAGAGAGAATGTCTCCCTGTCCTTCCTCTTCCACCGTGATCGGATCTTCTACTCGTTTATCCCCACCAACACCAATGGTTGCAGTTTTTATGCCGCGAAGGTGGTCCTCCCAGTCGATCAAGTGGTGTTTTTTCAGATGGGTTATTTGGCCTCCGGTACCATACGTTGTACCAAGCTTACCCCGACTAACAGAGGTATTACAAATGGAGCATATAGCAATGTTCTCCTCCTTTTCGCTAACCGTAAAGAAGTCCCAAACTGGGGAGCTTAACTTTTGTCTCCTGCTGAAGGTGCCACTTCCAATGCCGGATGAACTGGAGGGTGTGCACTACCTACTTCTACTCTACTGAGGTGGTGGTTGTGCTGGATGTAGGCCACTGCCGGGCCTTTGCTAATGCAAATATGGAAGCTGTAGGTGGTGTTGGTGTTACCTGTGTTGGTGTTATCTGTGCCACATCCCTCACAGCAATTTGGGATGTGGTGGTAATGTCGGTCTCCACTGGGGCGGGAGTAATGTCCATGATGACTGGCTCATCATCATCCTGCTGTTCTACATCGACCTCCATAAGTGTAAGGCTTTCTGGAACCTTCCTTTTCCCTAGCCTGGCCTTGGGACGTGTCTCCCTCTCAGACTCAGTGTGTGGCTCCCAAGTGGCATCTAGATCATCAGAAGGGGTGCTTGGCGAAGAACTCGATGGACTAACCCTCCTTTTCCTTGCTGGGGATTTGGAAGACAATGGATCTTCTGAATGAGTGGCTTCCTCTTCTTCTTCCTCTGCATGAGGCTCAATTTCCTGAACTGCCCCTACTTCGGGAGGAACAACTACTATTGCGGGCAGTGGTTGCGGCTGTTGTTGACCACTTATCTGCTGTGTTTCCTCCTGCGTTGATTGGGTACTACTTTGAGATAGCGATAAGTTTATCTCAGGCTCAGCATCACTGGTTTTCACCATTAGGCTGGCTACCTCTTCCACACTCATGTGCTTGGGCCTGGGTTGGTGGGTTGGGCCCACTGATGCGGAGGTGCTGCCCCCAGCTTGCCCCCAGGACACCGCTGCTGCAGGCATAATTTTTGGTTTCCCAAAAAATGTATTGGGCGGCACACCAGACTTAAGTGTCACTTCCTTCTTCTGTTCCTTCTTCTCAATAGCAACTTTCTTGGTACTGGAGGACCTGGTACCTGCTTTCTTTGGGGCCATCTTCTTCAGATGTCAGCAGCACTCAGTTGCACAAGTTGCAGAGATGTCTGGTCAGGTCACACGTCACGTCATGTACAGCAGCAGGACGTCTGTCTGGCAGTACAACAGGTGATGATGACACACCTCCTCCTCAGTCTTTTGTGAACCTAAAAGCAAAAAAGCCAGAAGAACATCAGTCAAACATGGAATTTGTTGTGCTTCAATTACTAATAGTACAATCAAACAAATATAATATATAATATATAACTTAGTGTGTGGTGGTCACAATTATTAAATTAATTTTAGTAACTCAGTGAACAACAACAGTGTAGCCATTTATGAGACTTTGACAACAAGGGCTTTCCTGGTGTACTGTGTACACTCAGGAAGAATAAGAATAGCAAAGAACAAAAACAAAATACAAATACAAATGTAGTGGAGCCTGTTTGGCCTTAATTTGTGCATCACGTGGGATGGATGCAGCATCAGGGAGCTGCAGCTGGCAATGGGGATGGATTTGGAAGCAGTAAGCCAAGAGGAACAATGGAAAGACACGCAGGCCTATGTGGCAAAAACAGCACACTACTAACTACCACCACAAAATGGCCCCCAGCCACATGGTCACTCACAGGCACAAGGCATGGAAAACAATGAACTCAAGCAGGCCTAAATGGCCAGGCAAAGGATGCCTGATAAACAACACAGCTTTAATGCAAAAACAAAAATCCACATGGCTAAAAAGGTTGGAAAGTTACACAACAACCACAACAACAACATATACACATGAAACAAAGGCGTTTATTTAACACACCCAAAAAGTGAAATACACCCCAAAACCCACATTTTGCAATTCACTCCAATGCCATCCATGCCCTAAATGATGTTTAAATTCATCAGACACCACAGAAAAAGTTGTTTCATGCACCCATGAGTACCTCTGGGCCTACTGGCTGAAAAGGCCTAACACACACCAAAAAAGTGATCTCCCCCCCAAAAACCACATTTTACAATTCAATCCAATCCAATGCCATCCATGCCCTAAATGATGTTTAAATTCAAAAGACAACACAAAAACAGTTGTTTCATGCACCCATAATGATTGATGAGTACCTCTGGGCCTACTGGCAGACTAGGCCACAAGCTTGGAGGCCTATGGCAAAGTCACAGTGGCTGGTCCCACAAAATGGCCGCCACCACATGGCCAGGCCACCCACAACAACAAGAAAAGGAAGACAAGACAGACAATGCAGGCCTATGGCAAAAGCACAATGCCTGGCTTCACAAAATGGCCGCCACCCACATGGCCAGGCCACCCACAATAACAAGAAAGTGAAGACAAAGGACAGGACGAGGAAGTTGGAGAATCTGGGGAACTTCCTTCCTCTTTAAAAAAATTGTAAAAAAAGAAAAATGACTCCTTGCTCAAAAACTACAGCCAAATGACAACCTGAGGAGTTTTTTGAGCAAAATGAACAAAATCATCATTTTCGAGAAGGTTTTATGCTGCTCGAGAGATATTCTTTGCCAGATCGCAAATTCTGCGTGTTCGGCATTGCAATCTTAAAAAAAAGTCGTTATCGCGCGCGCGAAAACGGATATTGAGCGCGCGAAGAAGAAAAAAAGTGTAAGTCCGAGTTTTCGCGCAGTGTGGGGTTGCCAAAACTCCGCGAGCTGAACGCCCAGGGTTACCTACTGGCTGAAAAGGCCTATTTATTTAACACACCAAAACACTGAAATACCACCCCAAAAACCACATTTTGCAATTCAATCCAATGCCATCCATGCCGTAAATGATGTTAAAATTCAACAGACAACACAGAAACAGTTGTTTCATGCACCCATGATGACTACCTCTGGGCCTACTGGCAGACTAGGCCACACGCTTGGAAGCCTATGGCAAAAGCAAGCACACTGCCTTGCTCCACAAAATGGCCACCACCCACATGGCCAGGCCACCCACAATAACAAGAAAGTGAAGACAGACAATGCAGGCCTATGGCAAAAGCACACTGCCTGGATGGCTCCCCAAAATGGCCGCTAGCCACCCACATCAAAAAGAAATGGAAGACAGACAATGCAAGCCTATGGCAAAAGCACACTGCCTGCCTTCACAAAATGGGCGCCACCCACATGGCCAGGCCACAACAAGAAGAAGCATAAGCCAAGGGGAACAAAGAAAAGACATGCAGGCCTATATGGAAAAAGCAGCACACTATTAAACTACCACCACAAAATGGCCCCAAGCCACATGGTCACTCACAGTCACAACAGGCCATGGAAAACAATGAACTCAAGCAGGCCTATATATGACCAGACAAAGGAGGCCTGCTAAACAACACAGCTTTAATACAAAAATGCAAAAACGAAAATCCACAGGGCTAAGAAAGGTTGGAAAGTTACACAACAAGCACACACACACACATCCAACAAAGGTATTTATTTATTAACACACACCCAAAAAGTGAAATACACCCCAAAAACCACATTTAGCAATTCAATCCAATGCCATCCATGCCCTACATGATGTTTAAATTCAACAGACACCACAGAAACATGCACCCATGGGTACCTCTGGGCCTACTTGCTGAAATTACAATCAAAGAAAAACAACTAGGCCCCTACTGAAACTACAGGCCAGTCACCCACAACAATAAATTTAAAAAATGATGAAAATCCCAAAAAAATGTAGGTACAAACAATGCCCCAATCAAACAAACAAGTACATCAATTCTCCAACTTACTTGTAGAATCTCAAATCCAAAAGTCCTCAAATCCAATCCAATGATATGATGCAGCAGACAGACACAAAAAGTGATCCTTCCAGCTCCAAATCCAAATGAAAGTGAACAGCACATGGACAAAGCACTGGGAGGAGCCTGCTGGACAGGAACAGGAAGTTGGAGGCTCAGGGGCACTTCCTTCCTCTTGAAAAAAAAGTAAAAAAAGAAAAAGGACTCCTTGCACAAAAAACTACAGCCAAATCACAATCTGAGGAGTTTTTTTGAGCAAAATGATCATTTTTGAGAAGGTTTTATGATGCTCGAGAGATATTCTTCGCCAGATTGCAATTTCTGCATTTTCGGGATCGTGATCTTACCAACACGGCTGCCGGAAGTCAGATGGCGCATCCGAATGACGTGTTCGCGTTCGCACACTCTCGCGGGATCGTGCGGCCGGATTCCAAATCTCGTGGCGCACGCGAACGGATAGGAAATCTCGTCGGCGAACGCAGAATCCCGGTAAGTCGTTCCCGCGTGCGCGAGAACGCATATTGAGCGTGCAAAGAAGAAAAACAACTAGGCTACATTGCAGATTACGTAGTATTCGGTAACTACGCGCTCTACGCGAACCGCGAAGTTACCGAAACTACGCAAATTCCACGAGCGTAGCTTAGTTCACCGCCCAGGGTTAATATTAATGGAAAATCAGGTTATGGGAAAACAATCCATGTTGAAAGAAGGATGAAAGAATATAAAGACATTAGGAATAGAATGTATAAAAGTAGAGTACTACAAAATTTATTGAAAGATTGTAAAAAATATCAAAGAAGATCAGCATCTTACAAGAAAAAACAACAGATTGAAAGTGTAGTAGAAAAAGCTTTTGAATTGAAAAGAAAAATATTTATATTGGTATTGAAGAGAATGAAAACATTGAATAAAACAGTGCACTTTATGAAGGAGAAAAGCAAAAGAAAAAGACTGGTTAATAGAAGTAACTTTTGCAAAATCTTTTGGGTGAATGGAAGCACACTTCTAGTACTGAACCTTTTTTTAATGAAGAAAGCTATTTTCAACAAAGTACATTAGTTCATGCAGTTGATACCAGTGGTCGTTGTTATGAGGTAAAAGATGGTTGTCCAATTGAAAAAGAAACAATGGTTCCTAGAAATGTGGAAGAAGTAATAGCAGAAGAAGTTCAAGGGAGACGTACACAAGCACAAGTGTATAAGTGGGATTGTAGTAGTAGTTGTAGTATACGACAGGAATCCATTGATATATTACGAATTTTATTACGAGATTATGCAAAAAAAGTGTTAAACAGAAGATTAAGATGTTGCAAGGACTAGATCCTTGTAAAGTGAGAAAATATACTAAGTTGCAGGGTCATTCTCTGGCTTGTCTTTCTAGAAAAGTGTGTCAAAGTACTTTTCATCATTTAAGAATGTTAGCAGTACATCATTCAGAAATGCGAAAGTTAGTAAGAAGATTGTACTACGTAAAAGTCCTGCATTATCTTTAAGTGAAATAAACACAGCTTCTTTGCATGGTTCAGTATCGGATGTAAAAAAGTTTCTGATGATATACAGTTTTGTTTCTTTGGTTCACAAGAGGAGTGTAGAGAAAGTGAGAGTTTGATAAGTGTAGGTGTTGAAGAACAGGTGGAAGATATTACTACTGAGAAGTTTGCAGAAGAAATTACAGGTACTTTCATGTGAAAAACCAAACTATGTTTGTATTTGTTATCGACGTACTCACTATAGAAGTCAAACTAGAAATGTTGATCTATATTTAAAAAGTGAAAAGGAAAACAATGATAAGTGGGAGCAATTTGGTGCCTATTTCTTGGTGGAAGTTCGTTCTGAGTTGGGTACTGATTAACGTATTTGTAAACATTGTTACAGCAAATTAGAAGAGAACAAAATGCCAGCTAGAGCTGTACATAACAACTTAGAGTTGGTAGCTATTCCTCTGGAACTGGTAGATTTAAATACATATGAGTCCATTCTTATTCAATCTGTGCACCCATTTCAGGCTATAGTTCGTGTGGAGCCTAAAACAGGTAAGCTGCCTCCAACAGATTTACAAAGAGGTCTGAAAGGAAGAGTTGTGTATTTACCTTTAGATTTTAAGAAAAATATTGAAACTGTTGGTATAGAGAGAGATGAAAGTAAACCTGTAGTTATTCTAGTTAATGGTGTACCAACAAAGAGTCGGAAAATATGGCAAGAGTTAGTAGATGTCACCAAACTTCAAAAGGCTACATTATATCTTGTACAAAACAATATTTATTATAAAACTGTAAATGTGGAAGAACAAGAAATATGGACAACTCCAGGAGTGAAGAAATGTATGAACATTACAGTATACATCCTCTACATTCAAAAGAAGTGATAGGAAACACTATTGAATTATTTCAAATGAAGAAAGCAAAGGGAACTCCCATGAGTGTATGGGAAAAAAGTTTAGAAGCTCGTTGCTTTCCACAGCTCTTCCCCACTGGAAAAGGTGGATGATATGATGAACAACATCTACAGATTCCAGCTTCAGAATACCGTTCGACAAGATTGTACTCAGAAGATCCAAGATTTCGACAGTGTATTCCATATATATTTCAACTTCTGTTTGAAGGTGATTTGTCTGGACTTTCGTATACAGTAAACCACACATTAAAAACAGGAGTTCATGTTACACGTTTCTGCAAAGGAATTCTTGGACAAAGTTCAACAGAGAGACAATCATTTAGAATCTCAGTTAATTCATTTGATGGCGTGTCAATGTGGTACTAATGAGTATTGGTATCGTCGTCACGGAGAACTTAAATGTATGTTAAGAAACTTAGGTACCCCTACGTGGTTTGTTATGCTTAGCTGTGCTGAATATGCATGGGACGATTTACTTGAATTTCTACGACAAGCAAATTCAAATGTAAAAAACATTAAATTGAAGACTGCTGGAGAACTGTGTTCCTTGGATCCTGTAAATGTGTGCAGATATTTTAATCATAGGTATCAAGCTATGATGTCTGTTATTTGCAATAAAAATAATCCACCTCTTGGAGAAGTTATTGATATCTTTTGGAGAAAGGAGTACCAAGCCAGAGGTGCTCCTCATATACACATGCTATTATAGATCAAGAATGCACCTAAATTTGGAACCTATTCTGATGAAACTGTTTTGTCTTTCATTGAAGACTATGTTACCTGTGCCATTCCAAAAAAGGAGGAGAAAACAACTTAAGACAACAAATTTTACAGTTTCAAAGTCATCGATGTGGAAAATATTGTTGACGAAAATACACATCAAAGGGAAAATGTTATACAAAATGTCGTTTTGGATTCCCACGTCCAATAATTTCAAACGGAAGAATCAATAGTTTCATGTCAACAGTAAGGCATACTATAGCTCGAAAATCTCCGAAGAATACATAGCACATAAAGAGAACTGAAAATTCAAAGTATATTAATGACTACAATCCAGTGATTTTGACAATGTGGAACGCAAACATGGATATCCAGTATGTTGCAGATAATTCAATTGCTGTTGCTCGCTATGTTACGTCATATATAACCAAATCTGAAAAGACAGAGTTGAAAGAAATGTGGGAAGAAATTTCACAAGAGAAGACTCTTAGTAACAAATTGTACAGTTTTAGTTTGAAAATGCTTTCCCATTGATAGATTGTATCCTATGAATGTTCGGATCGGTTGAGCTCTGCCAGTTTATATTCAAAGTCAAGAGGAATCATTTGGGTAAGTCTAGGTCTTGCTGCAACACGAAATTGAGTATTAAAATCTCTACAAGAAATTGAATACTTAGCATTGAATGAACCAGAAAGTACAGATATTGCGTCCATATTCCAGTCTGGAGATGACTAGAGCCTGGATTGCCATTTCCAGGTCAGGAGTGTCAAGGAAAGGTTTTAGGTTTCTTAGGTAGCTCAGGTGATATCTGGCTGTTTTGGCCATCGAGTTAATGTGGCCGCGCGTGTTCAAGCTGCAGTCTAGTGTAATACCAAGGGATTTAGCAGAGTCCACAATGGTTGGCGGGCAGTTGAGCGCTGAGATCGCCTTGATCCATTCCTGAATGTCAGGGTTGGTTTTAGGTGGGGAGATTAGAAGAAATTCCGTTTTTTTTGCGTTAAGCTTGAGCTGGTTGGAGGTGAGCCAATGGACAGTCAGCTTCAAGGCCTCATTCAGGGAAAGAATGTCCTTGGGAGAAGAGATTTTTATGTAGATCTGGGTGTCGTCGGCATACCTGTGGTAGGAGATATTGGCGGTGTGTAGTACTTCTGAAAGCGGTTCAAGGTAGAGATTGAAGAGGGTGGGGGACAGGGTTGATCCTTGGGGGACTCCAAACGTGATCGGAGAGGGAGCGGATAGGTTGCCATTGATTAGGAATCTCTGAGAGCGATTCTGGAGGAAGGACCTAAACCATTCAAGAACGGGGCCATCCAGTCCCATCCTGGTTTTGAGGCGTTCGAGGAGTTTTTCATGGTTGACCGTATCGAAAGCCGAGGATAGGTCTAGGAGGATTAGGAGACAGGTTTTGCCTTGGTCAAGGGCCATGTGTCTTGTTTCTGTTTGTGCTCACTGTGCAGACCTGCTCAGCCACACTGACATTATTTGTGAGTTTTCTCATGCATTGCGGTCACTTGACCCATTTTTGGCTCCAGAATGGTATGTGGTATGTGGAGTCATACCATCCCCTATATGTGCTTCTGATGCCTACACATTGTGAGTTACTCCTCTATGTGTTTGTGGACTGTGTACTCCTCACCTGTCCACTACTGAAGTACGCACCACTTAAATCTCATGTCTTCCACCCCATGCCTTGCCAGTGTGTGAGCCTCCCCACCACTTCATAGTGTGACACTATGTTGTGTGAGGATGATCTGTGTACAGGACCAATGTGCCACTCAGGACAGTTTCACAATTAGTTGTAGGATATTTTCTTCTACTGGTTTGCAGTCATGGCTGCTCATGTGCAGTGCATGTGTTTGAGCATCACAGTCCTCTAGTCATGTTGTTTGCATCTGGGTTTCCATGAGCTGTGCGTCTGTGGGTGAAGGCTAAGGTGTATTTGTGTTTGCTGAGGTACTGCTACCCTTCCTGAGTGTGATGTTATGTTTGTGCTATGGTGATTTGTGTTGTGGGAGTTCATGGTGTGGCACTCAGATATGTGTGCTACTGGTTTTGTAGTTGTGCACACACTGCTTGGTGTGCATGCAGTGCTGTCAGTGTATGTTGCCTTGTACTTGCTTGGTGTGCATCCCCCTGATGTCCAGCTGAGTTTTCTATGTGATGGATTGGTATGTGCCTCTGTTGTGTTGTTCTTGTGGATGTATGCAGTGTTTGGCCTCTGTTGGCTCTTTCTGCTGACAGGTGCAATGTGTGTGTTGTTCATATTTGCATGACATTGTGTGTGAGTAGTTTGTGCATTGTGATACATTCATATGTGTGTTGCATGTGTAGTGTGCATTTATTGTGTGTATGTCACATGCAGCAATGTGGATTCAGGTTCATGAACTTGTTTTGAGTGCACACTAGTAGTTTGTCCTCCTATTTTGGGCCTGTCGCTTGTCAGGATTGTGCATGTGCATGCTTGTGGTACACTATGACACCATGTTCACTTGATGACTGGTGTGGTGTGTATGTGTGTGTTAGCTGATTTGTCCCCTTGATCCCAGTTATTGTTCATGATTGTTTTTTGAAGAGGCAATTCTTGTTTGTGTTGGGGTATGGTGTCTGTGCATTTGTCCAGAGTGACAATGTTGTGTATTCCTGTTCTGTCTAGGGTCACATTGCCTTTCCACTGTTTGGCTGCACATGGCTGGGCTTGTTGGACTTCTGTGGATGTTGTTTGTGAGCTTTGTGTTTGGCTATTGGTTTTGTGTCAGCATTGGTTCAGGCATCCCTGAGTGTGAGTCTGATATTTATGGATGCACCACAGGGAGTGTGATTGGTTGTCAGTGAACTCACAGGACATCATTTGCACCATTATGTGTGTTTCACACAGGTGTTGAGTGTTGCAGGTGTGAGGTGGGCAGGTGAGGGGCACGTGTGAATGTCCTACTTGTGTTTGACAGTCAGGGAGTGTGACAATGAGCCATGTGTGTTGTGCTGATGGCATTCACATGTCAAGAGAGTTGACACAGATGTGTGGCTGGTCACTGTATGACTTCTGACACTTCCTATCATTCCTGTGCCTATGCATGGCTTGCCTTGATGTAGCCCTGAGTTGTTGCACAGAGGTCACTTTGGTTTAATTTCACTCACTGTGCCACCCATGTCTGATTTGAGGGCCTAAGGGTGGTGTGATATGTTCCTTCTCTTGCATGTGATGTACATATGCTATGTGGCTTGCTCCATGGCTTTCCAGCACTGTCCACTTCACTTTTGGCTAGCCCATTTATTGTCCTCCATTGCTGCTGAACTATGGTATGAGTATGTGGCAGAGTGTCAGTGTGGGGTCTTTCTGAGGGACTTGACAGGCAGTGTGAACAGTTCAGTGGTTGTTCATATGCATTGTGAGTCTTCATTTCTTAATTATACTCAGTTTGATTCGCATGAGTGGAAGGTAGGTGTGAGGAGGAGGGTTGTCCAGCCCCATAGCTTCTGTGCAGTGTGTTCCTCTTCACCCCCACCTTCCCAGTCAATCTCCCTTGTCCTTAGCTGTGTGAGGTGCGAGGTCTGGCTATACCTGGCTGATTAATTGTGCATGGGGGCACAGGAGGGGCACACAGCATGTGCCCAAATGGGTGTGTGATGTGTACTGTGGGAAGGGTGAGGGTGGAGCCCAGTGGATCTGGGCAGACTGCCCATTACTGGCGCCTGCCCTGCCAACTACATTGTGCACAGGTTTTCCTGCGTCTTCACCGCTGCAGTGACTTTCCCGGGACATTGCAGTGATTTTGCGGTTGATAGGTGACCCCAATGCGGAGGTGTGGGTTTCTATCAGGTAGGACATGTGTGAATACACTGGGGGATATGTTCCTGTCCCCACCAAAGTGTCTGATGTGGACAGGAACCGTATGTCAGCACAGGAGTTGTGTGTTGCGGATGTATGTGGAGTTGTGTATTTGCATACCTGCGGCGTTGTCCACGGCGGTGTCTTATTTGATGGTAGTGGATGAGGTACAGCAGTGGTAAGGCGTGAAGAGCTGGATCCATAGCGGTCAGGACCGCGTGGAGGGGACCGGGAGTCGAGTTTCAATCTCCGCAGTAGTGCTTCCACCGTCTCCAGGTGGCTGGATTCTCCGCTGCGGTGTGATGCGCTGTTTGCTGCATTGTGATTTGTACGGCGGACAGGACGTCATTCCGCACGGCTATGTTTCTCTATTGGCTCCCTCCGCCGCGGTTGCGGACGGAAATTTCTGGCGGTTCACGTAACTCCGCAGCGGACGGAAAATGGGCTATGTTTGCCCATCGTAATATGGCGGACGTGAGGACCGCCGATGGAGTGCGGAAAAGGACATTTTCCGCCACCGCCAGCACCGCGGATGTGCCTCCGACCGCCATTGTAATCAGCCCCTAATTCTTTTATTTCTCTCAAGTACATTTTGTAAAATGTACACTCTCATTTACATCAAGTATAATATAAAGATCAAATATATAAACTACTTGTTTCAAACACAATTTTCCAAATGCAATATGAATTAGCACAAACAATAATCCAAACACTAATTGTTCACATCTTCCCAATAGGCCGAATAATGTTTCCAAATCTTTTGCATTGAAAATATCCAAAATAAACTCGTTAATTCGTGTTCACATCTTCCCAATAGGCCGAATAATGTTTACAAAACTTTGGCATCAAAAATATCAGATATGAATTTGGTAATTCGTAAGGCAACCTACATTTGAATTCCAAACGGGCATCATTGCAATGTGTCCATCCTTTATTGCACTTTAAATACACAGTACAGTGTCCAGATGTTGTAGTAGGTCCATCGTGGAAAATAATAGCCACTGCTTTAAAAGTTCTTCCTGAAATTGATACTTGACTTTCCACAAAATTTTTTATTTGGGTTTCCAATTTTGTTCCATTTGCTCTACAACGTTGTAGCATTAAAATGACATATTTTCCAAATCTTTCTATATATAATGTTGATAACATTTCTGATTTACATTGAGAACATTTCATATCTTGATTAGCTGTTTTTACTTATTTGTTAAAAGACACAGATTTGCAATCTGGTATCGTCAAGTATATGAATCGTTCAGTGTCTATTTCAGTGGTAGAAGAAAATGAACACTCTTCACATCAATGATCCCATCTGTAACTGAGTCCAAATAAATTTTCAGTTTCTATTCCTTCATCTTCCAATACGGCAAGCATAAACATAAGAAATTCTTGTGCATCTTGCTGTATATTCAATGTAAATTTCAATGAACCAGTACATATATCCAAAATTCCGAATGCCAGAAGCAGTATGGATTTTAGTTCTATCAGTTACCAACTTTTGAAAAATATAATGTAGTAAAGAACAGAATCTTTTTTCTCGATTTTCCATAATTTTATGATGAAGATCCTCTAGATAAAAGACAACATTAACAATTACATTAGCATAGCAGTTGATACCTGAACTATTTTCTATCTGGTATCCTACAATATCATCAACAGTGTCCATTTTCATTTTCTTTGCAGTTTCATCATTCTCTTGAATTGTTTTCTTTTTTTGAATCTCAGTAGAATATTTGTCATATTTCCGTTTTGGACACACTACACGTTTCTCATATACGGGATATTCACCCAAGTTAGGAGCATAAAGTCTTCTTAACCGATTCTACTCTCTTACACAATTTACATCGGCACTAATCTTTTTCTCATCAAAATCAATCAAATACAAACCAGATAATGTTCTTACTCAAGAAGACAATGCAACGTATGCCATGCCCTCTTTAAACACTGTACTTCCAATATTTACCAAAGCACTGTCTATACTTAAACCTTGATATTTATGAATGGTTACTGCATATGCTAAAGAAATAGGAAACTGTTTTCTACGAACAAACAAGTCTTTTACAAGTAAAAAATGAACAGTACAACGTCCAACCTGTTTTACCTCTTCAATCTGATCAAATTTAATCTTCAACAATTCAATTCCATCTCTGTTTTGAAAATTTACAAAATCAACAACTTTTCCCATTGCTCCATTTACTATACCTTCTTCTACATTCAAATTACGCCGTAAAATTACCCAACAGTTTACACATACATATAAAGTCTTTTCTAAACCTGCAGTCTTAGACACCGACTTTTCCAAAGAATTCAATTTTGACTGTAATTTCTCTGAGAGAAGAATAGTAACTCCTTCGTATTCCATTTTATCAATAGCTTCCATTTTCACTATTTGTTGTTTATCCGATTTCAAAAGTTCTTGATTGAGTGTAGAACACTCTTGCAGTGTAGGCATTAGGCAAACTATAGACTTCTTTTCTCCAATTTTTTTGTATATTATTTCAGGTGCTATGTTTTCATTTGCAAACAACTTCGTTAAAAGCCGACTTTGCAAAGCTTCTTTACCATGTTTTGTCAAAACACCAATTCTTATATCTTGAAGAATGTTTCCATAATGTTCATCACTTGCTTGTCGCATATTCTTAATAAGTTCTTTATATTCAAAATGAGACCAAATGTTGACACTTCCAATACTTCCCAAAGATTTCCTAATGTCTTCATGGACAAGTGTTTTAAAAACAGGTTGTCCTTTTACATGAGTAAGTTGTAGTAGGTCCCCGAATAGAATTACATGTTTTCCTCCAAATAGAACATCATAATCTGTTTTTAAAATCTGTTGCATTCTTAAATGTACAAAGGCAAGCATTAAGTTTGAGACCATGCTCACCTCATCAATGATTAGAAGTTTCATTTTCTTCAGTACTCTTGAAACTTCATAACAAGCTTCTCCAGATAGCTTGTGATATTCCAATTTATTTTCATGTTCAACTGGTAGCATGAGTAATCGATGTAACGTTATCCCTTTAATGTTGAGTGCTGCTAATCCAGTTGGAGCTGTTACATCACAAGATAAATGCGATGCAGTAGTTTTGTGTAGATAACTGGTCAAAACTTTAATTAAGAAACCTTTTCCTGTTCCAGCTTGATCACTGATGTACATTTGAATAGGTTTAAATGATGTGCATTGGCATTCTTTTTTTCATGCAGTAAACCATGCTGTGTCTGTTGTGTCACTTGCTGATATATTTCTTTTTGTTCAATATTTAGTTTTTCTTCCAAGTTTCCCAACTCAATAATATCCTGTTGTACTTGTTGCATTGCCGTTTCAACTTCATTCATGGCTATTGCTGCTTCATTTTCAATAATTGGTTGTCCTAGTGGATCTTGACTTACCGGAGCAGAACTTTGACAATCTTGAGAACTGTCTCTAGCTATTTCAGCTGCATTAGTAGTTTCTTGTTTAATCTCTTCATTTAACATTTGTAGATAAGTAGGGAAAATTGTGCATTAGATGTTATCTTTATATGCATTAAAAGAATCTTCATAGCAGTCAAAATCTCCAAGTAATTCCATTTCACTACGCCAAGGCTTGAAGAGTTGCAGAAGTGCTAAATAGAAAAATTCCCTTTTATCTGGAGTTTCGCAACTGAGTTTTCTGTGGTTAATAAGATTTCCTTTGGCATGTTTTAGCAAACATCCATCACATCCAATTACTGCATATTTTTCTTCATTTATATTTTCTGTAACATTTCTCTTAAAGCTGTAATGTTGCAGTGCTTCATACAGACATGTGTTTTCCAGATGTGGACTCCTTTTGGGATAGTACGTATCCAACATATTACCCTTGCAGATCTACCCAAGACCTCCCTGGCACCATTAAAAGCCTGCCTTAATGCTGCCGCCAGACTCCTAACAGGCTCAAAGAAATTCGACCACATATCCCCTCACCTTAAAGCTCTCAACTGGCTTCCGTTCGAGGCCAGAATCCAACTTAAGCTGGCTTGCATCACTCACAAGGCGCTGCACTCGAACTCACCGGCATTCCTCGCGCAAAAACTTGTAGTATCCGGAGGAGCCAGAAAGTTCCGATCCACCAGAGACCTTTTGCTCCAATCTGCACGATTGCGGGGAAAAAAAACGTACAATCAGGCCTTCTCTGGGGCCGCACCAAGAATTTGGAATTCACTCCCGCCCGCCATTCGTACAATTCCGTCCCTGGCACGCTTTAAAATGGAGGCCAAAACTTTCCTTATGGGCAAATTCCTCTCCTAACGCTTCATCACAATCACCTCAGCGACTTTGTGCTACCCTCCTGTTGGCTCTCACGATGTCTGGATGACACCGACCTGGCACCTCTGGACATCCCACCCTGGATCTGAGACCGCCTGTCTCTTGCAAAATGTATCTACCTGTTTTATCCTAACTGTTTCCGTCTATGTTATCCCAAATGTATCCAACCCTCCTAAGTCCCTTGTATACTACTTGTCATTCCTGTAAAGTGCTCTGATACCCTTACGGGTCTGGTTCGCGCTCTATAAAACACTAAATAAATACCGGGTGGCGTGGTGGCACTGGGAGGCAGAGACATGCTGCCATGAGACACAGTGTGTGAGGGTGAATGTTGAGGGCTGGGTCTCAACTTCTTGGGGATTCGATAGCCAACAATTGTCTTGGCAGGAGTGGGAAGTGGGGTGGGCACAACAGCCTCACTCTCCACCAAAGGTGTATCAGGTGCAGGGGGCTCTTCCTGTGGGGATTTGCTGGATCTGGTGGTACGCTTGGGGTGTCCTTGCCTTTTCCCCTCCATCCCCTGTTGTCCAGGTAAACCCCCCACTTTGCTCTCCTGTCCCAGCTTCACAGGGATGTGGGTGGGAGTTGACATTGTGGGTGAATCTGCCTTAGAGAGGTGTTTGTGCTGAGTCTTTGCAGGCACCAGGTCCACAGCAGACAGGGCAACTGTTTGTCTTTGCGAGCAGGTGTGGGGATGGGAGTGCCCTCGGATGGGGGTGATTTGGATGAATGTGAGGTTGAGGCCTGCTTCTTGGCCTGATGCCCCTGAGTGTCACGTGAAGGGCTTTTGCCTTTGTGCTCCTGTGTGCCTGTTTTGTGTTTTGGGGATGGTGTCTGTGCTCCCAGCCGCTTGGAGTGCTGCTGTTGTGTGCTGCGTGTGGAGGACTTGGCGCCTGAGGGCTGTGGCGTGTGGGCACTCTCATCAGGTGGTGCCACTGGCAGGGTGGTTGCTGAAGGGACTGGAGCTGGACTGGGAGCCTGTGACAGCTGAATGGCTGCCGTCACTGTGGAGGACAAAGACTGGACAGTTCTGTGTAGCCCACCCACGTCAGAATGGATGCCCTCCATGAAGGCAACTACCTGTGCCAACTTCTTGTCATGATCCTGGAAGGCATTCAGGAGAGCAGCCTATCCCACAGACAGCTGGCGCAAAAGGTCCACCGCCTCCACGCTGAGGGCAGCAGGGGAGACAGGGGCAGGGGTGCCTGGGGGAAGGACACTCTACCCTTCCTAGGGCTGCGGGCACAGACAGCACTAGTGGTAGCAGCCGGAAGGGTGGGCACTGGACGATGTGTGGTGGAAGAAGAGGCAGATTTCGAACTCCCTGTGCCCGCCAACATCGAGGAGTCACCGCTGGAGTCAGATGATGTTGAGGTTGGTGTTTCCGGGCGTGATTCTTCCAGGGCACTCCTGTCCCCCTCCGAGGCGCTGGTCACATCAGTGTCAGTGAGCTCATGTTTAGCAGTCGTGCCAGAAGCTTCACCACTGGTGTCCGTCCCCTGTCCTTCTGTGCCCTCGGTAGATGCTGCAATAGACAGAGACGTAGGTTCAGTATAGTGTCATACTCACAAACATCATATGTAAGCAAAGCACAAAACTAGAAAATGATACCCCCATGTTGCCCATCACCATGTGCAGTCTGCATGTGCAAACTTTATGCAATCCTCAGAAGATGCATGGAAACATGCATAGTTGACATTAATGACCCATGTGACGTTGACACAGCCAAATAGCTGGCCCGTGCCTCCTTGTAACCTAACATACTAATCTCTGTAAGCATACCTACGTGCCTGTAGGTGAGATAGACATACATCTCAACATGTTGACTCTGTCACATATGGAGTCACTTTAAGGGAACAACACAGATACTGACTCCCAAATGTCCTTTTGCAATGGCCATGAGCTACTGATATCCACCATGTTGTGCTTTGAAGCACGACTGTTGCACATTGGTGTCAGATGTGTAGTTCTTACAATTTACAAGTTAAGCACTGCACACATCTACAAAAGCACACTAAGATGATGCACATTGCTGTTCACTGCCCGGTGATGTCTATGACACCCATAATGCAGCAGATGTCAGAAGGCCACATCTCAAATTTGCAATGTCAAGGGCCATTGTATTGAACACATGAGAAAGTACATGTAGCGAAAATGCATGACAGCTGCTCTCAACACTGAGGCCACTTACAACCCATTGCATCACACTAGAAACATCACAGAGCTCCACACTGGCTCAGGGTTGGGATACATGCAGTCACTCACACCCAAAGTCACCCTTCGCAGAATACTCACCCCCAACTTGCTGCTGATGGGCCCTCAAACGTCCATCCAGCTCTGGCTGTGTCACTGCCAAGATGCGGGCCATTAATGGTGTCATGCTCCTGCGCGCCAACCTGCCAGTCCGAGGGAGCACCCCCAGCGTCATCTCTGCCACGTTTTTGCTCAGCCGGCAGATGTCATCCCACCTCTTGTGACAATGTGTGTGCCGTCGGTTGGAGACACCCAGAGCCCGCACCTTGCGTGCAATGGCCCTCCATATCGCCTTACGCTGGTGGACTTTAAGCTGCAGGCATGGGAGACAAGCAGAGGAAGTTTCAGTGACACTGTGTTATGTACCACTGTGTGTCAGTACAGGAGCATGAAAAAACATAGCACACCAATGCATAAATGTTGAGCAGAGGCCATACAGCATGACACGTAGTACATTTGCATGAAATAATCTCATAGAATGGTATACATGTATGATGATGGACACAGTACCTGGCCATCTCATACACATGCAGAGTGCCAGCACAGAAACCAATGTGAAGAAGGCCCTCATCTGTGATGCAGTATGTGAGTGAGCAATACATACAATACATTGGAAATGATGTGTCGGGGCAGACTCACTGTGTCCAACACTACAGACCCCTCAATGTCCTTGGCCAGTGAATGGCTACCTGTGTCATGGAGGTCACATTTAGGGACATGATCTTACATTCTCACACTCTTCTCACAAGGTGTAGGCCGTCTTGTGCAATCCTCAGGCCTAATATATCTCATTGAGAAATAGGGTGGCAGACAACACATATGTTTCACTCTGTCCATTTACTGATGGGTCCTTTTAAAATTGGGCAGCTTCTGTGCAGGCCAGGGTGACTCACACTGAGGTCAAACGTGGGCCATCAGAAAATTCACATGCATGTACAATATGAGAGGGCAAACAGTGCCTACACATGCGAGAAAGAACACACAATGATAACAATGGAAGGATGATATCTCAAAATTACATTTATCTGATGTGTCATAGGTGAATTACCGCCAAGAGTGTTACACTCTGGCATTTTAATCTTGTGCATAATGCACACATTACCAGCAAAAGAACAAACGGCTGACCAGGGTCAAGCACATCAAATCCTTATGTACAATCTATTAGTAGATGGTGCAAGCACTTCCTGCACCCGCCATCTGGAGATGCAAATAGTGGCCAAATGTTCAAGAAAAATGGAAGGTGCACACGTTGCGGAGTCAATCAATCTGGCCAAGTTTGTTCCAAAAATACTTCTTTATTTAGTTAATCTTAAAACTGGCACACAGCCAACGCGTTTCTTTCCTAATTGCCAGAGGGAATTTCGTCAGGGCTCTTGAATGACCAACTGAGTAGTCGATATAATTTGTATGGTAGGTAAGTATGAACCTCGAAAGACACAGTCAGCCTCAAATACAAAAATCGACATATATAGCGGGATCTCGCACACAAGAAATAGAGGGTTCCAAATATCCAGAATTAATGTGAAATACACAAAGGTACAAGGAACCGCTTAAACTTCATGGATTTATTAATTAAAGGTTCCAGATGTGCGGCCTGTACACCATCATAGTCTCACATAACGGCATGATAACCGGCAGGGCATTTTTCTTGAGCACACATATCCATTGGGGCAATATGAAAAATCTACACACAATCGTACCCTCTGGACGAAATACATTTGTAATGTCACAAATGAGCATGTGAAAACCTCATGGACTATGACATCACATAGCACAGGCAATGTTTTTCCTGACTTCGGCTGTCCAAACCAGCAGTGTTACTGTATGGCTGCAAAAACTCTGCATGTCCCTCCCATCTTTAAATGCAGCCATGGATCTGTGGAAATAAGGCTACACACCCCATTGACATGAAGTCAGCATGCTAGGCAGTGTATCACACATTTACATTACCCAGTCTCAGACCAACGTCTGTATTTTTATTGCTGAAGAAGGGCTGTAGAAATGTCCATGTTGCCATCCTCCCCAAATACTTAAGTGCAATATTTACTAGGCCATGTATTGAGCATTTTATATGGAAAATGAGGATGCATCCACATCAACTTGCACTCACAGGCACATACTAGTGCAGAGCAACATCATGTGAGCACTCTTTGCACTCTCAAACTTTCACTCTGAAACACTTACCAGTACATCTGGAGCACCATGTAGCCTCCCATACTGTGAAAGCACCTCGTCCACCAGGACCTCCAGCTCCTCTGTGGTGAAGGGACGGGCCCTGATGTTTTCAGTTCTCGCCATCACTGGGTCCAGGAGACAGGAACAGCAGCAGTTGGGGATGAAGAATGGCAGGCAGCAATGTCTGGATGCAGTGGAAATGTGTGGCTCTCTCACAGACATACATAGCCCCCTGGGGTTGTTTCAGTGATACTCAGCTGCTGCAATTGGTGTTCCAGGTCAGCTTTTTTCAAATGTAACCAATGACCGGGACCGCGGTGGCGGTGCATGCCTACCGTGGGTTTCAAATGTGTATTTCACTACCGCGATTGCGGTTCCCATTGGCTGAAAGGGCATGGGCATTGGCGGTGTCACACCCCGGGGCCCAGGCGGTCGCTACTGCAATTGTGCATCTTTCAATTGTACCCAATGACCGGGCCCGCGGTAGCGGAGCACGCCTACCGCGGGTTTCAAATGTGTATTTCACTACCGCGATCGCGGTTCCCATTGACTGAAAGGGCATGGGCATTGGCAGTGTCACACCGCGGGGCCCATGCGGTCTCTATCGCAATCGTGGATCTTTCAATTGTACCCAATGACCGGGCCCGCAGTAGCGGAGCACGCCTACCGGGGGTTTCAAATGTGTATTTCACTACCGCGATCGTGGTTCCCATTGGCTGAAAGGGCATGGGCATTGGCGGTGTCACACCGCGGGGCCCAGGCGGACGCTACCACGAATTGGCATTTTTCAATTGGTGCCAATGACTGTGATTGCGGTGGCGGTGCACGCTTACGGAACCTATGGACACATCATGCTGTAGCAATGGCAATGGGCAGTTCTCAGCATTGAACAGTAGACACTTACAATGAATCATGCCACCAGATTGTTAAATTCAATGCTAGTGTGACATTAAACTCACTTATGACTACACATGCCATGTCAGTGCACAGGATTACATGCATTGGCATGTACTCCCTCACATGTCACATATGATATTTGTGTGCATGTACACAGATCTGTTGTATAATGGACTCTCAAATTTATGAACATGTAAATGTGTGAGATGGCTAATCAACCCACAGTAATGATGGTCTGACTACATAATGTGCCTATTTCACTGTGTAGATTGCTGAACTCATTTTGATAGTTGATCTTTATACACACACTGTGCTCATTGTGTTGTTAATGTGTGCTCTGTCCGACTCACGCAAGAAGGTGTGGCAGGTACAGCAGCTACGTAGAAGCCAGCAGTGTTGCTGTTTCAAACATGTGTTGTGTCAACTACTCTCAGGGCTGGTGACACAAGATGTTGGAATGTACCATTTTACATTCACATAGTCTTAATCTGTTTTGGGGGTACTCAGTATGTACATACTTAACACGTGTACAACTACTTGAGATCAAGGTGTCTCTGCATGTGACTTGTGCTGTAAGCTGTTGTTTCAGTCCAGTCATTGTTGGCGCTGTGTCAGTCAAGACGTAAGATGTTGGACACATCTCATCGGGTAATTTAATTGACATGTGTCCACTTTTATTTTATGTAGGAGACGACCAAATGTGTATCGTCCATTCACATTGCTGGCGGACATGGAGGATGAGGACATCATACGTAAATTCAGTTTGGATCGACCTACCCTTCAAGAGCTATGTGGTCAGTTGGAGCCCCATCTGAGGCCTCGCAGAACCTATCCGACTGCTTTGACACCAACATGTAAGGTGATGGCGGCCCTGCATTTCTTTGCAACTGGTTCGTTCCAGTACACGGTGTCCAGCGCAGGTGGGATGTCTCAACCAATGTTCAGCATGGTGCTACCTGATGTCCTGTCTGCGATGATGACATACAAGGACCGCTACATCCATTTTCCCAGGAGACATGAATTGGCAGCTGTGAAGGGTGATTTTTAAGACCTTGCCCACATCCCTAATGTTGTGGACGCCATTGACTGCACACATGTTGGCCTGGTTCCACCACGGGCACGTGAGCACATATACAGGAACAGGAAGCATTTCCATTCCATTAGTGTGCAAGTGGTCTGCCAAGCGGATATGATCATCTCCCATGTCTCTGCCAGATTTCCAGGATCAGCACATGACTCCTACATACTACGTAACAGCATCGTACCACAGCTGATGGCAAATCTGCATCCGGAGCATGTGTGGATTGTTGGTGAGTACGCAGAGTCAAGTAGAGTGCTGCATGTGTGACATGCTGTCCTCAGCTACTGACATATTACAACATTGGTCTATGTATCTCACACCTAGGTGACTCTGCATATCCCAACCGGCCTTGGTTGCTGAGCCCACTGAGGAATCCCAGGACCCCGGGTGAAGTCCGCTACAATGATGCACATGGGAGGACACGTTGTGTGGTGGAGCGTACATTTGGGCTTCTGAAGTCTAGATTCCGGTGTCTGGACAAGAGCGGAGGTGCACTACTCTACTCTCCCCAAAAGGTGTGTCAGATCGTAGTTGCATGCTGCATGCTCCACAACCTGGCCTTGCGCAAAGAGATCCCCCTGCTCCTGGACGATGATGAGCAGCAGATGCCCCCCTGCAAACCCACACATGTCCAGCGATGACGATAGTGGAGAGGAGGAAGGTGTCGACCTGCGTCAACATTTCATCAACAAATACTTCCCTTTAGTGTGAGTGACATTTTACAACAGTGACATTGTCTGCTGTCTTTGATGGTAGTGACAAGGCCTAGAAGAGCTTTTTGACTGCTGCCTGTTGTTGGCTCTGTGCTGATGGCTGATGTTTGTGGCACAGGGTAGTTATGACCAGCCACATGATGTCTATGTTGATATTGTTTCTCATTGTAATGTGTGCTGGTTTGTGTACCTTGATAACTAGTGTTGTGTACTGGCTGTGATGCCATCACCTGACAAGTAAATGTCGTTCTCTTGTGTCTTTCTAGGTCCCTTCAGCCTCTCAATACCTTGTCACAATCAGAGCTACTGGTACATTGGAATCTGAGTCAACATTGTACATACTGTGATAAACATGGAGCTGACACAAAGACATAGGTGTGTAAAGAGTGTTTATTTACAATGAGTATTTGTGACAGACAAGTGATGTTTTACAAAATGGTGCTAAGTGAATTAATGAGTTGTCAGTGATGGTAAATGAGACAATAGAGTAGTCACCACATTGATGTAGTGCCACAGTTCAACACACACCTGCCATCGACATGGCAGTGTGGGTAAGGATAGTCAACAAAGTCAATGTCAAGGGGAACAGAGGTGCCATCATGGCTGGCTCTGCGACTGACGTTTGGATGGTGCTTTGCCATGTGATCCTCCCATGGTGTTTCTCGGACGCCCCTTTTGTGTTTTCCAGGGGGGCCACTGCAGCGGGCTCAGCGGTGTCTGAGGAGTCATCCTGTTGCAGCTCACCCCTCTCTGTGGCCGCAGCTGAGGTGGTGGGAGTATCATCCTGCGGGCCACTGGAGGGGGGTTGAGCTGTCCTTTGGGCCGCATGACTGTCCCTCAGATCACCCATGAGCTGGCCCATGAGGTCCACAATTTGGCCCATACGCGTGTCCATGGACCTCAGCAGCAGGCGGAGCTCACATACTTCTTCCAGAACCTGGCCCATGTGTCCCTGGGTTTGCTCGTATGCCCTAAGGACTCTGGCGATGTTGTCCAGGGCTCCGGTTCCAGTGTCCTCTCGAATTGGCCCCCCAGTTGCCCTCCCACCTGCACTGCTGTCCCGGACCTGTGGCGTTGCCACTCGACGCACACACAGACTCTCCCTGTCCTCCTCTGATTGTGTGGTGGTGTTGGTAACCACTGAGGCAGGGAGGGTGTTGCAGGCAGCACTGGTGGTGGTGGTTGAGGCTGCACAGGTCGTTGCTGCAGGGGTCAGCGCTGTTGTTGTTGCTGAGGTGGTGGTGGTGGTGGGGACAGTGGGGGCCTGGGATGTGGTGTGCCCTGGCAGTCCGGATGGGCCAGGTTCTTGCTCCTCATCCGAGAAACGTAGGGAGTCTGCATCCGAGAGTCCATGTTCCGGGGGGGGGGGGAGACTGGCTCTGCAGGTCGGTGTTCTCTTCTGCAGCAAATAATTGTGGCTCTCCTGTTGAACAGAGGTGAAATGGTCATTGAAGTGCACCCCACAAGCTTTGTGTTAGACGTTTGGATGTTACATGTGATACACCACACAGTTTACATTGATATCACTTTGTATGGCTGCAAGGTACTGTGCATCATGACATGATGTGGAGGTACCTACATTACTTGTCCATGGTGTGACATGTAAATAGATACCATGCTCCACGTACAGATTGTGTGATTACAAGGACATGTTGTCATATAGCGACTTGCAGCACATCAACTTTATGTGAAGCGTCTTTTTGGTTTGCTCTGCATGGAAGACGTTTCATCTGAGCAAGAACTAGCCATTGTAATCCTAAGCATACCTTTTCCATATCATGTACTTTACTTTCTTGTACCAACTGACCATGCATGTTTTGTGTTCATATGGGCCTTCATGCTCTGACACCATGGCACTTACAAATAGCATTCTGTGCTGTGCATGATTGGGCCCTGAATTTCTTTAACATGTGACTTGGTGAGTCAAACTTTGTTTTCAGTGACTGTTACGTACGCTTAGCTGTCTGCACACTGGAAGTGGCTTTTGGATCTATGCCAAGTTGGGTGACATGTGAGGCCTGGTGTGGTCATATGGCGCCATGCTTTTTAAGAGGAATGGCAGGGTGCATGCACTGTCTACCTACCTGTTCTGTGACACAGTTGAGGGAAATTGCTGCCACATGGTTGTGGGTGTGGAGGGTGTACCATCCTGCTGAGCTGTGGGACAAGGGTGCCTGGTGGGAGTTGTAGTGCTGGCTTCCCACCCACAAACACCCCTCCCTGTTAGGATGGCTACCTACCTGTAAGTTTGAAGTGAGCAATGCAATGTCTGTCACATGGTTGTGGGTGTGGGGAGTGTTCCATCCTGCTGAGCTGTGGGACAACGGTGCCTGGTCGGAGTTGTAGTGCTGGCTTGCCACCCACAAACACCCCTCCCTGTTAAGATGGCTACCTACCTGTAGGTTTGAAGAGAGCAATGCAATGTCTGTCACATGGTTGTGGGTGTGGGGAGTGTTTTATCCAGCTGAGCTGTGGGACAAGGGTGACTGGTGGGAGTTGTAGTGCTGGCTTCCCACCCACAAACACCCCTCCCTGTTAGGATGTCTGCCTCCCTGTGAAGTGGAGCAGAGGAAGGGAATAGGCTACACATGGCTCTTGGATGGGGGAGTGTTCCATCCTGCTCAGGGGTGGGACAAGAGAGCATAAGATGGCTACCTACCTGTAAGTTTGAAGAGAGCAATGCAATGTCTGCCACATGGTTGTGGGTGTGGGTGGGGTGCTCCATCCTGATGAGCTGTGGGACAAGGGTGCCTGGTGGGAGTTGTAGTGCTGGCTTCCCACCCACAAACACCCCTCCCTGTTAGGATGGCTACCTACCTGTAAGTTTGAAGAGAGCAATGCAATGTCTGTCAAATGGTTGTGGGTGTGGGGAGTGTTCCATCCTGCTGAGCTGTGGGACAAGGGTGCCTGGTGGGAGTTGTAGTGCTGGCTTGCCACCCACAAACACCCCTCCCTGTTAGGATGGCTACCTACCTGTAAGTTTGAAGAGAGCAATGCAATGTCTGTCACATGGTTGTGGGTGTGTGGAGTGTTCCATCCAGCTGAGCTGTGGGACAAGGGTGCCTGGTGGGAGTTGTAGTGCTGTCTTCCCACCCACAAACACCCCTCCCTGTTAGGATGTCTGCCTCCCTGTGAAGTGGAGCAGAGGAAGGGAATAGGCTACACTTGGCTCTTGGATGGGGGAGTGTTCCATCCTGCTCAGGGGTGGGACAAGAGAGCATAAGATGGCTACCTACCTGTAAGTTTGAAGAGAGCAATGCAATGTCTGCCACATGGTTCTGGCTGGGGGGGTGCTCCATCCTGCTGAGATGTGGGACAAGGGGGCCTGGTGGGAGTTGTAGTGCTGGCTGCCTGTACACATGCCCCCATGGAAATATTGCTAGCTACCTGTGAGGTGAATTAGAGGAAGGAAATGGTAGAGATGCGAGACATGTGTTAGGAAGAGTATGTTGTACATAAGTGCATTTAGGTCTAGAAAGTGTAGCTTTCTAGTTGTGCAAGACAGTACATGGCAGTGTGTTGGGATACATTTGTTGATACTTACCAGCCTCCACTCCCCCGGGTATTCCTGTGAGACTCTCTGGATGCAGTATGGCAAGCACCTTCTCCTCCCATTCGGTGAATGTTAGTGGTGGAATGGGAGGCCACTGCCAGTCCTCTGAGCAAGCTCATGGTTCTTGTTGGCACTCTCTTTCACCCTGGTCTTAATGTCATGCCACCTCCTCCTGATCTCCTTCTGGGTGTACGGGGTGGTCCCTACTGCATTGACTCTGTTGACTATCCTTGCCCACATTTGATTTTTTGTGGCTACTGGTGTTTGTTGCACCATGCTTCCAAACAAATGTGGTTCTACTCTGATTACCTCATCTACCATCACTGACAACTCATTGTCAGTGAATTTGGGCATCTTCTTCTGTGACATGGTGTTCTGATGTGCAAATATGGGAAAAGTGCAGTTGTGAAGGTGGTGGTGGTGATGTGTGTGGTGTGTGTGTGGTTGTGAGGGTGTGATGTGTGCTGATTTGCCTCTCCTTTGTGCTGTGGGGTTGGGCCCTTCAGTTGTGGAGTTGTGCAAAGGATTCTGGTCAGGGAAGGGGCTGGTTTTATACTCAGCTATGTGGGTGGGTCAAAATGGAGTATTCATGTCAGGTGTGTTGTGTGGGTTGACCTGGGATTTGTATTTTTGACTTGCCATGGGGATGTGTCATTGGGGTGTGTTAGGTGTTTTTTGAGGCTGAGCCAGATTAATGGCCACGCTTGGTAGCTTTGTTTTGTGGTTGCTTTTGACCACCATTACTCTTCCGGAGCGACTGCGGAGGTTGGAATACAACAGCCCTTCCACAGGCTCTCCCATTCATCAATGGTTGCGATCGCGGCGGTCGGAAACAGCTGATCATTCCGCTGTCACTGCAATCGTATCCTAATTTCATGTGCAGTCAATCCGCTGGCCGTGCGGCGGTTTTGGCTCTTTCCGCATCAAATCCGACCGCCGCGGACGGATTTTCATCTGCTCCGGACGCGCCCGGCGGACTTTTGTGGAATCCGTCCGCCGCGGTCGGATTTCTCTGGCGGTTCATCCTAATCTGACCGCCGGTTTTCCCGCGGTACATGAGGACGGTTAATTTCTGCTACCATGGTGGTCGGAATGCTTTTCCGACCGCCATCGTAATCGACCCCTTAATGTAGTTGAAGAATGTAAATTAGAAACTGTAGATAGGTAAACACATAGTTACACATGTTCTAAATAATGCTCAATGCTGATTTTCTTTTTTTTTTTACAATCTCGTTGATAGTTTGTTTTCAATCCCCACTGTTGCATGGTGATCTACATTGAAATCACTGTATATGGTGAAATTCTGTAGAATCTGAGAACAGCAAAAAAGGGAAACTGAAAATGTTATGTAATTCTAAAATTATGTTGTGTTCTTAAAACTATAATATTATATTTAATAACAGTTTTTCTTCTTCTTTGTACAGAAGGTAAGGGTAAAGATTGAAAAGATTTTAAATTCACTTTACAACAAAACTACTTTAAAATAGTTCCACTGAGTTTTGTATCTACATTAGTAAAAAAGGTAAGAAGAAATAATGTAATAAGCATGATAATGTGAAATAATGATTAGAGCCACTTTTACTGCACTCATCCATTCCTTCAAACACTACCCATGAACTCATCTATACAGTTAGGCACTATTCCCACACTCATTCAATTTAGCCAGGCACTATCCATATACTGGTACAATCAACCAGGCACTACCAATGCAATCATGCAATCACTCACACACTACCCATACACTCATTCATGCACTCAGGCACTTATGCTGCACTCATGCAATCACCCAAGCAGTACCCGTGCAGTCTTCCAATCATCCAGGCACTATCCGTACACTCTTCCAATAACCTGTGCACTACCTCTGCACTCATGCAATCACCCAGGTACTACCCCTTCACTCATGCAATCACACAGGCACTACCTATGCACTCATGCAATAACTCAGGCACTACCCGTATACTGATGCAATCAGCTAGACATTACCTCTACACTCATGCAATCACCCAGGCATTACATATGCATCCTCCAGTCCCCCAGACATTACCCCTGCACTCAGGCACTCGCCAATGCATTAGCTATGCACTCCTCCAATCACCCAGGCAGTATCTATGCACTCCTCCAATCACTCAGGCAATGCCCATGCACTTATAAAATCACCAAGGCACTACAAATGCACTCCTCGAATCACCCAGGCACTACCCCTGCACTCATGCAATCACCCAGAAACTACATATGCACTCATGCAACAACCCACACACTACCCCTGCACTCATGCAATCACTCAGGCACTACCTATGCACTCCTCCAATCACCCAGCCAGTACCCATACAATTATAAAATCATCCAGGCACTACCTATGCACTCCTGCAATCACCCAGGCACTATCCCTGCACTCATGCAATCACCCAGGCACTACTATGCACTCATGCAATCACCCAGGCACTACCCCTGCACTCCTGCAATCACCCAGGCAGTACCTACGCCCTCATGCAATAACCTAGGCACTAGCCATGCACTCCTCCAATCACCCAGGCACTACTCATGCACTCATGAAATCACTCAGGCACTACCCATGCACTCATACATGCACTAAGGCACTATCCATGCACTCATCCAATCAGCCAGACATTACCACTGCACTCATGCAATCACCTAGGCATTACCCATGCACTACTCCAATCACCCAGCCAGTACCCTTACACTTATAAAATCACCCAGGCACTACCTATGCACTCATGCAATCACCCAGGCACTACTCCTGCATTCATGCAATCACCCACGCACTACCTATGTACTCATGCAATAACCCAGGCACTACCCTTGCACTCATGCAATCACCAAGGCACTAGCTATGCATTCATGCAATAACCCAGGCACTACTCTTGCACTCCTCCAATCACCCAGGCACTATACATGTACTCCTCCAATCACCCAGCCAGTACTCATGCACTTATAAAATCACCTAGGGACTACCTATGCACTCCTCCAATCACCCAGGCACTACCACTACACTCATGCAGCCACCCAAACATTACCCCTGCACTCATGCAATCAACCAGACATTGCTCATGCACCCCTCCAATCACCCAGACATTATTCCTGCACTCATGCAATCACCTAGGCATTACCCATGCACTCCTTCAATCACTTAGGCAGTACACATGCACTTATAAAATCACCCAGGCACTACCTATGCACTCCTCTAAACACCCAGGCACTATCCCTGCACTCAAGCAATCACCCAGGCATTACTTATACAATCCTCCTATCACCCAGCCAGGACCCATACACTTATAAAATCACCCAGGCGCTACCTATGTACTCATGCAATCACCCAGGCAGTACCCCTGCACTCATGCAATCACCCAGGCACTACCTATGCACCCATGTAATAACCCAAGCACTACCGTTACACTCCTCCAATCACTCAAGCACCATCCATACACTCCTCCAATCACTCAGACATTACCCCTGCACTCATTCAATCACCCATGCATTAGCTATTCACTCCTCCAATCACCCAGACATTACCCCTGCACAAATGCAATGACCCATGCATTAGCTATGCACTCTTCCAATCACCCAGACACTATCCTTGTACTTCTCCAATCACTCAGGCAGTATCCATGCAGTCCTCCAATCACCCAGGTAGTACCCATGCACTTGTAAAATCACCCAGGCACTACCTAACACTCATGCAATCACCCAGGCACTACTCATGCACTCCTCCATGCACCCAGGCATTACCCATGCACTCTTCCAATCTCCCCGGCACTACTCCTGCAGTCATGCAATCACTCAGGCATTACACAAGCACTCCTTCAATCACTCAGACATTACCCCTGCACTCATGCAATCACCCATGAATTAGCTATGCACTCCTCCAATCACCAAGACATTACCCCAGCACTAATGCAATCACCCATGCATTAGCTATGCACTCCTCCAATCACCCAGACACTATCCTTGCACTTCTCCAATCACCCAGGCAGTATCCATGCAGTCCTCCAATCACCCAGGCAGTACCCATGCACTTATATAATCACCCAGGCACTACCTATTCACTCCTCTAATCACCCAGGCACTACCCCTGCACTCATGCAATCACCCAGACACTACCTAGGCACTCATGCAATAACCCAGGCACTAGCTATGCACTCATGCAATAACCTAGGCACTACTCTTGCACTCTTCCAGTCACCCAGGGACTATCCATGCACTTCTCAAATCACCTAGCCAGCACCATGCACTTATATAATCACCCAGACACTACCTATACACTCATTCAATCAGCTAGACATTACCCCTACACTCATGCAATCACCCAGGCATTCCCTATGCACTTCTCCAATCCCCCAGATATTACCCCTGCACTCATCCAATCACCCATGCATTAGCTATGCACTCTTCCAATAACCCTGGCACTACCCTTGCACTCCTCCAATCACCCAGGCAGTATCTATGCACTCCTCTAATCACTCAGCCAGTACACATGCACTTCTAAAATCCTCCGGGCACTACCTATGTACTTATGCAATCACCCAGGTACTACCCTTGCGCTCATGCAACCACCCAGGCACTACCTATGCACTCATGCAATAACCTAGGCACTACCCATGCACTCCTCAAATCACCCAGGCACTACTCATGCACTCATGCAATCACTCAAGCACTACCCATGCACTCACACATGCACTCAGGCACTACCCATGCAGTCATTCAATCACCCCGACATTACTCATGCAATCACCCAGGTATTACCCATGCACTCCTTCAATCACTCAGGCACTACCTATGCACTCCTCCAATCAACCAGGCACAACCCCTGAACTCATGCAATCACCCAGGCATTACCCATGCACTCCTCCAATCACCGAGACATTACCTCTGCACTCCTCCAATCACCGAGACATTACCTCTGCACCCATGCAGTCACCTAGGCATTACCCGTGCACTCCTTCAATCACTCAGGCAATACCCATGCACTCCTCCAATCACCCAAACATTACCCCTGCACTCATGCAATCCCCCAGGCATTACCCATGTACTCCTTCAATCATTACGATACTACCAATGCACTCCTCCAATCACCCAGGCACTACCCCTGCACTCATGCAATTACCCAGGCATTACCAATGAGGTCCTTCAATCACTTAGCCAGTACCCATACACTCGTCCAATCACCCACACATTATCCCTGCACTCATGCAATCACCCAGGCATTAACTAAGCACTCCTTCAGTCACCCAGCCACTACCCATACACTTATATAATCACCCAGGCAATACCCTTGCTCTTCTCCAATCACCCATGCACTACCCCTGTACTCATGCAATCATCCAGCCAGTACCCATGCACTTATATAATCACCCAAGCACTACTCTTGCACTCCTCCAATCACCCAGGCACTACCCCTGTACTCCTCTAATCACCCAGCTAGTACCCATGCACTTATAAAATCACACAGGCACTACTTATGCACTCCTCCAATCACCCAGGCACTACCACTACACTCATGCAACCACCCACACATTACCTCTGCACTCATGCAATCACCCAGACATTACTCATGCACTCCTCCAATCACCCAGACATTATTCCGGCACTCATGCAATCACCTAGGCATTACCCATGCACTACTTCAATCACCCAGGCAGTACACATGCACTTATAAAATCACCCAGGCACTACCTATGCACTCCTCTAAACACCCAGGCACTATCCCTGCACTCATGCAATCACCCAGGCGTTACTTATACAATCCTCCTATCACCCAGCTAGGACCCATACACTTATAAAATCACCCAGGCACTACCTATGCACTCATGCAATCACCCAGGCAGTACCCCTGCACTCATGCAATCACCCAGGCACTACCTATGCACCCATGTAATAACCCAAGCACTACCATTGCACTCCTCCAATCACCCAAGCACTATCCATACACTCCTCCAATCACTCAGACATTAACCCTGCACTCATGCAATCACCCAAGCATTAGCTATTCACTCCTCCGATCACTCAGACATTACCCCTGCACTAATGCAATGACCCATGCATTAGCTATGCACTCACCCAGACTCTATCCTTGCACTTCTCCAATCACCCAGGCAGTATCCATGCAGTCCTCCAATCACCCAGGCAGTACCCATGCACTTATAAAATCACCCAGGCACTACCTATTCACTCCTCTAATCACCCAGGCACTACCCCTGCACTCATGCAATCACCCAGACACTACCTATGCACTCATGCAATAACCCAGGCACTAGCTATGCACTCATGCAATAACCTAGGCACTACTCTTGCACTCCTCCAATCACCCTGGGACTATCCATGCACTTCTCCAATCACCTAGCCAGCACCATACACTTATAATATCACCCAGACACTACCTATGCACTCCTCCAATCACCCAGGCACTACCCCTACACTCATGTAATCAGCTAGACATTACCCCTACACTCATGCAATCACCCAGGCATTAACTATGCATTTCTCCAATCCCCCAGACATCACCCCTGCACTCATCCAATCACCCATGAATTAGCTATGCACTCTTCCAATCACCCAGGCACTACCCTTGCACTCCTCCAATCATCCATGCAGTATCTATGCACTCCTCTTGAAAGAAGTGGCCCTCTAGGGCCACTCGGGTATTCTCACAACCACCTGCTATGCCTTCCCAAGAATGAAGAGTCGGTCAGACAGTAGAGAATACAAACTTACATGCTTTATTAGAAATGCTCTGCAGAGGAGTCCATCATGGCCTGCACCCTAAGATGTCTGCCGAGGGACTAACTTCCCCACGGTCCACAGTGAGTAATCATTCTTCCCCAAAAGCCTCCAACCCCGCCCACCATGGAAAACTATCAGCCGGGGCCAAACATGAACAAGGAGGCACTAGGAGATGAGCTACCACCTGCCAGATGGGTACATGTTATCAGAAACCCAAGGCCACGGCACTGGGTCTCAGCGTCTCCTAACGTGGGAGCAGAACTACACACTTAGATTGGTATGTGAGAGCTGAATTGTCTCCTCATTAGCAGGTCGAGAAACAGCCTTGGACAGAAAGAAAAAACATCAGCGAAATACAGTGTTCTGCTGAGGCAAGCATTATGGGCCATGAGGCCTAACTTGGGCACAGTCTAAGCAGCCTAATAAGGATTGCAAGAAACAAAATGGAGTCGCATTCACCAACTGAAGCCTGCACATTACGCAGATAACTCAGTGGGTTGCATAACGTAAATACAACTGGCATCTATTTAGCCACACATTGCTAACCTAATATAATGTGAAAGGAATACATTGCAGGGACGGGATTTTAAAATCTAACAGACCCTCCTTTTAGCATGGGTGGCTAAATGCTTTATTGCTATCCGGTAGGGTCTTTACAATTCTAAGGGAGAGGAAGAATAAGCAAAGTCACTCATGTTACTGGGGGAAAACAAGCAAGGCATGAACATTGAAGGCACCTAATACTCGAAGATGCCCTCATCAATAAGGATGATATCCTGAATTTCCTGCATCATCATAACAGAAATTTTGTTATCGCTTCTTGGCAATGTAGGGGTAGGAACAAGTTTACTCATACAATAGGTGCAACAGGCTGGAAGGCAGTTAATGCATAAGCAACAGGTAAAGGTTACTCCTGCAATTGCTATTAGGACAAGTAATATTTTCCAACCCCATGATGTCACTAGACCCCAGAGCCACCCAGTGAGAGACCATGAACCATTGTCCTGATGGATATCTGAGGCGAGTCGGTGCAATTTTTGTATTGCGGAGTATACAATAGGGGCACTATCAGGAATATACACACAGCAGCAGCTGCCGATGACGCGACAGGCTCCACCCCTATCAGCCAGAATGACGTCTAAACCCATCCGGTTTTGAAGAGAAACGAGCCTCGTAGCCTGAAGCTCAACTGTAATATTAGTCAGAATACCGGCAGTAGTATTAATGACTCCCTCAACTACTCTAGCAAGGCGACGAATATTACGACTATTGAACATGGGACCCCAGAACGGCAGAATGCCCTTCATTATGTCAGTAAATTGCTGCAGCGAGGTATCTGTCTGATCAATATCGTCTGCATTGACAACTCTCTTAACTCTGTGTACATGGAGACCCCTACGCTGTAGTCTATGATCCTTGTGGTAATTGGGCGGTGCAATATAAACGGGAGGCAAGAGAAAGGAAACATAACACCGGCCAGACCACCCTCTCGGGAGCCATGTATAAGCCTGTTCCCCACATATGAAGAATACATTCGGAGGTGTAAGCAAAGGTGGGCTGCTAGTAGTGTTCAATCAGTAGGTGTAGTTACAATGACTCTGTCCTACTGAAAGGATCCCTGTTCCTTCAACACAGAAACTAGCTGTTGATTTGATCACAGGGACAGGCATAGCTTTGTCCTCAGTGATATTGCGTTCCCGGAAACATTTAAAGTATTCAGTGACAATAAGGGCGATATGTATCAAAAAAGAATTTTTCGATTCTCAAATTGCGATTGTTAGCGAACCACAATTAGAGAATCGCAAAATGCAATGTATGAAGGATTTGCTCAAAATTCTGCGAATGCTACATTTTCCTTATTTGCGAATCGCAAATTGAGATTCGCAAATAAGGAATACCTTCCCATTCATTCCTATGGGCTAGGAGGCCCATAGGAATGAATGGGAAGACATTCTCAATTTGCGATTACCAATTAGAGAATCGCAAATTGAGAATGCAATTTCAAGGTTGCAAGGGTGCCAAAACAACACCCTGTTGCACCCCTGAAATATGCATGTGTGCACATTTTGTGCACATACATGCCCTAAGGGCATGTATGTGCAACATATGGCACTTTTAAAAAATCTAAAAAGTGCTTTTTTAAAGAAAATTGCAAATTACTACCAACTTGAAGTTGGTGGTAATTTGTAAGTAAGTCCGTTTTTATATAGCGCAGCTACTCACCCTTACGGGTCTCAAGGCGCTGGGGGCCGGAGTGGAAATTAAGTGAGCTATTGCCCAGAGTCACATGGTGCTGAGCTGAGCTGCCGCCGGAGCCGGGGATTGAACCGTGAACCCTGTGCTCCGAAGTCAGCTGCCCTGGCCGCTGCACCACACCTCTCCACCCTTCAGGCCAAATAGCAAATTTCTGGTGCTTCCAGAATTGCATTTAAGGAATCGCAATGTGCAATTCCTTAATTGCATTTGCAAAATAGAGAATCGCAAATTTTGCAATTCTCTATTTTGCGAAGGCCTTTTGGGATGATACATCCCAAAAGGCTTTTTCCAATTCGCAAACGGGCCGATTCTGAGAATCGGACCGTTTGCAAACTGGAAAAAGGCTTGATACATATGGCCCCAAATCCTTGGAAATCTAGCATTTAATTGCAACCAAGAGACATTTTCGTGGGCTTCAAATACATTCATACAAGCATCGGGGTGCAGCGTACCCTCCTTGTCATCTGGTCCGGGTGTATATCCCTGGTGTACCACTATATACTCCAACACTGCTTCGTAGTCAGCTTGTACCATTTTCATAGCATCAGCATAATAGTGCATGTATACCATAGAGAGCAGTTGGAACCAGGCTTCACAGCTACCTAAGTATGACAGGGGCAATGACACTAGCAAATAATTTTTATGCATAACTGAGGGAAGTAGCCCACACATCCAGCAATTCGTGGCATTAGTAGTACTGTGTACCCGATGAAGCATCTGAACGAAAACATGTTGTGCATAAGTCTGCCTATGCCTCTCCTTATGTGGGGCCAATGTAACAAAAGAGTGCTCTGCTGGAACCGGGGTAGTCCCTATCAAGGTGTGCACAGGATGTTGTTCCTCTAGGTACCAAACCACCCCAAATACAACTAGCAAGGAAAGCAAAATTATGACAACAAACACTACTTTACTCTTAGTGGACCAAGAGGACCCAACAGGATCATTTGGAGTAGGACGCAGAGCCGCAAAGGGCTGCTCCTCATCAGGGATAGGACGGCCAAAGGGATACATTTGGACCACTTCAATGGTAATTTATAGGTGTCAAAAAGGGAAAGAAAAATTCACAGGCTAGAGCCACTTATTGCAACCAGAGTACCAGGGGGCACAAATCACCCAGCATCCGTTTAGAGCCTCGCTGGCAGGCTCCTATTGTTCATCAACGACGGTGCTATGAAGCACTCCGACGGAGGAGCTGCGCGATCGCAACCCTTGCAGAAAAAACAAATCCTTCTTCTTTCAGGATAGGGCACCCTCCCTCCTGGGCCAATGCCCTCAGCTATCCTGTCCAGTGTCCAGGGCAGTGCACCAGTGTTGTTCACCCTAGTCTAATACAGCCACCTTAGGCACAGCGCCTGCGCCCTAAGCTCAAGTTCTTCCCTAACTCCTAGACTGTTCGGCTGGTGCACCGTCCTTTTTCCGGGGCCTCAAATTATATTTGGTAACTCCAGGCACTGTTTCATCAACAAAAAGGGGCAGAAACTCAGGATCAGATGGGCATCAAGAGCCAGATTCCAGTGTGTTAGAGACAGTGTTATCCGAGGCGGCCCTTATCTCCGGTGGGATCGCCTCAGACAGAACTGCATCACTTTCTTCGTCTGTCTGCTCCCACCTCACTCGGGCGTCAGAGAAGGAAATGAAGCGTGGCCAACTTCTCACACTCCTGATCACTGATGCCTTCATTGACCCAGCGATCATACGGAAGCGGGAGAGGCACCCGTTTCACATGAGATGCATGAATCCAGTGCTTTCTGCCGTCCACCTTGACAGCTGTTCTGGTGGCGAGTAGCATGATTACTGGCCCTTTCCACCTTGGCCCCAGGCTGCTTTTCCGTTGGATGTTCCTTATCAGCACATGAGCAACGGGCTGTATGAAATGCCTGGGCCCCTCTGGTACTGGCTGCAATGTGGCGTGTATCTGTTGATGAAGAGAACAAAAATCTTTAGACAATTCATACAGGTAGTCTACAAGTAGGGGGTACTCTATCTCGGAAAAGCGCTTGGGTCTGGGGAAGCCCCAAACATTAGCAGGGCATCCAAAGACCACCTCATAGGGGGACAACCCTGTTCTAGAATGTGCTGTCGCTCTGGTAGATAATAAAGCCAAGGGTAATGCATCTGGACATTTTAGTCCTGTGCTTTCTTGAATTTTTTCCAACTTCAGTTTGAGAGTACCATTGTACTTCTCAACCAGGCCTGCTGACTGGGGGTGATTCACTGCATGGAACTTCTGCTTAATATGCAAACCTGTGCATACCAGTTCAATGACTTTTGCATTGAAGTGGCTTCCGTTGTCACTCCAAATCACGCGTGGCAACCCATAGCGCGGGAAGTACTCATTTAGAAGTGCCTTCACCGTCACCATAGCTGTATTCTCTTTAGTGGGGTAAGCCTCAATCCATTTACTGAATGCGCAGATCACTACTAGCACATACTTCAGGTTATTTACCCGTTCCATTTTGATGAAATCCATCTGGAGAACCTCGAAAGGGAAGGAAGGTGTGCAAAATTACCAGAAGGTGTGGGGTACCTTTCCCGGGGTTATGTTTCAGACAAATGATACAATGCTTCACTAGGTGCGTGGCTGCCTTAGCGATATTATCATTCTGCCATACTGGATCCAGCAACTTGCATATTCCTTTAGCACTAATGTGCGCCGGGCCATGGGCCATAGTCACAACAGGGAGCACATATGAATTAGGCAGCAACCACCGCTGCTTCCCTGACAAGTCAGTCCAACACCCATCCTCATCCAAGCGACCTGTTCTCTCCTCCCACATTGCTAATTCTTCCAAAGTCGCCTCACCCTGGATTTCCCTGACATTCTCCAATGTGTCCTCGAACATTCCATTGTCTGGGACCCACCTCGCTGGACCTGCCACCAACATCTGTGTGTCATCTTTGATCGAGCTGTCTCCGTAGCTGTCTGGTCTGCGAAAGCGTTTCCCCTCCCCACATCATCTGTAATAGCCTTATGAGCGCTACATTTCACTATTGCTAACTTACTGGGAAGTGTCAATGCTGACAGCAATCTATGTATCAATGGCCCGTTCTGAATCCGCAGTCCATGCGAAGTCAAGAACGCTCGATCTGCCCAGAGGCGCCCAAAATTATGGGCCACCCCAAAGGCGTATTGGCTGGCGGTGTAGATATTAACAGCCAGCCCCTCACTCAACTCACACGCCCTGAGGAGGGCAACCAACTCTGCAGCTTGGGCCAATTGGTGCGGGATACGGGATGTCTCAACTACAGTGTGTAACGTTGTGATTGCATAGGCTGCAGTGGTGGTGCCATCTGGTAACTTAAAACAAGAGTCATCGACATATAGTTCCCCTTGGGGTTCAGATAAGGGAACATCAGTCAGGTCTACCCGTCCCTTCGTTTCTTCCTCAGTCCGAAATAAACAATCATGGACATCATTGCCCTTTTCTTCCGAAGGGAGGGGTAGTAACGTGGCTGGGTTCAGAGTAGCACATCTTTTGATGGTAATGTGCAGAGCAAACAGGGTCAGTTCGTAACCAGTCAGACGCGCACTAGTAAGGTGTTGCATCTTTGTCTTATTCAATAATGTATCCACAGCATGAGGTACCATGACTGTGAGGTCTGTGTCAAGAACGAGCCCTGACGATTGTCTGATAGAAACCGCCACTGCCGCGGCAGCTCTCAGACAGCTCGGGAGCACTCTGGCGACATTATCAAGCATGGCAGAGAAGTAGGCGCAGGGTCTCTGCTTACCACCGAAACCCTGTGTTAGAACAGAAAGCGCGCAACCGTCCACCTCATGCACGTAGAGCACAAAAGGCTTCTGGTAATCAGGAGTACCAAGCACAGGAGCAGAGCAAAGCGCAGTCTTAAATTGCTCAAAAGCTTGCTGGCATGCAGGTGTCCAAGGCAGGGGTTCATGCACATCTTTTGTGGTAAGGTAAAGAAGGGGTTTTGTTAGTAGGGAGTAATTAGGGATCCAATGCCGACAATACGATGTTACCCCTCTAAACGCGCATACCTCGCGTTGGGTTCTAGGGACAGGCATGTTAGTAATGACAGCTATGCGCTCAGGTGTTAGTCTGCGACCCTCCTTCGACAGTAGGTGACCTAAATAGGTGACCTCCTGTCGACAATATTGAAATTTGGAAAGTGACACCTTGTATCCATGGTGCGCCAGATGCAATAATAATTGAACTGTGGCGTTTTTGCAACCATCCTCATTGTCCGAAGCAATAAGGAGGTCGTCAACATACTGCAGCAGCACATTACCAGGGGAAGCTCCAAAGAATCCAATTGAGCTTTTAAGGCTTGACTATAAAAACTGGGGCTTTCAGTATAGCCTTGTGGAGCACCACAGAATCTAAAGCTCCGACCGGCTATTGCAAACCTAAATGGATATCGGCTATCTGTATGAATTGGTATGCTGAAGAAAGCGTTTTTCAAGTCAATTACAGAGAATAATTTCATTGATGGGGGAATCATTGTTAAGATCGCTGTAATGTCCGGAACCACAGGGTATTGGGGAACTACGATCTTATTAACCTCTCTGAGGTCAATCACAAAGTGGTAAACATCAGGGTGGGCATCAGGAGAATCCAAGGGGCCTTTTAAGGATAGGAAAAATAGGGCTATTACACACATTCGCCGTAGTCTCCTCAACCACACCAGACTCAATCAAATCCTGTATTATTTGCAATAGGGCCTTTTCGCCTGCCTTGGATATCTTGTACTGGGGAATATGTGGCAATTTAGCATTGCCCCTGACTTGTATAGAAACTGGCTGGATCTGGAGTAACCCCACATCCGTGTCTCCTGTAGCCCATAATGTACGTGGCACATCTCGAAACTCAGCTGGAAGGGGGGGCATCCTTCGCAAAACACTGTTTGGCACGGGCTACCTGTGGTCCAATAGTCATGTAAACACCGTCTGGAGAACAAGAAATTGTCGCATGCAACCTTTTTAGCAAATCAAGTCCTAACAAATTTTCTCCACAATTTGACGTCAGTAAAAATGGTGAATTGACCGTAAAGGGGCCAATAGTCAAAGCAAGAGGCTTGGAAATGGGGCTAATGACCGGCACGCCTGAGAAACCCACCGAAACATTATTTTGGCCAGACAGAGCTGCTCCCGGGACCAGTGAACGGAAAACAGAGCTATTCATAGCCCCTGTATCGACTAAAAAAATTTCAGTAGTACCCTGTAAATCAGCAGTGACATAAGGTCCATTCTGATCTATAGGCACAAGAACTGGTCCCTCGCCCTGCCCTCCGCTGTCCTAGCTGTAAGACAACCCCGGAACTTCGTCCATGTCATAATCATCATGATAATACTGCCGTCCCCTGGAATCATCAAAATAATTCCCGCTCTTCCTATTATGTGATGAATCCTCTGACTGCATTCCCCCTCTACCTCCTGTTCCTCACCCGCGGCCTCGAAAACCTCGACCTCTTGGGGCCTCGCCCTTCTGTAACAACTCCGGGCACTCATTCCGCCAATGTCCCTCCTTTTTGCAATACGCACATTGGTTGAGCCCGAGGGGCGCATTCGATGCACCACCTCTGCCAGACCGCTGCTGGGCCGAACCCGAAACTCTACCTCATCCATTTCCCCTTGCCACTTGCTGCATCAATACTCTCGTCTTCAAATCCTTTGACTTTTTCTCCACCCTTTCCTTGTCCTCATTCTCTCTATGTTCGTAATATTGTGCCATACTTAATATCACGGATGGGGATGACGTCGTCCAAGTACTTTCCGAAGCCTGCAACCACGTTGTAATCTCGGGAAGCAGGTTAGTGACAAAGCTATTGACAAATAAACGAACACCACCCTCCTGCGACAGGTCCTGTCCACTAAAATCTAAGAACACCCCTTCAAATCTAGTAAAGAAATCCGACACACTCTCATCCTTCTTCTGGCGACATGCAGTCAACTTATCCCAGTCCACTCTATTTGGCGGGATAAGTGAATGCATGTATGTAATAATACACCCTGGCAAAGCGAGGAGCTCTGCTTTCGGCTTGTCGCCGGGCTTACCCTCCTTATCCCAAGCCCTAATCTCATCCCATGTTCCCCCAACTCTAGTGCATGATCCTGCGTATGGACTTGCCTCCATATGTCCACTGGTACCAACAATCCGAACAACAACTCTATATCAGCTAACGTCATTACTGTAGAGGAGGCCGCCTCCGTCAATTTTTTATAATATGCAGTGGGGTTTTTCTGGGGGTCCGGCAGCTGGCTCTTTAAGGATAGGACCTCACTCCTCTTCCAAGGAGTATCGATCCAGAGCTGACAGACTGGACAGGAGAACTAACAGCACCCGCCCCAGTGCCTGGTGTGAGTAGAAGAGAAGCAAGAGGGGCCGGGGCTGTAGCGGTAGCACCAGAAACAGGAATGCTAGAAGTGGCGGCACTAGAGGCCAAGGACTGAGAGGTTGGGACTGCCGGGTATATCCGTTCAGGGGCATAAGGAGGAGGAGGACGAGAATCAAATAGGTCTTCGACGAAATCATCACCTTCCTCTCTAGTAACATAGCACTGATCTGTCTGTAACCGAAACTTTCTATCTGCACATTCTATACCCTTCTCTACCTTTCCTCTTTCATAAGGTACTGCATTCTGTGTTATTGTTTGCGTCTGCCTCTTCCGGGCCTCTTTCTCTGCCCTCATGCGTCGCTGCTTTGCTTCTTTCTGCCATACTCTCAGAGAATCATACATCGACTCCTAGCAAACAACTTGTCCTACAAGAAGTTCAATTTCTGCTCATCAAATGAGCCAGTAAGCGGCCACTGTAACTCAGCATTGTACCTCGTATATTTATGCCACAATGTGCTAAACATAACAGGGCCAATACCATGTTTAACATATATGTCAAAATTTGGAGAACCCTCCGGAGGTGCAGGCTGGCTCTCTTCCAATCGAGCATCAGTAGAACAACATCGACATCCAAAACACCCCAATTTGCTAAAACAAGGCATCTTAATATAAGACAAGTAAAACACCAACAATCAACAAACTAAGACAAGATAAAATAACAAATATTAGTCACGGAGCCAAACGAAAACGGTCCAGGGACCACTCCCTACAGTCCGGAGACTGTATCAAATCCAAGAAGACAGGCTTCAGCCCCAGACCTTTTAGAGCATTAGCCAAATTACCAGTTGGTCTGGCAGATTGTTCGCAGGCAGTCCCGGACCTTTTCAAGTGCGGGCCAAATTTCCAGGTTGTCTGGTGAGCCGCTCACAAACACTCTGTGCCTTTTCAAGGGTCCGCAAACCCACCAAGTTCAAGACAAGACAGTCTGGAGACCGTACCAAGGCACAGCCCGCCGACTCGTGTCGTTCAAGCAAGGCAGTTCAAAAACTGCTGACAAGACAGTCCGAAGACCGTATCAAGACACGGCCCGCAGGCTCGTGCCGTCCAAGAATGGCACCATTTTTTCCAAGAATCAAATCACTCACCTGGTGCACACAGGTCGAGTCAAGATATTCTCCACTGCCGACTCTTCGGACCAAGCGGTCAACTCCAAGGTTTCGCCTTCTCAGGACCCCAGCAGGTGACCACTAGACGAGGGGACGCCCGATCAGCCAGGTGAGGCAGCTGCAAGAACCAAGCTCGGTCTTGTGTGGGGTACCCCGATCCGCCCAACTGACCAAACGCACCCCTCGACCCTACAACCCGATTACGGCCACCAACTGAAGGAAGTGGCCCTCTAGGGACACTCGGGTTTTCTCACAACCACCTGCTATGCCTTCCCAAGAATGAAGAGTCGGTCAGACAGTAGAGAATACAAACTTACATGCTTTATTAGAAATGCTCTGCAGAGGAGTCCATCATAACCTGTACCCTAAGATGTCTGCCAAGGGACTAACTTCCTCACGGTCCACAGTGAGTAATCATTCTTCCCCAAAAGCCTCCAACCCCGCCCACCATGGAAAACTACCAGCCGGGGCCGAATATGAACAAAGGAGGCACTAGGAGATGAGCTACCACCTGCCAGATGGGTACATGTTATCAGAAAACCAAGGCCACTGCGCTGGCGGGGTCTCAGCGTCTCCTAACATGAGAGCAGAACTACACACTTAGATTGGTATGTGAGAGCTGAATTTTCTCCTCATTAGCAGGTCGGGAAACATCCTTGGACAGAAAGAAAAAACATCAGCGAAAAACAGTGTTCTGCTGAGGCAAGCATTACGGGCCATGAGGCCTAACTCGGGCACAGTCTAAGCAGCCTAATAAGGTTTGCAAGAAACAAAATGGAGTCACATTCGCCAACTGAAGCCTGCACATTACGCGGATAACTCAGTGGGTTGCATAACGTAAATACAACTTGTAGGAAGGTGGAATCTGACTATATGGTTGCCCCCACTTTTTTCCTGGTGTTTTGCTGGTTTATGACTTAGTTGGACTGGGATCCTGCTATTCAGGGCCCCAGTCTATCTGCTTCCTCTATAAAATGGTTTCCATGTACCTTAGGTACATCTTTGATTGGAATCTGGAGTGCCCTTATAAGTCCCTAGTATATGGTATACTATGTACCCAGGGCATAGGTACCCTAGAGGCCTGCCAGGGGCTGAAGCATGTATTATGCCACCCCTGGAAGGCCAGCCAAAATGACACCCCAGGTCTGCTACTGCAGCCTGGGTAAGGTGATGCAAGCACCCCTTACTGTGATATAGGCTACCTATATCACTACAATTGCACAAACATATAAACCTATAAGTCACTCCTATGGCAGGCCTTAACAATCCTGAAGGCAGAGTGCTTGGTTTTTATGTGAGAGGGTGCCCCTGCATGAGCAGGGCCCCTCTGCAGCGTTCGGAGTCAATCCTCTGATGCTGTTTGTGGTGCAGCCTGACCATATACTCTTAAGTACATTATATCCTCGCGGTAAATGCTAACTTTGGGATGGCTGCACAGAAACATGTCGTGTTTGGTGTCAAACATCTTGGAATACTACCCCCCTGCCAGTTCTGGCGGCGGGGGTAGCATTCCACCCTTCTAGAGGGAGAGACATGTACACACCGGGCTACCCAGTAACTTCTTTCCTGAGCCCTGGCATCACAAAATGGATGCCGATGCCACAGACACGGGTCTGGCCTCCTGCTGCTGACTAAAACTCCGGCAGGGGAGGCCTGGACAATAGGTTTCCTGTCCCAAGGAGGTGTAACCACCTCCCCAGACAGGATAATGTGTATTGGGGCTGGGCGGGAGCACCCTCTGGTGCTTTGAAGTCCTGCACTGGGGGCACATTTGGTGTCCCTGTGCATATGCCAGTTCAAACCGGTTGCAGGGGCTACCTGCCCCTGCTCTGGCGCAAAACTGGACAAAGGGAAGGGGTGTAACCACCCCTCTTCCCTGACCCTTCCATAGGTGGGTCCCCAGAGTATGTCCAACCCCTAACTTTGTATAAGTATGGGACCCCAGTCCTTAGGACTTTAGATTACCCTGGACGAAACTCTGACACTGAATCCTGGACCGTCGACGCTCTACCTGAAGATTAGAGGACTGAAGAATCTCCCTTGGGGTCAAGGAGTGACTCCCCTGCTTGGCAGGCACCTAAGAAGCAATTGTCCGGTCTGCATTGCTGAAGCTCCTGCCGGACGCCGAAGTCTTTGCATCACCAGAGGTAGATTTCCAGACTTCCCCGAGGCTGCCCTGAGTCCCCAGCAAAGCTGAGGCCCGTAGCTATTGTGGATAATGTGGAACCGTGACCCCTGGACACCAAGCACATTTGCAAGTGCATCCTCTTTCTGGTGTCCCACGACGTTGTGCTTTGGGCTCTCAGTAGCCCCCGCCTCCAGCACCAACTGCACCGAAGATCACTGGCCTCCACTCCACGAGTGTCCTGCAGGCCAGCTCCAAGTGCGTCCACTTGAGGCTCCTTTGCAGTCGCTAGTCCGTTGGCTAGTGGGCCCTCCCGAAGGCAACTCTTCTTCTGTTTCGGCTTCCCTGGTTGGTCCAGACGTGCCCTGGCTTACCCTTGCTGGGTGAGTCCCTCAGACCTTGCTGGTCTGTACCAACGTCCTTCTTCTATTTCCACGTGACTTGCCGTTGCCAAGGCTTGTTGGGTCCAATCCGGTCGCCGACACCCCTGCAATTGACAAACATCGTGGGACAGCTCGAATACAGCTCCTGGTTGTCGTCGACGCCTCCTGGACCTCGTGGCTGAAGAGTCAAGTTGACCGTCAACCTACCTGAAGCACCCGACATCGGTGGGCATCTGCTCATCGGCTTCCTGGTCACTGGCTAGTGACCCAGACTCTGTCCCCTCTGCTCTCAGGTTATTCAAATCTTCGATCCACCTTTGGATCCACCCGAACACTTTCGACTTGGTCGCCAGCAGCACTTTGCAGCAGATCGCCATTGAAAACGACGACGAAACCCGACCCCGAAAGACGCCTATGCACCCGGCTTCCCTGGGTGAGGTAACTCGAGTACTCCGGTGCTCCCGTGGGTATAGACTCTAGAACAACCTAGTTCTAAAGGGGTTTGCTCCAAGTCCTCCTCTAAGTGTCCTTTTTCTTTAAAACTCCAACCGCGACATTCCCCATAGAAGTCAACGGCGGCTCGCAGCTGTGTTCTCACACTGCACGCGTCCCCCGTGGGTCCCCTGTGTCACTACCTTGGGTGGTTCCTTGAGGGCCAAGCACTAGCTCTAGGCCTTGTGTCTAGCTCAGTCGTGGTTCTTATACCACTTTATTGGTATATGGTTTGGTACGGCCCTAGGGCTCAAACGTGTATTTGTGCTATTACTGTTGATATTCGACTTGTAACTTATGTACTTCGAACTCTAGCCTCATAAAGAGACTAGAGGGGTGTGTTTAAGACTAAATACATATATTTTAAATATATACCTGGTGTGGTCCTCTTTCATTTGGTCACTCAAGAGATTATAGACTGGTAAAACAAGCTGCTTTACATTCCTCCAAGACTTAGCCTGAAGGCTGCTCTCCATAGCTTCCACTAGGATAGCTTTCAATAAAGGTTGTCTTTAACCTATCTCCAATAAGGGGTTGTTTGGACTGGTGCAAGGTGCCCACTATAATTAGTGGACAGCATATACCAGGCCAACTTCTCACATTGGTGGGCAGCGTGTGGGATTCCAGCTTGCTATTGTATTACCAGATAATCTCAATTGAATTGATCAACTGAAAACCACTAAGGGTAGCTTAGGTACATATAAAACAAGCTTAGGATACAGTAAGTGCTACTGAACTTAGAGTTGTGTGATAAGGGCTAGCACACCCTTTCTACAACTCAAGAGAGTTTAGTAGGCCACACTAGAGTAGGTAGTGCATACACCACACCTCAATAGTAATGTCTTCACTACCAGGAACCAGTGGGCTCCTGCCATCCAAATATGACAACCTCCCATTCTTGGAATTGAGAGAGTTGTACAAGATTACGTTTCATGGAGATGCTCCTGCTAGATGATCTCAGAAGACCTATAGGGTCTGCAAGGGTAGGCAGAGAGGGTGGGGCAGAAGAGGAGGAAAGGACCAGGGATGAAAATCCCCAGGACCTGATCTCTGAAACTGGCCAGGAAGGTGACAATGACCTTGACCTGGAAAATGCAGCTACTCCTGAGGATGAGGAGGAGGATCAGAATGACCTCCCCTTTGTCCCCCCAGGAAGAGTTGTTAGTGTGCCCAGAAGGCCTAGATCTCCTTCTCAGGAGTCTAACCACTCTGACACCTCAGTAGGGACCTCTGTTTCCTCTCATAGGAGGGAATCCTCCAGTGAGAGGAAAGAGAGACTGCTCAAGTATGGAGAAGCTCAGTTGAGACTCAGAAGAGAGCAGTTGGCTATAGAAAGGTGTGAGAAGTTGGCCTGGTATATGCTGTCCACTAATTATAGTGGGCACCTTGCACCAGTCCAAACAACCCCTTATTGGAGATAGGTTAAAGACAACCTTTATTGAAAGCTATCCTAGTGGTAGCTATGGAGAGCAGCCTTCAGGCTAAGTCTTGAAGGAATGTAAAGCAGCTTGTTTTACCAGTCTATAATCTCTTGAGTGACCAAATGAAAGAGAACCACACCAGGTATATATTCAAAATATATGTATTTATTGCTAAACACACCCCTCTAGTCTCTTTATGAGGATAGAGTTCGAAGTACATAAGTTATAAGTTAGTTATCAACAGTAATAGCACAAATACACGTTTGGGCCCTAGGGGCGTACCAAACCATATACCAATAAAGTGGTATAAGAACCACGACTGAGCTAGACACAAGGCCTAGAGCCTGTAGAAGTGCTTGGACCACAAGGAACCACCCAAGGTAGAGACACAGGGGACCCACGGGGGACGCATGCAGTGTGAGAACACAGCCGCGAATCGCCGTTGACTTCTATGGGGAAAGTCTCGGTTGGAAGTTTAAGAAAAGGGACACTTAGAGGAGGACTTGGAGCAAACCCTTTTAGAACTAGGCTGTTCTAGTGTCAATACCCACGGGAGCACCGGAGTACTCGAGTTACCTCACCCAGGGGAGCCGGGTGCATAGGTGTCTTTCGGGATCGGGTTTTGTCGTTGGCTGCTACTGGCGGCCAAGTCGAAAGTGATCCAAAGGTGGATCAGAGATCTGAAGAACCTGAAAGCAGAGGGGACAGAGTCTGGGTCACTAGCCAGTGACCAGGAAGGCGATGAGCAGATGCCCACCGATGTCGAGTGCTTCAGGTAGGTTGACAGTCGTCTTGACTCTTCAGCCACGAAGTCCAGGAGGCGTCGACGATGACCAGGAGCTGGATTCGAGCTGTCCCACAACGTCTGTCGATTGCAGGGGTGTCGGCGACCGGATTGGACCCAACAAGCCTTGGCAACAGCAAGTCTCGTGGAAATAGAAGAAGGACGGTGGTGCAGACCAGCAAGGACTGAGGGACTCACCCAGCAACGGTAAGTCAGGGCACGCCTGAAGCAACCAGCAAAGCTGAAGAAAAAGAAGAGTTGCCTTTGGGAGGGCCCACTAGCCAATGGACTAGTGACCGCGAAGGAGCCTCGAGTGGACACACTTGGAGCTGGCTCACAGGACACTCGTGGAGTGGAGGCCAGTGATCTTCAGTGCAGTCGGTGCTGGAGGCTGGGGCTACTCGGAGCCCAAAGCACAACTTTGTGGGAGATCCAAAAGAGGATGCACTTGCAAAAGTACTCGGTGTCCAGGGGTCACGGTTCCACGTTACCCACAACAGCTACGGGCCTCAGCTTTGCTGGGGACTCAGGGCAGCCTCGGAGAAGTCTAGAAATCCACCTCTGGTGATGCAAAGACTTCGGCGTCCGGCGGGAGCTTCAGCGATGCAGACCGGACAATTGCTTCTTTGGTGCCTGCCAAGCAGGGGAGTCACTCCTTGACCCCAAGGGAGATTCTTCAGTCCTCTAATCTTAAAGTAGAGCGTCGAAGGTCCAGGATTCTGTGTCAGAGTTTCGTCCAGGTAAATCTAAAGTCCTAAGGACTGGGGTCCCATACTTATACCAAGTTAGGGGTTGGACATACTCTGGGGACCCACCTATGGGAGGGTCAGGGCAGAGGGGTGGTTACACCCCTTTTCCTTTGTCCAGTTTCATGCCAGAGCAGGGGCTGGAAGCCCCTGAGCCGGTTTGAACTGGGGTATGCACAGGGACACCAAATGTGCCCCCAGTGCAGGACTTCAAAGCACCAGAGAGTGCTCCCGCCCAGCCCCAATACACACTATCCTGTCTGGGGAGGTGGTTACACCTCCCTGGGACAGGAAACCTATTGACCAGGCCTCCCCTGCCGGAGTTTCGGTCAGCAGCAGGAGGCCAGACTCGTGTCTGTGGCAGCGGCATCCATTTTGTGATGCCAGGGCTTTGGAAAGAAGTTACCGGGTATGCCGGTGGGTACATGTCTCTCCCTCTAGAAGGGTGGAATGCTACCCCCGCCGCCAGAACTGGCGGGGGTAGTATTCCAAGATGTTTGACACCAAACTCGACATGTTTTGGTGCAGCCAGTCCAAAGTTAGCATTCTTCCGCGAGGATATAATGCACTTAAGAGTATATGGTCAGGCTGCACTGCAAACAGCATCAGAGGAGGTACTCCGAATGCTGCAGAGGGGCTCTGCTCTTGCAGGGGCACCCTCTCACATAAAAACCAAGCACTCTGCCTTCAGGATTGTCAATGCCTGCCATAGGAGTGACTTATAGGTTTATAGGTGTGTGCAATGGTAGTGATATAGGTAGCCTATACCACTGTAAGGGGTGCATGCACCACCTTACTCAGGCTGCAGTAGCAGGCCTGTGGTGTCATTTTGGCTGGCCTTCCAGGGGTGGCATAATATATGCTTCAGCCCCTGGCAGGCCTCTGAGGTACCTATGCCCTGGGTACATAGTATACCATATACTAGGGACTTATAAGGGCACTCCAGATTCCAATCAGAGATGTGCCTAAGGCACATGGAAACCATTTTAGAGAGGAAGCAGCTAGGCTGGGGTTCTGATTAGCAGGGCCCCAGCCAGACTAAAGTCGAAAAACAGTGAAGCATCAGCAAAAGTGGGGGTACCCATGTGAAGCAGATCCTACTCTCCTACACAACCCCCCAAACGTAGGGACATTAAACTAACCTTGCCCAGTTAAGTCTTCATGTTCTAAGTGGAAGTACCTAGAGAGTCCATCTGCATTGGCATGGTTACTCCCAGGTCTATGTTCCACTGAGAAGTCCATCCCCTGTAGGGAAATGGACCACCTAAGCAGTTTGGGGTTTTCACCCTTCATTTGTTTTAGCCATAAGAGGGGCTTATGGTCTGGTTGAACAAGGAAGTGAGTACCAAACAAGTATGGCCTCAACTTCTTCAGAGCCCAGACCACAGCAAAGGCCTCCCTCTCAATGGCTGACCAACGTTTCTCTCTGGGGGTCAGCCTTCTGCTAATAAAAGCTACTGGCTGATCCTGACCTTCATCATTCAATTGTGACAGTACAGCCCCTACCCCCAATTCAGATGCATCTGTTTGGACAATGAACTTCTTGGAGTAATCAGGACTCTGTAGAATGGGAGCAGTGCACATGGCCTGCTTCAGGTCATCAAATGCCTTTTGACAGCTAACTGTCCACTGAACCTTTTTGGGCAGTTTCTTGGAAGTTAAGTCATTCAGGGGTGTCACTATTGATCCATACCCCTTGACAAATCGCCTATAGTACCCAGTCAGGCCTAAAAAGGCTCTCACCTGAGTCTGGGTAGTTGGAGCAGTCCAGTCCATGATGGTCTGGATTTTGCTCTGCAAGGGTTGAACCTGGCCTCCACCCACAAGGTGGCCCAGGTACACAACCTGACTCTGCCCTATCTGGCACTTTGTAGCCTTGATAATGAGGCCTGCTTTCTGCAGGGCCTGCAAAACATTTCTGAGGTGGACCAGGTGATCCTCCCAGGTGGAGCTAAATACAGCAATATCATCTAGATATGCTGCACTATAGGCTTCCAGACCTGTAAGGACTGTATTCACCAACCTCTGAAAAGTGGCAGGTGCATTCTTCAAACCAAAGGGCATTACCACAAATTGATAATGCCCACTAGGGGTTGAAAATGCTGTTTTTGGCTTTGCATCATCAGCTAGCCTGATCTGCCAGTAGCCAGCTGTTAGGTCAAATGTGCTAAGATACTTGGCTGAGGCCAAAGTGTCTATTAGCTCACCTGCCCTGGGTATTGGATGGGCATCAGTCCTAGTGACTGCATTGAGACCCCTGTAGTCCACACAAAACCTCATCTCTCTTTTCCCACCATTGGTGTGAGGTTTTGGCACAAGGACCACTGGACTAGCCCAAGGGCTATCTGAGGGTTCAATAACTCCCAAATCCAACATCTTCTGGACTTCTGTCCTGATACAGTCCCTGACATGGTCAGGTTGCCTATAAATCTTATTTTTAATAGGCAGACTGTCCCCAGGGTCCACTTCATGAGTGCACCAGGTGGTCTGACTGGGTGTCAGAGAGAATATGTGCTTGAACTGATTGAGCACCTGTCTGCAATCAGTTTGCTGCTGGGCACTGAGGCTGCCTGCCAAGGCTGCACCATCCACTGACCCATCATCAGGGTTCTGTGAGAGCAGGTCAGGGAGTGGGTCACTCTCTTCCTCCTGTCCCTCATCAGTAGCCATGAGCAAGCCCATGTCTGCCCTGTCCACATATGGTTTTAACCTGTTGACACGGAGAACCCTGTGGGGACTCCTGGGTGTTCCTAGGTCTACTAAATAGGTAACCTCACCCTTCTGTTCAACAATGGTATGGGGTCCACTCCATTTGTCTTGGAGAGCTGCTGGGGCCACTGGCTCCAGCACCCACACCTTCTGTCCTGGATGGTAAACAGTCAGTACAGCCTTTTGGTCATGCCAGGCTTTTTGCAGTTCCTGGCTAGCCTCAAGGTTTTTAGTTGCCTTTTTCATGTACTCAGCCATCCTGGAGCGGAGACCAAGCACATAGTCCACTATGTCTTGCTTTGGGGGCTTGAGAGGTAACTCCCATCCTTCCTTCACCAAGCACAATGGACCCCTGACAGGGTGACCAAACAAAAGTTCAAAAGGGCTGTAGCCAACCCCCTTTTGAGGCACCTCCCTGTATGCAAATAAAAGGCAGGGCAAGAGTATGTCCCATCTTCGCCTAAGCTTTTCTGGGAGCCCTTTAATCATGCCGTTCAAGGTTTTGTTGAATCTCTCAACTAAACCATTGCATTGTGGGTGATAGGGTGTGGTGAACTTGTAAGTCACTCCACACTCCTTCCACATTGCTTTTAAGTATCCAGACATAAAGTTTGCACCCCTGTCTGATACAACCTCCTTAGGAAGCCCACTCTTGAGAAAATTCCCAGGAGGGCCCTTGCCACCACAGGTGCTGTAGTGGTCCTAAGGGGAATAGCCTCTGGGTACCTGGTGGCATGATCCACTACCACCAGGATAAACCTGTGCCCAGATGCTGTTTGGGGATCCATGGGACCAACAATGTCAATCCCCACCCTTTCAAAGGGAACCCCCACCACCGGTAGTGGTATCAGGGGGGCCTTTGTAGTGCCACCTGCCTTGCCACTGGCCTGGCAGGTTACACAGGAGCGACAAAACTCCTTGGTGTCTTCAGACATGTGGGGCCAGTGAAAGTGAGGGACAATCCTGTCCCAAGTCTTGTTCTGGCCCAGGTGACCTGCTAAGGGAATGTCATGGGCTAGGGTCAATAGGAAGCCCCTGAACTTCAGAGGTATAACCAACCTCCTGGTGGCACCAGGCTTGGGGTCCCTACACTCTGAGTACAAGAGTCCATCATCCCAATACACTGTATGGGGACCACTAGCTTTCCCAGCAGCCTCAGCAGCAGCTTGCTGTCTGAGGGGTTCAAGAGAGGGGCAGCTCTGCTGCTCCTGGCTCAGATCTGCCCTGGAAGGGCCCCCTGTCCCCAAGAACTCAACCTGGTCAGGTTCAAGCTCCTCTGGGACAGTTCCTTCCTCAGGACTGAGATCATCCCCCTCAAGAGACTGATCTTCCTTCTGAGCCAAGGGGGAAGGCACTGCCTTTACCCTACTACTACTCTTCTTGGAGGGCACTTGGTCCATTATTCCAGAATCCAAGGCCTGTTCAGTGTTAGACATTTTGGCTTGTGACCTGGTCACAGCAAACACATCTGCAGGGATGCCCAGCATTTCTGCATGGGTCCTGAGCTCCACTTCTGCCCAAGCTGAAGTTTCCAGATCATTGCCAAGCAAGCATTCAACCGGTAGGTCTGCACTTACCGCAACCTTCTTAAGGCCAGTTACCCCTCCCCAGGAGAAGTTAACAACTGCCAGAGTATGGTCTGTTCTGACATTGCTAGCATTGGTCACTTGGTACATTTCACCAAGTATAATCTGCCCAGGATCCACAAGGTCTTGTGTCACCATGGTGACACTTGCCCCTGTGTCCCTAAATGCCAAAGCCTCTTTTCCATTTATCAATGGCTGTTGTCTGTACTTGCCCAGATTACTGGGACTCACAGAGGAGGTCACATCCATGCCTCCATCACAGACTAGAACAGCCTGAGTGAGTTCTCTGACTAGGTCAGAGCTCATCTCTTTACCCAGGGTCAACCCTACTAAACCCTTGGCCTGTGTATTCCCACCACCAACTGTAACTGCACTAGGGGGAACAGGTGCCTTAGGGGCATTGGTGGGGGCTGGAGTAGAGTCTTTGGACTTGGTGCAATCACTGGTCCAGTGGGTCTTTTGCTTACAGACCTTGCACCATGGTTTCTTTTGGCCTTTCCCTTTGTTAGACTGTGAATCCCCACCTGAAGAAGATTTTTGGGGGCCTTGTGAAGACTTCTGGTCTTTACCCTTCTCCCCACCCTTATCAGAGTTTTTAGAATCTTGCTTCTTAGGGTCACCACCTTGGTTCTGTACCTTCTGCCTCACCCTGGTTCTGACCCATTTGTCTGCCTTCTTTCCCAATTCTTGGGGAGAGGTCAGATCAGAGTCCACCAGGTGCTGATGCAACAGCTGATTTTGACAGTTATTAAGAATCTGCTCCCTCATGATAAGATTGTACAATCCTGTGAAGTCACCTACCTTACTGCCCAATAACCAACCTTCCAGAGCCTTGGCAGAACAATCAACAAAGTCCACCCAGTCTTGAGTCTGTGCTTTTGGGTATCTCTGAACTTTAACCTGTATTGTTCAGTGGTTAGGCCAAACCCATCAATCAGAGCACTCTTTAAGACTGTGTAATTATCAGCATCCTCCTCTCTAACAGTGAGGAGCTTATCTCTACCTTTGTCTGCAAAGGAGAGCCACAAGATTGCTGCCCACTGCTCCTGAGGGACCCTCTGTACTTTACAGGCCCTCTCCAGTGCAGTTATCAATTTGTGGATGTCATCCCCACTCTGGTAGGGAGGGACAATCTTGCTCAGGTTTCTATGGTCATAAGACCTTTCCCTATCTCTGGGGAAATTGCTGCCACCATGGGACTCTAGTCCCATCTTTTTCTCTCTTTGTAGAGATCTAGGGACTCCCTGTCTATAGCCAACTGCTGTTTTCTGAGCTCAAGCTGGGCTTGCTCATACTGAATCAGTCTCTTTCTCCTCTCATGAGAGGATTCTCTCCTATGAGAAGAGACAGAGGTCCCTATTGAGGTGTCAGAGTGGTTAGACGCCTGAGAAGGAGATCTAGCCCTTCTTGGCACACTCTCAACTCTTCCTGGGGGACAAAGGTGAGGTCATCCTGATCCTCCTCTTCATCCACAGGAATAGCTGGGTTTTCCAGGGCAAGGTCATTGTCACCTTCCTGGCCAGTTTCAGAGGGGGTCCTGGGTTTCTTCACCCCTGACCCCTTCCTCCTGTTCTGCCCCACCCTCTCTGCCTACCCCTTCAGACCCTAGGGGTCTGCTGAGATCATCTGACCGAAGCACCTCCCTGAGGTGTTGGGTGCTGGCACTTTTGCCTGTCTTCAGCTTCCTAGCAGTGCATAATGCTCTCAATTCCAAGAATGGGAGATTATCATACTTGGAGGGAAGAAGCCCACTGGCTTCTGGCAAGGACTCACTGGGTCCTGGTTTTGAATACATTACTAGTGAGGTGTGGTGTATGCACTACCTACTCTAGTGTGGCCTACTAAACTCTCTCTGAGTTGTAGAAAGGGTGTGCTATCCCTTAACCCACAACTCTAAGTTCAGTAGAACTTACTGTATACTAAGCTTGATTTATATGTACCTAAGGTACCCTTAGTGGTTTTCAGTTGATCAATTCAATTGAGATTATCTGGTAAAACAATAGCAAGCTGGAATCCCACACGCTGCACACCAATGTGAGAAGTTGGCCTGGTATATGCTGTCCACTAATTATAGTGGGCACCTTGCACCAGTCCAAACAACCCCTTATTGGAGATAGGTTAAAGACAACCTTTATTGAAAGCTATCCTAGTGGTAGCTATGGAGAGCAGCCTTCAGGCTAAGTCTTGAAGGAATGTAAAGCAGCTTGTTTTACCAGTCTATAATCTCTTGAGTGACCAAATGAAAGAGGACCACACCAGGTATATATTCAAAATATATGTATTTATTGCTAAACACACCCCTCTAGTCTCTTTATGAGGCTAGAGTTCGAAGTACATAAGTTATAAGTTAGTTATCAACAGTAATAGCACAAATACACGTTTGGGCCCTAGGGGCGTACCAAACCATATACCAATAAAGTGGTATAAGAACCACGACTGAGCTAGACACAAGGCCTAGAGCCTGTAGAAGTGCTTGGACCACAAGGAACCACCCAAGGTAGTGACACAGGGGACCCACGGGGGACGCGTGCAGTGTGAGAACACAGCCGCGAATCGCCGTTGACTTCTATGGGGAAAGTCGCGGTTGGAAGTTTAAAGAAAAGGGACACTTAGAGGAGGACTTGGAGCAAACCCTTTTAGAACTAGGCTGTTCTAGTGTCAATACCCACGGGAGCACCGGAGTACTCGAGTTACCTCACCCAGGGGAGCCGGGTGCATAGGTGTCTTTCGGGGTCGGGTTTCGTCGTCGTTTTCAATGGCGATCTGCTGCAAAGTGCTGCTGGCGGCCAAGTCGAAAGTGTTCGGGTGGATCCAAAGGTGGATCGGAGATCTGAAGAACCTGAAAGCAGAGGGGACAGAGTCTGGGTCACTTGCCAGTGACCAGGAAGGCGATGAGCAGATGCCCACCGATGTCGAGTGCTTCAGGTAGGTTGACGGTCGTCTTGACTCTTCAGCCATGAGGTCCAGGAGGCGTCGATGACGACCAGGAGCTGGATTCGAGCTGTCCCACAACATCTGTCGATTGCAGGGGTGTCGGCGACCGGATTGGACCCAACAAGCCTTGGCAATGGCAAGTCTCGTGGAAATAGAAGAAGGACGGTGGTGCAGACCAGCAAGGTCTGAGGGACTCACCCAGCGAGGGTAAGTCAGGGCACGCCTGGAGCAACCAGGAAAGCCCAAGAAAAAGAAGAGTTGCCTTCGGGAGGGCCCACTAGCCAACAGACTAGCGACCGCAAAGGAGCCTCAAGTGGACGCACTTGGAGCTGGCTCACAGGACACTCGTGGAGTGGAGGCCAGTGATCTTCGGTGCAGTCGGTGCTGGAGGCTGGAGCTACTTGGAGCCCAAAGCACAACTTCGTGGGAGACCCAGAAGAGGATGCACTTGCAAAAGTACTTGGTGTCCAGGGGTCATGGTTCCACGTTACCCACGACAGCTACGGGCCTCAGCTTTGCTGGGGACTCAGGGCAGCCTCGGCGAAGTCTGGAAATTTACGTCTGGTGATGCAAAGACTTCGGCAACCGGCGGGAGCTTCAGCGATGCAGACCGGACAATTGCTTGTTTGGTGCCTGCCAAGCAGGGGAGTCACTCCTTGACCCCAAGGGAGATTCTTCTGTCCTCTAATCTTAAAGTAGAGCGTCAAAGGTCCAGGATTCTGTGTCAGAGTTTCGTCCAGGTAAATCTAAAGTCCTAAGGACTGGGGTCCCATACTTATACCAAGTTAGGGGGTTGGACATACTCTGGGGACCCACCTATGGGAGGGTCAGGGCAGAGGGGTGGTTACACCCCTTTCCCTTTGTCCAGTTTCATGCCAGAGCAGGGGCTGGAAGCCCCTGAGCCGGTTTGAACTGGGGTATGCACAGGGACACCAAATGTGCCCCCAGTGCAGGACTTCAAAGCACCAGAGAGTGCTCCCGCCCAGCCCCAATACACACTATCCTGTCTGGGGAGGTGGTTACACCTCCCTGGGACAGGAAACCTATTGACCAGGCCTCCCCTGCCGGAGTTTCGGTCAGCAGCAGGAGGCCAGACTCGTGTCTGTGGCAGCGGCATCCATTTTGTGATGCCAGGGCTTTGGAAAGAAGTTACCGGGTATGCCGGTGGGTACATGTCTCTCCTCTAGAAGGGTGGAATGCTACCCCCGCCGCCAGAACTGGCGGGGGGTAGTATTCCAAGATGTTTGACACCAAACTCGACATGTTTTGATGCAGCCAGTCCAAAGTTAGCATTCTACCGCGAGGATATAATGCACTTAAGAGTATATGGTCAGGCTGCACTGCAAACAGCATCAGAGGAGGTACTCCGAATGCTGCAGAGGGGCTCTGCTCATGCAGGGGCACCCTCTCACATAAAAACCATGCACTCTGCCTTCAGGATTGTCAAGGCCTGCCATAGGAGTGACTTATAGGTTTATAGGTGTGTGCAATGGTAGTGATATAGGTAGCCTACACCACTGTAAGGGGTGCATGCACCACCTTACTCAGGCTGCAGTCGCAGGCCTGTGGTGTCATTTTCGCTGGCCTTCCAGGGGTGGCATAATACATGCTTCAGCCCCTGGCAGGCCTCTGAGGTCCATATGCCCTGGGTACATAGTATACCATATACTAGGGACTTATAAGGGCACTCCAGATTCCAATCAGAGATGTGCCTAAGGCACATGGAAACCATTTTAGAGAGGAAGCAGCTAGGCTGGAGTTCTGATTAGCAGGGCCCCAGCCAGACTAAAGTCGAAAAACAGTGAAGCATCAGCAAAAAGTGGGGGTACCCATGTGAAGCAGATCCTACTCTCCTACACAAGGGAGTCCCTAGAGCTTGAAAGACAGAGAAAAAAGATGGGACTAGAGTCCCATGGTGGCAGCAATTTCCCCAGAGATAGGGAAAGGTCTTATGACCATAGAAACCTAAGCAAGATTGTCCCTCCCTACCAGAGTGGGGATGACATCCACAAATGGATTACTGCGCTGGAGAGGGCCTGTAAAGTACAGAGGGTCCCTCAGGAGCAGTGGGCAGCAATCTTGTGGCTCTCCTTTGCAGACAAAGGTAGAGACAAGCTCCTCACTGTAAGAGAAGAGGATGCTGACAATTACAAAGTCTTGAAGAGTGCTCTGATTGATGGGTTTGGCCTAACCACTGAACAGTATAGGTTGAAGTTCAGAGATACCCAAAAGACTCAGACTCAAGACTGGGTTGACTTTGTTGATTGTTCTGCTCAGGCTCTGGAAGGTTGGATACATGGCAGCAAAGTGCATGACTTTATAGGATTGTACAATTTGATTATGAGGGAGCAGATCCTTAATAATTGTCAAAACCAGCTTTTACACCAGTACCTGGTGGACTCTGATCTGACCTCTCCCCAAGAATTGGGAAAGAAGGCAGACAAATGGGTCAGAACCAGGGTAAGGCCTAAGAATCAGGGTGGTGACCAGAAGAAAGATTCTACCATGTCCCAAGAGAAAGGTGGGGATAAATCTAAGGATAAGTCCACTACAGGGCCCCAAAAATCCTCTTCTGGGGGTGGATCCCAAACTCCTTCCTCTCCTGAAAAGAAACCATATTGCCATGTCTGTAAAAAGCCTGGACACTTGAAAACTGATCCCAGTTGCCCCAGGATTGGCAATAAAGAAAATGTTCCTCCAACAAATACTACCACCCCTCCTGGTACTACCAGTAATCCTCCAGTTGGGAGTAGTGCACCCAAAAAGTTAGGTGCTTTTGCAGGAGGAACAGAGGTGGGCCCCAGTTTAGACAGGATCCCCTCAACAGACTCCTCTGACTCTGATGGTGGTATAGGATTTGCCACCTTTACCATGGGTCCCAATGCATTGGGCAGGTACAGACTGGAGCCAATAATTAATGGTCAGAAGGCTGTGGCATTCAGGGACACAGGGGCTAGTGTCACCATGGTGGCAGGGAAACTAGTCCCCCCTCACCAGCTTTTACCTGAGTTTAAATACCAGGTGACCAACATAGATGGTGTCAGAACAGATCACCCCATGGCCATAGTCAATCTCAGCTGGGAAGGGGTCACAGGCCCAAAAGAGTGGCAGTGTCCCCCAACTTGCCTGTAGATTGCCTGATGGGCAATGATCTGGAAATTTCAGCCTTGGCTGAAGTTGAACACCAAACCCATCTGAGAATGCTGGGCGTCCCTGTAAAGGTTAGTGGGGCTGTGATGGCCACAGCCCAAGCCCAGGAAAATTATGGAGAGATGGAGCCTGGAAGAATGGCCCACTCTCCCCCAAAAGAGAGCACAAGGGTTGAAGAAAAGTCATCTTCCCCCCAGACAGTAGGTAAGGGTCAGCCTCCTCAGGGAACTGACCCTACCCCTAGTGAAGGAACTGCCCCAGAGGTAGTCAGGCCTGGCCTGGCCACACCCCTGATGGCAGAGGACCCTTCCAAGGTGGTACCCAGTCTGGAGCAGGTAACCTGCCCCTCTCTACCCTGCTTCAGTCAGCCCAGGGCTGCAGAGTTCAGGGAGGTCAGTGGACCCCCAGGGCCCCCTGTCCAGAGGAACCCCCATCAGCAGATTAGGGGCACCGAGTCTAGTAGCCCTAGCCAGGTGAAAATTCCTCAACACACTGAGGGATCCCCCATACCTTTGTGTAGGGACCTCCCCAGAAGGACTCTGTTAGGCAAGGGCAAACCTGGGACCAAAAGGTTCCAAACCTGCCATGTCCCTCCAGTGGTCCATCCAAAGGGACCCAACCCCCAGCTGTAGGCAGCCAAAGGTTGACCCTTAGAGCAAAGTGCAACTCAGTCATGGAAAGACAGGCATACATGGTGACCAGTGATCTGAGGAAGCTGAGACCAACCTTCCTAGGGCCTCACTTCCCTACTCAGACACCTCACCAGCCTTGTACTTTACCAAAGCACACCACAGGTAGTAATTCCCCATGGTGGAGACCCTCTCATACCCTTAGGGTGAGGGATTGCTTAGTGGACCATAAGACAGGGGGCAACCATGCTAGTGCAGGTGCTTCCTTATATGGCCACTTAGTCAATAAAGGCTCAACTGGCCAAGGTTAGCCTTATCTCCTTTCTTTTGGGGGGTTATGTAGGAAGGTGGAATCTGACTATATGGTTGCCCCCACTTTTTTCCTGGTGTTTTGCTGGTTTATGACTTAGTTGGACTGGGATCCTGCTATTCAGGGCCCCAGTCTATCTGCTTCCTCTATAAAATGGTTTCCATGTACCTTAGGTACATCTTTGATTGGAATCTGGAGTGCCCTTATAAGTCCCTAGTATATGGTATACTATGTACCCAGGGCATAGGTACCCCAGAGGCCTGCCAGGGGCTGAAGCATGTATTATGCCACCCCTGGAAGGCCAGCCAAAATGACACCCCAGGTCTGCTACTGCAGCCTGGGTAAGGTGGTGCAAGCACCCCTTACTGTGATATAGGCTACCTATATCACTACAATTGCACACACATATAAACCTATAAGTCACTCCTATGGCAGGCCTTAACAATCCTGAAGGCAGAGTGCTTGGTTTTTATGTGAGAGGGTGCCCCTGCATGAGCAGGGCCCCTCTGCAGCATTCGGAGTCAATCCTCTGATGCTGTTTGTGGTGCAGCCTGACCATATACTCTTAAGTACATTATATCCTCGCGGTAAATGCTAACTGTGGGGTGGCTGCACAGAAACATGTTGTGTTTGGTGTCAAACATCTTGGAATACTACCCCCCTGCCAATTCTGGCGGTGGGGGTAGCATTCCACCCTTCTAGAGGGAGAGACATGTACACACCGGGCTACCCGGTAACTTCTTTCCAGAGCCCTGGCATCAAAAAATGGATGCCGCTGCCACAGACACAGGTCTGGCCTCCTGCTGCTGACTGAAACTCCAGCAGGGGAGGCCTGGACAATAGGTTTCCTGTCCCAAGGAGGTGTAACCACCTCCCCAGACAGGATAATGTGTATTGGGGCTGGGCGGGAGCACCCTCTGGTGCTTTGAAGTCCTGCACTGGGGGCACATTTGGTGTCCCTGTGCATATGCCAGTTCAAACCGGTTGCAGGGGCTACCTGCCCCTGCTCTGGCATGAAACTGGACAAAGGGAAGGGTGTAACCACCCTCTTCCCTGACCCTCCCATAGGTGGGTCCCCAGAGTATGTCCAACCCCTAACTTTGTATAAGTATGGGACCCCAGTCCTTAGGACTTTAGATTACCCTGGACAAAACTCTGACACTGAATCCTGGACCTTCGACGCTCTACCTGAAGATTAGAGGACTGAAGAATCTCCCTTGGGGTCAAGGAGTGACTCCCCTGCTTGGCAGGCACCTAAGAAGCAATTGTCTGGTCTGCATCGCAGAAGCTCCCACCGGACGCCGAAGTCTTTGCATCACCAGAGGTAGATTTCCAGACTTCGCCGAGGTTGCCCTGAGTTCCCAGCAAAGCTAAGGCCCGTAGCTATCGTGGGTAACGTGGAACCGTGACCCCTGGACACCAAGCACATTTGCAAGTGCATCCTCTTCCTGGTCTCCCACGAAGTTGTGCTTTGGGCTTCGAGTAGCCCCCGCCTCCAGCACCGACTGCACGAAAGATCACTGGCCTCCACTCCACAAGTGTCCTGCAGGCCAGCTCCAAGTGCGTCCACTTGAGGCTCCTTCGCGGTCACTAGTCCGTTGGCTAGTGGGCCCTCCCGAAGGCAACTCTTCTTCTGCTTGAGCTTTCCTGGTTGCTCCAGACGTGCCCTGACTTACCCTTGCTGGATGAGTCCCTCAGACCTTGCTGGTCTGTACCACCGTCCTTCTTCTATTTCCATGTGACTTGCCGTTGCCAAGGCTTGTTGGGTCCAATATGGTCGCCGTCACCCCTGCAATCGGGAGAGCTTGAATCCAGCTCCTGGTTGTCGTCGACGCCTCCTGGACCTCGTGGCTGAAGAGTCAAGACAACCGTCAACGTACCTGAAGCACCCGACATCGGTGGGCATCTGCTCATCGCCTTCCTGGTCACTGGCTAGTGACCCAGACTCTGTCCCCTCTGCTTTCAGGTTCTTCAGATCTTCGATCCACCTTTGGATCCACCCGAACACTTTCGACTTGGTCGCCAGCAGCACTTTGCAGCAGATCGCCATTGAAAACGATGACGAAACCCGACCCCGAAAGACACCTATGCACCCGGCTTCCCTGGGTGAGGTAACTCGAGTACTCCGGTGCTCCCATGGGTATAGACTCTAGAACAACCTAGTTCTAAAGGGGTTTGCTCCAAGTCCTCCTCTAAGTGTCCTTTTTCTTTAAAACTCCAACTGCGACATTCCCCATAGAAGTCAACGGCGGCTCGCGGCTGTGTTCTCACACTGCACGCGTGCCCCGTGGGTCCCCTGTGTCACTACCTTCAGTGGTTCCTTGAGGGCCAAGCACTTATATAGGCTCTAGGCCTTGTGTCTAGCTCAGTCGTGGTTCTTATACCACTTTATTGGTATATGGTTTGGTACGGCCCTAGGGCTCAAACGTGTATTTGTGCTATTACTGTTGATATTCGACTTGTAACTTATGTATTTCGAACTCTAGCCTCATAAAGAGACTAGAGGGGTGTGTTTAAGACTAAATACATATATTTTAAATATATACCTGGTGTGGTCCTCCTTCATTTGGTCACTCAAGAGATTATAGACTGGTAAAACAAGCTGCTTTACATTCCTTCAAGACTTAGCCTGAAGGCTGCTCTCCATAGCTACCACTAGGATAGCTTTCAATAAAGGTTGTCTTTAACCTATCTCCAATAAGGGGTTGTTTGGACTGGTGCAAGGTGCCCACTATAATTAGTGGACAGCATATACCAGGCCAACTTCTCACACAACTGGCATCTATTTAGCCACACACTGCTAACCTAATATAACGTGAAAGGAATACATTGCAGGGGCGGGATTTTAAAACCTAACACTCTAATAACTCAGCCAGTACACATGCACTTCTAAAATCACCCAGGCACTACCTATGCACTTATGCAATCACCCAGGTACTACCCTTGCGCTCATGCAATCACCCAGGCACTACCTATGCACTCATGCAATAACCTAGGCACTACCCATGCACTACCCATGCACTCCTCCAATCACCCAGGCACTACTCATGCACTCATGCAATTACTCAAGCACTACCCATGCACTAACACATGCACTCAGGCACTACCCATGCAGTCATTCAGTCACCCAGACATTACCCCTGCACTCTTGCAATCACCCAGGTATTACCCATGCACTCCTTCAATCACTCAGGCATACCTATGCACTCCTTCAATCACCCAGGCACAACCCCTGCACTCATGCAACCACCCAGAGATTACCCCTGCTCTCATGCAATCACCCAGGCATTACCCATGCACTCCTCTAATCACCCAGACATTACCTCTGCACTCATGCAATCACCTAGGCATTACCCGTGCACTCCTTCAATCACTCAGGTAGTACCCATGCACTCCTCCAATCACCCAGACATTAGCCCTGCACTCATGCAATCACCCAGGCATTACCCATGTACTCCTTCCATCATTCAGACACTACCTATGCACTCCTCCAATCACCCAGGCACTGCCCCTGCACTCATGCAATCACCCAGCCATTACCCATGCAGTCCTTCAACCACTTAGCCAGTACCTATACACTCATCCAATCACCCACACATTATCCCTGCACTCATGCAATCACCCAGGCATTACCTAAGCACTCCTTCAGTCACCCAGCCACTACCCATACACTTATATAATCACCCAGGCAATACCCTTGCTCTTCTCCAATCACCCATGCACTACCCCTGTACTCATGCAATCATCCAGCCAGTACCCATGCACTTATATAATCACCCAGGCACTACTCTAGCACTCCTACAATCACCCAGGCACTACCCCTGTACTCCTCCATTCACCCAGCCAGTACCCATACACTTATAAAATAACCCAGGCACTACTTATGCACTCCTCCAATCACCTCGGCACTATCACTACACTCATGCAACCACCCAGACATTACCCCTGCACTCATGCAATCACCCAGACATTACTCATGCACTCCTCCAATCACCCAGACATTACCCATGCACTTATAAAATCACCCAGGCACTACCTATGCACTCCTCTAATCACCCAGGCACTACCCCTGCACTCATGTAATCACCCAGGCGTTACCTATGCATTCCTCCAATCACCCAGGCACTACCCCTACACTAATGCAATCAGCTAGACATTACCCCTACACTCATGCAATCACTCAGGCATTACCTATGCATTCCTCCAATCACCCAGGCACTACCCCTACACTCATGCAATCAGCTAGACATCACCCCAACATTCATGCAATCACCCAGGCATTACCTATGCATTCCTCCAATCACCCAGGCACTACCCCTACACTCATGCAATCAGCTAGACATTACCCCAACATTCATGCAATCACCCAGGCATTACCTATGCACTCCTCTAATCCCCCAGACATTACCCCTGCACTCATTGACTCACCAATGCATTAGCTATGCCCTGCTCCAATCACCCAAGCACTACCCTTGCACTCCTCCAATCACCCAGGCACTATTCTATCCTCTCCTCTATTCACCCAGCCAGTACCCATGCACTTATAAAATTACCCAGGCACTACCTATGCACTCCCCTAATCACCCAGGCACTACCACTACACTCATGCAACCACCCAGACATTACTCCTGCACTCATGCAATCACCCAGACATTACTCCTGCACTCATGCAATCACCCACACACTACCTATGCACTAACCCAGGTAATACCCTTGCACTCATGCAATGGCCCAGGCACTAGCTATCCATTCATGCAATAACCCAGGCACTACTCTTGCACTCCTCCAATCACCCAGGCACTATATATGTACTCCTCCAATCACCCAGCCAGTAACCATGCACTTATAAAATCACCTAGGGGCTACCTATGCACCCCTCCATTCACCCAGGCACTACCACTACACTCATGCAATCACCCAGACATTACTCATGCACTCCTCCAATCACCTAATCATTATTCCTGCTCTCATGCAATCACCTAGGCATTACCCATGCGCTCCTTCCATCACTCAGGCAGTACACATGAACTTATAAAATCACCCAGGCACTACCTATGCACTCCTCTAATCACCCAGGCACTATCCCTGCACTCATGCAATCACCCAGGCACTGCCTATGCACTCATGTAATAACCCAAGCACTACCGTTGCACACCAATCACCCAAGCACTATCCATACACTCCTCCAATCACTCAGACATTACCCCTGCACTCATGCAATCACCCATGCATTAGCTATGCACTCCTCCAATCACCCAGACATTACCCCTGCACTAATGCAATCACCCATTGTGAGAAGGTGGCCTGGTATATGCTGTTCACTAATTAAAGTGGGCACCTTGTACCAGTCCACACGACCCTTATGATGTATGAGGTCAAATATAACCTTTAGAAAGCTATCCTAGTGGTAGCTGTGGAGAGCAGCCTTCAGGCTTAATCTTGAAGGAATGTAAAGCAGCTTGTTTTACCAGAGCATCACCTCCTGAATGACTAAATGAAAGGAGAACCACACAGTAGTGATATAAAAATATGTATTTATTAATATAACACTCTCTACTAATCTCTACATGAGATTAGAACACAAAGCACACAATACTGAATCAATAGAACAATCGTAAGTAGTACAATACACAGCGGGCTCCAGGGGGAGACCGAACCATATACTAAAAAAATGGTATAACAATCACGACTTGACTAGACACAGTGCCTAGAGCACGTAGAATTGCTGGGACCCCAAGGAACTACCCTAGGCAGTGACACAGGGCGCCCACGGAGGACAGGTGCAGTGAGGAAACACGACCGCGTGGTCCATGCAACTCTATGGGAAAGTCGCGGTTGGAAAGTTACAGTTTAAGGACACTTCTACAAGGAGTTCAAGCAAACCCTTTGGAATATATGAGGTTCTAGAGCCAACACACCAGTGAGTACCGAGATACACGTGTTACCTATCCCAGAGGAGCCGGGTGCATAGGGGTCAAGTGGTATCGGAAACCCTTGTCGTTTTCAATGGAGAGCTGCGAAGAAGTACTGCTGCCAGGAAGGCGAAGAGTGTCCGGTGGAATCCGAGCCTGGATTCTAGGTGAGAGGAACCTGAAAGCAGAGGGGACAGAGTCTGGGTCACTTCAGGTGACCAGGGGCTTGGTAGTCGAATGCCCACCGATGTCGGGTGCTTCAGGTGTGAAGAAAGGATGCTTGACTCTGCAGCCACGGGGACTAGGGGATGTCGAGGACAACCAGGGTCCAGATGTGGGCTGTCCCACAGAGGATGTCGAGTGCTGAGGGGTCAGTGTCCGGCTGGAGCACCAACAAGCCTTGGCAAATGCAACCCATGCAGACAGAGAAAGCAGGTTACGGTGTGGACCAGCAAGGTCCAGGAGACTCTCCATGCAACGGGGAGTCAGGGCACATTTGGAGCAATCAGGGAAGCCCAAGAACAAACAAGATAACCCTCGCCAGGACCCACAGGCCAACGGACCAGGGATCGCGAGGAGACCTCAAGTGAATTCACAAAGCACCAGCTCGGTGAGTGGAGGCCAGATACCTTTGGTGCAAATGCTGCTCGGGGTCAGGACTACACGGAGTCTAAAGCACAAGTTCAGGGATTGCCAACAAGCATATGCTTCTGCAAATGTACGAGGTGCACAGGGGTTCGAGTTGCACGATCTCCACGAGGGATACTGGTCTCAGATTTTCTGAGAGGTCAGATCAACCTCAGGGACCTTCGGGAACCCACCTCCTGTGTTGCTGAAATCTTCGGAGTCCGCAGGAGCTTGGGAGATGCAAGCCAGTCAGATGCGCTTAGGTGCCTGCTTCTGCAGGGGAGTAACTCCTTTACTCCAAGGGAGATTCTTCAGTCGTCCAGCGTCATGCAGACAGTCGAAGTACTTGGTTTCTTCTCAGTAGAATCTTGTCCAGGTAAAATCTAAAGTCCTGTAGCCAGGTATCCCACTTTATACCCACGGGAGAGGGTTGGAAAAATTCTATGGACCCTCCTAGGGGAAGGGCAGGACAGAGGGGTGGCTACACCCATGTCCTTTGTCCAGTTTTGCACCAGAGCAGGAGCCACTGGCTCCCAGAACTGGTTTGAGCTGGACTATGTACAGGGACACCAAATGTGCCCCCAGTGCAGACTTTCTGGCACTCTCAGAGTGCACCCATCCAGCCCCAATACACTAAACCCTGTCTGGAAGGTGGTCACACCTCCCTGTTGCAGGATGCCTATTGTCATGCCTTCCTCTGCTCGAGCTTGGCTCAGCAGCAGGAGGGCAGAATCGTGTCTGTGGCTGGCAGCATCCATTTTGGGCTGCCCAGGTCGAGAAAGCTGGTACCGGGTAGACCGGTGACCCACAGTAGTGGTTCTAGAAGGGTGGAATCATACCTCCCACACCAGTTACTGGTGTGGAGGTATGATTCCAAGGTGTTTGACACCATACACAACATGTTTCTAAGCAGCCGTTTTAAAGTTAGCATTTACCGCGAGGTTATAATGCAACTTAACCTATATGTCTGGCTGCATCACTGACAACCCCGGAGAATGGTCTCCGAAGGCTGCAGAGGGGCTCTGCTCATGCAGGGGCACTCTCTCACGTAAAACCCAGCACCCTGCCTTCAGGATTGATAAGGCCTGCCATATGGGTGACTGATAGGTTTTTAAGTGTAGTGATTTAGATAGATTTCAGGATCCCAGTCAGACTAGTCCAAAAACAGTGATACATCAGCAAAAAGTGGGGGTAACCATAAGAAGCAGATCCTACTTTCCTACACAACCCCCCCAAACGCAAGGACATTAAACTAACCATGACCAGTTGAGTCTTCATGTTCTAAGTGGAAATATCTGGAGAGTCCATCTGCATTGGCATGGTTACTCCCAGGTCTATGTTCCACTGTATAGTCCATCCCCTGTAGGGAAATGGACCACATCAAGAGTTTGGGGTTTTCACCCTTCATCTGTTTTAGCCATCTGTTTTAGCCAGAGGGGCTTATGGTCTGTCTGAACAATGAAGTGAGTGCCAAACAGGTATGGCCTCAGCTTCTTCAGAGCCCAAACCACAGCAAAGGCTTCCCTCTCAATAGCTGACCAATGTTTCTCTCTGAGGGTCAGCCTCCTGCTTATGAAAGCTACTGGCTGATCCTGACCCTCCTCATTCAATTGTGATAACACAGCCCCTACCCCCAATTCAGATGCATCTGTTTGAACAATGAATTGCTTGGAATAATCAGGACTTTGCAGAATGGGAGCAGTGCACATGGCCTGCTTCAGGTCATCAAATGCCTTTTGACAGCTAACTGTCCACTAACTTTCTTAGGCATTCTTTTGGAAGTTAAGTCATTCAAAGGGGTCACTATGGAGCCATATCCTTTGGCAAACCTCCTGTAGTACCCAGTCAGGCCCAAGAAAGCTCTGACCTGAGTCTGGGTAGTTGGAGCAACCCAATCCATGATGGTTTGGATTTTGCTCTGCAATGGTTGAACCTGGCCTCCACCCACAAGGTGGTCCAGGTACACAACCTTACTCTGCCCTATCTGGCACTTGGTGGCCTTTATAGTGAGGCCTGCTTTCAGCAGGGCCTCCAGAACATTTCTCAGGTGGGCCAGGTGATCCTCCCAGGTGGAGCTAAAGACAGCAATATCATCTAGATAAGCTGCACTATAGGCTTCCAGACCTGTGAGAACTTTATTCACCAGCCTTTGAAATGTGGCAGGTGCATTCTTCAAGCCAAAAGGCACCACCACAAATTGGTAGTGCCCACTAGGGGTTGAGAATGCTGTTTTTGGTTTAGCCTCCTCAGCTAATCTGATTTGCCAGTAACCAGCTGTCAGGTCAAATGTACTCAAGAATTTGGCAGAGGCCAAAGTATCAATAAGTTAATCTGCCCTTGGAATTGGATGAGCATCAGTCCTAGTGACTGCATTGAGTCCCCTGTAGTCAACACAGAACATCATGTCTCTCTTACCACCCTGGGTGTGAGGTTTTGGTACTAAGACTACTGGGCTAGCCCAAGGGCTATCTGAGGGCTCAATCACTCCCAGTTCCAACATTTTCTGGACTTCAGTCCTGATACAGTCCCTGACATGATCAGGTTGCCTGTAAATCTTATTTTTAACAGGCAGACTGTCACCTGTGTCCACCTCATGTGTACACCAGGTAGTCTGACTTTGAGTCAGTGAAAACATATGTCTGTACTGATTGAGGACCTTCCTACAATCAGTCTGTTGCTGTTCAGTGAGGCTGCCTGCCAAGGCTACACCATCTACTGAACCATCATCAGGGTTCTGTGAGAGGAGGTCAGGGAGTGGGTCACTCTCTTCCTCCTGTCCCTCATCAGTAGCCATGAGCAAGCCCATGTCTGCCCTGTCCACATATGGCTTGAGCCTGTTCACATGGATCACCCTGTGGGGGCTCCTGGGCGTTCCAAGGTCCACCAGGTAGGTAACCTCTCCCTTCTGCTCAAGAATGGTATGGGGCCCACTCCACTTGTCTTGGAGAGCTGCTGGGGCCACAGGCTCCAAGACCCATACCTTCTGTCCTGGCTGATACACAGTCAAAACAGCCTTTTGGTCATGCCAGGCCTTTTGCAATTCCTGGCTAGCCTCAAGGTTTTTGGATGCCTTCTTCATGTACTCAGCCATCCTGGAGCGGAGACCAAGTACATAGTCCACTATGTCCTGTTTAGGTGGTTTGAGAGGTAACTCTCATCCCTCCTTAACCAAACATAAGGGACCCCTAACTGGATGTCCAAACAGAAGTTCAAAAGGGCTGTAGCCAACCCCCTTCTGAGGAACCTCTCTGTAGGCAAAGAGAAGGCAGGGCAAAAGGATATCCCATCTACGCCTGAGCTTGTCAGGGAGACCTTTTATCATGCCCTTGAGGGTTTTGTTGAATCTCTCAACTAACCCATTGCATTGTGGGTGATAGGGTCTGGTGAATTTGCAATTCACTCCACACTCCTTCCACATAGCAGTAAGATAACCAGACATAAACTTTGCATCTCGGTCTGATACTACCTCCTTAGGAAAACCCACCCAGGAAAAGATTCCCAGGAGGGCCCTGTCCACAGCAGGAGCTGTGGTGGTCCTAAGGGGTATTGCTTCTGGATACCTAGTGGCATGGTCCACCACCACTAGTATGAATCTGTGTCCAGATGCAGTTGGAGGATCCATGGGACCAACAATGTCAATCCCAACTCTCTCAAAGGGAACCCCCACCACAGGTAGTGGTATTAGGGGGGCCTTTGTAGTACCACCTGCCTTACCACTGGCTTGGCAAGTGATACAGGAGCGACAAAACCCCTTTGTGTCTTCTGACATGTGAGGCCAGTGAAAGTGAGAGACAATCCTGTCCCAGGTCTTGCTTTGGCCTAAGTGTCCTGCTAATGGGATATCATGTGCCAGTGTTAATAGGAAGCCTCTAAACTTCAGAGGTATAACCAACCTCCTCGTAGCACCAGGCTTGGGGTCTCTACCCTCTGAGTATAGAAATCCATCATCCCAGTAGATCTTGTGGGACCCACTGGCACTCCCAGCAGCCTCAGCAGCAGCTTGCTGTCTGAGGGGCTCAGTTCTGCCCTGGAAAGGCCCCCTGTCCCCAAGAACTCAACCTGGTCAGGTTCAAGTTCCTCTGAGACAGTTTCTTCACAGGGACTGAGATCATCTCCCTCAGGAGACTGATCCTCACTCTGAGGCAGGGGGGAAGACATTGCCTTACCCCTACTGCTCTTTCTCTTGGAAGGCACCTGGTCCATTATTCCAGGATCCAGGACCTGTTCAGTGGAAGACATTTTTGCCTGTGACCTAGTCATGGCAAACACATCTGCAGGGATGCCCAACATTTCTGCATGTGTCCTGAGTTCCACTTCAGCCCAAGCTGAAGTCTCCAAATCATTGCCCAACAAGCATTCTACAGGGAGGTCTGAGCTAACCACAACCTTCTTAGGGCCAGTTACCCCTCCCCAGGTGAAATTCACAACTGCCAAGGAGTGGTCTGTCCTGACATTGCTTGCATTGGTCACTTGGTACATCTCACCAAGTATGATCTGATCAGGGCCCACAAGATCTTTTGTCACCATGGTGACACTTGCACCTGTGTCCCTGTATGCCATGGCCTCCTTACCATTGATCAAAGGCTGTTGTCTGTACTTGCCCAGGTTACTGGGACTTACAAATAAGGAGGCAATATCCATGCCTCCATCACAGACCAAAACAGCCTGAGTTGGAATTCTGACTAGGCCAGAATCCATCTCAGATCCCAAGGTTAACCCTACGATACCCTTGTTCTGTGTCCTACCACTTGAAACTGTGCTAGGGGGGACAGTTGCCTTAGGGGCAGTGGCGGTAGGAGTGGAATCCTTGGCCCTTGGACAATTGGCATCCTTTGTCCAATGGGTCTTCTCTTTACAGATATGACACCAAGGTTTCCTTTTGCCTTTACCCTTGTTAGATTGTGACTCCCCCCCAGATGCAGGTTTTTGGGGCCCTTGTGAAGATTTCTGGTCTTTACCCTTCTCCCCACCCTTATTTGAAGTTTTAGCATCTTGCTTCTTAGGGTCACCACCTTGGTTCTGAGTTTTCTGCTTCACCCTGGTTCTGACCCATTTGTCTGCCTTCTTACCCAATTCTTGGGGAAAGGTCAGATCAGAATCAACCAGGTACTGATGCAGCAACTGATTTTGGCAATTATTAAGGATCTGCTCCCTCGTAATTAAATTGAACAATCCCTTAAAATCATTCACTTTACTGCCAAGTAACCAGCCTTCCAGAGCCTTCGTAGCACAATCTACAAAGTCTACCCAGTCATGAGTCTGTGTCTTCTGGGTGTCTCTGAACTTAATCCTGTGTTGTTCAGTGGTTAAGCCAAACCCATCAATGAGAGCACTCTTCAGGACTAAATAATTGTCAGCATCCTCTTCTCTAACAGTGAGGAGCTTATCTCTACCTTTGTCAGCAAAGGAGAGCCACGAGATAGCTGCCCACTGCTCCTGAGGGACCCTCTGTACCTTACAGGCCATCTCTAGTGCAGTTATCCATTTGTGGATGTCATCCCCTAACTGGTAGGGAGGGACTATCTTGTTCAGGTTCCTATGATCATGAGTATACCCCTTAACCCTAGGGACACTGTTGCTGCCACCATGGGACTCTAGTCCCAATCTATTTGTAGCTCTCTGGAGCTCTAGGGATTCCCTGTCTAGGGCCAACTGCTGCTTCTTGAGCCTAAGCTTGATTTTCTCAAGCACCAGAAGTTGGCACTGTCTCTCATAAGAGAATTCCCTCTTATTTGATGTGGAAGTCCTTACAGAAGTTCCTGAGTGCTGAGATTCTACAGAGGGAGATCTAGATCTCCTAGGTAAACTCTGTACTCTTCCTGGTGGAGTAAAGAGAGGGCCACTGGGGCCATCTCCCCCACCTGAAGGAAGATCTGTGTTTTCCAGGTTAGAATCATTCTGATCCTCCTGGCCAGGGTTTGAGTCCAGGTCAAAGAAGGTTTCACTTCCTGGCCTTTCCTCATTCCCTGTCCCACCCACTCTATCTGCCTCATCAGACCCTGGGGTCTTCCTAAGGTCATCCAAGAGCAACATCTCAATGAGACGTTGGGTGCTGGCACTGTCCTCAACTTCCTAGACATGCACATGGCTCTCAATTCTTGGAATGAGAGATCATCATACCTAGTTGGCAGAGAGCCACTGGCTTCTCCTCTAGAAGACATACTAGTGTTATGTGGTGTGGGCACCTACCTAACCTAGTGGAGACTAAACTCTCTTGAGTTGGAGAAAGGGTGTGCTACACCCTTGACTTACCCAACTCCAAGTTCAGTAGAACTTACTTATTCCAATCTTGATGTATTATATGTGCCTAATACTTAGTGGTTTTCAGTTAATCACTCAATGAGATTTATCTGGTAAAACAATAGCAAGCTTGAATCCCAACCGCTGCACACCAATGTGAGAAGGTGGCCTGGTATATGCTGTCCACTAATTAAAGTGGGCACCTTGTACCAGTCCACACAACCCTTATGATGTATGAGGTCAAAGATAACCTTTAGAAAGCTATCTTAGTGGTAGCTGTGGAGAGCAGCCTTCAGGCTTAATCTTGAAGGAATGTAAAGCAGCTTGTTTTACCAGAGCATCACCTCCTGAATGACTAAATGAAAGGAGAACCACACAGTAGTGATATAAAAATATGTATTTATTAATATAACACTCTCTACTAATCTCTACACGAGATTAGAATACAAAGCACACAATACTGAATCAATAGAACAATCGTAAGTAGCACAATACACAGCGGGCTCCAGGGGGAGACCGAACCATATACTAAAAAAAATGGTATAACAATCACGACTTGACTAGACACAGTGCCTAGAGCACGTAGAATCGCTGGGACCCCAAGGAACCACCCAAGGCAGTGACACAGGGCGCCCACGGAGGACGGGTGCAGTGAGGAAACACGACTGCGTGCTCCGTGCAACTCTAAGGGAAAGTCGCGGTTGGAAAGTTACAGTTTAAGGACACTTCTACAAGGACTTCAAGCAAACCCTTTGGAACATAAGAGGTTCTAGAGCCAACACACCAGTGAGCACCGAGGTACACGTGTTACCTATCCCAGAGGAGCCGGGTGCATAGGGGTCAAGTGATGTCGGAAACCCTTGTAGTTTTCAATGGAGAGCTGCGAAGAAGTACTGCTGCCAGGAAGGCGAAGAGTGTCCGGTGGAATCCAAGCCTGGATTCTAGGTGAGAGGAACCTGAAAGCAGAGGGGACAGAGTCTGGGTCACTTCAGGTGACCAGGGGCTCGGTAGTCGAATGCCCACCGATGTCGGGTGTTTCAGGTGTGAAGAAAGGATGCTTGACTCTGCAGCCACGGGGACTAGGAGATGTTGAGGATGACCAGGGTCCAGAGGTGAGCTGTTCCATGAAGGATGTCGAGTGCTGAGGGGTCAGTGTCCGGCTGGAGCACCAACAACCCTTGGCAAATGCAACCCACGCGGACAGAGAAAGCAGGTTACGGTGTGGACCAGCAAGGTCCAGAAGACTCTCCAAACAATGGGAAGTCAGGGAACATCTGGAGCAACCAGGGAAGCCCAAGAACAAACAAGGTGACCCTCGCCAGGACCCACAGGCCAACAGACCAGGGATCGCGAGGAGACCTCAAGCGAATTCCCAAAGCACCAGCCCACAGAGCACTTGGTGAGTGGAGGCCAGATATCTTTGGTGCAAATGCTGCTCGGGGTCAGGACTACACGGAGTCCAAAGCACAAGCTCAGGGATCGCCAACAAGCCAATGCTTCAGCAAATGTACGCGGTGCACAGGGGTCCCCACGAGGGATACTGGTCTCAGATTCGCTGAGAGGTCAGATCAACCTCAGGGACCTTCGGGAACCCACCTCCTGTGTTACTGAAATCTTCGGAGTCCGCAGGAGCTCGGGAGATGCAAGCCGGTCAGATGCGCTTAGGTGCCTGCTTCTGCAGGGGAGTAACTCCTTTACTCCAAGGGTGATTCTTCAGTCATCCAGCATCGTGCAGACAGTCGAAGTACTTGGTTTCTTCTTAGCAGAATCTTGTCCAGGTAAAATCTAAAGTCCTGTAGCCAGGTATCCCACTTTATACCCACGGAAGATGGTTCAAAAGATTCTGTGGACCCTACTAGGGGAGGGGCAGGACAGAGGGGTGGCTACACCCATGTCCTTTGTCAAGTTTCGCGCCAGAGCAGGAGCCACTGGCTCCCAGAACTGGTTTGAGCTGGATTATGCACAGGGACACCAAATGTGCCCCCAGTGCAGACTTTCTGGCACTCTCAGAGTGCACCCACCCAGCCCCAATACACTAAACCCTCCACCTCCCTGTGACAGGATGCCTATTGTCATGCCTTCCTCTGCTCGAGCTTGGCTCAGCAGCAGGAGGGCAGAATTGTGTCTGTGGCTGGCAGCATCCATTGTGTGCTGCCCAGGTCAAGAAAGCTGGTACCGGGTAGACCGGTGACCCCCAGTAGTGGTTCTAGAAGGGTGGAATCATACCTCCCACACTAGTTACTGGTGTGGAGGTATACTTTGTACAAAATGGAAGGTGCACCAGAACAAAATCAATAAGCTCCAAGTTTATCCAAAAATATCTTAATTGTCGTTGAAGTTAAAAATTGGACATCAGCCAACACGTTTCGTTCCACAGCTGGAAATTCATCAGGGCTTGGATATTTCAATCCAGGCACGATCTGCCTGTGTACTTGAACCAAAGTTCTCTTGGGCCATATAAACTAAAAGATATCCTGCAATCTCAATAATAATTATAGTGTGCTTGCAAATTCTACAGCTTTGCTCAACAACCCACAGTCATGGAAACCGTAGTAATGGCCCAAGTCCTCGACATAAATTGTAAAGCGGTAATGGGTTGATATATTTCAATCAGCATCCCACATTTCTGGTGGCCATTGTGGCGGCCAGTATCCTGTGTCAGATACAGCGACGGCAACAGTGCTTCCTCATCCGGAGTTTCGCAAAGCTGGTGTGGAGGTATGATTCCAAGGTGTTTGACACCAAACACAGCATGTTTCTAAGCAGCCGTTTTAAAGTTAGCATTTACCGCGAGGTTATAATGCAACTTAACCTATATGTCTGGCTGCATCACTGACAATCACGGAGAATGGTCTCTGAAGGCTGCAGAGGGGCTCTGCAGGGGCACCCTCTCACGTAAAAGCCAGCACGCTGCCTTCAGGATTGATAAGGCCTGCCATAGGGGTGACTGATAGGTTTTTAAGTGTAGTGATTTAGATAGATATAGTGAACCTATATCTAATTAAGTGGTGCAAGCACCAGCTTACACAGGCTGCTGTAGCAGACCTGTTGTGTCATTTTGAATGGCCTCTCATGGGTGGCATAATACATGCTTCAGCCTATGGGAGGCCTCTGGGGTACCTATCCCCTGGGTACATGGTGTACCATATACTAGGGACTTATAAGGGTACCCCAGTATCCAATCTGGAGTGTACCTAAAGTACATGCATAGCAATTTAAGGGAGAAAGCAGATAGACTGGGGTCCTGGATAGCAGGATCCAAGTCAGACTAGTCCAAAAACAGTGATACATCAGCAAAAAGTGGGGGTAACCATAAGAAGCAGATCCTACTTTCCTATACCCATGCATTAGCTATGCACTCCTCCAATCACCCAGACACTATCCTTGCACTTCTCCAATCAACCAGGCAGTATCCATGCAGTCCTCCAATCACCCAGGCAGTACCCATGCACTTATAAAATCACCCAGGCACTACCTATGCACTCATGCAATCACCCAGGCACTACTCATGCACCCCTCCATGCACCCAGGCATTACCCATGCACTCTTCCAATCTCCCAGGCACTACTCCTGCACTCATGCAATCACCCAGGCATTACCCATGCACTCCTTCAATCACTCAGGCAGTACCCATGCACTTATAAAAATCACCCAGGCACTACCTATTCACTCCTCTAATCGCCCAGGCACTACCCCTGCACTCATGCAATCACCCCGACTCTACCTATGCACTCATGCAATCACCCCGGCACTAGCTATGCACTCATGCAATCACCCAGGCACTACCCTTGCACTCCTCCAATAACCCTGGCAGTATCTATGCACTCCTCTAATCACTCAGCCAGTATCCATGCACTTTTTAAAATCACCAAGGCACTACCTATGCACTTATGCAATCACCCAGGTACTACTCCTGCACTCATGCAACCACCCAGCACTTCCTATGCACTCATGCAATAACGTAGGCACTACCCATGCACTCCTCCAATCACCCAGGCATTACTCATGCAATCACTCAGGCACTACCCATGCACTCATATATGCACTCAGGCACTACCCATTCACTCATCCAATCACCCAGACATTACCCCTGAACTCATGCAATCACCCAGGTATTACCCATGCACTCCTTCAATCCCTCAGGCACTACCTATGCACTCCTCCAATCACCCAGGCACAACCCCTGCACTCATGCAACCACCCAGACATTACCCTTGCACTCATGCAATCACCCAGGCATTACCCATGCACTCCTCCAATCACCCAGTCATTATCTCTGCACTCCTGCAATCACCTAGGCATTACGCGTGCACTCCTTCAACCACCCAGGCAGTACCCATGTACTCCTCCAATCACCCAGACATTACCCTTGCACTCATGCAATCACCCAGGCATTACCCATGTACTCCTTCAATCATTCAGACGCTACCTATGCACTCCTCCAATCACCCAGGCACTACCCCTGCACTCATGCAATCCCTCAGGCACTACCTATGCACTCCTCCAATCACCCAGGCACAACCCCTGCACTCATGCAACCACCCAGACATTACCCTTGCACTCATGCAATCACCCAGGCATTACCCATGCACTCCTCCAATCACCCAGGCACTACCCCTGCACTCATGCAACCACCCAGACATTACCCTTGCACTCATGCAATCACCCAGGCATTACCCATGTACTCCTCCAATCACTCAGACATTACCCTTGCACTCATGCAATCACCCAGGCATTACCCATGTACTCCTTCAATCATTCAGACGCTACCTATGCACTCCTCCAATCACCCAGGCACTACCCCTGCACTCATGCAATCACCCAGGCATTACCCATGCAGTCCTTCAATCACCTAGCCACTACCCATACATTTATATAATCACCCAGGCACTACCCTTGTACTCCTCCAATCACCCATGCACTACCCCTGTACTCATTCAATCACCCAGCCAGTACCCATGCACTTATAAAATCACCCAGGCACTACCCTTGCACTCCTCCAATCACCCAGGCACTACTCCTGTACTCCTCAAATCACCCAGCCAGTACCGTTGCACTTATAAACTCACCCAGGCACTACGTATGCACTCTTCCAATCACCCAGGCACTACCACTACACTCATGCAACCACCCAGACATTACCCCTGCACTCATGCAATCACCCAGACATTACTAGTGCACTCCTCCAATCACCCAGACATTACCCATGCACTTATAAAATCACCCAGGCACTACCTATGCACTCCTCTAATCACCCAGGCACTACCCCTGCACTCATGCAATCACCCAGGCGTTACCTAGGCATTCCTCCAATCACCCAGGCACTACCCCTACACTCATGCAATTAGCTAAACATTACCCCTACACTCATGCAATCACTCAGGCATCACCTATGCATTCCTCCAATCACCCAGGCACTACCCCTACACTCGTGCAATCAGCTAGACATTAGCCCAACACTCAGGCATTACCTATGCACTCCTCTAATCCCCCAGATATTACCCCTGCACTCATTGAATCACCAATGCATTAGCTATGCACTGCTCCAATCACCAAGGCACTACCCATGCACTCCTCCAATCACCCAGGCACTATTCTATCCACTCCTCCAATCACCCATACAGTACCCATGTGCTTATAAAATCACCCAGGCACTACCTATGCACTCCTCCAATCACCCAGGCACTACCACTACCCTCATGCAACCACCCAGACATTACTCCTGCACTCATGCATTCACCCAGACATTACTCCTGCACTCATGCATTCACCCACGCACTACCTATGCACTCATGCAATAACCCAGGCACTACACTTGCACTCCTGCATTCACTCAGGCACTAGCTATGCACTCATGCAATAACTCTGGCACTACTCTTACTGGCCTCTAATCACCCTTGCACTATACATGTACTCTTCCAATCACCCAGCCAGTACCCATGCACTTATAAAATCACCTAGGGACTACCTATGCATTCCTCCAATCACCCAGGCACTACTACTACACTCATGCAACCACCCAAACATTACCCCTGCACTCATGCAATCACCCAGACATTACTCATGCACTCCTCCAATCACCCAGACATTATTCCTGCACTCATGCAATCACCTAGGCATTACCCATGCACTCCTTCAATCACTCAGGCAGTACACATGCACTTATAAAATCACCCAGGCACTACATATGCACTCCTCCAATCACCCAGGCACTTTCCCTGCACTCATGCAATCACCCAGACGTTACTTATACATTCCTCCAATCACTCAGCCAGGACCCATACACTTATAAAATCACCCAGGCACTACATATGCACTCATGCAATCACCCAGGCAGTACTCCTGCACTCTCGCAAATACCCAGGCACTACCTATGCACTCATGTAATAACCCAAGCACTACCGTTGCACTCCTCCAATCACCCAAGCACTATCCATACACTCCTCCAATCACTCAGATATTACCCCTGCACTCATGCAATCACCCATGCATTAGCTATGCACTCCTCCAATCACCCAGACATTACCCCTGCACTAATGCAATCACCCATGAGTTAGCTATGCACATCTCCAATCACCCAGGCAGTATCCATGCAGTCCTCCAATCACCCAGGCAGTACAGATGCACTTATAAAATCACCCAGGCACTACCTATGCACTCATGCAATCACCCAGGTACTACTCATGCACTCCTCCATGCACCCAGGCATTACACATGCACTTCTCCAATCACCCAGGTACTACAAATGCACTTATGCAATCACACATGAACTATCCATGCACTTCTCCATACATCACACTTGCAGCAATTCATACAACACATACAAATTTGTCTATTTTTAACCTAATAGGCAGTTCTAATAAGAACCATTTTTTTTCTTCTTTTTTCTTTTATAAAGTTTTTGTATTTTTTCAACTCTTTTTTGTATTTTTTTGTGTTTTTTAAAAAAAATGAAAAAATTAACAGAATGAACGGAGAAAACTTTGGAAACATTATGAAATTAGGAAGTCATTGCAAAAAAAAACTTTATACAGCGCTGCTCCACTCCAGCAAATTCAGGTATAATATGGGGTCTGGCAGTAGTGGAAGAACCTGATGATGTGCTTGACCCTGCAACTTGGTCGTCTTGAGTTGCCTGTCTTTGTATGTCTCGACGCTGTTGTTCTCTCGCGAGATGTCGTGGATGCATCGTTTGAAGGTGTTTGAGCATCGACGAGGTCCCACACGAATATTTCTTGTCCGATCCACTTGAGAGGACCTTCTCGCAGATTGTGCACATCACCTTACTTGCGTTCACTTTCTTCTCCCCAGCAGGAAAGGAGAAAAAGGCCCATAAAATGCTCTCATACCTTTATTTGACAGGTTCTTCCAACTCTTTTTCTTCTTCTGGAGGAAGCTGTTGTTCAGGATTAGAAGAAGCCATTATATCTTGATGTCAAAAAAACACCAAAAAAATACAAAAAAGAAGAGAGAAAACACAAGAGCTGTGTCTCTGTAGATGCTGTTGAAAGAATGAAAAAATTGGGTGGGGTCTTGCAAGTTCTAGAATCAAAAGCTTCTTAACCAAAGAAATGCTTTCTTTGAAATCACATGGGATCCGCGCACGGACGCGCAAGCGGCGCGCACCCGACGTGCAACTGACGCGCACCCAACGCGGTTCCCAAAAAATATATTTAACAATAATATATCTTTATTCCAGTTACAAATATATGATATTTACAATTATGTATATTTATCCCTTGGCATAATATATATAATAAAGTTATATACATATACTTTTAAATCAAAATAATTTTCGGTGGATTCGCGCACCTGGCGCGACCCCCGGAAATACGTAAGTGATGTTGCGCGGGACTGAGAACCGCGCACCCTTCGCATGCCGTACGGGTATCGTACACGACTTAACCAATATGGCGGCAAAATTCTTGAATTCACGTACCCACCATGACCGGTACGCAAATCTACTTTTTTTTAATGTAAATGCATATTTTAGAAAGGAGAAAACATCACATTATTTTTATAAAAGTTTAAAAATTTAGAAAAAGCATTTTTTGAACATTATAGTTAGAAATTAGCATTTAAAAAACCTTTGAAATTCACTGAAAAAAACATAGGTTTCAGGGACATTATAGTTAGAAATTAGCATTTAAAAAACCTTTGAAATTCACTGAAAAAACCATAGGTTTCAGGGACGTTATAGTTAGGAATTAGCATTTAAAAATCCTTTGAAATTCACTGAAAAAACCATAGGTTTCAGGGACGTTATAGTTAGAAATTAGCATTTAAAAGCCTTTGAAATTCACTGAAACAACAATAGGTTTCAGGGACGTTATAGTTAGAAATTAGCATTTAAAAAACCTTTGAAATTCACTGAACAAACCACAGGTTTCAGGGACGTTATAGTTAGTTGGACATTTCACTCGTACAAAACCAGAGAAATTCGTCTGTTATAGTTAGTTGAGCTACCTATAACTTGCGCCCCTGCAATGTACTGCTGATGACATCACATATTACATCACTCATGACATGGTCAGTGACATCACTGATGACATCACTGATGACATCTCAAATGATATCACTGATGACATCACTGATGACATCATCCATGTAATAATCTTATGCACCTCCTCACACCCTAATATAACCTTTGATACACCCACTCTAAAATACAGACTGCCATTCTCAAAACCATAGACACACCAATACCAATTACTACATACCCACTCACTAATTCCTAGGTCTATACACATATCCACTCACTCACCCATACAGTCACTCATACCTGCACTCACTCCTCAATACAGCCACTATCATATGCACTCATACACCTTTACAGACACTCACACACCACCACTCACCCATAGAGTTACTCACACAGCTAGTCAGTCATGCAAAGAATCAACCACACTCCCATTTACTTACCTATACGTTTATACACACACTACCTCACTTATACAGATACTAACACATACTTACTCTCTTATACAATCACTGATACAAGCACACACTCATCCACACAGTCAATCTCACAATCACTCACTCTCACATATAGCCATTTATATACTCCAACACTCACATATACTGCCTTTCACATATGTAGTTACTCACATATGTACCACTGAGACATCCATTCACTCACCAACACAGCCATACACACACTCACCCACCCATACATCCCCTCACAGATGCACTCTTGAACCCATACACCCAGTGAATCACCCACTAACATACCCATGCAGGGAGTCACACACACCCCACCCACCCACACAGACACTCAGGCACCCATACAGATACTCAGACAACCAATCAGTAACCCATATAGACACTCATGTAGCTACTCACCAACCCATGCAGCCGCTTACACAGCAACAGACAGACTGATGCAGACATTCACACAGTTTAGTCACTAACCCATGCATTCAGTAAGACACATTTAATCACTCACTTATATAGTCAGTCATGCACCTTCTAAATCATCTATTCAGACAGTCATACACCCACTCATTCTTCAATACAGCTTGGCCTATATATATATAAAACATATTTAAACTTTACAGAAACACACAGTCACTGGATGATGTCATCAGTGATGTCATCAGTGATGTCATTTGAGATGTCATCAGTGATGTCACTGACCATGTCATGAGTGATGTAATATGTGATGTTATCAGCAGTGCATTGCGGGGCGCGAGTTATAGTTAGCTCAACTAACTATAACGGCAACATTTCTCTGGTTTTGTACGAGAGAAATGTCCAACTAACTATAACGTCCCTGAAACCTGTGGTGTTTTTCAGTGAATTTCAAAGGTTTTTTAAATGCTAATTTCTAAATATAACGTCCCTGAAACCTATTGTTTTTTCAGTGAATTTCAAAGGTTTTTTAAATGCTAATTTCTAACTTTAACGTCCCTGAAACCTATGGTTTTTTTTCAATGAATATATATATATATATATATTTGTTTAGAATGTATGTTTAGTTAGTTCATGTATAAGTTAAGCTTTCTTTGTCGTGTCCCTGGATGTGCCTTAAGGGGGAGGTGGGATGATGTATAATATATGTTGTTATGTGTATAGTATTAGGTAAGCTAGTTAGTTTAGTCTAGGTGTAAATTAGTACAAGTTAGATTAGTGTAGATTAGGATAAGTCATTATTATTAGTTTAGGTTAGTAAGTGTCTAATTTTTAGAATAAAATCCTAGTGGTTAGTGGTTTGTGGTGTCAATGATTGTTGATGTGTTGCCATGAACTGGTGATTTTGTAGTTGATTGCAACAGATGCATCACCCGCACAATCAATTTGAATGTCTATAAATGTAATTACAACATCTTCAAGGGACAGGCTGCCGTCATTCTGCAGTTTGAATGTGAGTCACCCAAAATTATGGATATGTAGGGTAGCACAGTTCAGTTTCGAGATTATATTGGAGTGGTCTGATGAAAAAGTATCCAAATGATACTATTTTGCAGATTCTGAAATACACATGATGCACTGGAGGCATTGTGCGCACACAGCATTGGTTACATGATGTTGGTATGTTGTTTGGGACTTAGGGGAATCATTGCTAACCCCTGTCCCCACAGCAGCTTCACTTTCAATCAATCAGGTAATTATAAGCGCACTACTCACCCGCAATGGTCTCAAGGTGCTGGGAGGGGCGGGGGGGGGGTAAGCAGTTCCATTTAGTCGAACACCCATGTCTTGAGGGCCTTTCTGAAGGTGTTCAGCGAGGGGGCGTGTCTGATGTCGATCGGGAGTTCGTTCCAGGTCTTGGCCGCGATGTGGAAGTGCAGGGGATATGTGCTTTATATTATTTACTAGGCATCCTAAAGCTACTGTACGTGTATCAACACAGCATTGTACATTAGGGACAACATTACAATATATTTTGCATACAAGTGTAGGGCACGGGGTGTTGTGATGTGGGTTACACCACAACAGTGCTAGGATTTGACCCAGAAACATACTTTGACATCATCTATCCTACACCATTCCGTTCTTACCGCAAGATTGCTTTGTCATCATATGAAACATGTTGAGAGACATGTGTCATGGCATGACACCCATCAAAACAACCATTGTCCACCCCATTGACAATAAGGTCATGTTCTAAGTATTCCTTGTTTGCAAGGAAAGTTTGAGCCACTTCATGTGGCTTGACACTGACTTGAGTATTGTTCCAAGTCACGATCCCCGTCCTGAACGTAGGGTAAGTTTATGTTGCTGCAACAGTGTTGTCTTTGAGATCTGAGGCATTGGTAGATTCACACATGTCCGGTCTTCTCAGTGCCTATCAGGGACACAGACTCAGCGGATCCCCATTCCCAAATGGCCCTCAATTTGTAGTGCTGGCTAAACTGACCATGCATTGTTGACACGTTTAAACGTAAATGGTCACATGCAACATGTTAGTGACTTAAGTGCTTTGATTTACATGTGTATTTACTGAGGTAGCAGACCGGCCCAGTTCTTTGGACAACAACCCCCACATTGTGTACATTCCTAGTGGAGGGCCAGACAGATTCCTTTGGGGGGGACATGTCCAGAGACATGTTGAGGAAGAGGCAGAGTTCAGTCAGCAGGCTGATTGCAGTGTCATTCGGGAAAAATGGCCAAATTGGCAGTCCATATAAAGTCCAAGGTGATTGCAGCAGAGTCATTCTGTGGACAGTGGAAGATATTGCGAGGCATGATGATAAGCACAAGACCAGGCAGAAACTGTCCATTTGACACTGATGAATGCTACCGCTCACTTTCTCATCGGAATGTTGGTTCAGCCACATCTTCCTCCTCTGATGTGTCATGTGCCTCCCGTAAGGCTGATGGTAGATTGGCAGAAGCACTGTGAGGCAGTGACACATCAGGGGGTAAGAGGTGGATGTTGAAGGTGCAGCAGCATTCATCTGTGCCAAATGAGGAGGCATCACTGCAGTGACGATGAGCTGCAGGACTTGCAAGACTCCAGCAACGTCTCTGTGGTAGCCAGGGCAGCCAAGTGTGAATCCTGCATCCCCTCCATGCTCGCCATGATCTTTCGCATTTCACGCAACTCCTTGGTGACATCGCTGGATCCACTTTGATTGGACAGTTGTTCTTGTCTCTGAGTAAAGACTCCAGCTATGTCACCCATGTAATGCTGGAGAGCATGTAGCGGACTGTGGGTGCCTGGAATGGACTCTAGGTGGTCCCTAAGGGGACTGAGGCACCCACGGATCCCATCAGGTTTGACCATCAGGCTGTCAAACCCCACCCGCACCTGATAAGCCATCTCACGCTGGACTTCTACCGCACTCCGTTGGAAGGTTAACAGTGGGTCCTTAAAGTCCTGGAAGATAGCTGTGGTGACAGGTGGTGGCTGCTGGGTGTTTTGTGCTGTTGGTGGAGCTACCACGTCACTGCTGGATGTCCCTGCTTCCGGAGATGGGCTTCCAAAGGAGTTGAGCAGCTCTTGGAGGATGTCCTGGTCAATGGTTGAGATGTCTTCTTCCTCTTCATCATTGAAGAGTGGGACAGGCTGCTGAACAGGAGGTGATGCAATGTAAAGGGCAGATGCTGTTGTATGTGTTTGTCCACTTTAGTCAGGCATTTAAGCAGTTGACAAGCAGAGTGCATGACAAAATCCATTCTGGATTTTTTAATGCTACACATATTACACACAGCTTTGTAAATCATTGCACAACATCACTGATGTGACATCTAGGTTGTTCATGGTTTTGCTCATTTTCCCTGTATGCCTATTGTGAGGGGCCTGTTTCTTCACCCAGGCTGCATCTGTTAAATACTCTGTTCAGTAGTGACAGTGGTGCTGGTTGTTTCACATTATTGACAATGCATAATTGATCAGATTCATGTGTCTTTACACTGCATTGTGGATGACTCACACCTACTCAGTCAAGTTTATATGTTGCTTTTAGTTGCTAGTTTTAGAAGTGTAGATTAGACTGCATCCCACCTTGATGTTGGCACTGCCACCTGATTGGTAGTGTGGCATGAGGAGGGCAATCATGAACTTGAGATCAGGGATGCAGTGATGTACACCATGATATGATAAGTAGATGTGCTTGTTTAGCCATACTCTGACAAGTATCTATGTGCTTGAACGTGGCCAAATCACATTGACACATGTCATTCCCATTGATGTATGTTGATATGCAGGGAGGGACACTTTCTTGTTCATTGTCATTTATTCCCTCTGTCGAGTCACCCTTGCACTTTGGTGCATTGGCAATGGTAATATGTTGCAAGCCTGAGGACATAGGACTCCGAGGCAGGCTTAGGATATTTGTGCTATGTTGCACAATAGCCATTTTTGTTTCCTCACTGGGGGGCATATTTACAATGAAGTGACGGAGTAAGGCATTGCCCTTCATCGATTAAAGCCGCACTCCTCCACTTCAGACACATAGGGCTGCACCATATTTACAAGATTATGGTGCAGCCCTGCATTTCGCCCTGCACTGGCGCTAACCTTACCAGCCTAGCGCCAAAACAGCCATCTTTGCACCATAGTGCAAGGGTGTCTGCATTGAGGGGAAGATTGTTTATGTGCCAGGAGGTCTCCCTTCCTGCACATATACAATGCTTAAAAGATGTTTTGTAACTTTTATGTGTGCTGCTTCATGCAGCACACATAGTAGTTGAAAATGGTAACATCCTATTTTTTTAAAATTGTTTATGTGTAGGAAGGGACACCTTCCTGCACATAAACTATCAATGACAATTTTCTGTTTGTATATGTGCTGCACAACGCAGCACACATGGAAACAGCAAAAACAATGAGAAATATTTCTCCTAGTTTGCCTGTTTAAGATCAGTTTTTGCCTGGTATTAAATTTGTCTTTGCATCCTATTCATGCCACCTTTGTAAATAGGGGGCTGCATCAACCACAACAACACCCATTGCTCTCCCCTTTCATGCTAAGTACAGCGTGTAAGGGGGCCTTATTTACAATGCAGCGTGACCCAACGTTAAATGGATTAAAGCTGCCTGGTAAATAGGGCAAAGCCCCTATCGCCATCACAACGTCAGTGAAAGTGACATTGGTGTGGCGATAGGGACTTGTAAATATACCTCTTGGATAGACACATGGATGATACATGCTACTCTGCTCATGGAAATTGGATGCCTTTGTTAGTGGAGGATGCTTACAGACCTCAATAGGTATGCATTTGTTCACTGCCTCTGTTGACTTTACCTAAGAGCCTTTTTCCATGCATGTCAAGGTGTCTTGGACATCCCAAACCAGGAGCATGATGACATTGACATACTACTAACTGTACAACACATGTGGATACTTTGATGTTGAAAACTGCATTTTGATGGATAGGGTCAAGGCGACATGTAGAAAAATAACCTGCATTAGTGCCACATTGTGAATGGGGCTCATTGTCATTATTCCTTTAACAAGCACATGCCAAGGAATGTGTGGGTCTGGGAGCATGGCAAACAGGACAGACATGTTGTGATTTTAGGGAACATATTGCTGAAATGCAGAGTCCTTACACTGTACTTTTAAATGCATTTTCCTTCTACTCATACTTGAACAGTACATTTGTCCTCCAGTATGGTAATTTTTAAAAAAAATGGAATGTGCACATTTTAGACACAAGGGGGCATATTTACAAATGACAGGTGATGCATGTCATTACGCAAATAAGGCTAACAACATGCTTTGTCACTTTAGGAATACAGTGCTGAACCATATTGTCTGCAATATGGGGCAGCCCTGTGTTTCCCCCTGCGCTAGCACACAATTTATCAGCATATTGTCAACACAGGCACCCTTGCACCATTGTGCAGGAGGTCCTGTGTTGTGGGGAAGATTGTGTATGTGTAGGAAGTTTCCCTTCATGCACATGAACAATCTTCCCCTCAACTCAGACACCCTTGCACTATGGTGCAAGGTTGCCTACATTGCTGGTGGTCTGCTAACTTATTTCCCAGCACAGGGTGGGTCACAGGGCTGAATCATAATTTATTTAATGAGATGCATCCCTGTGTTCCCAATTTAGCAGAACGTGGTGTTGAGCCAAGGAGACTCATGCAATGCTCCACCATCTCTATAGTCAATATGCCCCTTTGCTTGTTCATGTAGCCCAGAGTTATGAGTAACCCTGGGCGAAGTACTACGCTACGCTCGCGTAGTTTGCGAAGTTTACGCTACTTCGCACTACGCAAATTGCACGTAGCACAGTGCAAACACGCGAAGCGTAGCAGTCATTTTTTGCTTGCTCGCGGTCCTCAACGAGAAGTTGGCGACCGCAAGCAAGCAAAATGACATCCCGGCGAGACTTTTTCCTCGTCCGCGATCAGCAACATCAAGTTGCCGATCGCGAGCGTGGAAAATAAACCTCCCGGCGAGATTCTCAATGCGGGGAGGTCAGGTTTCTCATTGCGAGTGGTCGCGTATGCTCGCGACCGCTCGCAATGAGAAACTACCAGTCCGCGTTGAGAAGCTGCCGCTCGAGTAGAAATCTACTCGAGCGGCAGAAAACGACCGCTTGCACTGTGCAAGATGCGGTTTGCACTGATTGCACAGTGCGGACAAGCATCCGGCACTGTGCAATCAGTGCGAACAGCATTTTGCACAGTGCACTACGCAGTTCGCGTAGCTACGCGTGGCTCGCGTAGTGCGAAGTGCACTTCGCGTGGCTACGCGTAGCGCTACTACGCGAACTACGCCCGGGTTAGTTATGAGACACATGAATTGTCAATTGTATATATCTTAAAATATGTGCATGTGTGCTGGATTACTGACACCACCATAATGTGTCTTTATATGTATTCAACAGCTAAAGTGACATATGGATATACCCCAAAGTATCTATGTATCTGGATTTTGATCTGCACACAGTGTGAGTGTTCACTGAGACATATTTAGTTGGACAGGAGCAACATTAGTCCCTACCCCCCATCCCGGCCACCCCCCCCCAGTCCCTGGTTGTTACTTACCCTGTTGCTGATGTAGCTGATCATATTCAGCACTATCCTGTCCCTCAACTCCAACCGACTCCTTGCAGATGACCACAGACACCTGTTCCTCCAAGTCATCCAGCTGCTCCTGTGGTGCTGGACTCCCACCTCCGCTCTGCAGTGCTGCCTGCCGATTGTTGGTGAGTTTCTGCTTGGTCTTGCGCTTGGCATCATGCCAGCGCTTCTTGCAGTCCGCCACTGTCCCCTTCACCTCTGCTACTGCATTCACCTTGGCCACAATGGACTGCCAAATGGAAATTTTGGTCCCCAATGACACCTTGGAGCTGACAAAGAGTTGATGTTGTTTCTCTGTCACCTCCGCAATCAGGATCTCATTTTTCTGCTGGATGAATATGGTTTTCCTCTTCCTCTTCCCCCGGGACTCTGGCTTGTCCTCCTGGCTGTTAGGAGGGTTGTTGTCTCCTGCTGTACTGGGTCCAGCATGCTCCATTTTGCTTCCAGGGATTTTTTTTTTTAACTTTTTATGCTTCGTGGGCTTTTTGTGGTTTATTTTTCCTGCGAAGCGTGAGAAAAGTGACGTCACACTGAATAACATGCGGTTTCTGACCGCTGACTGGCCAGCTGTCACTTTTTTCACATTTGCGGCAAAATGTTTATCGCCATGACATTCCTCTTAGCGACATTTGCAGCCACAAAAAAATCCTATCGCCATGTAGCGACGTATTGTAAATACGTCGGTAACATGGCGATAGTTTTCGGCTGTACGCGGCGATGAGAAAATTAGCAGCAATTCTTGGAAATATACCCTAATATTTTTAAAGCCATCATTTTTTTTCATGGAGAGTAATCCAGGATTGAGGCATGCCTTTCAAATTTTCCTAACTTTTTTAATTATCACTGCAGGGGAGGAGTGAGAGAGTTGTGAGGGTGAATGGTGACGTGTTAGGAAAGGGAGGGGGATTGTGTTAATACTCCTAATATTGATATATTTAAATTGAATGCATATCATGGGTCTGGGTTTAACCAATTCTCAGGGACCCAAAATTTACTTTTGTTAAGACTGTTGACATATGATATCTAGTCTGGAAAGAAAAGTTTCAAGAAGAACTACAAAGGCAACATATGAACTTTGTTTAATCAAAGAAACTCACAGCTACAAATGAACACCTTCAAATCACTCAGTGACAGAGTGTTAAACCTCACTTTAACTATTGCCATGTGGAAAAAGCAAAGGGGGAAATTATGTTTCTTTGGTTCAACAAATATTTTATGGAATTGTTGTGAAACCTCAACACTGATAACCTTGTGTCAAATAGCATGACATTCTTGTTGCTTATTATAACAAGGAAATTTAGGAATATACACTATATCCACCATTAGATCTAACACTGAATGACATTTACAAGGTTGACTACTTAAAGGACACTGCTATAAAGGGAATTATCACTGCAGTTGAGGTTTTCGTCTGTGGCCAACATGCAGGTATCAGATTTGAAATTATAATGATTCATGCCAAACAAAGTCTTCCTTCTTCCATCATTAGCCAATGCCTTTTTCAATGTAATCATGTTGTGATGTCATCTTCAATTAGGTGATCACTAAATTACAACTAAATTACAACTAGATCTGTCCACAATCTCAGAAAACGTTTCTTAATGATAATAATATAGCCGATCTAATTACAATTTATTTAAGATAAGAAATTAAAATGATTTGACATAATTTAACAGAGAGAAGGCTTTCAAAGTGACAGCAATTGAAGATAATTTGGGCTAACTGCATAGAAAAGGAAGAAAAATAATGATTTTGTTTCCTGGGGATCTGGGCCCATATTATATATGAGTTGCACTGTTCATGCTTGCACATATCACACCTTTAAAAAGGTGTGCTGGGTGCAACCATGAACAGTGCACGTGATTACATTGACTGTGCTGCCTTCAGGGCAGCCATGAACTTGGGGCTGCCATGGGGACAGCGCATTCAGTGAAATACAGAGTAGCTGCTTTAATCAGCTGCACTGTATTTTGTTGTGCAGGTGGCACCTCTCTGCACTTTAGGGAGGGGACAGAGATCCACTTGCAGGCGGGTGCAGAGAGTGACTGCACCCCCTTGCAAGGGGATGTCTGGGGGGTCCATGGGACCCCCTTTGTTCCCCTCCAGAGTGTGCCTTCAGAGGGCACACTAAAAGTTCACCACCATTTTGTGGCACACTTTCAATGCGCCTCCTGATGGCTGCTTTGCAGTTGTGCACACGCCCATAATATGGCGTGGATGCAAAGGCACAGAGACCCCTCATTTGCATGAGGCCACGCCTTTATGTAAATGAGGGAATGCCCTCTCAAAATAGCGCAGGCATTACATGTGCACCAACGTTATCAGTATTACTGATGGGGCTGCACAAGCATCTGCAGCCCCTTCTGTAATACCAAAGTGCCCCAGTAGCACACAAAGTGGGTGCTCATGCCCCTAGGGCACTTCTGTAATACTGCCCCTGGTCTTTTGACCCCTGGTGTATCTGAGGTCCTGAAAATGAGCTTTCAGCAGCACTCCCTGTTTTAAGGATTAGAAACATTTGTCCAATTTATATTGCACATTTGACAGTTCTGCAGATCAGCTGTAAATGTCCACATATGTTTTGCATATCTGCTGCATCGATTTTTCTTTTGCAAATAAAAATGCACTCAATTAAAAAGTTCAAAAGGCGAGGAGGAGGAAGGAGAGCGGCTATGGCAAGGAGGAGGCAACCACGGCAGGTAAGTGCATTTTTTATTACTTTATAATTACTTTGGGAGGGTGGAGGGTGTGGCTAACTACGCTCTGCCACAGAGTCATGGTTTTGCCTAAACTCCGCGTTCGCAACGGAACGCGGAGTAAGCAAAACTACGTAAACTACGCTGGCGGAGCGTAGTTACCCGCCTGGGCTTAATATTAACTGCAAATAATACACAAGCATTGAAAGGCCTGTTTTCAAGTTGAGCTGTTGTTTTGCACAAGATGTTGTTCTCTTTTGCTGCAGATGCTTTAATTTTCCAAATGCCTTCTGTTAGTTGGTTAATAGCCATTTGTTTGTATTAGACTACTGATAGTGAGGTTCTCACCAGTTGGAGAGGAGGCAACAGGAAGGATGATTCATGCAAAGAACTGTCAGAACTTCAAAATGTGGATGAAGTATCTTTTCAAGACTTGTGTCTGTGGCCCATTGTGAAGACATGAGAAATTGTGGAGTTTACCTACTTCCAAGGGTTTACTGAAATCCTATTGGATGTTGTGAACAAAGAATGTAATACATGTTTCCAATTGTAATATTGTGTGTTTCTAATCGTGTGTGTTCCAAGACTAGAGGGGGACTTGTCTCACTCATATTTGATGGAGATCCATCTCTTGGTTTGTTGAGACTATGGGCCTGAATCAAATCTTGGCAGAATCATTCCCACCATAGTTTTTTCAGCAGTTCGCACGCCCTATTTAGATGTTGGCTATTGCAAAGATGAAAGACTGCCGCAGGACCGCCGTCACCGCCAGGAAATCTCGACCGCATTGACGGTGGGTTAGCAAAAGTGCTTGTCGGAGGGCGGACCGCCAGTTTCTCTGCCGGGCCAATCATGATGTGCCTTTCCACTGACACAACTGTGGCCTGGAAACCTCCACACATGAGTTGGCGGAATGGAATGCATATAAGGCACAAACTCACCTTTATTCGCCTTCTCACTTCCTGTTCCACCATGGACCCGATCCTACACGTCCTGCCTCGGCTGCTGTTGGCGGATCACGATGCAAATCAACACCATTGTTGCTTGAACCGAAGGTAACCTCCCATATTACCTGCTACCTGTTTTCACTTGCCTGTTCACATATGTGCAGGACTTGTACATTATTAAATTACCTAATTACTCATACAAGCAATAGCACACCAATGTATATGTCTTTAATGTTGACTTTTAAGAAATGTAAACTAACACACCTGTATAACCACATTGTGTTCATAAATCAGGTGCTAGCTGCCTTGCAAATAAAGGACACTTTACAAAAAAGGATATCAAGTCAAAAAATGAGAAACTTACCATACAGGTGTGTGAACAGAAAGTATGAAAATTATCACAATAAATACATATGCATCAAACATCATTGGGATAAGTACAATGTAACCTCATGTAGAAATTGCACTAGACAAGCTGTAACCTTCACCACATAGATTATCTGGAAAATCAATGGCAGTCCCAAATCTGAAGCACTCTACATATTCATCTATGTATCATTTTCCCTTGTCTAGTTCAAGTCCCGTATTGTATACAGTTTCATTTTGCACATCATATTACAAGGTGAAATGCATATGTGTACATAGTTATCAGTAATCAAGTTGAAACAAATACGCCTGTAGTAAAATATCGTTAAATAATGTCTCAAAATATATTTGTATGTGCAAGTGTCCACTACTATGTTGAATGCTTGCACCTAATTTCAAATTACCATCACATACCATGTGAACCAGTGTATGCACTTTATACCGTAGACATTTAATAAGTATTTAGTAGCTCTCGCCATCATGCTAATGAAAAATAGGTACCACACATTTCACACTGAAGCATTGCTATGAATCCAACAATTGCGAAGGAAAATAAATGGTAGGACAAACTTGGTGAAAAGAAAAAATGTGATTTAATCACAGTGTGAAAACTCTCAACTACTATGAAAGTACGCAAATGCCAGCCCATAAGTATCCTCACAGGCTTGTGAACATGTGTGCCATGGCACTCAGCTTGCCTCCAACTGCACTGCCGGGGGGACCTCCCCGGGAAGGGGTATCTAGTGGGCAAAGCATGCACCTCAAAGATGTTTCTTGGGAGTGGGGTGATTGGGTTTGGGAGGCGGCGGTTTTGGGAGGGGTGGTCTTGCTTTTGGAATAGGGGCCTTTACTTTATTTAGGGGTACCTTGAGGGGTCGTAGGGGTGGGTATGGTCTTTTGAGAGATGGTTTGGGATGGGTTGTGGGTGGAAAGGGTAGGTGTGCGTTTGGAACGGGAGGGTGTGGTTGTGGCAGGGTTCAGGGCATGGGCAAATAGAAGACTTTCATGACAAAAATGGGTAGGTAGGTTGGGAGGGAGTTGGGGTTGGTAGGTAGAGGGAGTGGAACTGTCTGTTGTGCATATGTCTGTTGATGGTGCAGGTGTCTGTGGGTCTGGTGTATGTCATGAACGTTTGGGTGTGTCTTGATTTGTTGGTGTGTATTGTAAGGGTGAGTATAGATGATTCTGTTTTTTTGGTGTGTGTACTGTGGAGGTGATGGGTGTGATCATGTTAAATGTAGCACTGTTGGTGGGTGCAGTGTCTGGGGCTGTGATGGTGGTGGTGGATGTGTCTGTGGTAGTGGATGCAGTGGATGTGGGTGTGCTGGGATGGTGGATGTGTCTGTGATGGTGTGGTTGTGCTGGGGGTGGTGGATCTATCTGTATTGGTTGGTGCAGTGTATGTGGTATGCTGGGTGTGGTGGATGTGTCTGTGGTGGCGGGTTCAGTGTATGTGGTTGTGCTGGGGGTGATGGATGTGATTGTGGTGGTGGGTGCAGTGTATGTGGTTTTGCTGGGGATGGTGGATGTGTCTGTGGTAGAGGGTGCTGTGTATGTGGTTGTGCTGGGGGTGGTGGATGGTTCTGTGGTGGTGGGTGCAGTGTCTGTAGTTGTGCTGGTGGTTGGGGTGGTGTCTGTGTGTTTGGATGCATATCTCTTTTTTGTGTTTGTGTTTGTGTGTGCTGCTTGTGTCTGTGTGACTGGGTGTGTGCAAAGGTGTGAACGTGCTTGGGACAGGTCTAGGAATAGGGAATTTGGATGGGGATGGGGTGGGAGGTAGGGCACAAGGTTGGGATGGTTGGGAGGCTGCAGTCAGTGAGGACGCTAGACCTTGAAAAGACCTCTGTAGGCCAGACATAGCACTGTGAATGCCTTCCAGGTAGGCTACCATTTATTTCAATTGGCTGCCAAGCCTCTGGATGGCATTCAGTAGTGCAGTCTGGCCTACAGAGATATTCCTGAGGATGTCAATAGCCTCCTCACTCAATGCAGCCGGGGGAACAGAGGGTGAGGTGCATGGAGCGAAGGACAAGCCACCCCTTTTAGGAGAATATGACTCTTTACTACGCGAGTCATTACATCGCATGCCTTTACAACGCGGTGTCGTATAGTTCCTATATTACCCATACAGGACCTGCGCGTTCGGGTAACATAAACTGTGGGTTTGGTGGCAGACTAACTCTGAGTACCCCCACCGAGAAATGTTAGCCTGTTTGCATAAGCTAGCTCACAGTGCCACTAGTGTCTCCTCTTATCGGGGAGAGAATAGTTTCTGGCAACCTCAGAGCATGACAACCCTGCTCCCTCAGGATCGTGGAAACAATGTACTACTTTTCGCTCAGTAACTCGTGCTCACTTATCTTGTCTCAGAGATACACAGAATAAACAGCCTGGGCGTTTCAATATGGGTTTATTGAACAGTCATTATTCTTGTGTAGAATATATGAGCTGCAACAACCATTAGACAGTAGCAGAGATATATGATTAGCAGTACAGTGAATATAAATGGATAGTACAGTTCTACCATCTTGCAATATGCATGAATAAATTCATGAATATACAATGCATTGATAAAAGAACGCGCGTACTCCTACGATGCCTATCTAGATGTACCTAAGTGTACCTAGCATGTGAGTAGGTGTGAAGCCAAGAATCCCTCTAGGATTTAGTCGAACCCCATTACCTGAAGTGTGAGAATGTAGGAGCCCTTCTTGGTCTCGAGTTGGACACCCCGCAAGGGATGTTCAGACCACTGTCAGCTGGAACGTCTGCATGCAGGAATCTCAGCATCTCTGGTCAGTGTGTCGGCCTGGGAGTCTCGGTTCCCTCTAACTAACACTAGCAAGATGTGCTGTATTTATACAGAAAGTATCTAGGGTTCCTTTGTCCCTTGTTGCTTGTATTAGCCATTGTTGTATGTGAGGATGACGTATGGGATGAACCGTGTACGTAGATATGGGGAGGAAGGTGGTGTAGCCCCAGCCTGGTTTCTAAGAACCCTTATGAATATTCATTCATACTGTGTGAGTTTATTGATGGAGTTATAGGACTCTATTGTTAGGAGAAACCCTCCTTCGTCACCCAGGACTAGAACTAGGTAAAAGTTCAATCCTAAAAGACCCCTTACAGTGTAGTGCAGGGGAGGTAATGTAGGTGAAGGGGTATGATGTTACCCGGGCCTATATTAGGGTACCTATATGGAACATAACAGCGGTCGTTACAACGACTGCGTTGTTACAATGCAGTACCATTACAACGCAAGTCGTTACAACAACTTGCTCTAGATGGCGCACTGGACTTAGGAATAGTATGATTTACTATTCCAACTCCAGTGTGTGCAACAGTAGGGAAGGTGTTGGAATAGTAAATCATACTATTCCTTAGTCTAGAGCGCCATCTAGAGCAAGTCGTTGTAACGACTTGCGTTGTAATGGCACTGCATTGTAACAACGCGGTCGTTGTAACGATCGTGGTGTAATGTCTGCGTTGTAAAGGTTGTTTCCCTTTTAGGAGGGTGGGTTTGGCCAACTTGGGTGAGAGCAAGAGGGATGGTGGAGATGGAACTCTGGGAGGTGGACAAGGTTGCAGGTGAAACCGATGCAGTAGGGTCTGTCACCACTTCTGAGTGCTTGCTAGAGGAGGCCTCTGAAGAAGATGTAGATTCGCTGGTGGCCTCCATTGCACCCCCCTCACCATCCAGGCCACTGGGTCCCTCGATGTCTGTACCGCAACCACTATGGCCAGCTGCTTCCCTGCCGAAGTTGGCACCTTCTCCTTCACCTGCCCCAGATGATGCTAAAATGACATATACAATAGTGTTAATGAATCTGTGTAAACAGAAATGATCATGACCTTTGATCACAAAACAGTTTTCAAGTTTTCAGAGTTCACCTGCTTCAAGGCTCTTAAACTTTGCTTCAATATTAGCAGAAGCTCATGCATGTACGCAACATTAGCAGACAACATATGATCACAGTTATGTCACTCCCCATGAGAACTTCTATTTCATGTATGATCTTGTCTCATATCCATCATTATGTATCTCCAAAAACTGTTCCACACCTCTGAATGCTTTGCCTTGGTAGTTTAGAATAGTGAACTGATGTCACCAAAAAGGATATCAACCAAATATACCTTTGTACAGTGTGTTCACAAAGCCCGAAAATCTACATACTGTTCATTCTCAAAAAAGTTCAATATGAATATATGTGTGCCAACAAATACTGCAATGTTGTACCAATATCACCATAAACTAAAAGCAGATTACCTTTGTTTGGACATTTCACAATGATAACACTTATTCCGAGTCACTAAAGTAAATCTCAATTGTCTAAAAATATACATGAATTCTGTACTGAAATAGTTTTGCAATGTATTACACATTATGTAGATACCTAGGCTGTTGAAGACAGTCAGAAACAAAGATATGGGGGTATTGACAAATTACTTCTACAGCATATGTAAATGCATAGCCCTTGAAACATTCCTAATACATTTCAGTACACAGCAAAAACATGTTCACATTCCACTACTAAATACCTATAGTTATTTGAAGTTTGTTATGTCTTTCTGACATTTTTTCAGTTAATATGCTGGCTTTCGCTGCAGTGCCCAATTTTTATGAACATCACAGTAGTTCTTACATTTACTAATTCCAATATAATGCTTGCTTCAGACATTCATATCTGAATCACTACATGCAACATATTGCATCAAGATGCATTTCAACAGATGTCTAATAAATCATGAGTTTGGCCAGATTTTGAGTTTTCCTGATGAGATACTCCTAAATATTTGTGAAGGAACCATCCATCTTGCACAATCCCTTCAAGTTTGCTGTTTATCTCTATCATTGATTCATCCTCTGGAAATGACAAAGGACATTGAGACATGTGTTAGGGTTGTGTCTCTGTGTCAACAATGTGTACACATTCCTGTCTCTGTTTGCAAAAACAAAGTAAGCCTATCACATTTATTTGTCAAAAAACAGACTGGCTTACACACACATATTTGTGAAGGAGTGAGACATCATACTAATCTGTCACTTTGAACATTTATGAAATAGTATTTCTGTTGCAAATCACAATTTGGAGATGTTTTAATTCCTAAATGTAGCCATAAATACTGATGCCACTAGTAATATTGGATCACATGCTCACTCTTGTTTATGTAGAATCCCAACTTACCAATGTGACATTTGGTACATCCACTGTATCATAGGTGCCTAGAATGCTATGTTATATGCAATAGGGCTACCATCACATCAACAGCAATAGTGAAGAAGCATCACACCTGACACAATAAACACTATGTTCCTGTTTGGTACAACTATCCCTCATGACATCAAACAACTTGATGTATATGTGAAGTGTCGGCAGCCATTGGTCTGCTCAGAACAGTCCTTTGGTTGTGAACAGGAATCAGGTGATCCTTGCCAACATATCTATAAACAAAACACGCCATCATACATATTGTGAAAAACCTACACCTTCAAGAACTCTTCTTGTGCGTTGGAGATGGGTCACCCTTGATGTTGATGGTAAAATCCTGCTGTAACAAAACATGAGTCATGCACCGTGAAACACTGATCAGAACTTACTCCCTTGTTGCTGCTGTTGGGCCCTCAACTGCCAATCAAGCACCAGATAAGCCACCACAAGAATGCGGGCCATTAGGGGTTCAGGGTGCAGCACAAGAGCCTCCCAGGTTGGGAGGACTGATCAAGTTGGACTTCAGCTAACTTTAGGGTCCAACTTCGTAGATCCTCTCACCTTTTCCAGCAGTGGACGCTGCGCCGATTGAAGACACCCAGGGTCCGCACCTTCCTGAAGATGGCCTTCCAGATGTCCCACTTCTGATGGGCGTTGACCTATATGGATACAAGAAATGAAAGAAAAAACAATGGTTTTGTGACTTTAGAGACTACATACTATGACTAAGGCCACTATTAAAGGGCTGCCATGTGTGTCAGTGAGAGCTTGCTCTTTGGGGATGTATGGACATGTGTATGTATAAATGGGATATTAAACTATGGGTGACTGAATCTGTGTGGTATGTACGTGCAGCAGAAGACACACCTTTTGCCATATATGGAACTGTCACATGGATGAGACAAACATGCAATCATATGTCCTTTTATATTAGGTAAATTTTGAAGTGCAAACAAATATTCAACCCAACACTTCATCATGTAACATGTTTCTGCACTTTTAAAGTCCCACATGTAAAAAAAAGGACTGTAAATTGCATAAATACTTATGGCACAGTAAATATAGGCAACTGGAAGTGAGGTGCCTGCATTTAGGAAATGACACACTTTGTTATGGTAGAACAATCGAATGAGGTGTTAGTTCAGGTTACTTAACTCATCATTTCAATTGTCTTCCATGTCAAAGCATTCAGGGGAGTTACTCTGAAGGGGCCTGGAAGATACTGGCAGCTCACAATGGATTGGTTAGAGACCCCTAAACTAGGCTGAGTGATTAGTGGGACGATACACATAGCAAACATGTCAATCTGGTTTGTCAAACATAGATATCTATGCACAGTTATGAATACAATAATATGTGATGGCAATTTAACAAGATGTGTATTTTCTAAATATCACATGTATTTCTAACAGATACATTGATTTATCTCCACAAACACACCAAATGGAATCTAGGGCTTTCAAAATACACAAGACATACTAATGTTGTGGTTTGTTTAGAAAGGATTACAAATCCACAACATAATTGTCCAGTGTATGGTAAATGATATATGACACTTCACTTCTATCCCTACACTTCACTCCGGAACTCATAGGGACATTGTAGCCTGTGTTAATGGGGACAAAACCAGTTAGACAGATTTACATATACTTATCAAACATGTACCTGTTCCTCTGGTGAGCCACAGAGCTGGCTGTACACGGACAGGACCTCCTTGGCCCATAACTCCAGCTCCTCTGGCAAGAAGGCAAGGGCCGTCACCTGCTCTACCTGACATAGTTGCTTTCAGAGATGACAAACAGCAATAAAAGTGGACTCGGGTTGATGGCAGCAGTGTCAGGAGGCAAGTGAGTTATTTATCCAACGGCCATAAACATGTACAAGACGTACGCGATCGTCAGCAGAGAAGGACACAGCCATTGGCCTTCGTATGTTGCTTTCACCAATGTTGGATTTATGTAATCAGCTGGAGCCAGATCTTCAGCCTCACAACAGAAATCCCACATCTATTACACCAATTGTCAAACTCATGTGAGTACTTCATTTTGTGGCCACAGGATCCTTCCAATACACTGTGGCAGTATCTGGTGGTATGTCACAACCAACTTTCATTGGTGTGCTACAAGAAGTTCTATATTCAATGATGGTACACATCAACAGCTTCATCCAGTTTTCACAGCAGCAGTATTTAGCCAATGTGAAGGGTGACTTCTGCATTTTGGGTCACCTACCACATGTGGTTGGATCAATTAATAGCACACATATTACCTTAGTTCCACCACACGCCAGAGAACAGGTATACCAGAATTTAAAGAACTTCCATTCAATCAACGTGCAAGTTGTCTACTTACCAGACTTGTACATCACAAGCAACTGTTCCCATTTCCCCTGCCCTGCCCATGATTCCTTTGTACTATGGAGCAGCCCCAGACCCCTGTAAATGTCTCATCTTGGACCTGAGAGGGCCTGGCGTGTTGGTCAGTACAATCATTTATTAGATTATTTGGGGTATTTCTAGTTGCAAAATCTGGAACTGTGTTTTATTATTTTGGTATTTTTTTTGTCTTCCCTCTAGGGGACTCAGCTTATCCCAACCGACCATGGTTGTTGGGACCACTAAGGAATCCAACTATTCCAGGGGAAGTCCGCTTCAATGAGTCCCATGGAAGAACAAGGCCACTAGTGGGGTGGGCTTTTGGGCTCCTGAAGGCCAGGCTTCACTGTCTGGGCAAAACTGGTGGAGCCCTCCTCTACTCACCTGCTAAAGTGTGCCAAATTACAGTGGCCTGCTCCACATCGCTCTTCAATGGAGGGCACCTCTTACATTGTAGAGGATGGAGACCATGAAGAGGCTCCAGGTGAGGATCCTGATATGCCAAATTAAAGATGATAATGGTGAAGAGGTAGGAGTTGACTTACGTCTAGATGTCATTGACAACTTCGTCTCCTTTATTTATTTATAAAGTTTTATATAGCGCAAACTTGACCCTAGAAGGGTATCAGAGCCCTTTTCAAATGGTTAGGCAGTAGGTTCTAGAGTAGAGTTTTGTTCATCAAAAGCAATTTGACTTCTTTTTTGAATGATGTAGTTCAAGTGTTCAGTCTGAATTCAGGGCGAAGGAATTCCAGATTCTAGGGTCATTCTGGAGAAAGCTGGATGTAGATTTTCTTTTTCCGAATTTTTTGAGGTTGCAACAATAAAGTGCTTGTGCTTCTAGAGGATCTGCAGCTGCCTGACAGTTTATCAGCTAGGTACTTCGGTGTGTTGAAGTGTAGGGCTTTACGGGTCATGCAAGCATTTTCAGCTGTATCCTTCCCTCATATGGAAACCAATCTAGCGCCTTCAGATCAGGAGTGATGTGGTTGTTTATTTTGGATCCAATGATGAGCCTTGCAGCAGACTTAAGGTAAATCCCTAGTGGAGTCAGATTGGATCTAGGCAGACCACATAGGATTGCACTGCCATAGTTCTAACCTGGGGATCACTATAGGTTGCACAGCTGAATTGAGGTCATCAAAGGGGAGGAAAAGTTTAATTTTTATTAGTACATTCATTTGAAAGTTTGCTCCTTTGGTGGCTGAACTGGTGTGTTCTTGCATGTTGAGATTCTTGTCAAGGGTTATTCCCAATGTTTTTGTGGAATTTATAACCTTTGGAAGGCAATTGAAGGCTCTTAGATGCCTCATCCATTCTTCGATGTCAAGGGATCGTTTGGGTGGGATGATTAAGAGGACTTCGGTTTAGAGCAATTTAATTTTGAGCTGGTTTTGGGTCAGCCAGTTTTGGGGTTTTTGCAAAGTTGTGTTGAGGGATCGGATATCTTCGGGGGTGAAGATTTTTAGGTACAGTTGAGTGTCATCTGCGTACATGTGGTATTGGATGTTGGAAAATTTGAGAATTTCAGTTAAAGGCTCCAAGAACAGGTTAAAGAGAGTAGGTGATAGGGTAGACTCCCATGGGACCCCTAATGTGATCGGAGGGGTATTGGACAGGGACCGGTTAACCTTGTTTCTTTGAGTTCTACTGTGAAGAAATGAAGCAAACCAGTTTAGAATGGCCCCTGATAACCCCATCCTGCGTTCAAGTAAGTCAAAGAGTCTGTTGTGTTTGACCGTATCATAAGCTGAGGAGAGGTCTAGGGGGATTCGGAGGCAAGATTTGTTCTGATCCAGCATTTTAAGCATGTCATCAACTATGTGTGTAAGGGCTGTTTCTGTACATTGACCCTGACGGTAGCCAGATTGTACTTGGTCTATAGGGTGATTGCATATTTGGGCATGGGCGCATTTCTCAAGGAGCTTGGCCAGAGTCTGAGATTGGAAGGAAGTTATTTGGGTTTGTATGTATTTGGGTTTGTATGATACGCTGTGTTTTTTTTTTAGAATAGGGGTTACCTGCCCTGGTTTTAGGCAGTCTGGAATAGCTTCTTGAAGAAAGTAAAGCATTCACTATCTTGGTCCAGAGTGGGAGTACATACATTTTAATTTCATTGAAGAAGTTAGATGGTAGAGGGTCGTAGAAGTGCTTTGATGGTTTAAGTGTTGTTATGATTTTAAGAACAAAGGTTTTGAATGTGTTCCACAATGCACTGTTTTTGAGGGTGATTCCTGGTAAGTCTGGAAGCTGAGCGATCAGAGGTGGATGGGGACTATTTAGGGGTATGATCGGGAGGGTCTCTATTGCTGTTTGGAGATCACTTTCAATCCTTTTTCATCCTTTCAAGGAAGAAGGAGGCAAATTCAGTGCACTTTGGCTGTAGATTGGATCCTATTGTGGAAGGGTTAGATTGTCTAATAGATTGATGTTTGACAATTTCAAACAGTTTTTTTTGGGTGATTTCTGGATTTGTATAGTTGGACTCTAAAGTAATTTGCATTTGAGTTTCTGATGCATTTGTTGTAGGTGCTCCTCAGTTATCTCAGGTGCTTAAGGTGTTCAAGGGATGGTGAGAAAATCCATGCTCATTCGGCTAGCCTCAAATTGCGTCTTTCTTCATTTTAGTGTAACTATATCTTTATATTTCATGTCTTTCACCATTACACCAAGTATTGATGTGGTGATGAGAGAAGTATGTGGTGGTACTTTGTTGGGAAAGGCAAGTTCAGTGAAAATCAGGTCAAAGGTGTTTGTTGATCAAAGCAGGGACACATTGACAATTGTTATTCAGTTACATTGGTTATTCCTGATTGGTTTTGTGAAACGGTGTCCTCCAAAAGTTGATTTTGTAATGTGGCCATCATGTATTGTGTGATTAGTAATGTTTTTGTTTTAATCTGTTTTAGGTTCCTTCACCAAGTTATCTTCATTTGGACATTTCAGAGTTGTGACATTTGCGGGTATATGGCACTTTTCCAAGTACAAAGGGAATCTGGGGTGATCCTGAGAAAGGCAGACACAGACTTTGGGTGTGCAAATCTTGGGGCATATTTACAAGGGAATGGCGGAGCACAAAATGCTAACGCCGCACTCCGCCATTCCGAAAATGCAGGGATGCGCCCTATTTACGGTGCACCCCTGAGTTTTCTCAGCACTGGTGCTAAATTAAGCTGCCTAGCGCAATGTAGGCACCCTTGCACTGTAGTGCAAGGGTGCCTACATTAAGGGAATTAATGTTTATGTGCAGGAAGGTGTTCCTTCCTGCACATAAACAATCACAAATGGTGATTTGTAACTTGTATGTGTCATTTTTCTAATGATTGTTTATGTGCAGGAAGGGACACCTTCCTGCACAAAAACAATAATTCTTGGTGTTTTGCTGTTTCTATGAGTGCTGTACACTGCAGCATACATAGAAACAGCAAAAGCAAGGAGAAATGAAGCATTTCTTCTCGTTTTGCCATGTTAAGACCAGGTATTCCCTGGTCTTAATTTTGGCACTGTCTCCTATTCACGCCACCCTTGTAAATAGGGGGCAGCATAAAAATCAATGGGTGTTGTGGCGGAATACCCACCGTAACACCCATTGCTCACCCCTTTCACGATAAGTGAAGATTGAAACGGGGTCTTATTTACAGGTGGCGTTAAGCCACATTAAGTGAATTAATGCTGCCTTGTAAATAAGGCGAGGGGTTTATCGCCACAGGAACGTCAGAAAAAGTGATGTTCCTGTGGCGATAGGGGCTTGTAAATATGCCCTCTTGTACCAAGGCAACTTGCACTGTGATTGAATGGGAGATTTGAAGATTACATTGGACTTGTTCTCTGTCGTGTATTGGCACTAAAGCAACATGAGGGTCATCATTTTCTCAAAACACATGTGGTAGTGGAGCCAAATCATGATAGTGTCACTTCACATTAGTGAAATCCTCTTTGTGCGTAAAGTGTATGTATGTGTTGATGTGTCACATAATTGTGGGATGTGCCTCTTGTGGCACACCACTGAAACTTGGTTGTGACATTCCACCAGGTACTGGAACATCTTTATTACCTCTCGCTTGCGCAGATCCACGCTCCTAGTTTCTCTCAGTGCTGAGAAGGCATTCGACAGGGTCTACTAGCCCTTTCTGCAGGCAACCTTAGAAAAGGTTAGTCTGGGGCCCCGGTTCCACAGCTGGATATGGAGCAGTTATATCAGCCCTCAAGCTCAAGTAAGGGTTAATGGACTCCTCCCCTGACCGTGTAAAGTCCTTCGGGACACATGCTATGGATGCCCACTGTCCCCCCTTCTTTTTGCTATTTACATTGAGCCTTCAGATAAAAGAATTAGGGCAACCCAGCAGATTACTGGGATCACGATGGGAGGGCGAGGCCACATGCTGGCTCTCTACACTGATGATGTCTTGGTCTTTCTAACGGACCCTTTGACTTCAGTCCTGGCCCTTCTTCATGAGCTTCACCTTTTTAGAAATATTTCAAGCTTTATAATCAATGTTCAGAAAGCTCAGATCCTAGACCTATCCACCCTGGCCAATGATCGCCTTATTTTGCAAGGCCAATTCCTGCTTAAATGGGTGCACCAGACTGTTACATACCTGGGTCTCATGCTGTGCCCTACAGTACCTGGTACAGCGGAATACAACTACAAAGAGCTAGTAGCCATGGCCAGCTCTGACATACATACATGGTGCTCCAGAGGCCTCTACTGGCAGGGTCACCTGGCAGCAGTAAAAATGAGCCTCCTGCCCAAAATCCTCTTTGCCATGCAAATACTCCCAGCACACTCTCCACCCCTGTTACTCTCTAAATTGCAACACATAATCGTGTCCTTTATTTGGGTGGGCACAAGACCTCGTGTGGGCTGGAACCGAGCATACCTTTCACAAGAAGATAGCAGCCTTGGCATACCACACCTTGTCGCTTACTATCTTGCAGCCGAGCTGCACTATATGCTGGAGTAGCAAGGGGCTATCTCTGAAAAACACTTGGTCCTCATAGGTCAGGTGATTGCCGGACTACATATCTGAAAGGTTGCTTGGCTGCCCCGACCCACTGTCTGTGGGGTGTCTATTCCTCCCCGGTGCTCTGGGATACTCTATAGGCCTGAGCCAGGGTTGCTGTCTCCCGAGGCCTGACTACTTCCCTATCACCCCTTACTTCCATGATCGGTAATCCCGATTTCCTCCCGGCTGCAACAAGCAAGGAGTTCCTCGCCTTGTAATTTGGGATTCTTTTGACCTGTAAGGCCTGAAGATTTTTGACCAACTTCAATAAGAATAAGGGCTTCCTGAATCTGAGCACTGGCGCTACATACATATCTGCCACTGGGTCTCCCAGTCCTCCATTATGCCTCATGCCTGCCGACCCCTTACGCTTTGAATGCTGGCTTATCACCAAGCCAGATGACTCAAGGCAAGACAAAGTGAGAAGCACACACATGTATACGAGTCAAAAAATTAAATTTTCTCATGCAGGAAAGGTACCGATGTTACAAGAAAGGAGATAGAGATCACAACACGTTAGGCTTTTTTTGAAAAAGTATCTTTTATTTCTTTTCTTTCATTAAAAGCTGGAACAAGGACACAGCTAAACATAGGCACTTCTTCAGGGCAGGAAATTCAGAAAACTGCTGTAGAGCCCACATGAGGAATTTAAGGGTGGCCAGACACTACCACGTGTTTCTCAAAAAAGTATCCAAAACAACATCTATTTCCAACCCTATCAAGTCTCCAGAACTACTGGTGGTGGCACCACAGAGAACGCGAGTCCTTACATGAGAATCATTCCGGGACTCGAGACTTGATTCAAAATTTGAAACCTGATTTGAAACTTGATGTTCTTTCTATTTATAAAATGAGGATTTAATTTTGGGTTTTATACCTGGGTTGGAAATAGGTGTTGGGCCCGATTCACAAAGGCAATCTGAGACAAAGGTCTAACTTTATGACCTTTGGTATTCACAGAGGTCCTTTACGAGTCGTATCTTTATGTTCGCAGTCTGGCCAGAATCTCCGGCTTGGGCGGTACTCTCCTCACCCGGACTTTACTCTCCGGCTCAACCGGATGAAGTGTAATCAATGGGCCAGAATGCAATTTTTACAAAAAGGAACATTAGGAACGTCTAATAAATGGTAGAGAAGGTCAAGAAAATCAGTTTGGCCAGGGAAAAGGGTGTGGCCGGAACCTACATCATATCCCCGAAAATTTTGCGCCTTTGCATCATGGTACATGCAGTCCACAATTTGCGCTCCCCGCAGTGCTGACTGCAGTGTCAACACTACAGTCCACACTAAGGATTTGACACACATATAAAAATAAAACAACCCCTATGCATTACAGTTAAACTAAAACCCACCACACTCTAAAACAAACCAAACCTGTATTTTTAATATGTGACTAATCCAAACTGCAAAGAGTTTCAGGCTCGCTTGTTTCAGTGATTCACTCTTTGTGGTGCGTATTTATGTGGAGAGCATGTTCACACACACTGGGCCTGATTCACAGAACTAACTTACGTCAAAAACGTAAACGTAAACGTAAACGTAAAGTTAGTACTTTTTAGGTATTCACAGAATACACTTACTCATTTTGGTATTCACAGAATGAACTTACTCATTTCGGTATTCACAGAAGTTAGTAGTCCTAAGGACTACTAACTTCTGTGAATACCGAAATGAGTAAGTTCATTCTGTGAATACCAAAATGAGTAAGTGTATTCTGTGAATACCTAAAAAGTACTACGTTTACGTTTATGTTTTTGATGTAAGTTAGTTCTGTGAATCAGGCCCTCTGTTCACCTGAGTAACCAGATAGTGTCATGTGCACGTGTCAAAGCCATATTATTTTGCTTAGGGCTACCCGCCCACTCCAACTTAGTGCTGCACATTTTTGTGGAGAGTGTTTCTACCAACTATTTCATGCAGACTTGGCTCACGTGTGTCAACGAACAGTGACACACACACTTGTCTAAAGCCAGTTTATTACAGTTGGGTCTACATATGTAGTTTCCAGTTATACGCACACTTGATTCAGTGCTACACATCTAGCGTTACAACATCCAGTGGTGCACACACTTAGTTGGAGTAAGATTATTTATATGCAGATCTGTATTTTGCCTGGGTAGGGTAAAACATCAAGTCAGTGATTCTGCCACCTCCATTTTTAGAAGCCCCTGGTGACCCACTCGTTACCTGGAAGAACTGGTTTGACGCATTCCAAATGTACTTGGGGCCATTGGTGCAACAAGATTTGGGGCAGAACGGAAGAAATACATTTGGTTGCATTCTATTGGTTTCGAAGGCCGCTCTATTTCTAAACACTTACCTGAAGTGGTAAGTGCAGAAGGTGAAGTAGTAGATGAATACTTGGAAGCCGTAAAGAAATTGGAGATGAGATTTGGCATACAACTGAGTATTGTTGTTTTGCGCCATAAATTCTTTATAAGGAAGCAACTTATGGGTGAGAAAGTGGATACATATGTTTATGCTCTTAGAAGGCTAGTGGCAGAGTCTAACTCTGAAAACTTTACGGACCAGTTGGTTTGTGACCAATTCATTAGTCATAGCACAAATAAAACCATTCAACAAATAGTATTGTCCTTAGGTGATCCTACATTGGAAGAGGCATTACGCATTGCTAAAATGATAGAAACATCTCAGATTTCTGTAAAAGAATTGGGAGATAAAAGTGATAATGTTAATGTAGTAAAAATTTGAGACAGGAATGTTACAAAAGTTCTTAGAACTAAGGATAACAGAGAGATGTGGACATTGAGTAAAAGTATTTTTTTTAGCCAAACTAATTTTTGCGTCAGATGAGGGAACCATGCTAGTTAGTCACATGCAGAATTTGTGAAAAGGTGGGACACTTTGCTGAGGTGTGTCAGGGTACTAAAAGGAGCTCTGGAAAGGGGTAAATGTGGTCATGGAAGGTTCCTGGGAAAAGTTCAACATTTGTTTCAACCAGATACAGAATGAGTTAAAAGACACGGTCTTAGTTGTTGGTGAGAAAGAAGCTGTGGCAGGTGATCCGTCAGAGTGTGTGTATCCTTGCATTGATGTAGTGGTGGGGAACAAGACAATCAAATTATTAGTGGATTCTGCTGCCAGGATTACCATGATTACTGAAGAGCTATTCAAGCAGCACTGGTCTGACAGAGTTCTGGAACCTCCAGGCCGTGCCTCTATCACTTTTGAGGGTAGGAGAATTAAGTTAGTAGGGTTTTTTGAAGAAACTATGGTTTTCAGGAGCAGGGCTATTTTGGGGAATTCTATGTGGCAATCAAAGGGTTGTCCATTTTGGGTTGGTTCCATCATGTGCTTTTCAAGATGGTTTTGAGATGGGGTACTAAAGATTAAGTTTTGGTTATTTGTGAAGATCAGATAGAAGAGTCAAGATTACAATATCTGTTAGTATTCTCTAAAGAAATAAGTACCATTAAAGAGTTTTGCCATAAGATCAAAGTCAAGGAAGGGTCCATTCCCATTGAGCACAAGCTACGCAGCATCCCGTTCTCAATCAGAGGTGATCTAGAGCATGAGTTTAGAGGACTATGTGATAAAGGGATAATAGAGCCTATTGAGTTATCACTTTGGTTGTCTCCACTGATGGTTGCACCCAAACCGAATGGGGACTTGAGGGTCTGTGTAGATTTGCACAGCCTTAACAAAGAAATTTGGGTGGATTCTCATCCACTTCTTAAGATATTGGATTTGTTGGCACTCATTACTGAGGCAACATGGTTCAGCAAGTAGACCTTGCTTCAGCATACCATCAGGTGGTCTTAAAACCTGGTTCAAGACATTTTACAGCGTTTCACCAGTGGACATGTTCCAGTATTGCAGGATGCCGTTTGGGTTGGCCACAGCCGCCATGGTATTCCAGAGAGTAATGTACCAACTTTTGAAAGGGGTCGAAGATGTAGCGGCATTTCAGGATTACTTCTTGATTTTTGCTTCAACCATAGAAGATCATAACAAGAATCTTGACCAAGTCTTGTATATGTTTCAAGGAAATAGGGTGGTGCTCAAAATGGGGAAGTGTGAATTTCTCAAAGAAAAGGTTGAGTATTTGGGCCATGTGGTGTCGGGGGATGGTATTGAACCAAGGCCAGGTTTGGTTGATGCCATTATCAAGTAGCAGTAGCACCCACAGACAAAACAACTCTAAAGTAATTTATGGGCTTGAGTGAGTTTTATGACAGATTTATTCCTGATTATGCCACTCATTGTCATGGTCCATGAGGAACCCATAGACCCATGCCACTGATTTTACTGTGTACTGTGTGTCCCTGGCATTGCTACTGACATTGCTAGAGTCTTTGGTTACATAAGGTACATTGTTTTGTAAACATGAGGAAACCATCATAAGGAAGGATGTCTTCACATGAGGAAGGATGTCTTCATTGTATTTCGTATGTTTTCTGCCACATTGTTATGTTGCCACCTTGTTATGTATAAGGCCCTCTTGCGCATGCCTCTGATCCTCAGACTCATGTCAGGTTACTGTTTTAGACTCCCCGAGTATTCATTCCCGAAGCACATAGTTCCCGAGAGAGATCCAACTCTTGGGAACCATCTCCAGTGTGGCGCTTCCATATTATCATCCTCACCCAACGCCAAACGCTCGTGATTGTGGAACGATGCTGGAGTTGGAGTGTTCCTGATAAGGTTCCTGTTCGACATAGAGTGCAGTGAGAATTGTTTCTGTCAGCCGAGTCATGGTAAAAGACCCTGGTGCATTCCTAGGTCAGCGCTGTTAAGTGTATTGGACGCTGTTTATTTGAAATGTTTGAGTGGGTGTAGCGTTAGCAGCTGCATTGAAGGACTTGCAGTGTTTATTCCGGTGCCATCAGTGGTCAAGTGCACTAGACATTACCAGAATTGCACATAACAGTGTGAGGTTGCCCAAATCACAGATAGGCCTTAATGGGCATAAAAAGTATTGAACTATATTAACATTAGTTCTTTGCTCCTCAAGGATATAAGAGGTTACGTGATGTTGTCGCTCTGCAAATAAGAGTGTTAAGACTGTTGTAGCGCTACAAGCCCAAAACTAAGGGGTCGGCAGATCACTTGGAAATCATGCAGTGAAGGAACTGCAAGAGAGTATCTAAAAATGTACCCACAGAAGACTTGAGAACTACACAGTGAAGGAACTGCAAGACTGTATTAAAACATTATCCTCAGAACACATGAGTTTACTGTATGTGGTCAAAGGTAACTACAGCTGAGAATACTACGGACGTCACAGCAACTATACATGTATGTGTTAACTTTTCCCTCCAAAGGTAAGATTGTGAACAGGTGCTGAATTACATATGTAGAAATTGTTAATATATACTAACCCATTGATTCCAAGTGAGCATCTCTAAAGTGGGTCCTAGTCTCCTTCCAGGTCTCCCTCCCCGCAGTACCCTCCCTAAAATCCCTTGCCTTTGTCTGGCCAATCTGACCTTCTGTTGCTGTTAATTTCACATAATTGGTGCTGCTGGAAGGTAGACATATTGAGGGTACTTCTCCCGAGGAACCATCAGCTCCGACACTCACGCCAAAATGTTGACGGGTCTGCTGAAGAAAAATCTTTCATTTGTTTGGGACAGTGACAGTCATGATGCATTTGACTGGATTAAGCGCAGGTATGCAAGGTCTAAAGTGCTAAAACCGTTCAACCCTAAGCTGACTTGCTGTATAACTGTTGATGCCAGCAATCATGGTTTGGGAGCTGTATTTACTCAGAGTGAGGTGGGTGCAGAACGTACTATTAGATATGCATCCACAATGCTCAGGGAGCTTGAGACACATTACTCCAGTATCGAGAAGGAACTTTTGGCATTTTGGTGGGCTATTCAAAGGCTTAAGCCTTATGTGTGGGGGACCAAGTTCACTGTAAAAACTGACCATAGACCATAGGTTACAATTTTAAGTCAAGATAAGGTGAAAGATCAAACCCCTTGCATAGCTAGGTTATCTACTAAGCCTTTTCAATTTCCCTTGGACATTTTACATATTCAGGGGGTGAAATATGCAATGGCTGATTTTCTATCTAGATGCTCATCCCCTGATAAAAATGATATAGAGGATGAAGAGGGTGAAGAAAGTTGCTTGATTGGAGCATTTGACTTGGAAGAGATAAGTGCCATTCCTGAGCAGAATGTAGGGCGGAAGTTGGGCCTGATGAGGTCATTAAGCAAACTATCAAGTATGTTTCTGAGGGATGGCCTAAAGAGAAAACAGTAGAAGCGGCATGCCAACTGTTTTGAAAGGTCGCTGATGATTTTTCAGTGGAGAATTGTTTGTTAAACAAGGTGGAGAAATTGGTATCTCCTGTGGGTTTGATGTACAAGCTTATCAAGTTGGTACATCATGAACATCTTGGTGGTACGTTTATGAAGCGTAGATTGAGGCAAACATTTTGGTGACCTTCAATGGACAGGTAGGTACATGAATTTGTCAGTAGATGTGGCATTTGTGCTATGTCAGAGAAAACTTTTGTTGTAAGAAAGCCACCTTTACAAGCTACTGAGTGACCATTTTGTGCTTGGGAGAAAATTAGGATTAATCTGATTGGTCCATTTCATGCCCTTCCTAGCCAGTGTTGTTATGCATTGGTTTTATTCAATTTGTATTCAAAGTGGCCTGAAGTGAAATTTGTGTCAGAACCCAATGCTAAAACTGAGTATTTTCATGAGGAAGGTTTCCCACAGTTTCTGTTGTCAGATAATGTTGCCCAATTTGTGAATCAGGAAGTTAAGAGTTTTTTTAGGTCAGGAGTTGTTAAACACTTTAGGACATCACTGTATCATTCCCAAAGCAATGGACAAGTAGAACACATGTATCAGGTGGGGGTACAATGTGTTCAGTAAGAGGTTGCAAACAAGTTTGTTGTGGTGAATGCTGTAAGTTCTATCATATGGTTTTATCGCACAGCCCACAAATCTCCTTTTGAATTACTGTGCGGAAGAAAATCTTCCTCCACGATATGCCTAAATTGGATGGGCAAATGGCAAACATTTGGTGTGTCGTTGGAGTACTGTGATGTCACAGTCAAGAGGAACGCAGCTGTGGCAAAGTCTACGCAAAAAGAACTATGACGCTCAGTTAAGAGTGAGTGAGATCAAATTTAAGGAAGGTTATGTTATCTGTATTAGGAAGGGCGTTCATTCCTAATACAGGAATGAACGCCCTGAATGGCGTCCCTGTATAAAAGGGAGGAGAAAGGTTTAGTGAACCCGTGGTGGTGGATAATGTCTGTGGTAGTGCAGTCAGAGTTAATGGAAGCAGTTGGTGGAATGTTTGGAGAGTGGTGAAGTGTGGTGGTGACCAGATTGTGGGGGACCCAAAGAGAGGTATTGGTGAAACCAAGGGAAATGGGTAGTCCCAGTCGCTCAACTTCACAGGATGGTAGTGATGGGGTTCACAGGAGGCTTCGGGTAAGGAGGTTACCTAGCAGATTTATATGAGTCAGTAAAGTTATGCAGTTTGTTGTCCAATCTTCCACTATTGTTACATTTCTCTGTTGCCTCTGTTATTAGCCAAAATAACGGTGCCAGTACTCCTTGAACCGGTATGGGATTTATGGTTTTATATTTTGTTGTTGGGATTAGACTCATATGTGCATATTTTCACTTTTGCATAACATGTTTATTTATGTAAACTGTTTAGTGTTTGTGTTAAGGGAGAAGTAATGTAGTATTGAGTGGTAATGTATTGCAGTGTCCATGGAATACTACTTCGGTGCTCCATGGAATGCGGAATGAACCTGGGGGAACATTGGTATTGAACAGGTGACAGTTGGAGTCTGAGATAGATGATCTGAGGCTGTGTTGTTCGCACCTCCTTTATATTAATAAACTTCACTTTGAAGACACCTTCCAGATGTGCCTGATCCTTATCGAACACAGTTACTACATAAGCATTCTCTCACCAACAGAAAAGAAAAGCCCACCTGACCCAAATCTCGAGGATATGAAATAGAAACAGAAGAAAACTAAGTGCAACTTAAATCAAAATCACATATTTAAGCAAACAATCAATCAATCAGGTGGCTTGTAAAGCTCGACTACTCACCTGTAAGGGTTTCAAGGTGCTGCAGGAGGAGCAGCTGGTCCATCAAATGCACTGTGGTTCAGTCGAAGAGCCAGGACTTGAGGTAGTGACGGTGATTGCCTGAGGTGGAGAGGCAGGCTGTTCCAGGTCTTTGCTTTGAGGTATTAGAAGGATCTTCCTCCAGCTGTGGTCTTGCAGATACTTGGGACGGCAGCCAGGGCCAGTTGGGATGAGTGCAGGTCTTTGTTGGGTGCATGGAATGCGAGGCGGTGGTTGAGGTACACAGGTCCAGCATCATGTAGGGCTTTGTAGGCGTGTATAAGGAGCTTGATGGTGATTCTTTTGTTGACTGAGAGCCAGTGGAGGTCTCTCAGGTGGACAGTGATATGGCTGTGGTGGGGGCTGTTGAGGATGAGTCTAGCAGAGGCGTTCTGAATGTTCTGCAGTTTCTTGAGGAGTATCTGAGTGATGCCGGTGTAGAGTGCGTTGACATAGTTGATTCTGCTGCTGATCAGTGCATGGGTGACCGTCTTTCTGGACTCGGGGGGATCCACTTGAAGATATTTTGAAGCAGGCCTAACGTGTGGAAGCAGAATGATGAGATGGCTTTGATTTGGCGGTTCACGGTAAACAAGGAGTCCAGCATAATGCCTAGGTTTTGTGCATGGTCTGTGGGGGGGTTCCAAGTGCTGCAGGCCACAGTGAGTCGTCCCAGGCGGAGGGGGTGGAGCCCATGATGAGGACTTCTATCTTCTCTGAGTTGAGCTTGAGGCAACTGTCCTTCATCCAGGTCCCGAAAGCCTTCATCATTGGTATTGGTGACTGTGTGTTCACTGGTGAGGGAGAGAATCAGCTGGGGGTCGTCGGCATAGGAGAGGATGTTGAGTCTGTGGTTCCTGGCAATGGCTGTGAGCAGGGCCATGTAGATGTTTAAGAGAGTGGGGGTCAGGGAGAAGCCCTAAGGCTTTCCGCAGCTGATCTTTGTGGGTTACGAGTGGAACGGTGGAAGTCTGACTCTCTGTGTTCAGCCGGTGAGGAAGGAGCGGATCCATTCCTGGGCTTTGTCGAGGTTGCCGGCGCTGTGGAATCTTGTGCGTAGGGTGCGGTGAGAGACGGTATTGAAGGCGACCAAGAAGGTCAGGAGGATGATGGCTGCTGTTTCACCTCGGTCGAGGAGGGTGCGGAGGTCATCTCTGGCGGTGGGTAGGGCTTACTCGGTGCTGTGGTTGTGTCGAAAGCCGGATTGGGAGAGGTCCAGGATGTGGTTTTCTTTGATGAACTCGGAAAGTTGGGTGTTGTTGGCCTTCTTGATGGCCTTGGCTTGGAAGGGGAGAAGAGAGATGGGGCTGAAGTTCTTGAGGTCTATTGGGTCGGCAGAGGGTTTCATCAGCAAGGGGATGTTTCCAGTCTTCCCCGAAAGGTAGCAGAGTTGATTAAGCAGTTGATGGTGCAGCAGAGTTTGGGGGGCGATGGTGGTGGGTCCGGCTCTGTTAAAGATGTGGTGTGGGCAGGTGTCCGAGGGTGCACCAGAGTGGATGTTCTCCATGACCTTGAGGGTGTCGGCAGCAGTGAGGGGAGTCCAGCTGAGTAGGGTCTGTTAGGGTCTGGTGTAGTAGGGTGCGATGACTGGGGGTGTGGTGGGAGGGTCTTGGGTGTTGAGGCTGTCTAAGCTGTCGAATATCTCCTTAATCTTGCAGTGCCGAGGTTGTTGCAGTGGTCTCGAGAGGGTAGTATGTCTGCTGTCGTTGTGCTGGGTCTGGCAAATTCTATGAGCACGGCGAAAAGTTCTTTACTATTGAGTGCGTTGGCAATGATCCTTTCTTGTAGCCCTGCTTTCTTCGTTGTTCTGATGAGGTGGTGGTGTGCGGTGACAGCGGTTTTGAAGGCTGAGTGGTATAAAATATAAATCAATTTAAAGCATGTTTAGATTATATAACCAAAAAAATAAACATTTTTACCATAATAATTAATTCTATAATTAAAGTGTTTTCACACAGAATGGTAGATAGAGTCACATATATCACATCACCGAAAGGCAATCAATTGCTTTAATACATGGAATTAACATACAGCCATGCAAGCGCAAGACCACCAGGGATGTGAATTGGAAATGTACTAAATATTATGCAAATGCTTGTTCTGTGAGGGCAACAACAAAAACAATATTGAAATTAATGTGAGAGAACACATTTACCCCCAAATGTAACAGAAAAAGGCACGTTCTCCAAGATATAATAGAGGCAAGCACCTGTTCCCAATAGCCCGCTACTAAAATGTTATATGTTAAATTCACTGAAGTACCTGAGCACATCACAGGTCAGCAAAGCAATTTCTACCTTAAAATGTATAACATCACCTATTAAAAAAGGCGAAAGTCAAGCCCTCCTGCTCCTAGAAATTCCAAGACATACAGATTCCAGAATACCTAACCATTACACATAACAATGAACCCTTCCTCCTACATGACAACCACAATACCAACAGATGAGTAATCATATTTTCTAAGAGTTAGGGCCTCATTATGAGTTTGGTGGTGCAGGAGTGGGACCATCCTGCTCCCGCACCGCCAAACCCGTAGTTGAACCGCCTGCGAGATTAGGAGTTTTCTCCTGTCTGGCAGACGGTTCATTGACGTTCCCATGGTGGTGCCTATGCAATGGGCACCACCATGGGAATGTCAAAATCAGTACCTGCACGGCATGGACTGCTGCCGTCCATGCCGTGCAGGTACTGGGTGCATGCACACAGGAGGGCACAACATGTACCCCCCTGCATGCCTCCCACGGCCCTGAGGCAACAGGGGGCTGTTTCCTCTCTGCCACAGTTTTTATGGCAGGCTCACCACCATGAAAACCGTGGTGGAGAGGAAACTTGTAATATGCGGCGGTCCCGCCAAGCATATTGCGGCCTCAAGACTGCCGTGCCACCGCCAGGGATCTCTAATCCCTGTCGGTTGCAGTGGTCCCACGGTGGCCCGACTGCCCTGGTCTTAATATGGTGGTCAGAAGACTGCCCCCACCGCACCGCCACTTGTCTGGCAGGCCGTGGACCACCTGACTCGTAATGAAGCCCTAAGTCAATGTAAGTGTGGATGATGGATGGAACATTCAAAATGTGCCCTCCACTGTTCACACAGATATACACCATACATGATAAACATCAAAACACTAACATACCACTCATTTATGCACTGCTGCCTAACAAACAAAGTGCTATTTACTATGAACATTTAAACCACATCAAAGTAAAAACTAACAATTACTCTCCACACATAATTATTGCAGGCTTTTGAACAGGCAATTATGGAAATTATACAAATGACACTTAAGCTGTGCCCACACACAGCCATACAAGTGTTATATACATTTTAAATATCTATAAAAATCAAATAAATATATCTAAAAATTCACATTTCAATTTACATAAATACTCAAAATAATAACATAAATCAATATAAAATATAACATTGAGAAATGCAACTTTATATTAAATAGTATATTCAAAAATATATTGCAAAAATGTAAAGATGCAAAGTACTTTTAAAAAATATATATTTGTGAAAAAAAGTATAAAAATGTTGTAAGAATGTAATACGTAAAAATATTATTTTTATTTTGAACAAAACGTATGTATGAAAAATAAAATATAAAAATATTCATTGAACAAAATAAATAAAATACAAAAATAAAAAATATGTAACAATCTTGACATGTGTTGGTTACTATTGTTAAAAACTACACACTATGCAAAATTACAAATCATAAATTATTTTACAGGAGATGTTTAACACTAGACAAGTAATATTGACCATTCCCACTTCAATCTAAACCATTTTTGGAGGTGTTGAACACTACAGAGTTTAAATTTACTATTCCCACTCCAAAATACACCATTTTGAGGAAGATGTTGTACACTAAAGGAGTTAGATTTACTATTCCCACTCAAACATTAACCATTTTGGGGAGGTGTTCAACACTAAAAGGGCTAGATTTTAAAATCCATCTCAAATCTAAAGATTTTTTGGGAAGGTGTTGGACACTACAGGGGTTAGATTTACTATTAGCATTCGAATCTAAACCATTTTGGAGAAGATGTTGGACACTTTGGGCCTCATTATGATGTCGGGAGGAAAGCAATCCGACAGCTCATAGGAGGCTTTCCGCCAGACATCAGAGGTTTCTGTCTGATCACCGTATTATGATACTGGCGGTCAGAGGGAAACCCATGGGAGAATTCTGCTCTGCTTTCAACGGGCTCAAGGAGCCCGTTGGGGTGGAGGGTGGATCATAATCCCCATAAATGGAGGTGGTGCCTACCCAGGCACAGCTGTGGGGATTACGATGCATGTTTTCAACAGCCTTTCTATGGCTGTCGAACCGATATAGAAAGGCTGTCAGAAACGGACTGTGGGGGGCCCCTAGCAGGGCCCCCGTCCCCTTCGGCCTCCGCTATGAGGCTTGGGGAGAACCTGTGGTGCCCCTCCAAACATCTTAATTTGGCGGGTGGAACCGTCGACTAATATTCAGGCAGATTCTGTCCCACTACGGTGTCGGTTGGACGTTCGTACTACTGACATCCACATAGGCCCCTAAAAGTTTAACATGCACAATTCATATAAGGCAATACATTATTTGTAAAAGATATAAATAAAAATACAAATAAAATAAATATAACTTCCAATTCATATTTATAATTTACCTGAATATTCGAAAACACCATTAAACATACAAAACAATAACATATAAAATTTATATTTTTGTGTAAATTAAAAAATATATTTATTTAATTTTTTCTAAAAACGACATTATGTCAAAACTAACAAAATATATACAAACAATAAAAAAACATAAACACAAAATTCAAATATATTAAAAAATATATAAAACATTGTCAAATATTAAAATATTAAGAATGTATTTAAAAAAAAATCATGAGTAACACTTCAACAAATGTATACAAATGTAAAATATTCAACCTTACCTCTTAAAAAATAAAATTATTATTTAAATTAATTTTGTTATTCAGATAAAATATTAAAGTTAGAATTGTAAAAAAATTACATTTTAAAACAATACAGTTCTGCATTTTTAAAATTGATGCAATTTTACATGGTATAAACACAAAATATACATAACACAATAAAACCTAAATATACAATTACATAAATGATAACTAAATGTAAAATAATTTTCAAAAGAAAATTAAAATATAAGTGTACAACTTAAAGGAAATAAATATAATTTAAATAATTTTTTTTTTTTAAAGTTGTACCTTCACATATAGATGTTCATATTTTACATGTAAAAAACCAAACATATAAATAATGAAAATAGTTTAGAATTAAATTCACATAAAGGAACATAATTTATACAAACATAATTTAAAAATCTCCCCACCCTTTTCCCCTAAGAACCCAACATCCCCTTCTTAAAAACATATATTTCTACTTAAAATGTTACCAATTAATACATTTTCAAATGAAACACAATAATCATGACAATACGGTTTTGAATAAATATACATAATATCAATTTCTTTTTAAATCAAATACATAAAATCATTTTAAAAACTGCCACACCTATTCTACAAAAATATCATAAAAAACACCAATATATGCATTGATATTTTAGTAAACTATATATTTTACAGCAATGTCAAACACAACACTAAAAACAATATACTTACCTTCGATATTTATCTCCAGGACATTTATGACAACACAATATTCCTGCAACAAAGGTTTTGCATTACAATATTTTTTTTCAATATTCTGTCCAAACATCCTCAACTAGAACTACTATCAAGAGTGCGGAATGCACAAACTCTCCTTCATATAATAACATAGGAAGAAATCAAATGTGGAAATACATTTTTCCAGGAAGCAAACCTTTATAATACACTGTGATAATAATGGGCAAACAAATTTTGCAACAAAGTCTACATTAAGGGTAGCCCTTGTGCCTTCCTTGAAGACCTAGGGGCTGTAGGAATGAACAAGAGGTTTTTTTTCTAGCACCAACAAGTGATTGGGCCTCAGTTAATGTTCACCTCTGGAAGGTTTTGAGGAGTCCCCAGGGACAGAAGACCCTCAATAGGCACATTAAGAAAAAACAAATCTTTAGTAGAAACTTGCCGTGAAGGTATGCAGACTCATGGAGCCCTGCCCATCTCGAGCCTCCAGCCTCCACTCACATATCGATTTCAAGAGCTAAAAAAAGTAGGTATGTCGCAATATTTAACTTTGGAGCATACAAGATGGCAAATCTACCTCAGCAGTAACCTTGAAATTTCCAGCTTGGATCTTTCTGCACCAAAACTGAGGGCTTAAGTGGGATCTTAACAACAATGTATTAGACTTTGAGGGACCCTCACTGGCTTCAGTTTCTTGCTTTACTCCACTGGAAAATGTAAATCTTCAGAAAAAAGAAATCAGAAAACAAAACTTTTACTGGAGTGCTCTGGATGCATCACCTTACTGCTTATTTATTGCTGTTAGCCTGAAGTTACATGTAGGTTCCAATTAAACAAGAAGTGTGACTTTTAATTAGCGCTTTGTGGTTTCTTAATGTTTGTTGCCTCCAGGCTTTTTAAATTCAAGCCTCCAGAGTGTCTTATTCATTTGCAATTGATTTGATGTTTTTTGCTTATTATATTGTCTTTACTTTTCTAAATTTAGGAGCCGATTCCGATTCGGGCCGGAAAACGTACCGACCGACTCGGAGCCGGAATTAATTCCGACCGACACGTACAGGTGCAGGCCGACCCGCAAAGTACGATGAGAAGCGTGCAAAATCCGACCGACTCGTACGGAACACAAGCCGAACGACCGAGCCGCGCGGAAAACAGCCATCCGGCCAGAAAACCACGCGAATCGAACCGACCGACACGCACCAGGAATGAACCCGAACGAAATGTACCCGCAAAGTCCGACCCGCGCAGTACGATGCAACGCGTGGAAAACACGACTGAGTCGCACGGAGCCCAAGCCGTACGACCGACACGCATACAAAACTGCGAGCAGAAGCAACCCAATACACCCCAACCGACGCGTACGCAGCATAGAAAACAGCACAAACACAGCGTGAACGACTCGGAGAAGCTCGTACGAGACAACTGCAGGGTCCGACTCGGTCACAAGAACGTCTCCTACATGCACAAAAAGTACAAAGGGAAAAACACACAAAAAAAGACCAAACAAGCAATTACAAAGCCAATAAATACTGGGGGGGGGGACAGGGAACAAAGACACACCCACAACTCCACCCATATAAAGGACACAAATCCCTACCATGATCCTTTGCAAATTCTAATGACCTGCCAGCACACAACAGACAGCAACCACACACCCACCCACAGCTCATCCATCACACAAGCCACACACCATCAGCACCTCAACAAATAGCACCCTCACATACACCCAGCTAAACCACTCACACACCCTCACCTGCACACCAACACACACATCACTCAACATCACCACCCATCACCATGCCCCCAAAGAAGAATCATAAGTTCCTAGATAGTGAATTGGAAGTCCTGGTAGATGAGATACTCAGGGTAGAGCCACATCTGTTTGGTACACTGGTCCAACAGACACCCATGTCGCAGAAAACCAAGATGTGGGAGAGTATTGTCGACAGGGTGAACGCACAATCACCATGTTTGCGCACAAAGGGAGACATCCAGAACAGGTGGTATGACGTGCGCAGGAGGGTCAGGGACCTGTTGAAGAAGGACTACCTCTTGAGCCAACACACCGGCAGTGGCCCTCCTGCCAAACCAGTATACCTCAGGCCCTGGGAGGAGAAGGTGCGGGCCATCCTACCACCAGTGAGCGCATATGGACTAGAAAACATCCCAGAGCCTGGTGAGTACATAACAAATGTACACAATATTGTGCGACAATACACACACATCACTGTCAAGGGGAGAGTCAAACCATGCACCCTTAGCAAATACACACCAACCAGAACAGAATCATCCCAAATTGTGTATGTCAGTCAGATAAACACAACACATGCCATCTCATAGTGATATGTAACTGTGCCATCCCATGTACAAACACAACTACAACTACAGCTAGGCAGTGGCAGCAATATAACTAACAAACACATCCAGAAATGTAGGCACCACTACAACACCACCTCACAGTGAAGCCCACTGAAAGGAAGGAATCCTGTGTATGCTGGTCAAGTCAGTGTAGCCAATAGCATCATGGGAGTTGTAGTCACAGACATTGCCCACCCTCACAATGCGCACATCAACACCACCATGAACCATGCTCACATCACAGGGAGTGGAAAACAACTGACAAGATGGCTGACACTGGCTACTGCTGTGGGGAGCACAAGGTCCTGCTGGCAACTGTGCACCAACCAACAGCAGGACACCACTGACTGACATCCTGAAAGACAACTTGCACTCCCTGCAACGGAAGCACGTTCCATGTTGGAAAATCTGGCTGGGTGGGAAGGAGGACTGACAGCACTGACCATAGTTACCAGCAGCTCCACTCACACACCCCCCTAACACAAACTCCACACAACTCACCTGGGAGAATGCATTGCCTCACACTCTAATCAAATATCCCACAAAGAACCACAACCCTGGGTCATGCAGTGTGAAGCACAGGGACACACATGTGACTTGCAGCAAAACTAACCCCAGGATAACACTGTCAGCCATCTTGTCAGCACAGGCACACAACCCCACAGGGAAGCAGAATCAAAAGGAAGGAAGCATGGGCATGCTGGGAAGTGGGGTGGAGGCAATAGCATGATGGGACTGGTAGTCACAGCCCAACATCCCCCACCCACATGGCCCAGCAAGCTCACACCCAAGCATGCACACCTCACAGGGAGTCAAAAGCCACTTCAAAGATGGCTGACACTGGTGCTCAGTTGTGGGGAGCACATGGCCCTGCTGGGAACTGGGCACCAACCAACAGCAGGACACCACTGTCAGCCATCTTGCCATTGCTCTCACACTCACACACAGTGAAGTCCACCCAAGAGCAAGTAAGAATGGGTATGCTGGGAAGTGGGGTGGAGGCAATAGCATGATGGGAGTGGTAGTCACAGATATTGGTCACCCCCACAACTGTCCCATCAACACCACCCTGAACCATGCGCACATCACAGGGAGTGGAAAAGAACTGACAAGATGGCTGACACTGGGTACTGCTGTGGGGAGCACAAGGCCCTGCTGGCAACTGTGCACCAACCAACAGCAGGACACCACTGACTGACATCCTGAAAGACAACTTCCACTCCCTGCAATGGAAGCACGTTCCATGGTGGAATATCTGGCTGGGTGGGAAGGAGGACTGACAGCACTGACCATAGTTACCAGCAGCTCCACTCACACACCCCCTAACACAAACTCCACACAACTCACCTGGGAGAATGCATTGCCTCACACTCTAATCAAATATCCCACAAAGAACCACAACCCTGGGTCATGCAGTGTGAAGCACAGGGACACACATGTGACTTGCAGCAAAACTAACCCCAGGATAACACTGTCAGCCATCTTGTCAGCACAGGCACACAACCCCACAGGGAAGCAGAATCAAAAGGAAGGAAGCATGGGCATGCTGGGAAGTGGGGTGGAGGCAATAGCATGATGGGAGTGGTAGTCACAGCCCAACATCCCCCACCCACATGGCCCAGCAAGCTCACACCCAAGCATGCACACCTCACAGGGAGTCAAAAGCCACTTCAAAGATGGCTGACACTGGTGCTCAGTTGTGGGGAGCACATGGCGCTGCTGGGAACTGGGCACCAACCAACAGCAGGACACCACTGTCAGCCATCTTGCCATTGCTCTCACACTCACACACAGTGAAGTCCACCCAAAAGCAAGTAAGAATGGGCATGCTGGGAAGTGGGGTGGAGGCAATAGCATGATGGGAGTGGTAGTCACAGCCCAACATCCCCCACCCACATGGCCCAGCAAGCTCACACCCAAGCATGCACACCTCACAGGGAGTCAAAAGCCACTTCAAAGATGGCTGACACTGGTGCTCAGTTGTGGGGAGCACATGGCCCTGCTGGGAACTGGGCACCAACCAACAGCAGGACACCACTGTCAGCCATCTTGCCATTGCTCTCACACTCACACACAGTGAAGTCCACCCAAAAGCAAGTAAGAATGGGCATGCTGGGAAGTGGGGTGGAGGCAATAGCATGATGCGAGTGGTAGTCACAGCCCAACATCCACCACCCACATGGCCCAGCAAGCTCACACCCAAGCATGCACACCTCACAGGGAGTCAAAAGCCACTTCAAAGATGGCTGACACTGGTGCTCAGTTGTGGGGAGCACATGGCCCTGCTGGGAACTGGGCACCAACCAACAGCAGGACACCACTGTCAGCCATCTTGCCATTGCTCTCACACTCACACACAGTGAAGTCCACCCAAAAGCAAGTAAGTATGGGCATGCTGGGAAGTGGGGTGGAGGCAATAGCATGATGGGAGTGGTAGTCACAGATATTGGTCACCCCCACAACTGTCCCATCAACACTACCCTGAACCATGTGCACATCACAGGGAGTGGAAAAGAACTGACAAGATGGCTGACACTGGGTACTGCAGTGGGGAGCACAAGGCCCTGCTGGCAACTGTGCACCAACCAACAGCAGGACACCACTGACTGACATCCTGAAAGACAACTTGCACTCCCTGCAATGGAAGCACGTTCCATGGTGGAATATCTGGCTGGGTGGGAAGGAGGGCCGGATGTCAGCCACATACAACCAATGCAGACCATGTACACACCCCAACATTCATATAGAAATGCCCAAAGTATGCAGGACAATGTGCTACACCAATATCAACCTCTGACTGTGACAACTTAGGACAATGCAATGTACAGGCCCGCATCCAGAGGTACAGTCACAACCGTCATGTGTGTCAACCATTCATGCCTGCAGAAACATAACATACGTTGTGTGTGTCTCCCAAAAACAGGTGATGATGGGGACACAGCAGCAGACGCTGAGGAGTCCCTGTCCCAGGCTCAAGGGGAAACGGAGCTCACTGGTGTGGAACAGCCTCTGCCCTCCTCGGATGACGAAGACCTACCTGGCACCTCCGGAGCAAGTCATCATGCAGCACCAGCAGGACCACCAGCTGCACCCCCTGCACCCACCCCTCCAACGACTGTCAACACACATACCACCCCTGCTGACACAGACAGACCAAGGAGCACCACCACCACCAGCACAGGGACCCTGGACCAACGTGGGGCTATGGACACCAACACCACCAACAACCCCCAAGGGGGCCCAGGGTCACCTGTGCGTGCCACCTCAGGTACTGCACGTGTCGCCAGGGGTGGTGGGAGGGGTGGGAGACATAGGTCACTGATCGCAGAGGGGTCTGGACTGCATGATGACCCACAACTGGTACGCATAGCCGATGCGTACCAGTCCAGCACCGGAGAGCTCAGCCAGGTAGTGGGGCTCCTCAGGGACATTAAACAGCAGCAGGCTGCCCATCATGCCCGCTTGGACTCGCACATGTCCCGCGTGGAGTCCAAGTGGGACACACTGCAAGAGATGACGGCGGTGCATAGGGACATATTACAATGCCTCCGCCAGATGAGCAGCAACCAGTCAACACCTCCCTGTGTGCCCACAACATCTGGTGCTGAAACAACTGCAACTGCCACAGGGAGGGAGGATGACTCTGGCGGAGAGTCCCCTGCACCGCAGCAGCCTGCACTTGAGGGTCCCCCCAAAGAAGAGGGGTCGTCCGAGGAGGGGCAAGTGAGAGGCCGATGGCCATGTGCAACCCCCAGGAAGCCAAAACCTGTACTGGATAATCACCTTTGTGCGCAAACTGTTCACCCTGTTGACTGCAACACAACTCCCCCACATGACATGGGGAGTACAAGTTGGACCAATGTATCAGATGACTGTGGACTTTATTCTGGACATATCTGCTACCAGGACTTCCAATTCATCTAGGAACTTTGGATTGCAATCAAAATGTACAGCACCTACCATCCTGTGCACTATACACACACATGTATGACAATAAACACACTAATACACCATACCTGCCTCTGTTGTGATTCCAACGTGGTTCCTGTCATGGAGATGATGACCTGCAAAATTACACTGTGCATGCTAACTGCTACAGCAAGTACAACACAGGGATGTGAGTCATGGCAACGTGACACATATGAGGGAGACATACCACCAGGGCTACACAACATATACACACCTAGCCCATCTGACTCATCGCCTACACTGATGTTGCCAGGAAATACGGTGCAATGCACAGACACAACACCTATTCACAGTCTCTGTCAACTAGCCCACTGGTGCAGTAAGCAAATGTCAGTCAGATGTGTGACCACAGACAACGCACATCACAAAGTGAAGCACAGGTTTATTACACATTTGCAACATGTTGTAACCACTACAGATGCAAGGCAATCCCACCTGGCAGCGGGCACACAGTCAACAAGTGTAGAAGGAAGGAAGTCCATGGGTGTGGCGCACATCACCTGTAGGGACACGACAGCTACCACCCTGGAAGTCGAATCACGGTGTCGGGGATCACAGTTGACCAAACCACTCTGAAAGTACCCTGTGAAGGACAGAAATGAAACACAGTCAAAAGCACTGAAGAACAGGACAGAACTGCAATACTCATGCCCAATACATGTCACAAGATACCCACCCAGAACCAAGTTAGCATGTCAACACTGTTGGGGAGTACAGACTACCTGTAAGGACACATCGCTACATGCATACAGTCATGTAGCACATGGACACACTCAAAGAGCACCAGAGCACCACCAACACATATCATGCATACTCACATCATTGACATGACATCTCTGGATACTCACATTCAGCTGAAGAAGTTGGTGATGAGCTGTGTGCGGACATCACCATCATCATCATCATCATCATCACTGGCATCGTGGTCCAGGCCAGGATCCTCCACAGGTGGCGGATGTTGGTCATCGTCATCCAGGATGAGAGGCAACTCCTTCCGCACTGCCAGGTTGTGTAGCATGCAGCAGACGATGACAATCTTGCACACCTTTGCTGGGGCATATGGGAGGGCCCCTCCTGTCTTGTCCAGGCAGCGGAAGCGGCTCTTCAGGAGACCAAATGTCCGCTCAATCACTCTCCTGGTCTGACCCCGTGCCTCATTGTAGCGCATCTGGCCTGGTGTCACAGGGTTCCTGAGGGGCGTCAGCAACCACGGCATGTTGGAGTATCCGGAGTCACCTACATACAGACAATTGCACATTAGCTGAGTTGGAAAAGAGGGTGGAACACTACATTGCAGAACACACACAATGGCACTAAGTCAGTACACACCAACAAGCCAGGCACGCTGGTTCCGCATCTGTGACATCATCCTCGGGATGCGACTACTCCTCATCACGTAGGCATCGTGTGCAGAACCGGGGAAACGGGCACAGACGTGTGAGATGCTCATATCTGCAAGACATACCACCAGTGCATTGACCGAGTGGTAGTGTTTGCGGTTCCTGTATGCCTGCTCTTGGGCCTGTGGTGGTACCAAAGCAACATGTGTCCCATCAATGGAGCCAATGACATGCGGCATCCTCCCCAGGGCATAGAAGTCACTCTTCACGTCAGTGAGTTGTTGGAGTCTAGGGAAATAGATGTACTGGTTCAGGTAAATCAACATAGCCTCCAAAACATCGCGGAGCACACGGCTGAACATGGTCTGTGACATCCCACCAGCAGTCGCCACAGTGTGTTGGCAAAGAAGTGTAGGGCTGCCATCACCTTCACCTTGGGGGTCAACGCTGTAGGGTATGTCCGGCCAGCTTGCAAATGTGGGGCCAACCGCACCGTCAACACCTCAATCAGCGGCCTGGTGAAGCGGTACCGTCGGATGCAGTCCCGTTCCACCATGGTTGCAAGGTCAGGGAATGGTCTATGGACAGCTGGTGCCCTGCAGTGCATAGGTGAAGAAAGAAAGAAAGATTGTCAGTCACCCCACATATGTGGCATTGACCATACTCAATATCACATGATACATCATTATGAGGCACAAGTACATGATGTGTGCAGTTCCGTAAGGACATGTATGGCACATACATGGCCAACATCTAACATCACAGTTCAACAAGTGGCATCAACAAGTCCCAGGTTGTGCCATGGGATATCATGAGGCTGTGTCACAGTTCCCATCTCCTGCTGCCACGTTCCAAACATGTGAGGACAGATGTGCCCCAGGCATCACAGCTCAACGACAGGTAGATTCCCAGGGACCCTGTATTGCCACATGGACACTGGCATGACATGGTGTATCATGAATACACCACAGCAAAACAACCATGACCCCCATAGGTAGTGGTCCCTGTTGCCTCTGCAGGACAGACATGGACGTCTGTGACACACACATGTACAACATCAAAGTCCATGCACAAACAACGTGGATGTGGAGACTGTCTCCCATTGTGCACATGGAATCAGAGACATTGTAAACACAACATGCACACAGACTGTGGAGGACCATCACTATTGTGGCAATGGGTCACCCTGGGACGTACATACCGTCACACATGAGACTCAGGGGGTATGTGACATGACATACACATACACCACCGTGAAATGTGACCATGCCACATGCACAGAAATGAACAGTTGCACATCACAGTGGTCATGTACATGAAACACCAAGGATTCTGTCCCCATGAACACGTGCACAGCCTGGGAGTGGCTGCCCCCAAGTGCCACCCACAGAACAACATGTTCACCCCCATACACGGAATAGGTAATGCAGCCTTACATGCCTCAGGATACAGTGTGGACAGGGTGTGGTGTTGTAGGTGTGCCCCTCACTCCCTGGGAAGTATATGTTGCTGGCATATATTCACCTGTGACAGGCATGGTGACATATGCCAGTGACTTGTACAGGGACGCGTTGGACAGCAATGGACCGATCGGTGCGCAGACATTGGCCATTGCATTCAATGTGAGCGGGTACGCATTGTATTCGCAATACGCGTTGGACAGCAATGGACCGATCGGTGCGCACACATTGGCCATTGCATTCAATGTGAGCGGGTACGCGTTGTATCCGGGTACGCGTTGAACAGCAATGGACCGATCGGTGTGCCCGGCCGGCCCATTGCATTCAATGTGAGCGGGTATGTGTTGTATCCGGGTACGCGTTGAACAGCAATGGACCGATCGGTGTGCCCGGCCGGCACATTGCATTCAATGTGAGCGGGTACGCGTTGTATCCGGGTACGCATTGAACAGCAATGGACCGATCGGTGTGCCCGGCCGGCCCATTGCATTCAATGTGAGCGGGTACGCGTTGTATCCGCAATACGCGTTGAACAGCAATGGACCGATCGGTGTGCCCGGCCGGCCCATTGCATTCAATGTGAGCGGGTACGCGTTGTATCCGGGTACGCGTTGAACAGCAATGGACCGATCGGTGTGCCCGGCCGGCCCATTGCATTCAATGTGAGTGGGTACGCGTTGTATCCGCAATACGCGTTGAACAGCAATGGACCGATCGGTGTGCCCGGCCGGCCCATTGCATTCAATGTGAGCGGGTACGCGTTGTATCCGGGTACGCGTTGAACAGCAATGGACCGATTGGTGTGCCCGGCCGGCCCATTGCATTCAATGTGAGCGGGTACGCGTTGTATCCGGGTACGCGTTGAACAGCAATGGACCGATCGGTGTGCCCGGCCGGCCCATTGCATTCAATGTGAGCGGGTACGCGTTGTATCCGCAATACGCGTTGAACAGCAATGGACCGATCGGTGCGCACCCATTGGCTATGGCCTGGCCTGGCAACGGACGCGTTTTCAAATCTTGAACGAGTCTGATGCTGGAAATTCAGTTGGTCACCCACAACAATGTTGCAAATTCATGGGTGTCATGAAGTTGAACTTTTGAAGGATGCTGTGGGCGTGTGTAAGTGCTGCAATTCCATGGATTGGCCAGATTCAGAAGATGCTAAAGACTTGGACCTATCACTTTGGACACATGGGATAGTATCTGCCTCTGCAGCACACATATAATGCTGGCTGTTCCCCTGAGAGCTCACTTGCCTGCACTACATGCTCCAGGACGACATCTGCCACCACCACTGCTGCTGTATCTGCACCCTCTGGACCCTGCAATGGCACGTACTGTGGAGAGAGCCGCAGCCTTCAGCACTGAGGAGAACCAGGCCCTGCTGGACAGCCTCCTTCCACAGTACAGCAAGCTGTATGGGAAAGCAGGGGAGCAGGTGAGTGTGCTGTCCACTGCCTTACTAAATGTGCATGTTGTCTGACTAGCAAGGCTAACGTCTGCACGCCACTGGCTAGCAGGCTCACTGAGTAGTTGTCACCCCCCATAGTGTGTAGTTACATGCACTGAACAGGTATAGTGCAGTGACAGTGCATTTAAACAAGGTTTTACTTCCCAGGCAATGATACCATGTAGTAACTGCTGGCATACTGTCCATAGCCATCTTTGCACTGCCTGTGTACATCATGTGCCCCTGTGATTGAGACATGTATATCCAACTGTGTAATGCACGGATTTGTTGCATGTGTAGTAATGGCATTCTCACTTTGTCATCCTCACAGGTTGATGCCCACCAGAAGCAGAAGATATGGCTGACCATCGTCCGGGCAGTGAGATCCGTGGGGGACTACAAGCGCCGGATCCGCAACTGCCAGAAGAGGTGGCAGGACCTTCGGGGCTGGACCCGGAGGATCGCACGGGTCCAGCTGAAGCTGTCGCCTCCTCACAGGAGGGGCGGACACCGGACCCTGACCCCCACATGCTCAGGATCCTGGCGGTGGTCTTCCCTGATCTGGATGGGCAGCTGAAGGCTAGAGAGCAGCAAGGAGGGGGTGAGTCCATGACTGCATTGTGAACTTTGTCTGCCATGCTATGTGCCCTCCTCTGGCCTGGTTGAACTTCCACAGTACATCAGTCATGTGGTCCAGGACCCATGTCCCTCGATTGTGCACTGCCCACTCCTCATCTGATACCCAGGTGTGGCCCTTGCAGTCAGGGAATTGTGTCACTTGGGTACTGTGTCCTTGCAGTTTGCTTGACTCAAGGTGGGGGACAGCATCTGTTCCCCTAACTCTGTGGTGGGCATCATGGGTGGGTCCTTTGCAATGCCTGTGTTCTGACATGTAATCTGCGTGTTACTTTGATATGTGGTCCAATTGCTGAGCTGATCCACCACATGTGCCTGGGGTATCTGGCACACACCCATGCTGCGGGTGGGAACAATGCTTGGGCCCCAGGAGTGTGTATATTACGTGTGTCACACATACTTAGCCAGCTGCCTACTGTCCAGGGCTCATCCCTCATTCATGTGGGGCAGGACAGTCATGCCTACTCCAGGCCATACAATACACTCTGTACTCCCACTCCCGTGTATCAGCTGACACGTTGTGCTCAGTGATATGTCCCCTCAGGTGTCTGCCTCTGTGTCAGTGTGCTGTGGCTTCGTTGTCATGACTGCTGGGGTGTCTCTCGGTTGGGGCTCAGCATGCCACCGGAGATGTGACCATAGGAGACGATACTTGGGTCACACATAGGTGTTTGATCACCTGACCGTGCAGACTGGGGTATGCGAATGTTATATTATGTTATGTTATGTTATAGACATTTATATCGCGCACAGCTACTCAAGAGTGTCCCGGCGCGGAAGCCAAATGAAAACGGTGAAGAGCTGAAAGCAACTGCAATGTGAAGTTCAGGCAGCTGTTTCCCATTCACAGCAGATTGTGAGGTGCTCAGGTTCAGAGGGTTGTGTTACAGGTCTCCCATATGTCCAATCGGTATGACGTGGACAGATAAGGGTTCAGATGATGTGGTGTGTGGGGGATGTACATGTGCACTTGTTCAGCTCCAGGACTTGCATTCCCCATGACCTACTATTGTGACACAGTGCAGACTGTTGTTGTCTGGCTGCCCTGCCCATGTGACTGGAGACAGTGATGTATGACTTAGCAGGCATGCCTGCGCCATGGCATGTAACTTCCTATGAGTGATCCTGCAGGGGAGTGACATGTGCTACATGCACACCATTGTGGCAATGGCTATCAGGACATGGGTGCATCATGGTGTCTGTCGCTGGTATGCATCACATGCATTTCATATTTGACTCTGGGCATCCCTTTCATCCGGACACCTGTAGTGACTCAGTGGCAAGAGTTGTGATGTGTGCATGTTCACATGCTTCACCGTGTTTTCTGCACTGTCCAACTACTGTGTAGGTGGTGCATGTGTCCACACTGGGGTATTGCCATCCAACAGACACCAGACAGATGGGTGCAAGGCCAGGAGGGATGTGAGTGCCATGGTTGACCATCAGACTGACAATTGGCTTCTCCTATTCTGTTTGGGCACTTTTGGCAATGTTCAACTAAGGATGCCAGGGCTTGCTCTGTAATGTGCTGTACTTACTGTGGTGTGTGCGTTCGGTGCAGGTGACTGATGTCTGTCTGTTTCCCTATTGTTTGCAGATACATCCACAGCCACAGGAGGGGACAGCTCCACGGACCAGGAGGAGCCGCAGAGCCAGACTGGGTCAGCAGCCGAGTTGTGGTTGGAGGGACCCAGTGGCACGGAGGGCGAGGGGAGCCACACCGAGGAGTCCTCAGCAGCATCCACCTCAGCTGAGGACCACAGCAGCTCGGAGGATGACTCCCTTGTGGATGCGGGTGTCAGCAGCCACCACACCCCAGCTAGTGTTGCTGTCCCCGCCACCACCACAACCACCGCCCTCCCATCGGCTCCCATTCCCGAGGTCCGTGGAGGCTCCCATGTTCGGGAGTGTGTCTCCTTCGGACCAGGCACCGCACCCCCTGCCCCTGTGTCCCCTGCTGCCCTGAGTGAGGAGTCTGTGTACCTCCTTCGCCAGCTCCATGTAGGGCAGACAGCGATGCTGAGTGTCCTCCATGCACACACCACTCTGTTGACTCAGCTGGTGTCGTTCATGGAGGGCATCTCATCGGGCATGTCTGCCCTACAGAGGGGCAATAGGTCCATGGACTCCTCCCTGACGGCAGCAGTGTCCCTCCTCCAACAGTCCCTCACCCCTCCTGCCTCTGCCCCATCCACACTCCCCAGCACCTTACCTGTCCCAAGCACACACACACCGGCACAGGCACACACCAGCACAGACACGAGCAGCACACAGACACACACACCACAAACAAGACGCACACGCATGCACAGTCAGGGGACTGAAACCACACTCACAGGGGATGGGGCCCAGGCACACACACACGCATCCACGAGCACTGCGCAGTCCTCAGTTGCCTCTCCCTCCAAAGCCCCCTCCCTTGCCTCACCTGCAACCCCAAAGACACAGCTGCTCTTCCTCAGTGACCTCAGCCTCTTCCCCTCCGATCCAGCTGATCCAGCATTCAGGGGGAAGAGGAAGCCCACCCACATGGAGCGGAGTGCCCCTCGCCCCCGGACACCCGCCCCCAGGAGCAGACCGACTGACGCCCCCATCCGCAAGTCCCCCTGGACCCGGAAGAGCAAGACCCCACCGCCGCCCTGCAGCTCAGGCACCAAGTCTCCTTCCTCCATCCCTCAGGCCCCCACTCCACAGGTGCCACCACCACACCCTGCCCCAGGTTCCCCCACCCACAGATATACCATCCCCAAAAAGATCCGGCCTTCTCCCCCTGCCACTTGCTCTTCCAGCCCCATGCCCCCCGCTGCGCTTGTCTGTGCCACTGGTGTGGAGACGGTGTCCTCCCCCTCTGTCCTGCCCACCTTACCTGATCCCCATTCTCCTCCCCTGGAGGTAGGCACTGCAGTGGAGTCCACTACCACCCTGTCTGACTTGGGCACTGCAGTGGGGGACCTGTCCACTCCATCTGCACGGTCCACTGCAGTCGTGCCGGCACCCACACCATCAGTGTCATGCCCCCCAGTTGTGCCGGCACACACCATGTCAGACACCTCCACTGCAGTTGTCAGTGGCTCTTCAGCACCCACCACCCCTTCCCTGCCTCCTTCTGGTGAGCCCTGATCCTGTCCCTGCGGTGCCTGGCCTGCCCCCGTATACCCCTCCGAGGGGATTGTCCCTGGTTTTATCAGTGCAGGCATGCGTAGGGTGACATCTGCCACTGTCACCCTGTTTTGACTTTCAGGATGGACTGGCCATTGGCCTTTGTTTCTTTTTACTGGACTTCAACTTTTGAACCCACATATGCTGAATAAAGCGACTTTCTGTTCTCTAGTGCTTTTCCTTCTGATGTACATGATGTTGATGATGCTAACCATGCCCTTGCTGCAGTGATGGTGATATTTGGTCTCATGAAAATGAAGTGTTACTGTTCAGGAACCCATGTGGTCCACGGGGAATGTGTCCTATCCTGTGGTGTATCCATGTCATCCTTAGCAGCATCTGAGGGTGTCATGTTTTCAATATTTGGCAATGGGATTTTCTACTTACATTAGCAATGTCACAACTGTGGCTTCCACCCCTGCACATCTGTTGTGCTTGCCATTGTTCAATTATTCTACTTCCCTGACCGTGTGGCCATCTCCACTGGACATGCAGGTTTGGGCATCAATGGGGAAGGACTCATCTGTGTTGTCAGTGCAACTTGCTATACATGTGTGTTGGATCTGTGCTGATGATTTCGTTGACACTCCCATGACCAGGCTGATGTGACGGGAGCCTTCATTTGGTGCAAATTGTTGACTGTGTGACCAAGTGTTCTGCTGACATGATGGAGCCCTACTGTGGCAACATATGGCACAGCTTTCCTCACACAGGAGTGGAGTCCCCTCATGGCAGTGTGTACTCCTGTGACATCGCCTGCGCCCAAGGTGTGTGTTGTATGAGCATGTCTGTGTGTTCACTTCCATTTTGCTGTGCATGCTGGGATCCCTAGTGGTGTTCCTGTTTGTGATGCTTGCTGAGTTGACCTATGTTCCCCCAAAGTCTTCTCCCTGGGTTCTCTGTGATGTGGGTGCATGGCACATTACTGGTCATCAGGGTGTCACCCATAGGTGTGTTGGCTGTGAGGGCTGAGTTTGTGGGCAGACGCAGATGGGTCACAGTCAGGATTCCCCTTGCACTTGTTGTTTACACCTGTCATGTGATTTCCAGTTTGTGTTAGCTTTCAGTGATTGTGACACGTTGTGTGAGTGACTGCTGGCACTCCTCAGGGTCAGGGCTGCAATGTTGGTAGTTGTCTATGTGTGTTCTTTGTGGGTGACCTTGGCTTCTTCATTGGTGTGGGACTGTGGCTGGGATCCCATTGGTTGGTGTGGTATTGCCGTCATGTCCAGGTACAGAGTGTGTCAGACATTCAAGAGTCTTGTTGAGTGGCCATGTGTGATGTGTTTCTGCACCTTGGTTCCCACCACCACCCATGGGATTGTCATGGGTGCATGTGCAACATCACCAGTGCATGTGAGCTTCACTGCTGCACATTGTTGGAGGTCGAGGTGTGTGGTGTTGAGTGTGTGCAGATGAGAGTTGTTGCACGGCTAGACCCCTGCCTCCATGTTGGCCTTGGCTTACTGGCCATGCTGATTGATTTGTGCTTGTGTAGGTGTGATGGTAGTTTGTTGCTCAGGACACATGACTGTGGTTCACAGTGTGAACGACATCTAGCTTTGTCATCACAGTGGGATTGTAATGCAGCCCAGGGTCACCACATTGTGGGGACCCTGGGGGTAGTGCTGTGGTGTCTCTGTGTCTTGCTGTGTCAGTTGCTGTTCCTACATGCTTGTGTGACATGTGTGATTTGTGCTCCCTCTCATCTAACAATGCCTGATTGCCCACATAGGGGATTTGGATCCATGAGTTACCTTTGTGTGGCACTGTATGCACATCTGTGTAATTGGTATTCAGGCCTCATCATGTGTTGTGTGGTTGCCTGGGGATACTGGCACCCCCCCTCACCTGTTGTGTTTGATGTGCAGTGTGGGTCTGCCTGTTTGTGTTTGTGCATCTGCACCACTGCATTGGCATGTCTTTAGTGTGCCATTGGCTATATGTTGTTTGGTGGGTTCCCCTGCTGTCCCTGGGACTCCTAGGTCATCAGTCAGCACAATGATCATTGTGTGTGTGTCCCATTGCTGCCATGGTATGGTATCTGTTCACCTCACATCTACAGTCTCCACAGGGTATCTGCATTTGTGTGCCCATTGGTGCAAATATGTGGGTCTGCATTATCATGGTCACTTCTGTCATTGTGTCATTGATGAATGTTGACAGTGTCAGCCCCCATGGGTGATGTTTGTCTGCACATGGCCAAAGGTATGTCTTATTTGCACTGCAGTGTTTGCCTCCCCAAGCTATGTTGCTATGGGACACAAGCACTACTTTGCCACTGATGTGTTTGTTGTTCTGTGACCAGGAATCATCCATGCAGTTTGGCAGTTGCAGCTTTTTCAATGTCAACACTTACATTTTGGTCACTGTGATGATGGGGTTTGAACCCCATTGCCACAATGTTCAAGATGTGCTTCAGCTATGGGCCCCACACTTACCTTTTGGTCACTGTGATGATGGGGGTTTGTACCCCATTGCCACAATATTCAAGATGTGCTTCAGCTATGGGCCCCACACTTACATTTTGGTCACTGTGATGATGGGGGTTTGAACCACATTGCAACAATGTTCAAGATGTGCTTCAGCTATGGGCCCCACACTTACCTTTTGGTCACTGTGATGATGGGGGTTTGTACCCCATTGCCACAATGTTCAAGATGTGCTTCAGCTATGGGCCCCACACTTACATTTTGGTCACTGTGATGATGGGGGTTTGAACCCCATTGCCACAATGTTCAAGATGTGCTTCAGCTATGGGCCCCACACTTACCTTTTGGTCACTGTGATGATGGGGGTTTGTACCCCATTGCCACAATGTTCAAGATGTGCTTCAGCTATGGGCCCCACACTTACATTTTGGTCACTGTGATGATGGGGGTTTGAACCCCATTGCCACAATGTTCATGATGTGCTTCAGCTATGGGCCCCACACTTACCTTTTGGTCACTGTGATGATGGGGGTTTGTACCCCATTGCCACAATGTTCAAGATGTGCTTCAGCTATGGGCCCCACACTTACATTTTGGTCACTGTGATGATGGGGGTTGGACCCCATTGCCACAGTGGTCATGGTCTGCTTGCATTGTGGGGGCCACACACATTTATGTGTGGCACATGTGATAGGGGGTCACATTGTATGTTCAAAGTCATGTTCAGTGTTGTAGCCATTTGACACAGTCTACACACGCTTGTCATGGTGTTGGGGGATGTCTTTATGTTGCATTGTTTATGTTGGTGTGTGCTTGTTGTGTCATGTATTAGCCATCCTGTGAGTGGGGGTGGTAGTAGTTGTAGGCATCTGGCACCCCCTGGGTAGAGGTGGTAGTAGTGACAGGCATCCAGCCCCCCATGGGTAGAGGTGGTAGTAGTGACAGGCATCCAGCCCCCCATGGGTAGGGGTGGTTGTGGTGACAGGCATCCAGCCCCCATGGGTAGAGGTGGTAGTAGTGACAGGCATCCAGCCCCCCATGGGTAGAGGTGGTAGTAGTGGTAGGCATCTGGCACCCCCTGGGTAGAGGTGGTAGTAGTGGTAGGCATCTGGCACCCCCTGGGTAGAGGTGGGAGTAGTGACAGGCATCCAGCCCCCCATGGGTAGAGGTGGTAGTAGTGACAGGCATCCAGCCCCCCATGGGTAGGGGTGGTTGTGGTGACAGGCATCTGGCACCCCATGGGTAGAGGTGGTAGTAGTGACAGGCATCCAGCCCCCCATGGGTAGAGGTGGTAGTAGTGGTAGGCATCTGGCACCCCCTGGGTAGAGGTGGGAGTAGTGACAGGCATCTGGCACCCCCTGGGTAGAGGTGGTAGTAGTGACAGGCATCCATCCCCCCATGGGTAGAGGTGGTAGTAGTGACAGGCATCCAGCCCCCCATGGGTAGGGGTGGTTGTGGTGACAGCCATCCAGACCCCATGGGTAGAGGTGGTAGTAGTGACAGGCATCCAGCCCCCCATGGGTAGAGGTGGTAGTAGTGGTAGGCATCTGGCACCCCCTGGGTAGAGGTGGTAGTAGTGGTAGGCATCTGGCACCCCCTGGGTAGAGGTGGTAGTAGTGGTAGGCATCTGGCACCCCCTGGTTAGCGGTGGTAGTGGTGGTAGGCATCCAGCCCCCCATGGGTAGAGGTGGTAGGCATCTGGCACCCCCTGGGTAGGGGTGGTAGTGGTGGTAGGCATCCAGCCCCCCATGGGTAGGGGTGGTTGTGGTGACAGGCATCTGGCCCCCCCTGGGTAGAGGTGGGAGTAGTGACAGGCATCCAGCCCCTCATGGGTAGAGGTGGTAGTAGTGGTAGGCATCTGGCACCCCCTGGGGAGGGGTGGTAGTAGTGGTAGGCATCTGGCACCCCCTAGGTTGGGGTGGTAGTAGTGGTAGGCATCTGGCACCCCCTGGGGAGAGGTGGTAGTAGTGGTAGGTATCTGGCACCCCTGGGTAAGGGTGGTAGTAGTGGTAGGCATCTGGCACCCCCTGGGCAAGGGTGGTAGTAGTGGTAGGCATCTGGCACCCCCTGGGGAGGGGTGGTAGTAGTGGTAGGCATCTGGGACACCCTGGGTAGAGGTGGTAGTAGTGGTAGGCATCTGGCACCCCCTGGGGAGGGGTGGTAGTAGTGGTAGGCATCTGGCACACCCTGGGTAGAGGTGGTAGTAGTGGTAGGCATCTGGCACCCCTGGGTGGAGGTGGGAGTAGTGACAGGCATCTGGCACCCCCTGAGTAGGGGTGGTAGTGGTGGTGGGCATCCAGGCCCCTACGTGTATATGTGGTATTGGTGATGGCCATCCCGCCCCTACGGTGCTGCTGTTGCTGGTGTAAGTAATTTCTGCATCCCTCTGTGTGTGTGTGATATGTCGGGTACGTGTAGTTTGTTTTTGTGCTTGGTGTCTGACTTACCTTCTGCGCCGTACGCGTCCGTGCCTGTTCCGGTCATAGATGTAGAATATTGGTAGGATCGGCACGATGGGATTCATAGTTGGTTCGTCTCGTTCGTCTTTCTCTTTGCTTCGCCTCGTCCTCGTCGCTGGCGTGTTCGTCTCGTAGCCGTGGATCGTGTTGTGGCGCGAATCGGAGCTTATGTGCGCCTCTCCCGGATGTTTTGACGTGCCGTGCGTATCGACGGGTTCGGCGCGTACGGAAAGCGCATCGTACTTGTCCGGCCGGACGGGGCTGCATTTTGTCTTCCGTGCGACTCGATTCTGCGTTTACGGATCCGGCTCGGTCGGAGAACAGGACCTGGATTGGGTGAGTACGACTGGGTCGGAATCTATGCAGTTGTGCGCATCGTACTTGCTCGTTCGGAAGAATGTGCGAATCGGTCGGGAAACAGGCATTCGCCTGGCTTTTTCCCGGCCGAATAGTGTTGGGTGCGCCTCCGACCGAGATCGGAATCGACCCCTTAGTTGGGGATTTTATTGTGTTGTTTTCTTGAATTCTAAATTGTTTAGTACTGCTTGATCTTAACACACATTTCTTTTAGGAATTGCGTGTTGCTTTTGTCATTACTCCCAAGGGATCAGAAGAGAATTTGTATGTTGTGACCTAATAAGATTAAGCTGTTTTGGTTGGCAAGGGAACCTCCTTCTGAGCTAATAACTGAATTTCTGACACTGAGCATATTTGTAGTTCTGCACAAAACTGTCATTCATTAGCAACTATGCACAAATTTTTACCTGCAATACTTGGGGGCTTATTACGAGTTTGCGTCAGGCAGCTGCCCACGGTACTGGTGTGTCAAAGACCACACATTACAAACTGACCACGGGGCTGGCGGTGTGGAGGCGGGAATCTTGCAGTGGGTGTGAGTACTTTCCCAGATATATGGATGCCTCTGTGTGCATTTCGACTGCAGATGTGTCGGATGCACACATATGCATGATATATCTGGACAAATACCATATACCCATTACCGGGGTTCAGCCGACATGTGGAAAATGGGTATATGCTATGAAAAGGATGTACCTGTAGATCATCACAAACAGGGTCGTAATCCTTGGCGTGGAGATCCTGCTCTGAAGGGGGTACCTGGAGAAAGGAATCCATGTCAGAATCTGCCTGGAAGAACAAGAAAGGGGTGAGTACGCACCCCAATTCCTTCATCATCATCACCACCTTGAAGCAGGCGGTCGGACCACCACGGTCCACTTGTGGAACAGGCAACTCGTAATATGGACGGCGGTGCAGCTCCCCTGTACTGCCCTATGGCAGCTGCCTATACCTGATCACAAACACGGTGGTCGGCCGTCTGCTAGCGGTCTCTGCAGTCCAGTGGCTCTCTTCACAAAGGTGATCCGCCCAACTTAAAATACAGCGGTCGGACCGCCGAGCTCATCATGCTTGGACCACCACTGTCCATATGGTGGACCACTGGCCTGCCAAACTTCTAATAAGGCCCTTGGTGTCAGATTTGCATAAATTCAAATACATTCATGCCCATTCCTTCTGAGATTTATTCTGTTCTCTACCGAGGAGAAGTCTCAAAACAATTCACTGATGATTTGATTAAGGTTTGTTGGTAACGGTAAACACGCTGATTTCTATATATCTGCTAAAAAGGAGAATCCATCAGTGCAATTACATTCCCAATAATAATAGAAGGTGAGGAAAGTCCAGCTGTGGAGTTGTCTTTTGGTTTACCTCACATTATGGTAATTGGAAGATTATCAATAACCATCCAACTCTAAATAAGACCCTTAGATTTGTGGTTTTACAGAACACTTTTAGGGTCAGATTTTTCAAAGCTTAAAATAGTGATTCTCTAATAGCGAAAATTACAGAATTGCCAATTGCGAGTTGCTATTTCTAATGTGTTACTGTCAGCAGTAAAGATATAGCAATTTGCTATTATTCACAATCTCACGTTACATAATCACAATTTATGATTGATTCAATTATTAGTACTATTTGCTATTTGCGAATGCATTCCCAAATTGCGAGTTCACTCTGGAAGGGATTTCTGAAATCAAATGAGCAAGTATTATATAACATGGTTAGAGATGCTCAAGAGCATTGCACAGGAGAAGAGGGAAGATTCAACCCGAAGACATCATGGCAAGTCAAAACCAATCCAGGGAGGAAAGTGAAAGAAAGTACAAGCAAATGCATTGCGGGAGTAGTAAGTCAGTCCACATTAAAATATGATTTTTCACTTTTTTGAGTAAACATATCTGTATAAGGATTTAAAAAACACATTTTAAAAAGCGGGAGCTGTTGTATTCACCAAGGAGGGGGCGGACTGCAAACCCCAGCTGACGCCACGGCAGGAATCCTCAGGAGGCCGCCAGTGCTGCTCGCGTTTCATGAGGCGCAGATAAAAGCCCAGCAGGGCTCCCGCAGTGTGGGATGCACGTGGGATGTGCCTGGGCGCGTGCCTGGGTGAAGACTGGGCAAGAGCGGGCCTGTCCGCATCTGGCCAAGGCTTGGCTGGGCCTACCCTCTTGGCTGGTTTTGTTGGTGTACAGTTTGTCGTCTTTGTCTTCGAACAGTCAACCCCAATGCCAGTCTGTTTGCAGAGCGGGCCCAGCATGTGCAGTGAGTAATCCCCTATTGATCTTGTGTTTTTCCTGTTTTCTTGCTGTGGACTCGAGTGTTCTGCCATTGCCCCCCTCTGTGTCGCGCTGTGGGGTTACTTGGAATTTGTTTTATAGTCGCTGATATATTTACTGTCATGGGAAAGAGGAAGGCACAACCCTCGACACCCTCGGGTCAGCCTTGTCAAACCATTGACTTGTTCTTGGCCAAAGCTGTGGGGGCAGTCTCCAAGGAAATAGATCGGGCTGAGAGGCGGCTTTCAGTCGACTCAAGAAACATGGGTCCTTGGCTTCCAACTGACATTTTTTCATCGCTCTCCAATGATAAGGGCTTGGCCGCATCCCCCTCTAATTCAATCGTTTCGCTATCAAATCCTGCGGCACTTGTGACACTTCCACCTGAGCTATCTTCCTCCAGGCCTCAACCTCCTTCTTCTCCCGCTACAGAAGTGGCGAGTTCTCCTGCCCCCAAACGGAAACCGAAGGTTAAGAAGGCGGTCGAAGTTCCCGTGATTACACGTCATGGACAGGCAAGCAGACAGCCTGGGATTAGTGCGGAGGAGATGCTGACCCACCTGGCTCCAGTCTTACATAAAATCACAACGACTTTTTCTGATCTATTATCTCCTATTTGGATCAGCCTGGACAATTTGGAGATAGCGTCTAGGAAGTTGTCAAGTAAAATGGACAGATTTATAACTTCTCTGGTCAAGTCCCCGCAACATTTACCTCCACAGCCCCTACCCACAGCTCATGCTATGTCCGTAGTTAATCCCACAAGCAGTGGCAGTCATTTACATGCAAACGTCCTTTCAAAGTCCAAGGTGGTATTGGCTCAGACTACCACTCTAGGACCCAGGATCTCCGGTAATAATGTAGATGGTCTGGCCCATGCTGATCGGTCCACTCTGGCCCCACATATGGAAGACACCCCTGCATAGGAGAGCAAATACATAGGGCCTCCAGGTTCCCAGTGATTGACCCCATCTTCTCCGCAAGCTCCCACGTCACCTTCAGTCACACCACCGAACTCCACTGGACCGACCATCGCTGTATCCACTTCACCTTCCAGAAAGCCACCACGCACCATCGCACCCAACAGATGCCTCGCTGCTGCTGGAGCAAAGTCACCGAAGACCAGCTAACCACCACCCTAGCCCGGCGCCCACCAGCCGACCCCACCGACCCCGACACCGCCGCCCGCAACCTCAGACAGTGGATCAACGACTGCGCCAACACCCTCGCCCCGCTCAAGAAACCCCCCAAAAGCCACACCAGCAAGAAAGCCAGCTGGTTCACTGAAGAACTCCAAGCAATCCTGCCGAAAGCTAGAGAAGAACTGGCACCGCGAACAAACACCGGACAGCTACGCAGCCCACAAGAACGCCACCCGCAGACACCATCACCTCATCAGATCCGCCAAAAGGGCCTCCTTCAAAGACCGCCTAGACAACAACGCACACAACCGCAAAGAGCTCTTCAACATCGTGAAGGAACTCTCTAACCCCAGCTCCAACACCAACGACATCCCACCTTCGCAAGACCTATGCAACTTGTTGGCCGCCTTCTTCCATAGCAAGATCGCTGACATCCACGACAGCTTCAACACCACGATTGCCCCGACAACCACTGAGATCCCCGCCCCCACGACCAACATCCGCACCAACCGCCTGCTCTCCTGGACCAACATAAACGACGACGACACCATCAAGATCATGAACACCATCCACTCCGGATCTCCGTCAGACCCATGCCCACACCACATCTTCAACAAAGCCAGCACCACCATCGCACCCTATCTCCGAAAAGCCATCAACATCTCCTTCGAGACAGCAACCTTCCCGGAAAGCTGGAAGCACGCCGAGATCAACGCCTTACTCAAGAAACCCAAGGCGGACCCCAAGGACATCAAGAACTTCCGGCCCATCTCCCTACTCCCGTTCCCGGCGAAGGTCATCGAGAAGACCGTCAACAAACAACTGACCCGCTACCTCGAGGAGAACAGCATCCTGGACCCGTCCCAGTCCGGGTTTCGCAGCAACCACAGCACCGAAACTGCCCTCATTGCCACCACCGATGACATCAGGACCCTGCTAGACAATGGAGAGACTGCGGCCCTCATCCTCCTGGACCTGTCAGCCGCCTTCGACACGGTATGCCACCACACACTACGCACACGCCTCCACGACGCCGGAATCCAAGAGAAGGCCCTGGACTGGACCACCTCCTTCCTCTCCGGCAGAACACAGAGTGTCCGCCTCCCCCCCTTCCGCTCCGAGGCCACCAAGATCATCTGCGGCGTACCCCAGGGCTCATCCCTCAGCCCAACGCTGTTCAACATCTACATGGCACCATTCGCCCACGTCGCCCGACTGCACGACCTCAACATCATCTCTTACGCCGATGACACCCAGCTGATTCTCTCCCTCACCAAAGACCCCCACACTGCCAAAACAAACCTCCACGAAGGAATGAAAGCCGTCGCCGAATGGATGAGGAACAGCCGACTGAAGCTGAACTCTGACACGACGGAGGTCCTCATCCTCGGATCCACCCCCTCGGCATGGGATGACTCCTGGTGGCCGACCGCACTGGGAGCAGCCCCAATACCCACCGACCACGCACGCAACCTAGGAGTCATCCTCGACTCCACCCTCTCCATGACTAAGCAGGTCAACGCCGTCTCTTCCGCCTGCTTCAACACCCTCCGCATGCTCCGCAAGATCTACAAGTGGATCCCCACCGAAACGAGAAGAACGGTCACCCAGGCCCTCGTCAGCAGCAGGCTGGACTCACGGAAACGCCCTCTACGCTGGAGCCTCTGCCAAACTCCTGAAACGGCTGCAATGCATCCAGAACGCCTCTGCACGCCTGATCCTCGACATCCCTCGCCGCAGCCACATCACCCCTCACCTGAGAAACCTGCACTGGCTCCCTGTCAACAAGAGGATAAACTTCGAACTCCTCACCCACGCACACAAGGCACTGCACAACACCGGACCTGCGTACCTCAACAGACGACTCAGCCTCTACACCCCCGCCCGCCAGCTTTGCTCCGCCGACCTCGCCACAATACCCCGCATCCGAAGAGCGACCTCCGGCGGCAGATCCTTCTCCCATCTCGCCGCCAAGACCTGGAACACCCTCCCCATCCGCCTACGGCAGACCCAAGACCTGCTGACCTTCAGAAGACTCCTGAAGACCTGGCTCTTCGATCAGTAGCAGCACCCCTCCCCCCCCCTCAGCGCCTTGAGACCCTCACGGGTATGTAATGCGCTCTACAAATGCTATGATTGATTGATTGATTGATCTCCCCCGGCATGTGCCCCCTACACCATGGTATTGTCTGGGGTACCAGGATTGTCTATTAATAAGGGGGAATCCGCTAATCAATTGATCAACAAAGTTTCACATTGGCTAGCCCTGTACTCTGGTTTCACCATTAGGGACCATCAAGATATCCTCATGGTGCAGAGGGTTGCTTGGATAGGGCCCTCAAGGAAACTCTTTGGTGGAGATTGCATCATTATCTCTGTGGAATATCCAGAGTTAGCACGGAATTTCCTTCACGGAACTTCCAAATCATTTTTGAGGAATCTAGGGGTGGAGCATCAAATGATGGGTGGGTGCGATGAAGGTAGAATTGGGCCACTTCAGCCACGCACAAACCCATATGCTCCCCTAGCGGACCTTAATGATTTGGACTGACTTCATGAGGTAAAGGCGACATTTACCCTATCGCCCCACTACTTATGTTCTTTTCGTCAGCGCACAGAGGTGGCTGATGTTTTCCCGGCTTCAAGCCTGATTGAGTCGCTGCCAGATCCCCCTCCTTATGAGACCCCTTCAGCCAATCCCCATTTTCGGGAGACTCTTTACTCACCCCCACTTTTTTTTTACCTCTTCCTGAGAGCACAAATCCTAAGCCTGGAAATGAATTAAGACTTGTCTCATGGAATGTGGCAGGTCTGTCCTCCAAGTTCACTGATGAGAGCTGGTTATTGTACATCAGGTCATATAATATTATTTGTTTACAAGAGACTTGGGAGTCAAAGAAAAAATTCTTCTTGGAAGGGTACAAGACGTTTCTGCCCTGTGGTAGAATCGAGTATGGGCAGAGCAAGTGGGGGCCTTATTATGTTTGTAGATCTTGAACTTTGTAACGCTTTACAGATCATGAAGTGGGATTCCCAGGTGTTTCAGGGGCTAAAATTGTGCATGGGGAGCGCTTTCTCATTGGTGATAATTAATTTTTTTAATGCAAAAAGGGGGACGGGACGGTCCTCTAATTTTATTGCTCTAAATAGCACCCTAGACTCCCTAAAGGGGGAGGGTTTTGGGTATGAGAACCTCTTGTGGTGGGGGATTTTAATTGCCATTTGTACCCAAGTTTTCTAAATTATCTTCCTAATGCACAGCCCTGTCTGGTATTATAGGTTCTGCACATGGAGCACACCATGGAAGGGGAGGAGTTAAACAATTTTTTTCATATTCATAACCTGGTATTCACTTTAGATGCCACTGAGTGGTTAAAGCAAATGCCACTGACATACAAAGAGCGGGGTCTGCCTCTCCTATAGATTTTATCTTTGTGACAGCTCCTTTCGGTGGGTTATCTGCTTCTTTTAATATAGAACACAGTCCATTTAGCGATCACAACCCTTTGACACTTTCTATGATGAGGGGGGGAATCACCTGATGAGCTCTTTTAAGTCTCAGGCACTTTTAATCCCCACGGACCAGGGCAGGCGTCTACGATGGTCGCAAATAGATGTTAAGACCTTTAATCATAGTCTTTTTTCCACCTGTCAACAGGAGATATGTATATGTTTGGATCCTTTAATTCCTTGCGAGGAAGTCCTAAGATCGTTTGCCTCCATTGCTAAGGTAGTTTCTGGCCTTCTATCTACACAGGTGGTGGGGCACGGCCCGGCTTCCCCTTCTTAGTTTGATTCCAAGTGTTCATGGGCTCTAAGGCAGTTGAAGGAAGCTTTGAAACTGGCACCCCGGGGTAAGGCCAGGGTGTCTTGTCTCCGTCGTCTTTACAAAGAGGCACTGAAATATCGTAGGCTCCAATTACAGAAACAGGTATGGAAGGATTTAATTAAAACAGGCAAATTGAGGGATTCAACACTCTTTTAGAAGACTATTAATAGCCCCTGTTTTGCGGAGACAGTTAGACCTATTGTGTGCCATCATATCACCCCAGATCAGTGGGTCTCCCATGTTGAAAGTGTATATAATGCAGGCCTCCCGGATGAGCCCCGTGTAGATATAATTCCTAGCCTCGCTGTTACATCAGTTAGCTTCTCACTAGAGGAGGTATACCTGAGTATTGAGTTGTTGTTGCAAAATAAGGCACCAGGCCCTGACGGGATCCCAACAGACCTTTTCCATGATAATATTAAAGTGTGGGCTCCAATTTTGACCCAAGTATTAAATGCTGCGGCCCAGAAAGGGAGGTTGTCCTCCTGGTCCAGTGCTACCATCATACCAATTTTCAAAAGGGGGACAAAGATAATCAGCAATCTTATCACCCAATTTCCCTTATTGAAGAAGTAGTCAAGGTGTTTGGTTGGGTTCTTTTATCTAGACTCTCTTTGTGGGCTAATGATAATCAGATCTTGTCAGATGTTCAATTTGGCTTTCGTCCAGGTACGTCAACTACGGACCAATGCCTTAATCTTTATCTTTTAATAAATAAATATACAGTGACACAACCGGGTACTTTGTTTTTAGCTTTTATGGACCTTACGTCCGCTTTCGATCAATTCAATCGAAGCAAGATGGGGGACATATTGATTCCTTGGGCGTTGACCCCCCCCATTGTGTCACTACTCATGTCTCTTCATGTTCACACGTCGGCAGCAGTTAGATTTTCTCAAGAGGAGGGCCTCACAATCATTTTAACTGCACTCAGGGGGTAACTCAAGGTTGTATCTTAGCCCCTTTTTTATTCTCTATTTATATCAATGGCCTTGAAGCTGCCCTTTTGGCTCTTCAGTCGGACTCCCCCAGAGTGGGCAAGAGATCTTTGCCAGTTTTACTGTATGCCGATGATGCGGTGCTTATGGCCCACACGGCTTGGGGCTTGCAGGTTTTAATAGATGGGTTTGTCACTTTTATAGACAGGTTGGGTGTGTCAGTTAATTTTACTAAGTCCTATGTCCTAGTTGCGGGTCCCCGGGGCCTTCGGTCGAAAATGTTTAAAGCTGGCCGGCACACCCTAGCAAAGGTCCCAGTTTTCACTTATCTGGGAGTGCTATTCGATGACCAACTACAGTGGAGATCGCTTTTAGAGGGCAAGCTGAGTGATTTGAATAAAACTTGGGCGCTATTACCAGTTTTGCTAGCAGTTTGGGATCATGGGCACGCGAGGTCATTTTGAAATTGTCCCAGTCCATAGGTATCTCTAAGGTATTATATGGCAGTGAAGTATGGGGTTATGTTCCCGCACACAGGCTACAGGGGGCTAAAAATATGTTTTTGCGTCGAGTTTTGCGAGTTCCCCAAGGCACGCCAACTTGGACAGTGCACGAAGAGCTAGAGGTTAATTTTCCGGTGGATCAAGTGGCAATGAAACCTTTATTGTGCGGGATAAAGATATGGACAAGCGACAATAAGGGCTTAAATTGTCTGATTCTCACAGATTGCCTCTCTCTGGAGCATGGTAACAAAATCCCTTGGCTACAATATGTAAAGGAGTCTTTTCATGCTCTAGGGAGGCCAGATATTTTTCTTGCACATGATACTATAAGCCCCAGGGAAGTTAACATTATAAAAGACTTAGGGGCACATTACGATACCCGGCGTAAATAATTCCGCCAGGCATGGAAGCGGCAAAAATCCGCCCGCACACACCGCCTGAACACCGACCACGCCATTACGATTACACAAACCGAATACCGCCATCGGCGGAAAAAGCACACAAAATACCGCCCGCCAACGTCCGAGTCGGGAGTCAAACCGCCCGCCACGGACGGAAACACGCACGACAACACAAAACCGCCCGCCCTCACGGCCGACACACCGCACGTGAAATTACGATCGCACCGACATGAGCGCGGAAAAACCACAAATATACCGCCCGCCAGCGCAAACAACGCCGATGAGAATCGACACGGCAGAAGCCATGGCGCCCACGTACCTGCACAGAAACCATCCGCACACAAAACCAATAGCACACAACATGGCCAACAAGTCCACACAGCAAGGCACGCACAAATACACAAGCACAGTACATATCCCGAAAACACCCCCCGGACAAACAAAAAATACAAAGGCCAGAACCCCAGACACAACACACCTGAAAACAACAGACCATGAGGACACACCCACATAGGTGAGTACAAAAGCAGCACTCCCACAGACCACAACCCCTTGCTACATTGCAAACCAGAGAGGAGAGGAGAGGACACAGTGACACAGCAAGGACAGCAGCACACCACAGAAACGCACACATCACAACCACCACCACCACCACCACCACCAAACACCGGCACCACAAACCCCTGCACATTACACAACACACACCGCACCAGCACCACAAACACCATGGCACCACAAAGGATGCCCAAGTTCACGCCCATGGAGCTGACGGTCATGGTCGACGAGATAATCAAGGTGTACCCACAAATCTATGGGAACATGGTCCAGCACACACCACTAGCCACCAGAAACAGAATGTGGAACCGGATCGTAGACCAGGTCAATGCAGTCGGGACCCTGCCCAGGAACAGAGTCGAGATTAACAAACGTTGGAATGACGTCAAGAGCCTGGTCAAGAAGAAGGAGGGCAAAAACAGAGAGCTGGCTGCCGTCACTGGCGGAGGGAATCCCGCGCTCTTTAAGACCTTCAAAGCGTGGGAGGAGAAGGTGCGAGTCGTAATCCATCCGGAGATCCTCGCCGGATTAGCAGGGGGAGTGGAGGCTGGTAAGTACAAACTAATGTATACCAGCACACCGCAATGTACTCACATGCACTACCACCATGCCACAGCTCCCAGGGACAAACACCCCCATGTCCAGCACACAATACACAACACATCACACACACATGCAACAGACACCACCACACACAGCCCAAACAGAACAACTGCAAGATGCGTGGGGACATGTGTACACTAAGCCAGCCACGTAACCACCAACAGGTCCCCAAATATGCCAGAAGCGCCACAACGAGCACCCACCACACCCATGTGTCCGCCACAGCTGCACCAACCGACAAGTAACAGGTAAGTGGCAGGAACACAAAGTGCAGTGGGTGGGACGGTGGACAGCCCAAGTACAACACACACCAGGCCCCAGTCCCACAGCACAGCAAGGAGGAGCATCCCCCACACCCCACACCCACGTGTCAGCCACCGCAGTGCACAACGACAGCCGAAAGGCAGACATCACGGTCCACAGCAATCGGTGTCAGTGGGTATCCAGCCACCCCCACGACCCACAACACCCTCCCACCCCCACAGACCTGCAACATGGAGCACCCCCGCTTAGAGCCATGTGGCATCCAGTACAGTGCACGCACGAACAACTTGCAGGTGGGAAACTGGACAGGGCCGGATTACTGGAGGCATGAGGACCGTAACACGACCAACACATGGGACATGTCACGTAGCAGACGAACACGCAGCACCGCCCACCGTCACGAACAAGTGAACAATGTGCACACGGACATGAACAACAGACTCACACCCCACATGACCCATCACAGACATAGCAACACCCAAGGAGCCACGTCTGCATGCACAAGCCACACTGAATATAGTACCACACGGCAGCCACTGTGCAACTCATCACACACAACCGAAACACCATTGAAGTCCTGTCCATGTAGCCCCAACTGCCTGTCAACCACACACCCCACAACTACGCCTATGTAAGACAAACAACACTAGACGCAACAGAGCGGAACAACATAAATGCACACGAACACCACTGAACCCATCAAACACACAGACACACCATGCCCAAACAACATACCATCCATCCCATCCGTCAGCCCCAGTCTCATGAAAGGCATGTCATCCGCACAGCTGCCACACATACAGCAGTCACGCTAAGATACATGCCCATTACCAACCATGTGCCAGAAGTCAATGAAGTGCACGACACACTGTGAGCAACAACACACAACATGGGCCACACCCCCGAGCACTGCAGTGATGCACATGGCACAGGGCAGCACGCACACCAAGGAGATGGGACAACTGCAATACGTTGGCTGGCACACAACCATCACTCACTCATAACGATGCGTCCAATGCCATGTCCAGTAATCACAACAGACAGCAAATATGCAGGCCATGTCAAGCATGCACACACCTCAAACCATGCACTGTCATGCTGCCACAACACATGTCACGTTCGGCACCCATGGCTCACAGCATGTACCCCAAAGCATATTCCCTCCCAAATGCGAATCTGGGGCATGGCCCCCATGTTGCCATATGCGTTCCTAAGCGTTCCATTTGAACCCCAAAAGCATATTCCCTCCCAAATGCGAATCTGGGGCATGGCCCCCATGTTGCCATATGCGTTCCTAAGCGTTCCATTTGAACCCCAAAAGCATATTCCCTCCCAAATGCGAATCTGGGGCATGGCCCCCATGTTGCCATATGCGTTCCTAAGCGTTCCATTTGAACCCCAAAAGCATATTCCCTCCCAAATGCGAATCTGGGGCATGGCCCCCATGTTGCCATATGCGTTCCTAAGCGTTCCATTTGAACCCCAAAAGCAAAGTACAAACCAGACCCAGGATGGGCCAGGAGCCCGCATACACCAGAGTCACAATAAGTAGGGGCACAGCAACACACCCATCGGCATGGCCAATCCGTCCCATGCCACATGTGCACAGCACACAGTCCCATTGCCAAGCACACACAACTACAGATGCTACAGCCACACACACGCCTCCGGGAAACCCATGTACGAGATTGCATGAACTGTCAATGTCAGACGACAAATACATACTTCGCCAGGTGCAACACAATAACTAATCTCATTCTCTCCACAGGTGATGAACTGCTGGATGCTGGGGATGGAGCCAGCAGCCAGCACAGCCAGCCTACAAGCCCCCAACGAGGACACACGGATCTGGAGGATCTGTCCTCCTCTTCGGACACGGACAACCAAGCAGGCCCATCTGGTGTGGCAGGGCCCAGCCGCTCCCCAGGACCCCTCCTACCCACCAACCCATCATCCAGGGCTGCTGAACATTCACAGCCCCCTGCTGCCACTGTCGTTGCGGCCACACCCACGGTCATTGTGGCCACTACCACTGCCGCAACCGCCACCATCGCCGCACCGACCACCACCGCCGCCAACACCGCCACGTCTCCGCTGGCACCAGCCCCAGCGCAGGTGGTGGCCCGGACGACTGGATCCACCCTGGGAGCCACAGCGAGGACCGTGGTGAGCAATGTGGCTAGTGGGCAGGCCGGTGGCAGCAGGACTGGTAGGAGGAGCAGGGTCAGGGAAACGCCAGCCTCCCCTGGGAGCCATGCCCTGCCTCACATGGCCAGAGTCCTTGGGGCCTATGAAGAGGCCCAAGGACAATGGGTCCGGTCTGCCTCAGACACGCGTGAGGTGCTGGGGGTGTTGAGGTCCATGGACGCCCGTATGGGCCAAATCGTGGACCTCATGGGACAGCTGGTGGTGGCGGTGAGGTCACAGCCAGGGACAGCAGCTCCCCTCCGCCACCACCTGCCGGGGCGCAGGGTGGAGCAGCAGTGTCCAGTTCCCTGCGTCCACAGCCAGTGATCACACCTCAACCACCAGCATGTCGCAAGCAGGCACCCCCTCGCAAACGTGGAAGGGGCCGTCCGAAGAGGAAACAGATCTCCCGGGAGGACTTCGCACGCTCCAGTCGCAAGTGAGGCAGCCAGCCAGCCTTCCGCCAGCCTTCCTTGACCAGCCACTGCATTGACTTGGACTACGATCCCACTCCACACAGCCATCTGGATGGCATGTGTGTGTTGGACTATGGACATAGAACCAGTGGGTACACCCTGATCATCACGCAGCCATGACCGACAGCTCATTGTCACTGCACGCACCACTTTTGTCATCATCTTACACACAATCACATGTCACAGTTTGTAATAAATGCACCTTTTTCACTAACTGCTGTTTGTGCCCTGTGTTTTATTTGTACGGAATACAACGGCCACCTTGGGCGGAAAGGCACCTGATGCGTGGCATGGCAATTGAATCCGGAGGGCCTGTAGGGACCTAGGGGTGGGAGACAGAACAGGAGCACATTCAATGAGTGTGTCACACACCCATCACACAGTACATGTCAACAACTACAAGCAATGTACACACATCGCACAGAGCAATAGGGCACAATGCCACAGCCACCAACAGTGGCATACTACCCTGGCCATGGAGCGTTGACACACAGCACGCAGTGAACAAACGGCCACCCTGACACAGCACACACACACCTGCACAGATACAGCCACATCAGCGGTCGTACATGGACACTCACCGTCAAGTGAAGTAGCGGGCGATGAGCTGCTGCCGCACATTACCAGCTTCCTCCTCTCCGCTGTCCTCCTCACTCGAGCTGTCCTGGTCTGCGGGCTGGGGCCCTGGTTGATCTCCGTCATCCACGATGAGGGGATCTGCTTCCGAATGGCCAGATTGTGCAGCATGCAGCACGCCACCACTATCTGGCACACCTTCTGTGGGGAGTACGCCAGCGCACCCCGGTGCGGTCCAGGCACCTGAACCTGGACTTGAGGAGGCCAAAGGTACGCTCGACCACACGTCTGGTCCTCCCATGTGCCTCATTGTAGCGATCGTCTGCTGGGGTGCGAGGATTCCTCAATGGACTGAGCAGCCATGCCCCATTCGGATACGCAGAGTCACCTGGGTGTGAGGGACACAGAGAACCGTTGCTAATCCAACTGGACAGGGGACAGCATCGCACAGCCAGCACGCTACACCACTCCACATACTCACGACAATACAGGCACGATCCTGTTGCATATTGGACATCAGTCGTGGCAAGATGCTGTTGCGCATTATGTGTGCGTCATGGGCCGAGCCTGGGAACTTTGCACACACGTGGGTGATCACCATGTCCGCAAGGCACACCACCTGCACATTCAGGGAGTGCGTGTGCTTCCTGTTGCGGTACAGGTGCTCAGTGGCCTGTGGTGGAACAAGGCCGACATGTGTGCAGTCAATGGCTCCAACGATGTGTGGGATTCTGCCAAGGGCATAGAATGCACCCTTCACTGCCGCCAATTCACGAGCCCTGGGGAAGCGGATGTACCTGTTCCGGTACAGCATCATGGCTGCCAGTACATCCCTCAGCACCTTGCTGAACATGGGCTGGGACATCCCTCCTCCACTGCCCACTGTGTGCTGGAATGACCCAGTGGCGAAGAAATGCATGGCGGCCATCACCTTAGCCGTGGGGGTGACAGCAGTCGGATACACCCTGCGGGGACGGAGATGGGGTTCTAACATGGCACACAGTCGATGCAGGGTTGGCCTGTCCAGCCGAAACTTCCTAATGACCTCCGTATCCTCCATGTCTGCCAGCAATTGGTATGGGCGGTCAATGTTCGGTCTCCGCCTAGGGACAATGGCAGAGGACACATGTCAAAGCAACACGACACATAGCAATTTCGCATACACATCACTGACATGACTGAGCAAGCACATGAGCCACAGCCCAGCTGTCAAGCTGGGACGGCACGGCCACAATACACTTACACAGGTCTCCCACCAATGGCAATGGCTAGTGATACAAACCACTGCCATGTGCATGCACATGGGGATCTAGGCCCCAATGACTTGCGGGGCGTGCTGATGGGGACTGACTGCATATCCGTCAAGCGGCAACGCCACGGCAACATGAATGTCTGTTGAGCATGGAACTGCTTCCGCGGCTGGAGGGTATGGCACACGACGACGACGATGTGGGCACAGGCTGAGCGGCCAAAACAAGTGGGACCTGTGGCACGAGGGGATATGAGACAGTAGTAGGTGTCAGCACTGCACCCTATGTACAGCACTGTACGGATCACACCTCCCGAAACATTGACAGGTGTCCACATTGACAGCCCCATGCCAAGACGGCTGTGTGCTTGCAGTCACACGTCACAGGTGAGAGGTTACATTGCACGTGCCAGGTGGCAGACGTACACAGTGGGAGCTGGCATGTGTGTGCATGTGTCTCCTGTTCAGGATCCACCAGATGGGCGCTGACTCTGTACTGACCATTGGACACAGCATGTTCCGTGGAAGGCTTGTGTGTGTGGGATGGTGGCACTGGATGTGCCTCCGTTGGGTGGGGGGCCATGCACAGGGCGGGTACGTCGATGATTGCGCATTGTTGGTCACGGTGGGTGCACCAACTAAGATGTGTTGCCCTGTGTTCAATTCCTATGTCCGCATGATGATGGACTGTAGATGTGGGCAGACTACACATTGGTCGATGTGCTGTCTATATGCATGTGCCTTCACACCAGGCACAGCTGCCCCTGCACATGTGACCCCTGCTGGACTCGCTGCTGGGTCTGTGGAGCTGATGCACCTTCTGCGCGTGGGGCGGACAGCTCTCCTCACTTCCTCATTGCGCATGTCATGACTTTGCCGCAGGTGACATGGATCATGGAGGGCCCACTTGTACGCGTGGGTAGGCTACACATGATTGTACACTGGTCGCCACCCCCAGTCAGTGTTTCGAATGGGAAGGTTGTCGTGCTGGTGGTATGTTCGATGTGGCGGATGGGCGGGCCTAGGTGCGGGCTTACATTCCGGACATGGGGGGTAGTTGGATTGGCGACTAGTTGCAGTACACACGGGACACGTCTCTTCCTTTCCACATCTGGGTCATCCCTTGTACTAACTGACAGTGATACAGTCATCTTCGCCCCAGCCCTCATGTCCTCCCCTCGCTCCCCCAATATGCATGCTCACCTGCGAGGCTAGCGCTTGCACAGGCAGCCCCAAGCTCGCACCAGAGAGGGCAAGGAGTGTATGTGTGGGTCCAGTTGCACGAGTGGGCTGTCTCAGGGTATGATGTGTCGCGGGACGCCGTCCACCTGCGTGGTGCCCCAAATGGAGACCCGGCCTGCATGGACTATGCATCACAGTCTTCGCCTTCCGGATCCGCCACCTGCGACACCCAGTGGCTGTGGCTGCCCCTTGCGGCCAGGCCGCGTCCGTCTGTGGCTGATGGCCCACACATTCACTCTTTGGCCTCTCTGGGGAGGGCTCGGGGTGGTGGCGCACACGCTTGCACTTAGTCGCAATGGCATGTGGCGTGGTTGGTATGATGGGCAATGGATGGGATGGTGCGAGCCACCTCCCGTGACGTCAGTGCTGCTCGTGCTGTGGTGCGTCCCCCTACACTTCCATCTGACTTGTGCCATGATAGACGTTGAGGTTCTATTGCCTGCGTGATATGACCAGGAGGAGCGCGAGGAGACCTCTCACACACCATGCTCCACTGCCATCCCGTGCCCTGTATCGCCTGTGCGGATTGACTATGTTGGGGTTACACCTGGTCGACTGGGGCTGTGTGTGCCTTGTCAGGGGCATGGCGGGCGCACAACAGGATCCAGCTTGTCCACAGAGGGTGGGCTGAGGTGCGCCTGGTACCGCTTTGTACGTGTGCCCGGCTGCTGTGCACACACGTGTTCACTCCCCGACAGGTGTCCTCTCACAATGCCCAGGGAAGCGGTGGTGTACTGTTCATGACCCCTCCCAACACGGCGTGCTCCAACTTGGCATGTGCGCATCTACCCGTCGCACCCACCCACCTGAGCACTGCGTCCATACGACTTCACACGACACATGTGTGTCTTCCACAGTAGTGCTACTCATTTGCGTTGACATCCAATACCAGTGGACTACATGGTCATGTCACGACTGCCGTGTACTTCACATACTCTCATCCTCTCTCATTCGTACTTGTGAAATGAGTCAGCGGAGACAGTTTTGGTTTCAAACATTATATTGAGTCTTCTGTCCTCTGTGATGCAGTATAGTGGACACTAGTGGCAGCGGAATACATGTTGAGGATATACTGAGCATGATTGCAAATGGGATAGGGTGTGGGGTTACATGTGATTGGCTGTTGCATGTGGGATGTGGGCTTCAGAGTGACATCTGCTTGGCCAAGGCTGTGCTAATGTAAATTTACGTATAGCTGCGGAGCTGCGGACTTTGACACAGACGGTATACATGTAGCCTACCAGACCGCTTGGCATCATGGGCACAGTCCATCTCTGTTCCATGTGACAGGTTTGCTGCGGTTGTTCCTCATGCACGCATGCATGTGAGATGACATCAGGGCATGTGCTTGCGTGCATGCAGCGGCGTGCCACTTGTTGTTGCACTGTGGTGGTTACTGGACATGTCACAGTCACTGGGGTCGTGTTGTTGTTGTATGCACTTGTCGTCCATGCAAAGGTCCTGGTATGGGATTCCCGGGGCGGGGGTGGGAGGGGTGCAGCACCCACAGACTCCAGGCGACCTATTCATGTCCACTGAGCGGTGTGTGTGTCCATGGGCGCTGGATCCATGTCGTGTCCTGGTTGTTCGTGCAGTTCCGTCCATGTGGGTGCGATACACAGAGCCCATGCCACTGCCTCCCACGATGCATGCGGTGTTCCTGGATGTGATGGGGAACAGTGTGCATGTCCCGGTCATATCCGATGTCATGGCGATGTCGTTGATGGTGTGGTTACAGTTGCCGGTCGTTTGGTATGGCTGTTGTGGTGGTGACTGGCCAGTCCGTGCGGAAGCTAAGCATGGGTGCGGGGTTGGACATCATAGGTCACTCGGGGAACCTGCGTTGTGGTCCGACGTATTTACAGGTTGTCAGGTATGCGATGCCGTCCAGCAGGGCTTCCATGTCATTGGTGGTGTACATGTTTGCCAGCCAATGAAGCGGATGGTGGCTGTCAAGGTGTTGTTCGTAGGTTGTCCCTTGGAGGACCATGATGGGGTATGCTGGGTGACATTCGATGTAGCTGTTATCGATGATCCGTCGTGTGGAGGCACAGTGGTCCCATTTCAGTGCGGGTGCGATGTTGGCCACATACGCCATGCCCCCATAGGCAGAGCAGGCCCTGTCGTGTAGCGTCCAGAGGGAGGAGTAGTGGTAGCAGGTCCGCCTTCAGACATGCCGGGTTGGAGAGGCATATCTCGACGGGATGCTGGTAGGGACACCTCCGACAGTAGAAGACGGGCATGACGCAGCTGAACAATGTGATGCGGTAAGTCAGTCGGTAACTTACGTTCAGCAGGGACAGGAGATCGCATCCCAATGTATGGCACAGGTTGGTTTTGTACAGCTTGAGCTGTTCGGCGTAGTTGGGTAGGTGTGTTGCGGTTGCCATTTCGCAGCGGTTCGTAGAGGTGGCGTGCTCCGGCTGTGTGTGCAGTCTGCAATGTGCACGCTCCGGGGTTGCTGTGAGCTCTGTGTAGTCGTAGGGAGACAGGACTTGTGTTCTGTTGGCTTGTTTGGAGGTCACGGGCCCTCTTCCCACATGCTTCTCAGACAGTTCAAGGTCAGTGCTGTGTGACTCCTTCCAATAACTTGCATGTGGCCGACATGGGGAGTGTTTTCTTCTTTCTTCCCCGTCCGTTGTGTGCTTCTGTGATATGCGCTATCTGCCCTGTGGTCGGTCTCCTCGGCATGCCTGTGTTGGTCTATTCTTGGACAATGGCTGTATTCACCGGCTTCTGTCGTAGGGCTGTGGTTTCGGAGTTGGAATGGAAGGTCATTCAGTGCTGTCTGCTCTCCCTTGTGTGGGCGGCAGGCTGCCTTTCCGCTCTGCGTTGGGCCTTGTGTGTGAATGTTATTCTTGGGCCACCTGTTGTCGGTCCCCGGGCTCTTTGGTGTTCCGTTTTATATGTCTTGTTCATATGTGCAGGGTGGTATGGGTGTTTCTGTGAGGTACTGGCGTTCCTCTTCCCGAAGGGGCCCTGCTTCTCCTAGTTGGTGTTGCCGCCGCTGTGTGCTACGCCATGTTTGTTACACTGGGGTGTGTCCTGCTGTTGCGTGTCTTCACTGACATGTGTGCGTCGGTTGTGTGGCGTTGGGTGTTGTCCGTGAATTGGGCGTTGGGGACATGTCTGTGGCCGGCCTGTCACGTGTCATGTGCGTTCGGGGTGGGGCTGATGTGTGTGCTGCTTGGTTGTGTCCCTGTGTCTGTGTGCGACGCATGCATGGCGCTGCGGTTGGCCTCTGCGTTGTGCGCATGGTGGCGGCGTCATCGGCGCTTTGGGGCCGTGACGGGGTGGTTGGTTCCTAGTCCCAGGTGGTGTGTACACATGTGTTCTGCGATGTTACGATTTGGCCTGTGTGTCATATGTGGATGCGATGGTGGATGTGTTGTGTACACGCGCTGGTGGGGGGTTGTCCGCTTTTTCCGCCCTTGCACTGTGTGCGCTGTTTGCGTGCACTTGTTGTGTGTGTGCCTACCTGCGTCTCCGCGGTACGTTGCGTCCTTGGTGGTGCATCAGCAGGAGCATGGGGAGGGCCTGCAGTGCTGGATTCATGCTCGGGGAGCCGCTTTTCGTTGTCCGTGCTTGGCGTCCGTGTTATCGCTTCGGTTTGTCGTACGGTATCTCTTGGCCGTGGGAGCCGTTTGTTTGCGGCATCGTAATTTATGCGCCGGGCGGGACGTGTTTCGTCGGACGGTGTGTGTCAGTTGGGCTGCGCCGCGACGTGTACGGGCGCACTTTGATGGCGGACGGTGTTGCTGGCTTGCCGGCGGTGTTTGGCCTGCTTTTCGCATCGTAATTGGGCGGGCGTGTGGACTGCTGCGTGCCGGCGGTAACTGGTGCTTTTTGCATCCGCCAGCACGGCGGTTGTGCTTCCGCCCGCCATCGTAATGGGCCCCTTATACCATAAATATTCTTTTGCTCATCGTGAAAATATTGAGCTAAGAAAATCTTCAGTGAGGGCTTATGTTATGCAAAAGCCCGTCCCGGGTATGGAACTTTATCTTCTCTCTCTTACTAGTGCTCAAGATATATTTTAATCACCCATTTTAGATTTAATTATCTTCATTTTCTTTTAGCATCCCTGGCAGTTTTTTTCCCGCCAAATCAAAAAGGACCCTGTGGCTGCGATACTAGATCTCCACAGGACACATTACACTTTGTATTATTGTGCAAATTATTTTCCTTGCCCAGAAGGCAATTCCTCCGTCCCCTTTTAAAGAGTCTGAAGTTTAGGCATGCCAGAGTGGCTCTTTTATAGCTGTTGCCAAATGCTTTTACCTTATGTTCAGTGACAAGCTTTCTGCGGGCCGCTTACAGATAGATCTAGGCTCTCTAGACCCGATTGAACTGTGTTTGGCCTATGCCCTTGTGGTACCTTTTAGATCTATAGTGTGTACTGTATATGAATTTGTGAGGTCTCTTGATTTACACTTAACCTTTTTAAAATGGGTTGTGCAATAGATCCATTTATTATTTTAAATTATGATGTATTGTTCCTTGTTTTTAATGTATGCCTATCTTTTATGGTCGCTTTTCCTTCCGAATAAAGAAAGAATTATTATTGCTATAGCAATGCATTGCGGAAGTGGTAAGTCAGTCTATATTAAAATATGATTTTTCACTTTTTTGAGTAAACATATCTGTATAAGGATTTTAAAAACGCATTTTAAAAATGTATCTGTTTATTAAAAAATTATTGCATATTTGAGAAATAATGATAGTGATGTTCAGATGAAGGCAATCCCTTTTCCTCATACATAGAAACATACCAAGATGTGGAATCAGAGGAGTTTCAGGAACAGGAAATGGAAGAAGAGATTCGAACTACACTTACCACATTTCCTGTGCCTTAGGATGTCCCTACTTGGCAACAACACGTGAGGCAACCAAAGGTAAGCACACTACTGATCACACAGGCAGTTCAACGTTAATCATGCCAGGCAGTTGCTAGGGTAGGGTACTCCAACGAGTACCTCAAGAGCTACTGGTAGCTCTCCGGTACCTGTGAGTAGCTCCCCTATGTGCAGCCCACACTAGTAAATACAAAGTGTTTGTTTTGTTTAATTAGGTATGTTTCCAAATTTGAAAAAGGAAATATTTAAAAAACACAGGTGTATTTTCAGAACTGAAAAGCTGATGTTTGCAAAAAAAATACAATTATGACTGATATTTAAATGTTAATTAATGGAGTCTTGCCTACAGTGGTCACTATTGTAACACTGATAAATTGTGTTTGTAGTTCAGGATGATTTCTATTTAACAGAAGTAGCTCTTACTATGGAAAAGGTCGACACATCTGTACTAGGGCAGTGCAAATGAGATTAAAAAGCTTGAGCAAACGCTGTGCTGCAGGAAGTCAAAAAGGTACCACTTCTGATAGGAAAGGTGAAGAATCTGTGCCTCATGCCTCAAAATTCTGAGTATTGAAAACTTCAATGTTAGGTGTCCAGCACCAACAATTGAAAGCATCAAAGTGAATAGTTAGGAGAGTTGCTGTGCTAAGCACTGAAAAAAAGAAGGATATTAAACACTTTGTAATTCAGCAAATGATGATTTTCAGCCACTTATTACCAACATATATGAATTTACAGATGCTGTCACTGCACTTCTGTAACACAGGAAAACAGTGTATAGAGGCACAGACATCGCCATTTACTTAATAAAATAGTTGGCTGTGGCAGGCCAGTTAATAGACTTTAAAGTCCTCATTCCGATGGCGGTCGGACAAGCATCCGACCGCCATCGTTTCGGGCACAGGATCGTCCGACAAGGAGTCGGCGGTCGCGAGAGCCCAATTGCAATACAACTGCTGGGGGCCCCCAAACTCCCTTTCCGTCTTCCTTTACATGGCGGTCAGACTGCCATATAAAGGCAGAGGTAAATGGACATCCTAATCCCTATGGTGGTTCCTCCGCAGGCACCACCCCCATTGTAGGGATTAGGCTCCGACTGCAGCCCCGACGGGTTCCTTGAGCCTGTTGGAAGCCACGGTCTTTCCCCCAGCCCAAATCACTGTGACCGCTGACATTCTAATCCAGCAGTTGGACCGATACTCTGGATGCCGGCATCATAATCGGTCCCTAAATTCTGTAACTTTGTTTCCTAAGCATACTGTACAACTCTAGCCAGACATGGGCCATTGCAGATTAGTTTTTTCTAAGGGGTTCATCTATCCAAGAAGTAGTAAGGGGGGGTGAGCAAGGAGCAGTAGTTCAGGGGTTCAATGAATGAGAGCCCTAAGTACTAACCCTGCTGCTGGAGACATAGGAAAAAAGAGATAATAATTTCATATTTCTTTCTGGTATTTCTTCAAGTTAGATTTAGGAGAAAATATTTTCTTCTGTGCATTCCATTCTTTGCAACATCTACACAACCAATTACATGGGGAAAAATTTAATTCAACATACCATCCAAATAAATGTTAAAAAATCACGAGATTGCACTCTGTGACACCCCACCTGCTTCTGCAGCTGTGTTCTGAAAACTACCAGAAGCAAGGAGGTGGTGTGAGCATGAATCCTGCACATGCATAGCTATGAGTTGGCTTCTTTAAGCTGTCCTTTCTAGCAGTGGATCTACCTCTTGGATTTAATAAAAAAATAACCTACCTGATAAGTCACTTCTTTGCAGAGACTTCACATAAATATATTGTGAGAAGCTGGCCTGGTATATGATGTCCACTTATCTAAGTGCATCTAGTATAATGGGGTAAACCAGTGCCCCTCAGAACTTGGGTGTACAAGAATGTGGAAAATGTTGGCTCTGTCGGGTACAGAATTGATTCTAGGTTTACTGAATAATAACAAATAGAAAACAGTGCTCAAACATTTCAGTAATAATCAATGAAAAGGTGAGAGAAGGAATGCAAAGAACACACCAAAAATGAGTGAATCTAAAGTTGTAATGAGGGATAAATCAATATATTCTTTTACATTTTATGGTGTCAAGATAACATTAGAAGGCTGTCACAGTTCATGAACATATGAATTGTTCAAACGGCGCAAGTGATATGGTGAAAAAAGGGCGAAGAAAGTGCTAAGTGTGAACGAGATATATGCAGTGCTGTACATATGGTTAAAACTGGTCATTCATGGGACATCCATCCCTAGGTACATAAATCTCCTCGCCACTTGGGATTTAAATTTCCAATTCCCGAGGGGGAGAGAGTATTGTCAGGATTATGACAAGCATGTCGATGTTTCGACCCAGAGAAGTGCGTGATTGACTAGTAGGCACAGCGGGTCTTCCTCAGGACAAGACAAACCAAGGGACAGCCTGCACAATTAGAAATGGGTGGATTTAGAATGGTGTGTTGGATTTAGGGAAAGGAACAGCATGGTAAGATAACTGGGGCCCTACCCGAATCAAAGAAGATCTTCAGGGTATGGTCCACTATTCGGTTGGATTCAAAGCAATGACTGAGGGGAGGTCCTTGATGGTTATGAATAACATCAATGGGGCAGCACAGTTCTGGTGGTGAGTGGTGGTAAGTTACTAGTGAGCAGGGTGACAAGAGAGTGGCAGTATTGCTAAGAACCTTGTGGTGACTGTAGTTCATGTAACAATCATAGATTTTCATGCGTTACCAACTGTGACTGCTCACACAGAGGGTTTAAAAAGTAAGTGCTCTAAACCTGGCGCGAGCAGGACAAGTGACAGGTCCGTCAAATAAAATTCTCATCGATGCCGCTCTCTTGTCACCCTGCTCACTAGTAACTCATCACCACTTGTGTTAATGCTGCATTGGAGTGCATTTATATAGCCTAAAATAGGGGCAACGTTCACGCATAAACTGACATCAAGTCACCCTTTCCCATTAGCTACAGAACTGTGCTGCCCCATTGATGTGATTCATAACCATCAAGGACTTCACCTCAGTCATTGTTTTGAATCCAAACGAACGGTGGACCATACCCTGAAGATCTTCTTTGATTCGGGTAGGTCCCCAGTTATTTTACCATGCTGTTCCTTTCCCTATATCCAACACACCATTCTAAATCCATCCATTTCTAATTGTGCAGGCTGTCCCTTGGTTCATCTTGTCCTGAGGAAAACCCCAGTGCTTGTCATAATCCTGACCCTACTCTCTCTGCCCCACGTGAAATGGAAATATAAATCCCAAGCGGCGAGGAGATTTAGGTACCTAGGGATGGATGTCCTATGAATGACCGGTTTTAACCATCTGCACAGCACTGTATATATCTCGTTCACACTCAGCACTTTCTTTGCACTTTTTCACCATATCACTTGCGCCGTTTGAACAATTCATATGTTCATGAACTGTGACAGCCTTCTAATGTTATCTTGACACCATAAAATGTAAAAGAATATATTGATTTATCCCTCAATACAACTTTAGATTTACTCATTTTTGGTGTGTATTTTGTCTTTCTTTCTCTCACCTTTTCATTGATTATTACTGAAAAGTTTGAGCACTGTTTTTTATTTCTTATTATTCAGTAAACCTAGAATCAATTCTGTACCCGACAGAGCCAACATTTTCCACACACTAATATAAGTGGGCATCTTGCACCAGTCCAGACAACCCTTATGGTGATTTAAGAGGTCTTAGACAACCTTAGAAGCCCTCAAAGTGGTATCTGGGAGAGCAGCCTTCAGCCTTAGTCTTGAAGGAGTGTAAAACAGCTTGTTTTACCAGAATGCAATCTTATAGTATAGATTAAATGAAAAAGAACCACACAAAGTATTTATTAAACTATGTATTTATTATATAACACTATCTAGACATTACAGTATCTCCTACACGGAGATAGACACAAAGCACACAATACCTTTTCAAAGAAATCACAGTAAATAGCACTAATACACAATGGGCCCTGGGGAGGGGGGGTCACCAAACCATATACTAAGAAGAGGAGAAAGTGTCCGGAGGAATCCAAACGTGGATTCTTGAAGTGGAGTACCTGAAAGCAGAGGGGACAAAGTCTATGTCACTCGGGAGTGACCAGGAGCCCTGGAAGAAGAATGCCCTCTGATGTCGGGTGCTTCAGGAAAGATGAAGATGGCCTTGACTCTGCAGCTGCGAGGACCAGGCGACGCTGAGGATGACCAGGAGGACCCGGATACAAGCTGTCCCATGAAGGATGTCGAGTGCTGAGGGGTCGGTGTCTGGTGGGAGCACCAACAAGCCTTGGCAAATGCAACCCACACAGTAAATCAAGAAGGTTCCCGGTTTGGACCAGCAAGGTCCAGGAGACTCACCACAAGCACGGGAGTCAGGGCAGGCCCCGAGCAATCAGGGGAGCCCAAGGAAGACAAAGGTGACCCTCAAATGGACCCACAGGCCGGAGGCACAGGAGTCGTGAGAGGACCTTGAGCAGCTCACCAAAAGGAGCAGGCCACGGTGCCCACGAGATGGTGTGGCTGAAGATCTTGGTGGAAGAAGTTGCCGGATGTTGGGGCTACTTGGAGCCCAAGGCACTTGTTGCAAAGTTGCCAACAAGCATTTGCACTTGCAAAAGTATACTGAGCCCAGGGGTTCAGTTAATGCAGCCCGCGAGGAAATCTGACCTCAAACTCGGTGACAGGACAGCTCAGGCCTCAAGGGACATAGGGAACAACCACCTGTGTTGTTGAACCCTTCAGAGTCCGCAGGAGCTTGGGATCAGCAGACCGGTCAGTAGTGTTGAGGTGCATGCGAATGTAGGGAAGTGACTCCTTCCCTTCAAGGGAGATTGTTTAAGGTGTCTTGGATGCTCCACAGGTCCTACATGGATCCTGTTTGGTGCACAGGCACATACAATGCAGCAGACTGGAAAAGAGACGAAGTCAGGCCCAAATGAAGTTCAGCGAAGTCCAGAGTGCCCAGACGGTAGAATTGCAGTGGTTTCAGTTCTGAATCTTATCCCACGATGAATCTAAAGACCTACACCCAGGTAAGCCCTTAGGTACCCTAGGGAAAGGGTTGGGAAGATTCAGGGGACCATCCCAGGGGAGGGCCCTGTCCAGACCATCCCAGGGGAGGTTATCCCCTTGTCCTTTGTCCAGTTTTGAGCCAGAGTGGGCGCCAACGGCTCCCAGAGCTGGTTTGAACTGGACTATGCACAGGGACACCAAATGTGCCCCTCATGCAGACTTTCTGGCGCTGGCAAGCGCACCCACCCAGCCCTAATACACTAAATCCTGTCTGGGAGGTGGTCACACCTCCCTGTGACAGGATGCCTATTGTTCCACCTTCCTCTGCTTGAGCTTGGCTCAGCAGCTGGAGGGCAGAAATGTGTCTCTGGTTGGCAGCAACCATTTTGTGCTGTCCTGGTCAAGAAGGCTGGTACCGGGAACACTGAGAGCCTAACAGAGGGCTCTTCTAGTGCTTGGAATCATACCTCCCACACCGTTTACGGCATATTGCTGCTTCACTGACAACCCGGGAGAATGCACTCCGTAGGCTGCAAGGGTATCCTGCTCATGCAGGGGCACCCTCTCACTTAGAACCAAGCACCCTGCCTTCAGGATTGTAAAGGCCTGCTATAGAAGTGACTTATAGGTTTTAAGTGCAGTGACCCTTAGATTTATTAAACCTATATCTTTAGTAAGTGGTGCATGCACCCACTTACACAGTCTGCAATGGCAGGCCTGTTGTTCCATTTTGAATGGTCTCTCATGGGTGGCATAATACCTGCTGCAGCCCATGGGAGACCTCTGGGGTACCTATGCCCTGGGTACATGGGTACCATATACTAGGGACTGACAAGTGTACCCCAGTATCTAACCCAGGATATACCTAAGTACTGAACACAAGAAAGGGAGAAAGCAGATAGACTGGGGTCCTGATTAGCAGGATCCCAGTCAGACTAGTCAAAAACAGCATCACATCAAGCAAAAAGTGGGGTTAACCGTAAGAAGCAGATTCTACTTTCCTACACAACCCCCCCAAACGTAAGGAGATGAGACTAACCATGCCCAGTTGAGTCTTCATTTTCTAAGTGGAAATATCTGGAGAGTCCATCTGCATTGGCATGGTTACTCCCAGGTCTATGTTCCACTGTATAATCCATCCCCTGTAGGGAAATGGACCATCTCAAAAGTTTGGGGTTTTCACCCTTCATCTGTTTCAGCCATAAGAGGGGCTGATGGTCTGTCTGAACAATGAAGTGAGTGCCAAACAATTATGGCCTCAGCTTCTTCAGGGCCCAGACCACATCAAAGACTTCCCTCTCTATAGCTGACCAACGTTTCTCTCTGGGGGTCAACCTTCTGCTGATAAAAGCTACTGGTTGATCCTGGCCCTCTGCATTAAGTTGTGACAACACAGCCCCTACCCCCAACTCAGATGCATCTGTTTGGACAATGAATGCTTTAGAGTAGTCAGACAGGACTTTGCAAGATGGGAGAAGTGCACATGGCCTGCTTGAGATCATCAAATGAGTTCTGACAGCTAACTGTCCACTGAACTTTCTTGGGCATTTTCTTGGATGTCAGATCATTCAAAGGAGTCACTATGGACCCATAGCCTTTGACACATCTTCTGTAGTATCCAGTCAGGCTCAAGAAAGCTCTGACCTGAGTCTGGGTAGTTGGAGCAAACCAGTCCTTTATGATCTGGCTTTTGCTCTGAAGTGGTTAAACCTGGCCTCCACCCACAAGGTGGCCCAGGTACACAAACTTGCTCTGCCCTATCTGGCACTTAGTAGCCTAGTGAGGCCTGCCTTCTGCAGAGCCTCCAAAACATTCTTCAGGTGGACCAGGTGATCTTCCCAGGTGGAGCTAAAGACAGCTATGTCATCAAGATATGCTCCACTATAGGCTTCCAGACTTGTGAGAACTTTATTCACCAGCCTTTGGAATGTGGCAGGTGCATTCTTCAAACCAAAGGGCATCACGATAAATTGATAATGCACACTAGGGGTTGAGAATGCTTTTAGTTTGGCATCCTCAGCTAGTCTGATTTGCCAGTAGCCAGCAGTGAGATCAAATGTGCTCAAGAACTTGGCTGAGGCCAAAGTGTCAATACGCTCATCTGCTGTAGAAATTGGATGAGCATCAGTCCTAGTGACTGCATTGAGTCCCCTGTAGTGGACACAAAACCTCATCTCTCTCTTACCACCCTGGGTGTGAGGTTTTGGACCAAGACCACTGGACTAGCCCAAGGGCTATCTGAGGACTCAATCACTCCCAACTCCAGCATCTTTTGGACCTCTGTCCTGATGCAATCTCTGACATGGTCAGGCTGCCTGTAGATTTTATTCTTGACAGGTAGACTCTCACCTGAGTCCACTTCATGGGTACACCAGGTGGTTTGAATGGGTGTCAGAGAGAACATATGCCTATATTGATTGAGGACCTTCCTGCAATCAATCTGATGTTGGTCAGTGAGGCTGCCTGACAAGGCTACACAATCAACTGACCCATCATCAGGGTTTTGGGAGAGGAGATCAGGGAGAGGGTCACTCTCTTCCTCCTGTCCCTCATCAGTTGCCATGAGCAAGCCCATGTCAGCCTTGTCCACAAAAGGTTTCAGTCTGTTCAGGTGGAGCACCCTATGGGGGCTCCTGGGAGTGCCAAAGTCCACCAGGTAGGTAACCTCACCCTTTTGTTCAATGATAGTGTGGGGTCCACTCCATTTATCGTGGAGAGCTGCTGGGGCTACAGGCTTCAACACCCACACTTTCTGACCTGACTGGTAAACAGTCAGTATAGCCTTTTGGTCATACCAAGCTTTTTGCAATTCTTGGCTGGCCTCCAGGTTTTTACTTGCTTCTTCATGTACTCAGCCATCCTGGAGCGGAGACCAAGTATATAGTCCACTATGTCTTGTTTGGGAGGATTGAGAGGTAACTCCCATCCCTCCTTCACCAAACACACGGGACCCCTAACTGGATGCCCCAGCAGAAGTTCAAAAGGGCTGTAGCCAACCCCCTTCTGAGGGACCTCTCTGTAGGCAAAGAGAAGGCAGGGCAGAAGGGCATCCCATTTTCACCTAAGCTTTTCTGGGTGGCCCATGATCATGCCCTTCAGGGTTTTGTTGAACCTTTCACCCAACCCATTGCATTGAGGATGATAGGGTGTGGTGAATTTGTAATTCACCCCACACTCTTTCCACATTGCAGTAATATAGCTTGACATGAAGTTTGTACCTCTGTGAGTTAAAACCTCCTTAGGGAAGCCCACCCTGAAACAATTGCCAAGAGGGCCCTTGCCACCACAGGAGCTGTAGTGGTCCTAAGGGGAATGGCTTCTGGGTACCCAGTGGCATGGTCCACCACCACTAGTATGTAACTGTGCCCAGAAACTGTAGGAGGGTTCATGGGACCAATTATGTCAATCCCAACCCTCTCAAAGGGAACCCCCATCACTGGAAGTGATATAAGGGGGGCCTTTGTGGTGCCACCTGCCTCACCACTGGCTTTGCAAGTGGCACAGGAGCGACAAAACTCCTTTGTGTCCTCAGACATGTGAGGCCAGTGAAAGTGTGGGACAAGCCTGTCCCAGGTTTTACTTTGGCCTAAGTGTCCTGCCCGGGGAATGTCATGTGCTAGGGGAGGAAGCCCCTAAACTTCAGAGGTATAACCAACCTCCTGGTGCCACCAGGCTTGGGATCGCTACCCTCTGAGTAAAGGAGTCCCTCATTCCAGTGGATCCTGTGGGATCCACTGATATTTCCAGCAGCCTCAGCAGCAGCTTGCTGTCTGAGGGGTTCAAGAGAGGGACAGGTGTGCTGCTCCAAACTCAAGTCTGCCCTGGAAGGGCACACTGCCCCCTAGAACTCAACGTGATCAGGCTCAAGTTCATCTGGGGCAGTTCCTTCACAGGGATTAAGATCATCTCCCTCAAGAGACTGATCCTCACTGTGAGTCTGGGGGGAAGACACAGCCTTACCTCTCCTGCTTCTTCTCTTGGGAGGCACCTGGTCCATTGTTCCAGGATCCAGGGCCTGTTCAGTGGATGCCAGTTTAGCTTGTGACCTGGTCACAGCAAACATATCTGCAGAGATGCCCAACATTTCTGCATGAGTCCTATATTCAACTTCAGCCCAGGCTGAAGTCTCCAAATCATTGCCCAACAAACAGTCTACTGGTAGGTCTGAACTTACCACAACCTTTTTGGGGCCAGTTACCCCTCCCCAGCTGAAATTAACAGCTGCCAAGGAATGGTCAGTCCTGACATTGTTTGAATTGGTCACTTGGTACATTTCTCCAAGTATGATTTGTCCAGGAGACACAAGTTTCTCTGTCACCATTGTGACACTGGCCCCTGTGTCCCTGTAGGCCATTGCCTCTGTTCCATTGATCAAAGGCTGTTGTCTGTACTTACCCAGGTTACTGGCACTGACACGTAAGGTGGCCATATCTATACCACCATCACAGACTAGAACAGCCTGAGCTGGAGTTCTGACTAAGCCAGAACCCACCTCAGATCCCAAGGATAACCCCACTAATCCCTTGTTCCCTGTACTACCACTTGTACCTGAGCTAGGGGACGCAGTTGCCTTAGGCACAGTGGTAGTACTTGTAGTTTCCTTGGCCTTTGGACAGTCAGCATCTCTTGTCCAATGGGTCTTGTGTTTACAGAGATAACACCATGGTTTCTTTTTGCCTTTTCCCTTGTTTGATTGTGACATCCCCCAGAAGTAGGTTTTTGGGGCCCTGGGGAAGACTCCTTTTTGTCTTTACCCTTGTCCCCACCCTTATATTGAGTCTTAGAAGAATCTTGCTTTAGGCCCTGATCGCTGTACTGGGGTGAATGTATGACATTGTTCTGCATTCTGTCCATCAATTGTTCTTTTTGCATTTGTCACCCCGAGTGGGACGGGTATGCCCAGACGTGGGTCCCGTGCTCTCCATGCCACTGGAGTCAAGCTATCCTGGCTGATGAGGGCTGAAAGCCCGAAACCGGTCCTAGGATGCTTGTTTCCAGTCCAGAGAGGACCTGGCCTGGCAGTTCGGGCTGGACTGTTCCCATTGGGCGCAGGGTCAAGACTGATTTGCATATGGCTGGGTCCAAACTGGAATGGCATGGTGAGCAAAAAAACAATGGATTTAGGCCCAGATCGCTGTACTGGGGTGAACGTATGACATTGTTCTGCATTCTGTCCATCAATTGTTCTTTTTGCACTAATGTAAGAGGTCTTAGACAACCTTAGAAGCTCTCTAAGTGGTAGCTGTGGAGAGCAGCCTTCAGGCTTAGTCTTGAAGGGGTGTAAAGCAGCTTGTTTTACCAGAATGCAACCTTATAGTATAGATTAAATAAAAAAGAACCACACAAAGTATTTACCAAAAATATGTATTTATTATATAACAGTATCTAGTATGTTACATTGACTCCTACACGGAGATAGACACAAAGCAAACAATACCTTAGCAAAGAAATCACAGTAAATACCCGCCGACCACCGTCGAACCCAATGGAGGACTTCAGGAAAGTGCCACTCTGGAAGAGGAGAAAGTGTCCGAAGGAATCCAAACATGGATTCTTGAAAAGGGGTGTACCTGAAAGTGTACCTGAAAGCAGAGGGGGCAAAGTCTATGTCACTCTGGAGTGACCAGGAGCCCTGGAAGACGAATGCCCTCTGATGTCGGGTGCTTCAGGAAAGATGACGATGACTTTGACACTGCAGCTGCGAGGACCAGGCTATGCTGAGGACGACCAGGACCCGGATTCGAGCTGCCCCATGAAGGATGTTAAGTGCTGAGGGGTCGGTCTCCAGTGGGATCACCAACAAGCCTTGACAAATGCAACCCACGCAGGAGATCAAGAAGGTTCAAGGTTGAGACCAGCAAGAACCAGGAGACTCACCACAAGCTGGGGAGTCAGGGCACACCCGAGAAATCAGGGGAGCCCAAGGAAAACAAAGGTGACCCTCAAATGGACCCACAGGCCAGAGGAACAGGAGTCGTGAGAGGACCTCGAGCAGCTCACCAAAAGGAGCAGGCCACGGTGCCCACAAGGTGGTATGGCTGAAGATCTTGGTGGAACAAGTTGCCAAAAGTTGGGGCTACTTGGAGCCCAATGCACTTGTCGCAAAGTTGCCAACAAGCATTTGCACTTGCAAAAGTACACGGTGCACAGTGGTGCGGTTAATGCAGCCCCCACGAGTGATTCAGACCTCAAAATCAGTGCGAGGACAGCTCAGGCCTTGAGGCACATAGAAAACCATGACCTGTGTTGTTGAACCCTTCAGAGTCCACAGGAGCTTGGGATCAGCTGACCGGTCAGCAGTGTTGAGGTGCCTGCGAATGCAGGGAAGTGACTCCTTCACTTCAAGGGAGATTTTTTCAGGTGTCTTGGATGTTCCACAGGTCCTAAACGGATCCTGTACAGTGCACAGGCACAGACGATGCAGCAGACTGGAAGGGAGACAAAGTCAGGCCCAAACAAAGTTCAGCGAAGTTCAGAGAGGCCAGACGGTAGAAGGGCAGTGGTTTCAGTTCTGAATCTTATCCCAGGACGAATCTAAAGACCTACACCCAGGTAAGCCCTTAAGTACCCTAGAGAAAGGGTTGGGAAGATTCAGGGGACCCTCCCAGGGGAGGGTCTGGACAGGGGGGAGGTTACTCCCTTGTTTTTTGTCCAGTTCACACCAGAGTGGGAGCCAATGACTCCCAGGACTGGTTTGAACTGGACTATGCACAGGGACATCAAATATGCCCCTCGTGCAGACTTTCTGGTGCTGGCAAGCGCACCCACCCAGCCCTAATACACTAAATCCTGTCTGGGAGGTGGTCACACCTTCCTGTGACAGGATGCCTATTGTTCCACCTTCCTCTGCTCAAGCTTGGCTCAGCAGCAGGAAGGCAGAAATGTGTCTCCGGTCGGCAGCAACCATTCTGTGCTGTCCTGGTCAAGAGGGCTGGCACCGGGAACACTAAGAGCCTAACGGAGGTCACTTCCAGTGCTTGGAATTATACCTCCCACACCGTTTATGGTGAGGGGTATGATTCCAACATGTTTGATACCAAACATGATAGGATTCGTTGCAGCTTTTTCGAGAGGGTAATCGCGCGATTACGCGGTGCCCCTCTATATAGCATATGGCTGCTTCACTGACAACCCTGGAGAATGGACTCCGTAGGCTGCAGGGGTGTCCTGCTCATGCAGGCGCACCCTCTCACTTAGAACCAAGCACCCTGCCTTCAGGATTGTAAAGGCCTGCTATAGGGGTGACCTAAGAGTTTTAAGTGCAGTGACCCTTAGATACAGTAAACCTATATCTTTAGTAAGTAGTGCATGCACCAACTTACACAGGCTGCAATGGCAGGCCTGTAGTTCCATTTTGAATGGTCTCTCATGGGTGGCATAATACCTGCTGCAGCCCATGGGAGACCTCTGGGGTACCTATGCCCTGGGTACATGGATACCGTATACTAGGGACTGACAAGGGTACCCCAGTATCCAATCTTGGATATACCTAAGAACTGAACACAACAATTTAGGGAGAAAGCAGATAGACTGGGGTCCTGATTAGTAGGATCCCGGTCAGACTAGTCAAAAACAGCACCACATCAAGCAAAAAGTGGGGGTAACCATAAGAAGCAGATCCTATTTTCCTACATATATGCATAAACAAAATTATTGTGGCAGACTCACTAGAAATCTTAGAGCCCAACCAGCATGTAGTCAGTTACAGAATGAGGAGTTTGTGCAGCAAGATGTACGAATGGGAGTCTGCTCGGGGTTCCGTTTGAGATGAGCAAGAGAAGGCATATTCCTGCTTTAGGGAATGGCACCGCAGAAGAAGCACATCTGTGGGTGTATATGGGATTGAATGTAACACTCAACTCTGAGTCATCATGGGAGGACATTGCAGATGCTGGATTGCAATGAGATTTATGGAACAACAAATCCACTCACATGTGTAAGCATATACAACACCAAACGTTCCTCCACGATATTGTGCAGATACCACAAAAATGTTGTTTCATCACCTGAAATCTGTGAGCCTTGCTGCAGGAGTATTTATAACAAGTCAAAGTGTGTATGATCAACAACCTTACTATCGACCCCAAGTGCCTAAATAATCAAACCCTTTGTGTATTTGAAATAAATGTGATGTCTGACCCAGTCTTTCAACTCCAAAACATATGTGTTTATCTGATTAAGAAATGTGGCATTTTTTAACCAAGACGTTGTTGGTTTGGTTGCTATACCTACAGGGGGTTATTTATGAGAGCCTTGCATCACTTTTGCAGCATGTAAAGTGGTAAATGCATGATGCAGGGCTCTGAATCAGATTTATGACGCCACAAAAATCCACCCTGTGTGGCTTCATGCAAAGCCACCCTGTGTGGCTTTGAGGGGCCTCATAAATCTTGAGTAAGGTGATGCAGCGCAAATCCCTTGGGAGGCATTCCATGGGTTTTGCTGTGGGTGTTTCCACGCAACACCCATGGATTTTGATGCTGCCCCAGATTTATGAAATCATGTAAACCTGGGGAAGTGGCAAATCCTTATCACTCCCGAGGTGATGAGTAGAGGAGAACTATATTTTTTCTCCTCGTTTTTTCCTCCTTCTATGTATGCTGCATTCTGCAGCACACACAGAAAGAGGAAAACACTTAGGATTGTTTCTGTGCAGGAAGGTGCCCCCTCCTGCACAAAAACAATCCTGCATACTACGGAGACCCCCTTGCACCATGGTACAAGGGTTCCTGCATTGGCACTAGGCTGCCAAAATGATGCCAGCGCAAGGAGAAAGGACAGGAATTAATGCACTGTATTGCATAAATATGGTGTATTTCTGCCCTTTTACTTTGGCGTAGTGCAGGGCAGCAAAGTGACTTGCTGCGCTGCTCTATTCAAAAAGTCTGAAAATGAGGGCCACAGTGTTTTACCCATGTCATTTGCGGCCATATTTATGACTCTTGTGGCACAGGGCAGTGCAGCAAACCACCTTGCTGTGCTGCCTGCGTCACAGGGAAGGGGCAGGAATGCGCCGCATTTATTTAATATGATGCATCCTTGTCCTTTTCTCTGGCGCTAGCACAGTTTTGGTTGCCTAGAGCCAAAGCAGGCACTCTTGCAAGGGTGCCTGTGTTGTAGGCAGGATTACTTTTGTGCAGGAAGGGGAACCTTCCTGCCTAAAGACAATTCTGAGAGGCTGTTTCCTCTTTCTCTGGGGGATATTCTCAAGGACTTATCGCCGAGTTATCGGCACTTTACTGCAGCCAAAGTGGCGATAGATTTAACGCACCATTCACAAGCTGATGCTAGCAGCCGATATCGCCAGTTTTCCTGCGATAGCAGCCGCAAAAAACATTGCCACGGATGACACCGGCAACTAACGCTAATGAGATGCAGAGTAGGCGTTCCTGTGCAAAATGCTGCGAAAAAACAACTTCGCAATATTCTCTACGACCAGCCAGATCGGCGATAAGATCACAAAACAGGCGATAAGGCGCGTTAGCAGCCGGCATTTAACACCTGCTCCTACCTGGTGTTAAGTCGGACGACAACCTGCACCACAAAAGGGAGCCCAGACCAGAGCCACACCTGAACAACAACAGATGCCATGGAGCTACTGATCATGCAGCTCGGAGCCCCAAGAGGGCCACAACACCCACCGCCACCACACCCATGCCCGCAACCCCCCCCGGAGCCCACCCCAGACTACCACAGAGGCAGCGCAGACAAAGACAGCGGACCTTCAGAAAACGCACCAGCCTCACAGACTTAACACCAGAGGATGTCATTGCCCACTACAGGCTCAAAAGGACAACCATCCTCCGCATCCTCACCATCATTGCCCACAGGCTGACGGTACCAACACAGCGGACAAACAACATCCCTCCGCAGACAAAGCTGCTGGCTGTGCTGCACCTGTTGGCCTCTGGTACCTTCCATCCAACAACTGCCAGAGTCGGAGGAGTCTCACAGCCAGCCCTATCCAAGTTCCTCACACCTGTCTTGGATGCCATCATCAGCTTGGTACCCCAGCACCTTCACTTCCCACACACTGCGCAGGAACAGCTGGAGACCAAGCAAGGCTTCTACGCCATAGCTGGCTTCCCGCACGTGTTGGGGGCAATCGACTGCACACATGTACTCCTCGTGCCCCCTGCCGCCACTGCACACAATTATCGCAACAGGAAGCACACGCATTCCATCAATGTGCAGGCAATAGTGGATCACCTGGGACTCTTCACCAATGTCGTTGCCAACTACCCAGGCAGTGTGCATGATTCCTTCATCTTCCGATAGTCCATCATCAACCAGCGCTTTCAGGATGGCACCTATGGGAATGCATTGCTCGTTGGTAAGAACCAAATGAACACACCACACACCTCAACTACTCAGTCATGCAACTCACGACTCTGGGAATGCACACGTTACAAACTCACATACAACATGCCAAACAACATGCCCACCTACCAGACACGACAGCACAACTTACTGTGGTAACCTGGGCTAGCCATGTACACAAGCCATCAACGGCATAGCACCTCAGCCACACAATAGCAGAATGTGGGGAGAGGTGGGAACCAGGCATGTGCGAAGGAGGCAAATGACCCATGAATGAGAATGCACACAATGCCAAGTGTGGCGTGGATGTGCTGGCCAGACTGCAGGATGCAGACCACAGACATGTCCATGTCGACATATACTGCTGGTGTTTGGAGTGTAGTGGACAGTGGATGCAACCATGTCACCCCAGGCAGTGGGGAAGATCGAGGAAATATAGCTTGTTACGTCCCCCCCTGTAAGCGTGAGCGGAGCGGGCTGGCCCGGCGTACGCCAGGCCAGCGTAGGGGTGTGAATAAAAAGCCTGTTGCTCTGGGCGTAGTTCTCTTCTGGAATGGCCAACATGTCTGCCAGGGCGGCGCCTCCCAGCCCGCAACGAGGCCGACGCCATGAGCGGCGGTGCCTGCAATCCTGTGCGCCTGCTGCACCCCAGGCCGCTGGTCCCCTGACCCGTCTTGGCCCCCCCTGTGCAACCAGGCCTCACTGCTCACCTCCCGACACCGGCGTGTGTCAAAGAGGGCCCACCATGTGCCGGTGCAAGTTCCAAGCCCGAGGCCCGCGACCTTGGCAGCCTCCTCAGACCATCACGGCCTCCGCGACACAGGCCCCCAGCACTCCTTTCTCGTTGACGTTCTCCACTGCTGCCTCCGGCCTACACTGGGGTCCAGTAGGTCACACATTTGGAACTGAGTCTTGATTTTTCAATGGCCTAGTTCATATCATTGCACGCAAGGAGAGGAGTAAGAGGAAGACGCGGTTCAGTCTGGAGGAAAAAAGGATCATCGTTATGGAGGTGATCGAACACTTCCAACAACTGCTCTGGTGCCACTAACTCTGTGCATCGCAAGCCAACGACACGTGGCTGTGGGCCCCTGCTGACCACTGCCTCCGGCCTACACTGCGGTCAAGTAGGTCACACATTTGGAACTGAGTCTTGATTTCATGATGGCCGAGTTCATATGTCAATGGCAGCATTTATATCACTGTACTCCCTTCGATCTGGTGCCACTAACTCTGTGCATCACAAGCCAATGACACGTGGCTGTGGGCCCCTGCTGACCGCTGCCTCTGGCCTACCATGCGGTCAAGTAGGTCACACATTTCAAACTGAGTCTTGTTTTTTTCATGGCAGAGTTCATACCATTGTACAGGCCTCATCGCAGACTGCATCCCCTTTCAGCTCTGGTGCCACTAACTCTGTGCCCCGAAATTCAGGGACACTCTCTGTTAGAACTTTGGTGGCATCTGAGTCTATGGCCTGGGGGTTGTCTTCATCATCATGTAGCTGATACTGACTTGGTGTTAAAAATGAGTCTGTAGCATTCATCTCCTCCATATTGCCTGTTCATGCTTGGTTCTGTCCTCTGCATCATGCCCTGGAAGAACACCTTCCACTGTCCCCCGAAACACTCTGCGACATTCAACTTGGACATCGACGAAGACCCGCTCAGCTACCGTGGCCCTTCCTCAGTGCACCGCAAGTCACCGTCCCGTGGCGGTGTGCCTGTGCTGGCCGCAGTGCATCCGGGGCCACTAACTCTGTGCAGCTCAAGTCGTGGACCCTTGCTGTTTGGACTTTCAACTACTGATTGTCTGATCACTGTTGTAGTTGTTGCCAGCACCAACCACTCCCTGAGGGCTGGCTTACACTCACCCCACACCCATCCAGCACAGGCGTCACTGGACATGTGACCCTGGCAATAAAAGGTGCCGGGCGCATGTGCCCGTAGCCAGTTCCACAAACTATCTAAGTGTGTCCGTGTGGTCATTGTGTATGCATGAGGGCCCCGGGCCCTACCACATCACATTGTGCTGTGTACAGCGGACGCAACCATGTCACCTCAGGCAGTGGGGAAGACGTGGGACATGTAGCTGTGTCGTACCCCCCTTGTAAGCGTAAGCGGAGTGGGCTGGCGTACGACAGTCCAGCGTAGGGGTGTGGATGAACAGCCCGGGGCTCTGGGCGTTGCTATGTGTTGGCCTTGCCAAGGAAGTAACTAATGTGTGTGTCTCTGTTGTAGTGTCGGTGCCACCAGTCCCGCAAAGGACAATATTGTGATGTAGCATGCCCCCGGAGTGCGGGCTCGGGCAAAGGGATAAATGAAGGAGCGCAAGCCCGCTCGGGGTCCGGGATCATACATGCCAACTGTTGTGTGTGTCAGTATTACCGCTGCATAGGCCATAGGACAACCCTCAACCGCATCGCAAGTTCAGCCAGCCATAAACTCTACATCTGTGTCTGCCCTATCCTCACCGTAGGCCTACACACACGTGGCCGCCTACCGTCAGCGCACAACATCACAGTGTCGTTGTCAGGCTTGTGGACATGCGCAGACAGGCATGACAATGGTGTACCGTAGTAGTGCAAGTGATGCAACCGCGCTGCGCACACTAGTGACTAGGCTAGGAGGGAGGAGCAGCAGTGAGGCTACGTAATACACATTGATGCCGCTCATTTTCTACAAGCAGTACCTGTCAAACAGTAATCACTGAGTCACACATATCACACACCAATGAACTAGTGAGCCTGCCAACACATCATGTAGAACCAACTTTTGACCCATGTCTCTCTGCACTGTCACAGGTGATCAAGGATATGCACTCTGCCCTTGGATGATGACACCCCTCCGAGCCCCGAACACACAGGCCCAGAGGCAGTACAATGCGGGCCACAAACGCACCAGGGGCATCGTGGAACGCACATTTGGCGTGTTGAAGTCACGTTTCAGGTGCCTGGACATCACAGGTGGAAGGCTCTTGTACTGCCCAGGTATTGTGTGCAAGATGATCGTTGCATGTTGTGTGTTGCACAACATATGTGTACGCACCAATGCCCCATGGCTACAAGTGCCAGATGCACTGGACGATGATGAGGAAGATGAGGCAGGTGGACCACACCCCACTGCAGCAGCAGCAGGAATAGCCCGTAGGAACACCATCATTGACAATTTCTTCACATGAGCACGTCACATTGTCACAGTCCTTAGCAATCATGGGACAGTACAAAATGACCACAGGCACAGCATGTGCAAATAAATTCATTACAACACACATTCCCTGTGTACATGTTACTACTCTGTACAAGCACATCACTCTGACAAGTGTAAGTGCAACATGTAGTGCTAACAATCTCATAAATTGGAAATAGATGGTGGGTGTGTCACCTCTGTACAGAGAGGTTGTTTAGGGTGTCACGTATTCGAAATGCCATTTCTGTGTGTCAAAGATAGTACGGAATCCCACTCATCAGCGTTTCACATGTGTCCCAAATCATTACATGTAGGCTGTCATTTGTGACCCACAATTGACAACAGGGTTTCTTTTGGGGTCAAATATGTACCACCATGATGCTGGGATGCACCCTGTGAGTCAAGTCCCACAACATGAGCTACATGGACGTAAGGGGAAATCACTGCCCCTACATTCGTCCATGCTTTCATACTTGATTAACCAGGGACATGACACATCTGTGTGTATTAGAATGTGTTATTCACGTTCAGTGAGGTGTTGAAGCTGTCTTAGTATGGGGCCATGCAGACAACACTTTACAATGTTGCCCCGTGGAGGGCCAGCCAGAGTCCTTTAGGGATTGACAAGTTACTCGGAAGGGGAAGAGTCCAGTCCGCAGGCTATTGCTGTGTCATTGTTGTGCATGCAAAATATGGCAGTCCATGTCGAGGTCCAAGGTTAGTGTGGCAGAGTGTGTCGGGGGACAGTGGAAGGTGTTGTTCCAGATCATGATGCAGAGGGCAGACCCAAGCAGAAACAAGCCATATGGCAGAGATGAATGCTACTGCTTCCTCCTTATCACTAAGGCAGATTCATCCTCATCTTCATCCTCTGATGTTTCATGTGCCTCACATGTGGGTGGTGGTGTTTGGTTTGCAGCACTGTGTGACACTGACACATCAGGGGCCGGAGATGTGGATGTAGAAGTAGCAGCAGCATTTATCTGCGCAATGTCTTGTGGCATCACTCCCATGAGGAGGATCTTCAGGGCATGGAAGATCCCATCTACAGCTTTCTCGTGTGCAGCCGTGGTAGCCATTCTTTGCGCCTGCATCCGCTCCATGTTCTCCATGACCCTCCTCATGTTTCCCAAATCACGGATGACATCGCTGTAGCCACTCTGACTAGGCAGTTGTTGTTGTCTCCAAGTCATGACTCCAGCGACGCCTGCCATGGATTATTGGAGGGCATGGGGCGGACTGTGGGTGTCCGTTAGGGAGTGTAAGTGGTCCCTGATGGGACTTAGACACCCATGTATGGCATCTAGTTTGGCTGCCATGAGGTCGAAGCCCACCCGCACCTGTTCAGCCAGCTCCTTCTGGCAGTCTAACACACGGTGTTGGAACACCATGTGTTCTTCGGTGAGGTGCTGGGAGCCAGACGTGGTGGTGGGTACTTCCTGCTGTGTGGTCTGTGCAGGGGCTGGGATCACCTTGATGGTGCTGGGCTGCCCTGCTAGTGGAGGTGGGGTGAGGAGGTTGTCCATGAACTGTTGGAGTTCGTCAAAGTTGATGTCCTGGAGGTCGTCTTCATCATCGCTGACGTGATGTGGGGTCTGCTCTGCAGGAGGTGTTGATTGTCCCTCTGCAATGTAGAGGGGAGATGCAGTTTCACAGTGTGTTCCATGTATGTTGACGCATTGGCGGAGTTTACATACAGACTGCATGACAATGTACATTGTGACAGTTTGTGAGGAGATGCCTATTTGATGCGGTACAGTGGACATTTGTACTACATCACGGATGTGAGGTTGTACTCGTACATTGTCATCTCACAGTTTCCTGCTATGCCAGATGTGATTGACCATTTTGTACACACATGCGGCAACAGTTGTGTCCTGTGTTCTGTTGTGAAGGTGTTGCAGTTTGTATCACATTGTTGTCAATGTTGAGGTGCTCCTATTCTTATGTGTGTGTGCTGCATTGTGGGTGAGTCGCCCCTGCAGCTCTGATTAGGCTGCCCCTTATCCCTTTCAGGTGGTGTGCCTTTGACTTCTGTGCTTCTACAGTGCTGAGATGTTGTGGACTTGGGTAAATTGGGCTCTTGGTCGAGTTGTGACTCTTGGGCATGGTTTGTCCGCAGATGTGTTGTCGGCGTCAGGGGTTGTTTGTGCATGTGGATGTGTCAGAGTGTGACCTGCTCTTTTCCGGATGTGGTCCACACTCAGTCACCTCAGTGTCGTGGCGTGCACCATGTCATGATAATTGGAATGCAGCCATGCTAATCGTCATGCAGTGTCACTTGCATTGTCAGTGTGGCTCACGGACCCGCAGCTTTGCTGGGTTCAGCACATGTGAATGGGTTTGTTGTGAGATTAGTGATGTGTGGGGAGGGCCCCCTCCGGGCACATTGTCGACGGGGGCCTACTTGCTGTTTCTATGTGTGCTGCAGTATGCCAAGGAGATCAGGGACATGATCCAGAGTCATTGTGGCTGTGCAGTGTGCTCTACTTAATTGTGCATATGTGCCATTTTGCCCATCTCCCCCCGTCCCCCCAGTCCCTGTTGATGTTGTGTCAGGTCATGTTGAGCAGTGTCCGGATCCACTACTCCTGGCACCGTATCCCGACTGATGACTGTGGCCACCATTTTCTCCATGTCATCCAGCTCCTGGTGTGCCGCTGGACCACCACCTCCAATCTGCGTTGCTGCTTTCATGTTGGCATCGAGTTTCTTCTTGGTTTTGCCCTTCACATCATTCCAGCGCCTCTTGACCTCTTCCATTGTCCTCCTCAACTCTGCAACTGCATTCACATGGTCCAAGATAGTCTGCCATGTTTGCGTCTTTGTTGCCAATGCCCACGAACAGTTGTCGGTAGTGTTCTATCACCTCTGTAACGATGATCCTGTTTTCCTGCGGACTGAACCGCGTCTTCCTCTTCCTCTTTTCCTTGGCCTTCCCGACACCGAGGTTCCTTGCTGGTCGTCTGTGGGGCTTGTGGGGTTCGCGTTGTCCTCTGCACTCGGTCCGGGTGCATCCATGGTGCTACGCAGTTTCACTTTTTTTTGTATTTTTTTTCCCTGCTTTTATGGTGCATTTTCCCGCATGACGCGTGGGAATTGCAGGCCTGTCGCTGGTTATCGCTGATTTTTGAATCGCGATTTTGGGCATCGCAACTTTTTTCGCGTTCGTGTTTAGCGTTTTTTCGGCATCGCGTTAATTTTAACGCGGGCATTTTGCGCGTTGTCGTGAGACTATCGCATGGTGCCGCTGGGTTGAGAATACAACGTTAACACGGCGGTATTTTCCCGCAATAGACTGCGATGTGCAAAGTTGCGTTAAGCTAATTTTGAGATAATTATCACACGTTCTTGAGAATATCCTCCTCTGTGTGCTGCAGAAAGCAGCACACATAGAAAGAAGAAAAAATGAGGAGAAATTGTAATTGTATTGTATTTTAATTGCATTTGTATAGCGCTTACTACCCCTGACGAGGCGTCGAAAGCGCCAGAGGTGTAACTTTTTGGCAAATTTCCAGGTTTACCTGTTCTTGTATATCTGGGAATACATCAAAATACAAGGATGTTGCATGGGAACACCCACACACCATCCATGGAAACGCCTCCCTGGCACAGAGTAATGCAACGCAGCAATTTGTGCTGCGTTACATTACTCGAGATTTATAAAGCCACGCAGAGACACGCAAAGTGCTGTTGCGTGGCTTCATTAATCTCATTTTACATTTGCGTCACTCTTGCACTATGTTATGTGGTGCAAGAGCGACACAAAGGGGCTCATAAATATGTCCCGAGGTGTTTAGAATTGCAGACACGTTTAACATCTATTATATTTTCATTGCGGTAACCAGTAGCGGTCCGTGGTAGGATTGCCGGGCGGGCGGTGACGTGTTGCGGGGGAGGGGCAGGGTGGGGGGTAGTAAACCACAGATCACGGCCGAATACAGGTAAGTAAACATTTAGATAAATAAAACGAATTTCGTTGCGCACACTGCATCGCATTTGGCGATGCAGCGCTCACAACGAAATTCGTTTGATTTATTTAAATGTTTACTTACCTGTATACGGCCGTAATCCGTGGTTTACTACGCCCCACCCTGCCCCTCCCCCGCAACACGTCACCGCCCGGCCGGCACTCCTACCACGGACTGCTACTGACAATGAATAAATAAGTCCAAAGACTCCTTGTTCACAACAGCGTGAATTACAGCAAAGAACATTTTCTTCCCACAGAATCACGGCTCACCTGCTGACTATTTACTTGTGAAAGCACATATTTTAATACAAAGGGGTCCTAGACTGTAAACCATAGTATTGCAGCAAAGCCAATTGGTGTAGAGCGCGTAAATGTCTGACTTTAGAGATACATTTACAATTGACAATGTGCTTAGATATGACAGTATTTAGGAAGCTTTACTGGAATGAGTATTTTGAAAGCTGCAGGTTGGCTGTCTCCTGTGTCTATGATCATGAACAATGCATCTTCTTTTCTAAACTCATTAAAGTCGTATGTTTTATCCCTTTTGCTGCTCGCTACATAATCGACGTTTATCAGCACAGCACATTACCTCTAGATGTATTCACTCACATTTAGATACCTAAGCAGTCAGGGGCATATTTACGTTCCCTGGCGCATCCCTGCAAATCAGCAGGGATGCGACAGGGAAGATGCGTCACGCAAGTTTGCCCTTGCGCCACCGCCGGTGCGCCGCATTTACAATGCGGCGCGCCGTGGCGCACGGATGGGCAGATGCGTGTCGCATCCCCCGACGGAAAGGCGGCGCATTGCTGGAGTTGCGTCGAAAGCGCGACGCGGCTCCAGCAAGGCTCGGGGGTGCCCTATGCCTAACATGCTGCGTCAATCCTTACGCCTGCTTCAAGCAGGCGCAGGGTTTTGACGCAGCATGGGCGTAAAGTGACTCAGTGAAATCTTGTAGATTTCACTGCGTCACTTTACGAGGCGTACCTGCGAGGGAACGCCCACCCTGCACCGTAACGCCCACATGAAACCTGACACAGGTTTCATGTGGCGCAGGGGTTTACAACGTGACGCATCTCCCTAAATGCGTCACGTTGTAAATATTGCGCAACGTGGCGCATGTTTTGCGTCGCCGCTGCGTCACATAAGTGACGCAACAGCGGCGCAAAAGTGGGGCAAGGGGCTCGTAAATCTGCCCCTCAGTGTTTAAACCTTGAACTACATTTACGCAAAATGGACGCTGCATATCTCACTGCCTAAACCCAAGTAAATTCATTTATACTGGTCGGTACTGCATTTTTCCCTTCATACATTGCACTTAATACAGAGACACATATGTATAGGATTATTTTCTTCATAAAGGGCATGCATCAGCTTCACGTTTCCACTTTCCCGTTTCCTGAACAATTGATTTCTTTGTAGGATGCCCCCTTGGCTATTAGAGTCAGCCCATTTCTGTGTCTTGATCTAGTGTTATTACTATATCTTACAGTCAACAAGGGGTGCTAATGGATACATCTGCTAGCGCTGTAACCCTTCGGGGCGAAACAGTCCCTTTACACTAGCCTGAGAATCAGCAGCCGAGTGTGTGTCTGCAGTAATGGCCGCTAACAGATCACAGTATCATTCCACTAACCTATTTGGATCCCATGGCAATTGTACTTTGCAACATGTTCAGTGTTATTTTTGCAGAATAGAGCCAAGACAAACATACTCGCTTCATTTTAACATACATTATAAGTAGTCACACTGGAATTGTTATTCCACGTTTACCAGTGAGCAATGGTTTTAGAAAGAACCCCTTGCAGGCGCATTCACCTGGTGAAAATGTTTCTGGGTTTCTGCTTGCTTGCATGAAAGAATTTTGAGATACAATAGCAGGCAGGTAGATAATATATTAAATGCACTGCAGCTCATATTGCTCTGGGAGTGTGAACATATTAAAAATTAGTACTAACTTGTTTTTTTTCCTGCCACCTGCAGAAATGGTGGGCCCTTTCTGAATGTTTTTCGCTCACAGGGGCAAGATGTGCTAAACATTTTTATGGTCACAAATAATCCAAATTGCGGTTTGCGACCTCAAAAACCTTTTTTCCTTTGTACTTCACGTATTTTAGGAAAATTGGTTTTGCAACTTCATACTGATTAAATATTTGCAAGAAGCGTGTTGTATGCGTCCCTTCCAAATACTGAATCGGTAAGTGGTGTATGAGTTTCTTGGAGAGTAAGCAATGGTCTAGGCGAACACTGCCAAATCTCAAACAAACGTAAGAATTTTTTTTTTTTTTAATGCAGCACAGTTTCCTTTATTTACAGACAATCACAGACATGGTGGTCTGCTGCCCCCAGCAGGCCACCACCCTTTTGATGGCCACCAATCAGAGTGAGTTGGAATTTGTGACCTCCATCATGGGCATTCATAATGTTGATCAAATTGCAACCCACTCGGAACTGACCTACTAGTACATAGTATTGCTAATTCATAAAATTATAAACCAGGTGCAATTTTTTTTTGTTGCAAACTGTATGTAATACATTGGGCACCCTGTTCTCTATGCCCGTCTCCATCTGGCCTCATTGAAAGGTTCCCCCAAAATTAGTCCCGGCCACTTCTTTGCTACTTAAGTTATCAGTGAAAGAGTGTGAGCAATTTTACCACATTTATTTCAAGTGCGCTTTACGACTAATAAAAAATCATAAAACACATGTTCTTCTCCCTTAATATGTACTCTACATTGGAACTCCTTTCTTAACCTATTTACCTTCTCTATAGGTTCATTGTAAATGGTGCCTAAGGTGCACCTATGGTTTGGAGGGTTAACTGTCATATGTGGGCACCCCTGTAAGTATTCACAGCACCCACATATATAACAACATTACTGGTCTGCCAGGAGCACTGTGGTACTTTGGCTGAGCTGTAATTAGGCTGTCCTGCTTTAGGTTTAAACCTATAATAATTGATAAAACCCTCTGAAATGGAAATAACCCCTGACAGTGCAAACACTGATAAGCCTGCACAATCACAAACTAAAGTGCCATAAAAAGAAGGGAAAGTGAGATAAAATGAGTGATTTTTATTCCTTTCTAAAGGGGCCAACACAATATAACTTATGTTATATAAGATAACAGCAAGAAAGTTTAGTCTAAGATTATCATGCTTGAGTATTGTTGTTTAGGGATGTCACTAGATATCTTCCTTTTTGCCCCTGCCCATTTTTGTGTGCTTAGATTAAAGGTGCCTGGTTTAGAAGCATGTTTTAGGTCTGATACAATTATTTTAAAAACTGTAGATAATCTGGAAATAATAAAATCATGTTTGATCTTTTGGCAGCGTTTAATTATTTCACTGATTGGTGAAATGGTGGCTCATACGAATCTTGGCTAATATGTACTATCACATTTACTCACAATTATTGATTGGGTAAAACCCTTTGATACATTAGCCCCCTTTTCTAACAAGTAAGGGCCTAATTTCGACTCTGGTGGTCCAAGGACTGCCAGACACGCAGGGACGCGGCAGTGGCGGTCCAGTCACCACCGCATCGGCAGTCCGACTGCCATATCACAACGTTGGCGGTCTGACCTCCATTGCGCCGCTGCAGCCACCAGGGAACCGCAATTCCCTGATGATGGCGCAGGGGTCAGGGCCTCAGGGATATGCTGGTGGTGCCGCTACACCACTGCCATGCATAGTACAAGTTTCAGGACTGGCAGCAGTGCCATGGAGGTCTTAACTCCATGAAAAGGCTGGCGGTCCTGAAAGAAAGGGGGCCGTGCCCATTTGCATACGGATGCATGCGGGGGCGCAACATGTGCCCCTCTGTGTGAATACACCCCTGTTCCTTGCAGGAACTTTTTTGGCATTCCCATTGCAGTGCCCATTTTCAGAGGCACCGCCGTGGGACCGCCAAAACAAAACTGTCAGGCATGAGAAAACTCATAATCTGGCAGGTGGTGGGCACACAGGTTTGATGGTGCGGGAGCGGACTGCCAGCGTGGTGGTTTGCTCCAGCACCTCCAAACTCGTAATCAGGCCCTTAGTATTGATAGCATGTCTCCTGCCAAACACACCAGGCTCTAAACATTCACTGCAAAGGAGTGACAGGTTCCTGATAAAAGAGAGCTGTCTCCATGCACATGGGATAGTGGTTAAAACATGACTCATGACTTTCCACATCCCAACAAAATTCAGAGCTGCAAGGTATTACATTGTTATGTGTGATACCTCAGCTAATCCTTGCTTTTCACCCAACTGCACTTTACTGCTGAGGTTTTTGAGGCCAGAGTTCCAATGCTAACAGCAAATGTTCGAGTCCCAGGGTACAATTTGATATCTGTTAAAAGGTGATGACTGACTTAAAGTGATACATTTGCCATGGGGACACATGACAGCCATGAATGGCCACACAACATCAGCACCACCTTAATGTAGTCAGGCAAAGAGTGCAGAAAAGGAGTGCTAAGCATTCTTAAACATCAAGTTGCAGATGCCTTAGAATTCAAGACTACAATTTAATCTGATATAATTTAGAATTCTAAAGGTTTCACAAGGTACTATGCTGTTGGCAGGGTGAGCCACCCCTACATTATCATAATATTCAGTATGCAGTAGGTGAATGACACTCAACAATGTTCTTGAACTTGTATATTAAAAAGTTTCATTATAGGATTCTTGGGGGCATAATTGCAAGGATTTTACGCCACAGCAGCATAGTTTTTTGATGCTGCAGTGTTTTTTTATTGCCATATTTACAAGGTGAAGCTAGAGCCCTTAGCGTCACTTTCCACTGCTAGCACCTATTGTTTCCAACACCAGTTCGGCTCGTGGCATTGCAGAAAATGATATGCAAAATGGGCATTCCCTCGGAAAAACACACGCAAAACTGACACTGCCATATGTACAAGGATTTCCCAAAACTCCACTCATGTTTCAAAACTGCCGCTAGCTCCCATTGGCAGCATTTTTGTACTACCTAGGGATAAGCTGGTCTTAAAAATGATGCTAGCACACTGGTACTGCAGAAGAACAGACCCAAATCACTTTAGCAAGCTCAACTATGTCATGGATCTACTGCTATTGCAGCTAGGAGCACCAAGGAGACCACCACTACAGACGCAGCACAAGAGAAGGGAGCGGATATACCACCAGAGGATAGCCCTCATTGTCCTCAGGGAGGAGGAGGTCATTGCCCCTGACAGGTTCTGGAGGGAGTCCATTGTTTGCCTCCTGCACCAGATTGCACCAAGATTGCAGGCAACATTGCACCATTGCACCAACATCTTTCTACAGGCCAAGCTACTCACTGTCCTGCACATGCTAGCATCTGTAACTTTCCAACCCACCACAGCCAGATTGGCAGGATTATCCCAGGCCTCCTTCCTCAGGTTCCTCCCCACCGTCCTGGATGCCATCATAAGCCTCACGGCCCAGTAGCTCTACTTCCCGAACACAGCGCAGCAACAACAGCAAAACAAGCAAGGCTTTTATGCCATTGCAGGATTCCCACATGTGTTTGGGGGAATGGACTGCACCCATGCGCAACTTGTGCCTCCTGTGGCTACATCCCATATCTACTGCAACAAGAAGCACAGCTATTCCATGAACGTGCAGGCAATAATGCACTATCTGGGCCTTTTCATCTAGGTCCTTACCAAGTACCAAGGCAGTGCACATGACTCATTCATCTTCCGGCATTCTGCCATCAATGAGTGTTTCTAGAATGGGACCTATGGGAATGGCCTTCTGGTCAGTAAGTACATCTCAAGCACATGACAAACCACAAGGTATTCAATCATGTAGGAATACGTTCACATATCAGTCTTGGGTTGAATGACACTGTGCATACGTTGAAGGTGTGGCCCCATGTATTTGTCATATACTACATGGCATATGTGCAACACATTTCCTACAAGTCACAAATGTCAACACCACCTAAGTCACTGTGGCCCACACGTACATGTCAAATGGACTGGTGAAGTATCACCAATGATGATGCTCTGGTGGAGCAGCCACCCAAATCATGTCAATGTGGCAATGCTAAGTATGTCTGCATGATATTGCAAGGCCTCATTTTTATGCTGTACTGCAAGCCACAACCGAGTGCATCTTCAATTCACTCTATGTTAAGGATGTATACCATGGGCCTTGCAGTGGCATATGCCATCCAACACCACCACACATATTTACACACATCCGATGTACATGGGCCCTGTGACAATGTGCAAGTAGTGTGCCTCCCAAGGGCAGGTGAAAATAGGTCACATAATCACATGTCTCATTCTCATGTTCAAATACAATGTGTTCAGCATTCCGCATAGCACATTGAAGGAGGGAAAAGCAAAGATTGTATGAAAGTGGTACTGGAATATGTCCCTTAAACGATGATGTCAAGTCTGGACACTAAGCTGACACCTGCGCACCATGGTGAAAGAGGCGGGTGTGTTGCCATTAGTCACTATTATGTGAGTTGGCAAATGTGAAAAAAAGATGGATGTGCTGTATGTTAACTGAAAGGCACATTCCATCACTTCACATTGGATGCAGGTTAGCACAGCCTTTTCACATGATGCCCAGTGGTACAAATGCTACATGAGGCCCTATGTGCCGCAATGAATTGTATCATAGGCCATCACATATGTAAAGAAAAGTTCATTTAGGCTACCAAAAACATTGTTGAAGCAAGGCAATCCCTGTGTGGAATCTGTGTATCACGTCAATCCCATGGGCAGGAGGCATGACGCTATATCCCACACCTGAGAAAGTGAGAAATATGGGCATATATAAAGCTCACTGGATATACTCAACTATGCTGATTTACATCACACATCATATACACACATCACATCCAATGTGCACAACATGTATACGTTTCTGTTGCAGAAACCACTACATCAGACATCTAAGATGCCAGACTGTGCAGCAAGGCATCCTCTCATGCACAAACTACATCCCCCATGCCAGCCAACAATACAGTTTTCAGGGAAATAATGTGACTGTCATGGAGATTTGCTGTACTGCTTCTGCCTGTGCAGACCCACAACCATGACCACATATCTACTAACCCTTGTGCACTGTCACCATAGTGGACTCTGTGTACTGCCATGTGTACACTACCATGTCACATATTCACATACACCCACTATCCTTCCCAAGGCTGAACACATAGAAAAATGTTTACTAAAATTATTAATACAATATATGTGTGCCTGAAGTGAGACACATCACCAGCTACTGTTATTTGCTGTCCAATCCGAAAGGTATCTGTTCAGGATTTGCCATAGTAGCCAAAAATTGACACAATAGATGATTGTGAGACATGTGCCTACTCAATGGCAATGAGACTAACCTCATTGGTGACAAATCATCACCTGCATGGCATTGGCACTCAGCTGAATGACAAATACTAAGTGTATCTCAGAGGACAGCACATGTGTATGTGTAGCTATATGTCAGCCATTGCCAATCCCAACTTGCCTGTATGCCACACAATATCATAGCATGTCCATGACAGTAAGCAAGGTGTATGAGTCAAACTGGTCACAGACCAGATTGGAAATATGTGTTGTACTAACTCTTATCATGACTCTTAACTAATAGTACATCTCATTTTTTTGATCACGGTTACACTCTGATGCCGTGGGTCATGACTCCTGTAAAGATCCCACAAACAGAAGCACAGGAGAGCTACAACCAAGCCGTCTGCTGCACCATGTCCATTGTTGAGCAGACATTTGGAGTACTGAAATCACACTTCCACAGCCTTGAAGTATCTGGGGGCAGATTGCTCTACTCCCCACTTATGGTCTTTAAAATTAGCTTGGCCAGCTGTATTTTGTCAGGACCAATGTGTCATTGCAAGATGAGATTGGGGACCAGGAAATGCTGGATGATAAAGAGGAGGAAGATGAGGAGCCTCAGCAGACTGGAGCCTCAGTTGCAGCAATACGGCATAGGGGCAATACAATAAAAACATTCTTTGCAGAAGCATGATTGTCCACAGTCATAGGAAACATTGTTGGAAAAATGTAACATTGTAAATCTATCGAGAAATAAAATGTCAGAGCACTAACACTGTGTAATCATTTGTATTCCATACACACACTAAACCACTGAAATTCCACATTTGATCCACTAATATATGTCACACAGAGTATGTATGTAGCAATATGTACAAAACTGCCTAGAACATCATCTGTGACAAGAGAAATAGTGTGCATGCCCACTACCTGTAGCAGATAGTCCTCCATTGCCAGCCATAATGACCATGGTGTGGTAACATAGATGGTGGGCAATGACTGTGGGGCTTATTTACAAGCCCCTTGCACCACTGGTGCATCACCTTTTTTGACGCACAGTGTTTCAGTGTGCTGGCCAATGTTTACAAGGCCATGCAAAGCCACCCTGCATGACTTTCCATGGCCTTGTAAATACTTTGCGTGAAAGGGGTGGCTATGGGTGTTGCTGTGGGTGTTCCCACTCAACGCCCATGGATTAAGGAGGTGCAACAAGGAGAAATACTTTTATTTCTCCTCGTTTTGTTTCTCTTTCTATGCCTGCTGCATTCTGCAGCACACATAGAAAGAGGAAAACATCATCAATGATCGTTTTTGTGCAGGAAGGTATCCCTTACTGTCAGCTATATGTTGGAGGACACACCAAGGCATTAATGGTGACCTACCATACCACAATCACCATGAATGAGGATCATAGTGGCCACAAATGATGACACTGTCACTGTCCTGTGGGGTGTGGCCCTTGAATATGAATGGCACTTATGCAAACAATTGAATGGCCCCATCCATACATCTCCTTCCATGTGTGTGCAAGCAATAGCTGCACACTTTCACATTTGGACTACAACCTGATGCCTCCACTGTGCGACACAGATCTATTTTTCTATAGGCAAAGTAGTCGTAGAAGTGGTTGTACTGACCCCCTGGCAAGGGTAGTCTCTGGAATCCCAGGGGGAAGCTGATACAATGTCCGTTGCTGACATTAATAACTTAGCACACAGAGCACCTATGGGAAAGTGCGCCATTGTGCTACCACAGTGTTTGCAGACTATGCATAGTATGGTCCATGAACCGGATGATCCCACACATGTGTACACTTAATTACACACATATGACACATGTGCAAACAGTGTAAACAGGTCAACTCTATCTTGGAAAGAGCTGGGGCCCCTGTATCTAGGATAAACACACCCTAACAGGGAAAATCATTAACATGTAAAAATAATGGTGTTTTCCTAAGGGTGGCGTGCAGACCGATACGGACGCCAAGTGACAGTATAGGATCCATACAGGGAACCACCTTCAACAATATATGCACTTGAAACGAACTGTGTACCCATGGATGGCCACTAGCATGAAGAAAAGTGAATAAAAACGGATGCAGCAACTCAGTATCTAGGCATTTCAAAAGAACAAATCATTCATCTTAATAAGTAAACATCTTTTGTTGTGTGATCGGATTGATAAACGAAAGCATAGAATCTATATCGACCAGTCCACGCCAGCCTACCCTTAGACCAGAAACAAAGAATAGGGGATTGCCTAACCCTATAAACAATAGTGACACTGTGACGGAGTCCTGATGAAGGCCATGCCGAAACGCGCGTAGTCTGACAAAATACCGCCAGTCTCTGCACATCATCACAATATTGTCTTTTTTTCCCCTTTTTCTTAAAAACTGATTATGTAAAGTTGAGTAACAAAGGAAAATAATATATGCACATATGTCTATATTGTTGGATTGTGTAAATAATGACATGAAGTTTGACAACAGAAAATGATGTTTTGATAATATTTTATAAGAAATCAATCATGCATAACAAAAAATCATCTTTATGTATAGATTGAAAAAAATAAAAAAATAAGCATTGATAAACTTTTGATACTTTGTCTATATTTAAAAAAAGGAAAAAAATAAATGAAATAAATATACACAGGCTGGATATTAATTAATGCCAGTTAGTATGTTAGAATTCTAGAATTTTTTGTGCCTGCCTGATTTGTTAATTACTGTGAACAGGTCAACTGTACCCATCACACAGAAAGGTGCATTCTCAGTCAATATTTAAATGAACTACACATCTCAAAACCAAACAAAATACAAAGTAGACCTCTTGCGTCCCCAAAAAAATGATGCTACACCATTCAGCATGAAAAAGTTCTGTTGCAGTGTAATTTAAAAATGATGCTCTCATGCGGACATTTTTTCCATTATTAGGCCTTTAGTGAAATAGAAGCAATGATACGGAGTGGTGGTGCTGTGATTGTGCTGGAGAGTGGTTTTGGAGATTGAGGAGTTTGTGCATTGTGTCTGCTGTCCCTTTTGTGAATTAAGTTATTTTTGTGTGTTTTAGTGGTATATTGTCATTTATTGTCCTTTGTACTGTCGGGTGTTTCTCGCTTGGACTACATTTGTTATAAGGGTATTATAGTGTTTTTAGGGGTTTTTGTAGTGGTAGGATTGTTGTTTGTGGGTGAGATCATGCCTAGGCAGAGCCATAGTTGACTTATGAATGTGCAGGAGCTAGGGACATTCCTGTGGCTGGTCTGCCATTACCTTCCCAATATGGTAGCTCATGGGGGCCGAGTGATCCAGAACTACCATGTCAAGTTCAGGAAGCAAAGGTGGGAGAACATATGGCAACAGATGCTGTGCATCCATGGCGTGGACTGAGCGATAAGTCCAGTATTATACCGAGGTTTCGTGCGTGGTCCCCCTAGGGCGGGGGGCCACCAGGAGTCGTCCCATGCAGAGGAGGTGGAGCCTAGGATGAGGACTTCTGTTTTCTCTGGGTTGAGTTTCAGGCAGCTGTTCTTCATCCAGGTGGGGACGGCTTTCTTCCCTTCTTGGAAGTTGTGTTTGGTGATGCTGGGTTCGTTGGTGAGAGAGAGAATGAGCTGGATGTCGTCGGTGTAGGTGATGATGTTGAGCATGTGGTTTCTGACGATGGTTGCGAGGGGTGTCATGTAGATGTTGAAGAGGGTGGGGTTGAGGGACGAGCCCTGGGACACTCCACACTTGGTCTCTGTTGGTTCCGAGAAGTAGGGCGGGAGTCTGACTCGCTGGGTTCTGCCGGTGAGGAATGAGCATATCCAGTCGAGTGCCTTGTCATGGATGCCAGCGTCTTGGAGTCTAGTGGCTAGGGTGCGGTGTGAGACAGTGTCAAAAGCAGCCGAGGGGTCCAGGAGGATGAGGGCTGCCATTTTCCCCTGTCGAGTAGGGAGCGGATGTCATCGGTGGAGGTGAGTAGGGCGGTCTTGGTTCTGTGGTTGTTGCGGAATCTGGATTGGGAGATGTCCAGGACATTGTTTGTTTCAATGAAATTTGCTAGCTGGCTGTTAATGGCCTTTTTGATGACTTTGGCTGCGAAGGGAAGCAGGGAGATGGGCCTGACGTTTTTGAGGTCCATCGGGTCAGCAGAGGGTTTCTTCAGGAGAGGGTTAACCTCGGTGTGTTTCCAGTCGTCAGAGAAGCAATTGATCGTCCGGCGTAGTTCGGGTGCGATGGCCGAGGCGGGTGTGTGAAAGATGTGGGGTGGGCAGAGGTCTGAGGGTGCCCCGGAGTGGGTGCTCCTCATGGTCTTCAGGGTGTCTTCTGTCATGAGCGGGGTCCAGTTGAGCAGGGTCCATCAGGTAGCATCGCTAGGAAGGAGCAGGAGTGGTGTGGAGGTCATGGTAGGTGTAGGTAGGTAGTGATGCCGTTCAGCACACGGACCTGCTAAATGGCCAACAGGTGCATGTGTAAGGCATACACATGTATGTTTGACTCAGCCAGCCTTAACAATGTGTATCACCCAGGCATGTCAACTGTGCCATCTGAACACTTACAACCTGAAAGGCTACATAGCCAATACACTTGCATATGTACTTTGCTGTTGTTGCTTACCAAATATGTGTAGTAGGTTAATTGATGTGCTTTGCTTGTTTTGTAGCTGGACCCCATGCATACACGGAATCTGAGATGGCCAAATTCAGGAACCCCAACTTCACTGGTGAGTGCCTTCATCTGTGCTATTTGTGTACTGCAAGGAGTGAGTGTGATGTCAGATGATGAGGGAATTGCCAGATTCAATGTGCATCCTCATCACAATTAAACTTTTTGGAAGGTGAGAAATAGACCATGGAAAGTTGTGGAGACATGTTGCATGTCTATCAGAGTGTGACTACTGTCGAGGAGAACACTTTGCCTATCTGGGATAGACAACATGAAAGTTGATTAAGAAGGGAGCCATGCTCACAGTGTCAGACAATGCTATTGTATGTAGTAGTGGATTGACATTAGATATTGTTGTGGCTGTGAATGCTACAGTATGCATGTCAGCTGCACATGCCATGATATTGGGAGCATGTATTCAGCGGTGGCATGTGCCACCGTTGAGTTGCTACAGGTCAAATATGGGAAGCCTCTTATTTCTCTGCATGATGTGGGGAACTGCATCCATTGTTACATGTCATACCTACCAATTAATCTGTATAAGTAGCAATGTGTCCTGATATGGCTCCTTGCCTTTTCAATTACTGAATGTTGTGAGGCAATAAATGTGCTGTCAAGACATGACTGATTGTGTCAAATGCCCATGGCATCAAGGCCATTGCAGGATGGCCAAGGTTCACTAATACACATTGAAGCTAAAAAAATGTGCACCATTCAATGGGTACCTAAAATGTATGTTTCCAAACATACTCTGTACTGAAAGGGTCAAGATTAGATCTGCCAATGGCATTGCAATTGCACAGTCTAACAATTATCCTTCCTTTTCAATGAGGCCTAACAATATCTGATATGCTAAGTTAAGGTATGAGTATAGTCACTCAAAGCTGCAAGGTGTAATGTTAATTATGAGATTTCCTCATGTTGAGACCTGCTCCTAGTCAGCCTTTGATTGACATATATACTCATTGTTTCAACAGACAACATGACCCCTGATGAGCAGCACCAATTCAACAAGCGTAAGGTACGCTACCACCACATTAAAAGCGTTGACAAGCATACAGGGCCATGAAACAGCGTTACCAGGCAGAAAAGGCCTAGGGGCAGTGGTCCGTCTTTCCCAGGAGCCCATCAACCACCACCACTGCAAGCTCTGCCTGTCATGGACAATCTACTGTAGGGGCCTCTCAAACAGCCATTCCCAGTACCTCAACCAGCGGGCCTTCTCAAGCACCGGCACCCACACCTCAGCTCACAGGAGGGCCCTCACGATTTGGGAGTGACATGAGGAAGGACATGGACATGAAACTTCGAATGGCAGTCCTAGAAAATAAGGTGGACCAGGCCTTGTCCCTGCTACAGAACATTAAGCAGGCAGTTGGGCAGGTAAAGAGATAACAGCCACAGGGACCCCTTCCGACGTTCAGCCTACTTGACAGGACAACATTTTTTTATAGGTTAGTTTAGGGTAGAGTAGTTTTAGTGGTAGTGTAGTGATAGTGGTTTTAGGTTTTTTTTGTGTTGGGTGGGGCTACTTTGGGTTAGTTAGGGAGCAGGTGGATGATGTGTTTTATATGTATAAAAAAATTAAAATCCCCCCCCCCCCAAAAAAAATGGCACAAAAATATATGATTGTTCAGGTTTCATGTACAGGTAGTTGATGTTTAGGTGTAGTTCCTGTTGTCTTGTGGGAAAATGTAACTTAAGGGGTGTGGGGGCGTTGATGTTTAAAATGTGCTAATTGTGTAGGTTAAGCCAAGTTAAGTTAAGGTAGTTGAAATAGTAGATAGGCTAAGTTAGTGTAGGATAGGTTAGGTTAGATGATTAGCACAGGGTAGGTAGTGGTTCCTATTTAAACTTTTATATTTCCATTAAATCTACTAGTTTGCTACATGCAGGTATATGTCATTATTTACTGTGTGGGAGTGATCTTGTGTGCTCAGGTGAAGTTTTGTACATTCATGAGTCTTTGCTTGCAGTGCCTGGCAACATGTGTGAGTGGGTTTCTTAGCTATGGATAGGTATCTGTCAGACTGCCTATGACTTTACATGTTCTTACAATCAAACATTTTGTGTTTACATACGAGATCAATGTGTGTGTTGCTAATGCAACATGCCTTGGAGGGATGTTGTGCCCTATAATTTTTTCCCATTTAGTTGGTGTTTCAACTCATACACTGATGGCTGCCCCGTAACCTTTCACACTTGCAGCGTGTACTTGTAAACCCAATGCTGTATGCTGCTAGTAACCATGGATAGACCCAACACTTGTGGGGTAGCTGATATCACCGTTCACATTGACTGCATGACACCAGTTGGACTAAATAATAGCAAACTTGAGTATGCACTTACTAATCTTCACACAAATGGTGCTTCCAATATATAGTGCCTAGCATGGTCTAAGACTCTGCAAACAAAATTATGTCTCTTTGGATAGTAGTTGGTGTAGTAGCCCCACTGATTAGCCAATGGTGAACCTTGTCCTGACTCATAGAGACACACAACACACAGGTAGTACTTATTGGTGCATTTATTTACATGTGCAAATGTTGAAGGGTCTTACAGGTAACGTTTATTGGACAACAACCCCAAAGGATGTTTAGAGCCAGTGGATGTCCAAACAGAGTCCATGTGAGGATCATGTCATTGGACATGTAGAGGTGAGGAGTGCTTCAGTCAGGAGGATGACCGCAGTGTCATTAAGGGAGAATAGGCCACATTGTCAGTCCACAAATAGTCAATGTTGATCAGAACAGGGCTAAGGAGAGACTGGTTATATGATACAGATGAATGCTACCTGACACTTTTTTGTTAGAAAGTGGTACCGTCCACATCTTCCTCCTCTGATGTGTGTGGTGTCTCCCTTGAGGGTGGTGTTGTAGATGCAGCAGCTGAGGGAGTCACACACACACATCAGAGGCGGAAGATGTGGATACTGTGCCTGAAGCAGCATTCATCTGTGACAATAAATAAGGCATCATTGCAGCGAAGGTGATCTGCTGGTTTTGCAACACACCAGCAATGTCGCGGTGGTAGAGAGCCATGGCAGCCATGTGGGAGTCCTGCTTCCACTCCATGGTCTCCAAGATGGTTCTGATAGCCCCCAGCTCTTTGGCCACATCACTGGTGCTACTGTGGCTGGGCAGTTGTTGATGCCTCTGTCTCATGACACCAGTGATGTCAGCCAGGGACTGCTGGAGGCCATGGAGCAGACAGTATGTGCCTCTGATGGCTGCAGAGTTCTCCCTATTGGAAAAGAGGCTAGCCGCGGCCTGTGCAGATAACAGCAGTGGGCTGGTGGGGCCTGGTGGGGGGGATTTTGACAGGCAATGACGAGGAAAAATTAAATAAATAATTAATTTTTCCTCGTCGTTGTCTGTCAAAATCCCCCCACCGTGCCCACCGCCCCTACCTGCACGTGCTGCGGCTGAAAGAGGCACCCATGGACCCCTTCTAGGGTGGCCGCCAGGGTCTACATCTGTGCCCGCACCTGATCTGCCAACTCCCGCCTGGACTCCTACTGCTGTCCGTTGGAAGGTAATCTGTGGGTCCTCGGAGTCCAGGGGTATGGGTGTGGTGGGAGGTGGTGCCTTTTGGTTGGTGGGCGGGGGGTGTGGAGATGCCACAATGCTGCTGCCCTCCCCATGTCTGGAGTTGGGGTCCCAGTGGAGTCCAGGAGCTCTTGGAGGGTATCATGGTCGATGGTTGGTAGGTTGTCTTTATCGCCATCATCACTGATGTCTGAGACAGGGTGCTGGCCAGCAGGTAAGGGTTCATCCTCTGCAATGAGATGAGGAAATGCTATTGGTGATGTCTTCTACATGTTGACATGGTTTAAAGCAGCTGACAAACAAAGTGCATGACATGACACTTTCGATTCTTCATTGATGCGTAGGAAAGCTGTTACGCTAGGGTGTGGATGGCAGATAGCACTATATTTTATTTCAGATGACAGAACCTCACATTGTCATCAGTTCCACTGTGTGTCTACTTTGAGTGGATGGGGCCTGTCCTAGTAGCTAGAATCTAATCACTGACGTTCATACCATTTCATCATGACCTGAGTTGGCTATCTTCAGGGAGTCAGACATCTCTTTATTCCGATCCATGCACTTGTATGTATCCATTGACCCCTCTGACTGCTTCAAAATTGGTCCTGGCAGCCAACTTAGTCCCACACAGTAATGGGACCCTGATCAAACAATGACTCTCCAGTCCCTACGCCACCTACATCATGCGTGGCCATCTCAATGAGCTGACTTGGCAGGCTGTTATGGATTGACATGTCTCAAGCAGCACCCCAGATGTAAGTGTTGCTGGGAATGGTGACATGTGCCTACCAAGGGGCATGCTCACATTGGTATGGCACAACACAGCACAGCAAGCACTTTATCTACGCAACCCTGCATCATTGCACATACACGACAGCACCGTATTGGGCACACCATATGTGTTTTCCTTGGCACTGATGTTGACAGCCCTGCACCAACACAAACAACCTTGTGCCATGGTGTAAGGGTGCCTGCATTGGTGCACAGCTGTTCTATTTGCAATAGCACAGGGGTGTGCACAGGGATGGGAAATAATGTAGTGTATACGACCCTTCCATGCATTTGTGAAATTAAGCATGTTGGCACTGCCAATATGTATGCATCAACGCCCTGCACCGTTTGACTATGGCTCATATTCCAATAGTGTACATAGGTTGCATTCACCCCCACACCCAGTCATATATATGTGTGGAGCAGAGTAGTTCAGGTGGTCCCTACCATGGCAGCTGATACATGTGTGGTCTGAGCCTGCATGCTAGGACAGCTGGGTGCCATGTAGTTTGCTCTAGACGAGTATGGAAGTGATAATATCCATGTCCAGATATGTAGGTATGTATGTACTAGTCATGGCCCACAGATCCCCCATCTCTCCAGTGTGTTGTTCATTCTGTGATATACCAAATGTATGCTAGGAATTTGTAGCCTAGGTTAATGTGCATGCGCCCATGTGAAACAGAGGGGCATCTTTCATAGACATGTGGTGCAGCACTGCGCAGCGCAACCAAGCATCTTGCTGCCCCAAACTATGTGAATAGGAAAGTGCAGGGTTGTGCTGTGTTTAGGACAGTACAACGCATACCTGTGCTTTCCTTACTGCTGGTGCACATTCAGCTGGGTACAACCAACACAGGTACATTTGTACTGTGGTGCAGGGTGCCTGCTTTGGTGTACATCTGCTGTATGTGCCCCAGCGCATGCAGGTAATACAGGAATGCGCTGTATCTTGTAGAAACAGCACATTGCTGCTTTTTCAATTTGAGTTCTGATAGCCCAGCTATCAGGCTTGCGACACTGCCCAATGTCAACGTGTGATCACAATGCCCATGAGCCTTCCATTGATGTCATATCTAAGCATAGAGTAGCCAGGTGGCTACTGTTTGACCTGCAGACAGTGTGGCAGAGCGCTGGGACATAGCTACATGGACTGTACAACATTACATAGTACCCCCCATTTGTCTCTTGTTGGTACTTACCCTGTGGCTGATGTAGTTGGTCATAGTTAGCACTGTCCCGTCCCGTTACTCCATCCACTGTCTCCTCGGAGATGACAGCAGACACCTGCTCTTCCAAGGGATCCAGCTCCTCCTGGGTCACTGGACTACCTCCAGTCTGCATTTGCTGCCTGGAGATTGGTTGCCAGTTTGTCCTTCATTTTGCACTTGGCATTGGGCCAGTCCTTCTTACTGTCCGTCACTGTCCTCTTGACTTCAGCTACACAGTACACCTTGTTCACTATGGACTGCCATATGGCCTTTTTGATCCCCAAGGACACTTTAGGAGCTGACAAAGAGCTGGTGTTGGTGCTCTGTCACCTCCGAGATCAAGATCTCATTCTCCGCCTGACTGAACCTGCCTTTCCTCTTCCCCATGGACTCTGTTTGGACATCCTGGGTGGTAGCTGGGTGGGGTTATTGTCCTATACTGTGCTTATTCCTGGCTGCTCCATTTTGCATTCAGGTAAGTTTAACTTTTTTTTTCTTCTTGGCAGCGTTTTTGTGGGGAGTTTTTTCTGCTGGGCATAGAAAAGTGACATTAGGCCGGCTAGCATGGATTTTCATGTCACTAATTTTCCGACCGTCACCTTTTGTACAGTAGCGTTCATTTTTTTATCGACTTGATGCTCATGTTAGCGTAATTTTTTTCTGGCGCTAATCCATACGAACCCCATGTAGCGCTGTATTGCGAATAAGACGCAAGCATGGTGTTAGGAATTTCCATACGGCAGCTGTAAATTTTTTGGCCCTCCACTGTGTGAAAACAGCAGAGTGCCATTTCTTGTAAATATACCTCCTTCGTTTATATGAACACATGGTGCACAACTTATTGGAGTGGTACTATCTACCCATTTTGAGTTCCACACCGGGAATGGTGGATATTAACATAGCATTGACTATTTTCTTCAGGTAAAACCTATCTCGATTTGTGCAATACTGTACAGACTGAATTTTGTATCTTGAGATGGGTGAAAAACTACTGGGCTAGGGAGCTAATAACACGTTGCAAAATCTGTACCCCAGAATATTAGTAGTTGCCATTTTCAATATTAGGAACCGAAATACCGGTAACTCATAATAAGGCCCAATGAGCCATTATTTTGCCAGTGACCATAATTACGAAAACCCGCCAGAGAATCTGTTTTCCTAAGAAATGCATATAATTAATGAACTTCAACGGCCTACATTTACCAAGAAATCAAACAAATGTATACCCCTGAGATGACACCTATGTTAGTGTGCAATAGCTTTAGTGAAGGCAAAAGATAATTTATTTTCTCTTTTTGGTGCACTTCAAACACGTTCTCTACAGAAAGTGAATACTACTTGCCAGTCGTATTAGAGAATTGTTCATATTGTTTGAGAAATTGATCAGTAGAATTTCTTTTTTTCTCCTCAGTGTTATTTATTCAAGATTGTAATAATGGACAAATAGGGGCCGATTCCGATCTCGGCTGGTAGGGCACCGAATCGGATTCGGCTTAACCGGATCCGATTCGGAGCCCTCTTTCCCGACCGATTCGTACGTGCGTCCGGCCGAGCGAGTACGATGCGAGCGCACGCGAAATCGCCGACCGACTCGTACGCGGGTCCGAACCGCTCCGACCGACTCGCACGGACGAGACTCGCACCGTGCAATGGAGACGTTCCCAGGCCGGGCAAGTACGATGCGCGCCGCGAGCAGTCCGACCGACTCGCACCGTCCGGCTCGAAAGAGCAGTCGGAGCCGGACTTTGGGGGTCTGTGTCGGACCCCCCTGTATGCGTAGCCGCGCGAGTCGCACACAGGGGGGACCCATGGGTCCCCCCTACCTGTGCATGTACGCCGCGAGTCGCATCGAGGCGTACCCGCTGTATGGGGCGCCCTTGTTCGCCTCGCATCCAATGAGTCAATGGGAGCCCGCGTACGCGTTGTACGTCCGGCTCCCATTGACTTCAATGGGAGTCCGACCGACTCGAGTCCGATTGCATGCGTGCGCATCGTACTCATTCGGTCGGACTGCCAGAGTCCGATTCGGTCGGAAATCTCTCCGGGTCCGGCTCGGTCGGTGTGATTTCCGGCCTGAATTGGAATCGGCCCCATAGTGTCCAGGGCCGGACTGGGAACCAAAACCGGCCCTGGCAAAGTGCTCGGCCGGCCCCCCGGGGGGTTGGGGGTGCGGCCGAGCTGTTTGCCACTGCCGGTTTCGGCCGATTTTGTTACAGCGGCCGATATTGCAGCTATGCTGCAAAAACAACCCTGTAACAAAATCGGCCCCCAGGGGCCCAAAACCGGCCCCCAACCCTAGCGGCCCACCGGGGAAATGCCCGGTGCCCGCTACGGCCAGTCCGGCCCCGATGGCGTCCGCTAACTGACTCGTCTCTCATGATCTAATCCCACCTAAGACAGGGAACGGCCTCCGTCAACACATCAGAGCCTCCTCCTCACTTCTTGAATTCTGCGAGAGTTGAAGACCCGGCTCTTGTATTAGCACCTTGGGGAGTACCACACACCTACACACCTTCCCAAACGCCTGGATACCCTCTCAGGTTGCTATACAATCAACATAACAGAACAGAACATACATAACGTAACATCTGTATTCCAGTCTAAACACGCTGTAATAATCAAACGTCATTCTCCAAAGCGGGTCCTTATTCCATTAAGTGCGCAAAAGTTAAAAGCTGTTCTTATAAAATGTATTTAGTTGTTCTTAAAGCCCGCTCTCCGGCATTCTCGTCGGACAGTGGATTTGCTTATGATGTTTCTCGGTGCTAAAACTATGGGACTCTGAATACCGGCCTTCTTTAAAGAGAATTTCCCACGTTATTCAGTTATTATGGTGAATTATTTCATAAAAACAAAAATATAGGGAGAATATGAGTTTGGCATGAATGATACGATGAGCCAGGCAGGTATGGTTTTCGGTGAAGCTATTAGCATAAAGAGATGTAGACGAATATTTCAACGTGAATCTCAAGTATGTTTTATTATCTCATCTTAAAACGCTCATCATTTTAACCAGCCTTTTAGAAGTATGAAGGTAATTGAAGTGACGTGTGTGAAGCCTGAGTTTCACAGCTGTGGGAACTGCCAATTAACCTTTCACCGTTGCCTGACAGATGGGACCCTAAGACGTTCCGAATCGAAGTTTTGCAGGAGGGCAGCCTTACTTCAGTCTTCCTTTTTATTAAACGTCTTAAGGGCTCACTTATCAAGTGGTGGTTAAAGGTTAAGTGGCACTTACCGCGGCTTACAAGTTGACTAGTTGAGAGGATTTAAACTGTTTGCTGCATCAGCAACCCTGTGGGAATTGGGGTTCACAAAGATCATATACATTTGGCCGTGGTAAATGCATCTGTTCTTTGTATTGTCTGGGTAATGCAAGTTGTGTAGCAACATACAGCAATCGTAAGCAAGATGAGACTATTGCATTGAACGGTGGAAGGCAGCAACATGGCCATTTTCATCAAAAGTGAGCCATTTTGAAATCTCCAGAAATCGCTTGCAACAGCACCATTGCTCAGCACTTGTACCTTTCCTTTGATTTTCTGTAAATGTTCTGTTTTGAGGCATTGCAGCCGTATAAATAGACTTGAAAAGTAGTAACTGTGATGCTGGTATCAATACAGCGAAGGCTAACTAGCCTGTGGCGTAATTCTGCACTTAAAACGCTCTTGTAAAACATTTACAAAACCAATAGGTTGATATGTTGCGATCTCTCAAAATCCTGAGCATCAGCAAAGACATATCCATCCTGAATTTTGGATTGAAGTACACCAGATGCCGAGTTGTACGTGCGTATTCAAGTCACAGTGCTGATGTTAAAATTACTATTGCTTGTGTTATTATCAATATTTAGTCCTAGGGCCTGATCACAAAACACTTTTGAGTGGTGCTATTGCATGCCCATGTTGGTAAGTACGACAGTGCTTTGAGCAAACATCGGTTGCTTATGAAATCAGTCATGCAGGCAGTAAAGCTTGCCTAAGATATTCATGAATATGTGAGATGTGTTGTTTTCCATACACAGCAAAACATCACTTAGTAGATACTTTCAAGAGGATCACTACAATTTGTTGCATCTTTGTGAAAGCCTGTGAGCACACATCTATAGCTTGTGGAAAATAACGTTAATCCAACAGCATATCATGACTGCATTGTAAAACAAATTAATGTACAAGGGCAATTACCTAATAGCATTATAATTTTAAGGTAGGCTAGCACATTGGAATTACAAACAGTTCCTAAAAAAGCCATAAATCAGTCTATGAAAATGCCCCTTTTTGCAGGGTCACCCCCATTTTGTTGCTGAATTTGATTTTTGTATTTAAACTCTGCACACGGGGGCACTGCTGTCCATTTCCCAGTATATGGGCACTTACCCCTCAAGCATGTTAAAAGTCGCTAATCCCTGATTGGCCTATTAAATGGGGGGAGCAGCAAACTCAACTCCACCGGCGGAGTTCGTGGAGTAGTGCAACGCTGTGCTTCACAGAGAGCGCAGAGTTCAGCAAAAACTCCGCCCACTGCTGCGTAGTGGAGTTTACCAGCACTCATCCCTAATTGGCCCCAAATTTGATCGTGAAGAAGGTGAAGGCACTCCCGTACACTAGAGCACGACACTTGTGAAGAGGTAGTTTTCATTGGTTGAGACTGAGGGAGAAATAAACGTCACTCTGCAGTAAACCAATGAGGGAGCACATCAGTGGCCTGTTGAAAATATCGGTGGGTGCACGTTCCATTGCATTTTGCGCTCAAGTTCTAAGGAGTATGCAATGCATTTTGAGTGTCGGCACAGTGTTACAATTTTGGCATAAGCCTTTCCCCTCCATCGCCTCCTCCTTCCATTTCTTTTCCTTCTCCCAGGCCCATTATCTTTCCCCCTTATTCCCCTCCTATCTGCCAAGTTCGTAGCCTGAGCTGGCTGTGTGCCCCTGGTCTATCATGGCAGTCTGTTTGTGCCGCTTTCTCTGTTGAGATCTACTAAGGCATTTCCTTGAGCCGGGCGAAGTTTCTAGAACGGTCTCTCAGACTAGGAGGTCCCAGGAGTACCAGTGTACATTGGTTGAATCACTCGGGTATATATGCATTACCTTCATGGTTGCACATTCCGTAGCTTTTCGCACTCGTGTTAGAACATGTTTGTTAGAAGGTGGTTCTGACCATCTGAGCCGCCCGGATTTTTTGATTTTTGAACACCTATTGGTTGAGCTTTTACTGTGGGAGAGCCTCATAGGTTGGGACTCACCCACAGTGAACTCATGATGAAAGGGACTGCATGTGTATTTTACCCGTGTCCCTCTGGCGCGAGTAGGCCGCTGCGCTGCAGCCAAAGTAAGGGGCACTGGGCTGGTTACATGCAAACACGTGTGTACATGCGTGTGCACAAGTGTCAGGGCTGCGCAGGACAGATTTCTGGCGTGCGCCGCACCGGAGCAGCTACAAAGTGAATGGTGTGGCAGGACTTATGCAGAGCTGGGTGGTGACATGGAAAAGGCTTTATACAGTGGGAAGAAACATGCCAGGGAAAGTCAGTGTGTTTTACTGTTTTTCACTTCATTATTCTCCTATGGGGATGTGGAGCCCATGGGCTAGTTTCACTTTCCTAAGGCCTGCAAATTCCAGACATGCACTAAAGTCCACAGTAACTGCTGTGAGCAGAAGTATTCTGCAGAGTCCAAAGTCCTATTTGTACTGCTTTTGGGTCATCCAGAAATGTCATATTTCTCTGAGTCAGCTCATAACCAGGGCCTGGCTGGGGCTGACCCGGGAAGGCTGGATTGATGACCTTCCTTCCAAGGGCGAAGGCCTCCTCTCCAAGAAGAGAAGATGGGTGGAGCTACATGTTAATCAATCAGCAGCTGACACATGGTGCCAGGCACCAAGCTGCACTGGGGAGAAGGCAGCACGGGGGGAAGGGGCTCTCAGAGACAATGTGGCAGGAGACCCCTGGACGACGCCATCTTGAACCAACCCAGAGGCCTGGGCAGGAAGGAGGGAGCAGGGGCAGTGAACTGATGTGTCGCTGTTTAATAGGGCAAACAGAGAATTCCTGCCAGCCCCCTCCCCATTCTTTAAAAAGTATTTGCACAGGAAGAGAAGTTCTCTCTGGGGTGTGGTCTGCGGAGGCAGAAGGTGCTGGAGCCTGGCGCCATGGGCAGTTGAAAGGAGGAACCCCCTGACTGTCCAAGGAACCGGAATAGCGCCAGGAGAGGAGTCCAGGACCAGTGAGCAGAAGCCTGGGCCTCTGCGCAAGGAGAAGAGAGGCCCAGCAGGAGGAGAGCCAGGTGAAAGGATGGCGC